>JAEOAD010000024.1:1200000-2400000 GCA_036365145.1 Orientallactaga sibirica
AGGTCAGCCTGGACCAGAGTGAGACCCTACCTTGCAAAACCAAACCAAAAAAAAAAAAAAAAAAATTCAGAAGCTTTGGGAGACACAGCTTCCTTTCCCAGGGTGAATAAGGTAGGGACAATGATCTTATACTACATGAACCAAAATGAGTGAAGGCTTCATTCCACTCACACTAAATCCAAAGTATCCAAAAACTAGAAACATCAAGAATAAAGGGAAAGCAAGAAAGTGACACTAGGCCACTCTGGTTTCTTCTCTGCTGTGAGACAATTCTCCCTACCCTACACATCTCTCTCACTTTCTGCAAGAATTACAGTAAAGACATTCATGAGTTTTGTTCTATATATCTGTATCAAAACAACCTTAGAAAATAGAAAGTGTCTTCCTCCTGGTCAGACAGACAAGCCATAATCCAGTAAAATAAAAGTAATGTCACCCTTAGACAAAGGGTGACTAACCTTATAGTTCACTCTAGAGGACCAGGGTTCTGGCCTCTGGTTCCTCTCCTGTAGCACAATCTGCCATCTCCCACCATATGACTGTCATGAGCAAAATGTTCCTGAAAATCTGCTCAAACAGTAAAAAACAGCCCTAGCTCCTGCAAACCCAGACAGACTCCACAACTGGGAGGGCATTATTTATGGGATGGATACATGGTGCTGTACCAAAGACAGACTGGAGTGTCTTCAGACAGATGCCACCAAGGAGATTAGACTCAGTTCCTTCCTGAACTAAGAATTATAAAGTTTACCAGGCAGGTCAACAAAGCCCTTTCAGTAATGAACCTTCGCAGGTGAGAAATCCTAAAACCTATGATCACTTCGCAAGACTATACATCTTAGGTGAAAGAGAGGAGGTAACTTTCCATTCTCATCAATAACAATGTGACTTGTCATCAAAGATGTCCAACTGTTTAAGGAAACACTGAGTACACCATGAAGCCCTCAGGCAACTTTGGGGACTACTCCAGAGTCAGGCTACCCTCATCCTACATGCACTTATCCCTGCAGCGAGTCTCTCTGCCATGGACAAAATTCAGTTCAGCTTCAACTCACTGGCCAGGGTTTTGATGGATAAAAACTTTGCCTAGACTTCCTCCTTCCCCAACAAGGAGAAGTTTGTACTCACTAACATGTGAATTAACATCTCCAACAGAGTAGAAAGGTTTATCAAAATATAAGGAAGCCTGGAGAGATGGTTCGGCACTTAAAGGAGCTTGCTTGCAAAGCCGGTTGCCCAGGGTTCGAGTCCTCAGTCCCCAGGTAAAGCCAGATGTGCAAAGTGGCACAAGAATCTGGAGTTCCTATGCAGCAACAAGAGGCCCTATTGCCCATCACCTCCTCCCTCTCCTCTTTTTATCTCTTTGAAAATAAATAAAAATTTAAAGAAGCAAATAAGGAGATACCTGCCTGGTATCCTAAGGAGATGATAGAGAACTAACACTTGAGCTACAGTAATTAGTGTGGATGATAATAAGATTCTTTTGGTTTTGACACAGTTTGTGTTTGCTGACAGTGGCCATCAAGCAATGCAAAACTAACATGGCAGGCAGGGCGTGGTGGTGCATGTCTTTAATCCTAGCACTCGGAGGCAGAGGTAGGAGGATCGCCAAAAGTACGAGACCAGCCTGAGAATACAGAGTGAATTCCAGGTCAGCCTGGGCTGGAGTGAGACCCTACCTCGAAAAAAAAAAAAAAAAAAAACCTAACATGACAGTTTACAAGAAGCTGGGAAACTTCAGACCCTTTCTGTTCTTAACACTTGTAGCCACAAGTCAAATGGGACAGGGAGTCACCACAGAGGGAAAAGAAGACACACACACAGAAAAAAAGCAAAATAACCACGAAAAAATAAAAAATGAGGGTTCCTCACACACTGATTCCATTCCTAAGGAAAATATTCTAAAATTCAGTAAGCCCTGACTAACAGAGATGGTTTCAACAAACTTTGGAATCCAGAAAATTCTTTTGAGACACTAGCAAAGTACAGTTCTAACACAAGAGGTGAAACAAAACTCATGTTAAGAAAAAAGAGAAATTAAAATTACGAAGAAGGGCTGGAGAGATTGCACAGTGGTTAAAGGTGCTTGATATCAAAGCCTGACTGCCGGGGTTCAATTCCCCATTATCCCGTAAAGTCAGATGCACAAAGTCGTGCATGAATCTGGATTTTGTTTGCAGTGGCAAGAGACCCTGCTACACCCATTTCCCCTCTCTTATTCTCTCCCTCCCTCTCCTTGCAAATAAATCAAAATATATTTTAATAATTAAAAAGAAAATTGACGCATGGCAAACAGTGACTCCAAACTTCTTCTAAGGACAATGATACACAGAAGACTGGACCCTGTGACAGGTCATTTGGTTCTAGGACAGCTGTGGGAGAAGGGGTCTCCGTAGTGTCTCAAAGCAGTGAGTAAGCAGATTGGTATTACGAGAAAATGGCATTTCTCCTCTGCACTACTTCAGGCTGTATGCTGTCCACACATATTCCCTGGGCCTACCACAAAGTCTACTAGGCACTCAGTGTTTTCTGCTTAAATAACCCAAAATGGATTAGGTTGTATGAAGCTGAAAATTTCACTGATACATTTGAGAAAAGAAAATAATGTACATTTAACTCAAATATTTATATTTGTATCTATAATTTATTTACTAAAAATAAAACTAGGGCTTGAGAAAAAACTTTAACTTATATCAGGCTTTTCATTTTCTTAAAATACTATGTCAGATGGAGGAAAATATGTTCAGTTCTATCATAAACACAGGTAGTCAAACTATCTTTATTACTGGACTATAAAATATTTTGTTATAAATATACTTATTAATAGGAAATTCTCATTATTCTTTAGTATCTTCCACTTTACCTAATTTATAAGCAAACAATTGGTTTCTATTTTATTGACAAACAGCTTTTATTTTTAATTTGGTGATTTGCTAATAACAGCCTCACTAGTGCATTTTAATAAATGCAAACTAGATAACTAATGAAATAAAATGGGTAGAACAACACCTTTATGTAAAAACTGATAAACAGATAGTTCTAAAATATACCTTATTTGTAGAAAATTTAGAACTATCAACCTTTAGGAAGAGCTTAGTGAGTAATACTCACAAAAGCAAACTCACCATATCATCTTACTTAGAGATGGGAGCTAACTTAGTTCTGTGGAAGATGAAACCTTCTCTTTTTAAGCTTACTATCTGCTGCTGATTCATACATTAAGCCTTATAACAATGAGAGGCCTTGATCAAGAAGTAAAAACTGATAACAAAATGATTTAAAAAGGAAAGCAAGAATTTGGACAAATTCTTCCCACTGTCTACTCTTTATCACCAGTCAATAAAAAGTTTTTAAAAATTAAAAAAAAAAACTATGTCAAGAAATTTTTACTATTCATAAGACACCAAAAAAATATCAATACCACTAACTATAACAGAACATACAATTTTACTTACAATCAGCCAAACAGTTCTATCAAAGCCAGTTAGATTCAACTATAACCAGCCACTTGTACCTTGGCAAAAGTCTCATGAGTTGAATTAAATATCTGACCTCTACATCTGTCAAATGACAATGCTGCAGCAAGCCTCCCATGATTGTACCTCTATTCACTTTTCATCAAATGAGGCAAATGAGCAGAAGTTAAAAATAAATTATCTTGGGCTGGAGAGATGGCTTACCAGTTAAAGCGCTTAGTTGCAAAGCCAATGGACCCATGTAAGCCAGATACACAAGGTAGCACATGCTTCTGGAGTTCATGTGCAGAGACTAGAGGCCCTAGAGTGCCTATTCTTTCTTTCTCTTTCTTTTTTCTCTTTCTTTCTCAATGTCTCTCCTCTCTCTTCTCTATCTATCTCAGATAAATAAATAATATTTTTTTAAAAAATTATCTCTACAGACATTCAAAGCAGCATTGTTTGTAACAACCAAAAAATGGAAAGGACTCAAATGTCTGATAACTTAAGACTGATAAAGTGTGGTACAATCTTGCAATTTATTATTATCATACATTTCATTTATTTTATTATCAAGTAATAATAAAAAATTAAGAACTGGGGCTGGAGAGATGGTTCAGTGGGTAAAAGAAGGACAACCTGAATTCAATCAGCAGAATCCATATAAAGCTGGAGGGACATTATGAGCATCCATAAGAAGGAAGGTAGACAGGAGAATACCTAAATACTCAAAGACCAAGTAGCTTGGCGTATGCAGCAGCAAACAAGAGAGAGCCCTGCTTCAAAGAAGGTGGAAGGCAAGGACCAATTCCTGGGGTTGTCCTCGGACTTCCAAACATGCTCACGGACACACACACAACGATTTTAAAAACGAAAATACTGATGCATATTTCAATATGGATGAACTTTGAAAATATTATTCTAGATGAGTCAAGCCAGATACAAGAACTTCATATTGCATGACTGTACTTATGTAAAGTGTTTGGAATATGCAAATCTAGAGAGACAAAAGTGGTCAAGGATGGCCTGGGGTTAAAGACAGTGGGGGAATAATAGGATTATAGCTAAAAGGTGAGGGCTTCTTTTGAGGGCACTGAAAATGCTAAAATTGATTGTGGCTAGGGGTGCACATCTGACTATAACAACAAAAAAAAACTAAACAGGTTAATGACACAGTGTGGATTTCATACAAATAAAACTTTAAAAACTCACCACAAAAATATCAAAATTTTAAATACATATGACTTTTTAAATTTCTTAAAGTCTTAACCTTATGGTAGACAGGAAATGTAGGACCAGATGAACAAGAAATTACCACCAACATCAAGTGATGAAAGACTGAGTAGAGAGGATTGCAAAGAATTAGAGGTAAAGACATAAAAAGTAAGGAGATAAAACAGGGAGAAAGACATAAAGGAAGACAAGGAGAAATAGTCCTTACAAGAGGATGAAAAGAAAAGACAGTTAAAAGTAATAGAAGAGGAAGAGGGAATGAAAAGAATCCCAGTTCATGGAAGTACATACATGTGTCCCCTGCCCTCCCACTATCCTAAAAAGGACCCTGAATCAGATCTGCAACCCTGCCTAGTGCCAAGAAAGATAAATCCAACAACTGTTCCAGAACTAGCCACTTGCAACCCTGTCACATGTGTGCTTTTAATTGTAACAACACTGTTAAATATTAAGATTTTGCTTTTCCTAGAATACCTAGAAACAAATAAACAAAATGCCTGAACCATACGGACCTTCCTAAAAAAATTAAAGCTGTGATATTTTCATTAGCAAACTGGCTTCTAAACATTATACCTCATTATACCATCCAGGAATTTTGGTAAAATTCCCAAGAACAAGTCACAACTAGGCAGGCCTACTAAATGTTGGTCTAAAAAATGTGACTTGGGATCAGCATTCTTTTCAAAATGATCAAGTTTAAAGCCAGGCACAGGAGTACACACCAAGAATCACAACACGTTGTGAGGAAGGGGAGAGCCATTAGGACTGCCACAGGTTTAAGGCCAGCCTTATCTAGATAGCAAGTTCCAGACCTGCAAGGGATCAATCAACTCAGAAGAACTATACTTTGTATATTTGATTTCTTGAAATAGAAATTTAATAAATACTATTCTGCTTATAGACTAAAACAATGAAGGATAGATGACCTTTTTGGAGAAAATACTTGAGAATGAGCTTCATTGTTACTTTTTCTCATCAAGACTACAATAACTACAATAAAGACTAACAAAAGAAGTAATCTGTAGGACTACTGTGATATGCTTTATAAAGAAATCTAGTAAGTTTACTGCAGAAAAGATAACCTGAAGAAGGAATCATAGGTGTTGGTCAAGAAGTATTTGCAAGATAAATTATGACAATAAAAACTGTAATCCTATAAATTACTTAAAAGCATACTCCAAAAGAATGCTAAAGGGCATGCAGAGCATCATAATATGCATACACTTAAGCCAGAAACAAAACTTAGGAAAAAGTACATATGATATGACAGTTAAATAAAACTAGGTTATAAAGACATGAAACCTACTTGCAGTTGTACTGAGTTGTGCCGAAGGCCTTCCACAATAGAAGAAAACCTGTCAATTTTTCTTTCTTCTCCAGCTGAAGTTAAAGCTTCTAAAACTTCTTCAAGGCTATTGGAAATTTGGTGTTTATTAATTAAATTGCAAGGTACAAGTAACAAAACTGGTTTTAAAAAAAAAATACTACTTTATCCTGCCAAATGAAATGTTATGCCTATGCAACGAGTGACATTTCAGAAGTAGCTTACCGACACGCCACAGGAGGGAAGGTGTACTCTGAGAATTGCCCACCCGCCACCAAAGACTGACTGGTGTCTTCATGACCCCACAGTGATAACTGATAACCTCACTGAGAAGGGCCCTCAGTGCAATGGGAATGGAAGAGTGTATACCCCAATGAATATGAACACTTTGCAATATGTTCATATATTAAAGTTCTCAATTTTAAAAAAAAAGAAAAGAAGCAGCTTACTAAACACATATGATGTATCAAACCCAATTCTTTTTTATTGTGATTATAAAAGCCAATTAATTGTACAAAAGATGGGATTCCCTATGACATTTTCATGCATACATATCATGCACTGAGCACATTCTCTTTGCTACCAAGCCCTAACACCCTTGCTCCTCTCTGAGGTCTCATTTCAGGTCATTTCCCCCACCCCTGATTCCACAATGAGAAAAGATATGTGATGCTTATCTTCCTTCCTATGTCTGGGATAAAGCACCACTCTAAGAATATTCTATGTTTTATTAATTTATTCCTGCCAGTACCCTAGGTGAATGTTTATCCAGTGACTATAAAATACATACTACATACATACATACTATCTGAACTACTTTGCCCATATTAATTCAATTTGTTTATTTTCATTTCTAAGTGATGCAAAAAAATTGTTAATAATAATGGGATACCATGTAATGTTTCAATACATCTATATTCTCCAGTATTTGTCATTCCCTTTTGAGGAAAGTACTGAAATTCTTTCCTCTAGCTCTTCTGAAATATGGAGAAGAATACCGTTACACAGCATCATCCTACTGTGGATTTCAGTGTAAATAACAACGGTACGTAGTAAGTACTACTTTTTGCCCAAATTATAAATTAGAAGAATAGGGCAGAAACAGGTTGAGCAACTTGTTCAAGGTGTGTCATCTATGGGTCTGTATCACATATAAACATGAAAGCCTGTACAGTGATCATTAAACTTCTCATAACAATATATTCTAGTGCTCCTCAAGTACATGATATTGTGGTTGGCCAAAATACACAGGAGTAAATTACCCTAAATATTCAAATGTAAAATGTAGTAATTATGCAAAGATTATACTTCCTCCAATTAAAAGGCTAATAGACCTAGCTACCAGAAATGTTCAGTTTTGCGCATGAAGACTGTAGTGCTACATTTACATCACTTTTACTCTCAGTATGAAGTCAGGAAATGATAGAAATGAGATGGAAAATGACTAGGAAGGTAAAGAAAAAAAAAGGAAGAGGGAAATGAATTTAAAAGGGGTGGATAGAAGGGGAAGAAAAATAGGAGAGAAGAGAGGAAAGGGAAATATGTAAAGGGAAAAAAAGGAAGAATCCAAAAGGAAATAGGAAGAAAAGGTAGGAGAAACAAGAGGCATGTAAGGACAGGAGAATAAGATATACAAATAAGCAGAAGAAAATCAAAGAGGGCAAGTTGGGAAGTGAGCAAAAAAATGCACATTTCAAGATACAAATAACATGATACATATCAGCTCTCAGATTTTCACACCAACGATTACACAACCTTTTTAAATTGGGAAAGCACTAAAGCTAGACACCTGGCTCATTTAGCTAAGCCTCTTGTAAAGACAAAACAAGTGCACAGATGGCAGGTGTGAGTAGTGGTAGGAATCTCCAAATACTATCCCATTAAGTGTGTCAATCCCAAATGCAGCCACAACTGGCCCTCCCAAGGCCAACTTTCAAATGAACACAGGAGGTGCCACTTGAAGGGTGTAGCCTAGAGTGACACTGCAAAGGTACAACAGAGCCTGAGGTTGATGATGAGAGCTCACACAGCTGCCTGGTGTCACAGAAGAGCTCATCTCCTAGGCACAGGTGGCAGGCATTTCTGAAGCAGGTAAATATAAACATTTCCTGGCTGTGTTTTAATTATGTAGATTTCTTGCTACTCTCCAGTTCTCCCTCAGTGAAAACTAAGGCTCATGTCCAGTGCCTTAAGGAAAAATTAAGAGTCACTGGACTTTTGAACTGTTCCTTTTGATGAAATCTCCTTCCCCAGTTTCACCATTCCATCTCTTTAAAGCTAGCATATTGGCAGCACTTCCTTTGGTTCCTCTGCTCCAAAATCAGACTATGAGAACCATTTCTCTTGTTTGCTTTTTCAGTTTTTATAATTTTATTCTTTTCAAGATACATTCTAAATACTTCCTTATAATTCAGAAACTCAACCTTATTTTAAAAACAGAAAGCATTTGATAATTATCCTTAATATGTACAGTGAATGATCTTCATGTAATAAACAAATCAGTTAAGAGCTTTGAAGTTTTAGCCCATACTTCATGGTCAAAGACTTTATGTCCTCAACCTGTAAAGCACTGTTACATATACAATTTACACAATCTGTCCTAAATGAAAAGTTTTAAAAAGGACTATAGTTGTTATTATGAAGGAATATGTATGACCCATAGTTTCAATTAATTCTATAAAAAGCTATGCAGGAAACAAAACCCATTTGTCTATTTTCACCAGACATTTGGAATTTTTCCTAAGGATTTGAGTTTAAAGTACTTTAAAATAAACATAATAAAGAAATCAGTCATTCATAGAAATAATTGGGCCCATAACTAATAAATTAAGTGAATTAGTGCTCAATCATTTTATTAAGCCAATAAGAAATACAAGCTATATTCTAAAATAGAACTTTCTCAATCTATCATACACACAGAGAAAAGAGTAGAAACAACTTACATGCTTTCCTCCCCTACAATGCACACGGCAGAAAGGAGCTTGACCACATCTGTCATCATACTGGGATGCTTGGGGTCCATGGCTTTGGCCAACAAAGAAAGACTCCGCTCTTCACTCATAATTCTTTCTAGGCCATACTATAATAGTTTGAATATAAGAAATTAAATATTAGGAGTTAGTTTTAAAAAGTCAGGCAGATTTTTAATTATATATTTTTACAAAAAGATATTTTTATAGAAAACCCCAAATATATATATACACATTTTAGCATCCATAAAAAAATTCACAAGTATTCACTACATGTCAAGAACTGTGATACTCTACCAAATGCAGAGACCCTGTGGAGAAAAGGGTGATTATCCAACAGGAGCACATGACATGAGCAGTTACATATTGAAACAGACACTGAACACAAGTGGTACTTCTCACTGGGAAAAAGGTTGATAAAAACACCACAGGTAAAAAGAGAAAAGCTTATCCAAAAGAAATAGGATGTGAAGCAAACTATACATAAATATGTGTTGTTGTCTTGATATTAGTGAAACTACTCTCAAAACCCTAGAAAGATAGCAAATGGTTAAGGCATTTCTGTGGGAAGCCAAAGAACCCAGGTTCGATTCCCCCTGACCAATGTAAGCCAGATGAACAAGAACAAGATGGAACATGTATATGGAACTCATTACCAGCAGTGGAAGGCAGTGGTGTATGTGCCAATTCTCTCTCACCCCCTCCCACCATCCTTCCATCCATCTATCTCTCTCTCTCTCTCTCTCTCTCTCTCTCACACACACACACACACACACACACACACACACACAAGTAAATAAAATTAAATAATAAAAAGTTTTTTTAAGTCTAATATATCAGACCATCATAATAGGAGGAAAAGATCATGAAAACAAACTGAAAAGAGAGACTGATTGAGAGGGGGAGGGGATATGATGGAGAGTGAAGTTTCAAAGCGTAAAGTGGGGAGAGGGAGGGAAATACCATGGGATACTGTCTACAATTAAAGAAGTTGTCAATAAAAAAATTAATTTAAAAAAATCCAAAATATCAACATATCACTTGACTTCAGGGTAAGATGGCTTCATAGGAGCCATGCCAAACCATCCTAGGGAGGGATTTAAGCAAAACCAAAGCAAAATACACTCTTTGTCTGAAAACAGAAGGAGTACGGGTTATTCCTACACACAGCGGAGAAGCGCGAGAGACAAAGATCCACCAGAAAGGAGGAAAACAGAGAGAATCCCACTGAGGTACTTGCAGCCCTCAGGGGCAGGGCATCCAGTACAGACGAAAAGAACTCCAGCTTGACAACATAACATGGAGGATTCAAGGTGGGCATTCAGCAATGGTGCGATTGGAAGCAACCCCAAAAGGTAATAAGGCCAAGAAAAACAGGGACATAGACCTGCACTGGAAGTGCTAATCTCTCTTTCCACATCAGGGTAGGTTACGGGTCACATATTTTTGCTTGGCTTTACCAAGGGCCTTTGTGTTTTCCTTCTGTCATTATTGGGGACAGGGTCTCTTTCAGATCCTCTACATTCCAGTGGACAGGATTAAGGGTGTAGAGCAACACACACCCTTAGGGCTTTTGGCCTTATAAAACTGTCTGTTGTTTTAATCCCCACACTTGTATACTCTCTGCTGGTTTTTACTAAATGTGTATATTGCTCAGTTGAAGGTTAGAATTTGCCAGTCACCTACAAAGGCAAGCCCATTAGGATAACAGCAGATTACTCAACACGAACTTTAAAAGCCAGAAGGGCTTGGAGTGATGTATTCCAAGTTCTGAAAGATAACAACTTTCAACCAAGGTTACTTTACCCTGCAAAGCTATCCATTCAAATAGATGGAGAAATAAGGACATTCCACAGAAAAGCAGGCTAAAGGAATATTTGAAAACAAATATTCTACAGAGATTGAGTAAAGGAACGGTGGAGGGAGGCCTAATCAAAATCTAAGAGGATATAAATAAGTCATATGGAAACCTTCTTTTCTGGACAATGAAATACTCAGAAGCCATAGATTGTTACTAGAAAATTTTCAGTGCTAGGGTTGGGATACCTTCCAGTGAGTTGTTGGCCAGGGAGGTCACAGATATCCCCAAAACATTATAGACCATTGCCGAGGCCCTTAGTCTCCCACCAGGAATAGATGGTAAGACCCTATTGCTGAGGACTCCACATACTTGGGCTGCAAGATCACTGAGAAATCCTGCTGGAGCTGAGTTGAAAGCCTCATCCATGTGGACCAGCTGACGGAAACCTGGAAAAAGCTACGCTGCATGCAGTTCACTGGGAGAGAGAGAAAACACCAGTGAAGATACTCAACAGTGGACACAGCAAACTTTAAATTTGTCCAACCAAGCCAAATGAGCCAACGGGTACAATACTGGCATGTTGTTTATGGGGGAACCAACCGCTCTCTAATTGGACTGGAAGCCTACTACATGGGAGGGAATACATCCCTGATACTGAAAACATACAACAGGGGTAGGCATGAGCCCTAGGGGTGTAACATCTGCAGGTGTCTGGCTAAATGTACATACTATGCTCACCAAACTGCCCAGTAAGCACTTCTCTTAATGCCTACACCTGTATATTAATGCTACTCTCACTTGTGGTTAGAGAAGCTTCTCTTTTCAGATGGTGGTGACCTTGGGATGACTCAGAAGGCATTATGGTGCTGAAAAGAAAAATACAGAGGAGTGCTCAGCACTGAAACATCTCTAACACACCTGCCAAGGCTTAGGGTCCATTGCAGAAGAGGTAGCAGAAAAAAAGTAAGAGCCAAAGGAAGGGTAGGATTTCCAATGTGCTCCTCCAGACACAAAATGGCCTGGATATCCATGACCTCGTAGTGCCTGACACTACCTACACAAGACCATTATAATAGGCAGAAAAGATCATGACATCAAAATAAAAGAGAGACTAACTGAGAGGGGGAGGGGATATGATGGAGAGTGGAGTTTCAAAGGGGGAAGTGGGGGGGAGGGTGGGAAGTATCATGGGATATTGTCTACAATTAAGGAAGTTGTCAATAAAAAATAAAAAAATAAAAGAAAGCATATAGGTGACATGGGAGAAGTCCAAGGAGGCAAGCCAAGGATCGAGTGAGGACTTTTGGAAAGACTTTTCTCTCATAAGCGATGGGAGAAAGTTTTAAAAGAGATAGCTAACTGATCAGAAAATGCCTACATAGAGCCAAAAATCACATTATGCCTTGACAAATCATTCCAGGAAATTGTCAGCAGCTTATAAAGCACCACTAGACCTGATTGAGTAAGTTGGGCAATGATTTCCATGTCCCAGAGTTGGCTCTGTCCTAATAAACCTGGGAATTGTCTCCACTATTTCCCTTTCACTTCTTGCACAGCCAGCTGTGCGCACAGTGCCTGCCCTTCTGAATCAGACTGTGTGCCTCCTCAGCCTCTCCAGAAGGCTCTCAGTGATTTACTCCAGGCAGCACAATCTACCCTGTCTGCTAGGCCTCAGGTCCTAGGGTGTGTGAAGACTACATTAAGAGCATTCTTGGATTCATGGTTGGATCCCCGTTCCACGATACCAGAAGCCCACTGCAGGCATCATCCACTCATTTTCCTAATATAAAAATGTGTGCTACTCACTTTATGAGTAGAAAGAGGCCAAGCTACTAGATTCCCATACTGCAACTACATATAAGTGATATATACTTGTTTAAAATTATTTATGAAATCATTTACAAAACAAAGAAAAAAATTGTTGACTGTATGTGAGAAAGTCAACTTACCAGTGCTAGCATCAAACTGCTTTAATAAAGGCTATAGAAGTGAGAGAAGTATGATAAATTCTGGAATGTCTAAGCAGGTAACTTTCCTGAAAGTCCAGGACCCACTACAGATAATATAATAATCGGCCGATTCTACAAGGAACAATACCAGGTTCTACAGCATTACACAAGAGGCCTATTATTACCTAACAGACAGAATGTAAGGCTACAGGAAGATGGTGTTAGCTTCACCCTAAATCCCTAGAAAGGTAATCCAGCATCCCGACAGCCTATATGACTAGTACATGATGTGCTACCTATGATGAGTCAATCCCAGTAGCAAAAGGAGTATGAGAAAAACAGTTGGTTTTCAGAAGCCAAGACC
Organism: Orientallactaga sibirica; assembly: GCA_036365145.1. NCBI lineage: Eukaryota > Metazoa > Chordata > Mammalia > Rodentia > Dipodidae > Orientallactaga > Orientallactaga sibirica. The sequence goes on from JAEOAD010000024.1 coordinate 1,213,096, forward strand.
CCTTACTTGTGGGCACATACTCAAAAAGTTAGATCAAAATAAACTATCTTTTTAATCACCTTTAATTCTAATTGATTATCCTTTGTCCCTTATTACCTTTATTTTTATCCTAAGAATTCAAAATATTATTCCTTTTCAAAATGCTTTCAGTACAATTTAATATTATAAAAAAATTCTTTCATAGGTCATCACATTTGTATATATTAAAAATATAATTAATTTCTGTACCATATAAGGTACTTTTTGCTTAAATTCTCTACTTTCATCATTCAAGAAACTCTAGCAAAGACTCCCCAATTATGTCTAACAAATTTTATACTTATAGATATGATTAAGTGGAGTTTAATAAAAACTATCAAAGAAAAAATAAATAAAAACAAAAGTAGCCAGGTTTGGTGGTGCACACCTTTAATCCCAGCACTCGGGAGGCAGACGTAGGAGGATTGCTGTAAATTCGAGGCCACACTGAGACTACCTAGTGAATTCCAGGTCAGCCTTAGCTAGAGTGAGACCCTACCTCAAAAAACCAAAAAATAAAAATAAAAAAAAACAAATAATAAAAATAAATAAAAGTAAACTACCAATGAGGCTTGGGGAAGTAACTTGACTAAAAATTTTACATATGAAGGTAAGAGTTCAGACAGTAAAATACAAATCTCAGGGCTGGAGTAAGGTCTCAGAGGTTAAGGTGCTTGCCTGCGAAGCCTAAGGACCCAGGATCAATTCCCAAGTACCGATATAAGCCAGATGCACAAGGTGGCACATGTGTCTGGAATTCATTTGCAATGGCTGGAGGCCATGGAATGCAAATTTTTTCCCTACTTGGCTCTTTCTCCCTCTCTCTCATATAAACAAATAATATTTTAAAATATGAATCCTAAGTATCAGTAACTTCATTTTTTAGCCTTAAATGACAATATCAAATACAAAGACAGTATTTTATGGCTCCACATATACAAGCTCTCAGAAATAAAATCAATTGAAAAGTATAAACTATTCTCCCCTACATTTAAACAATAACTAAGTAAGAATATTCTTTTCTGTGTGCTAATTCACTTTAAACACTACATTCTTCTCAAATTCAAATTATGACACATATGCCCTTTAACTTGGAAGACTTCCTCCTAACTTTCCTCTCCTCTAAGCCTTTAGGCACTAGTGCGGTTTTGCCTGAGTTTGTACTTACTTTAGAATGGGCTGAGTAAAGACGTTCTTAACTTCCTTTTACACGTCAAATTGGGTATATCAAAACCACTTCATAAATCTCTTTCTCAAAGAACACTGAGATGAATATAGAAAGAAGTAGGGGACTTACATAACAGATATATTCCTTAGAAATCATTTGATTGCAAGGGGCAGGGAGGAAAAAAGTTCATGGTTTAAAAATAAAAAGCTGAGCCGGGCGTGGTGGCGCACACCTTTAATCCCCGCACTTGGGAGGCAGAGGTAGGAGGATCACAGTAAATTCAAGGCCACCCTGAGACTACACAGTGAATTCCAGGTCAGCCTGAGCTAGAGTGAGACCCTACCTTGAAAAACCAAAATAAATAAATAAATAAATAAATAAATAAATAAATAAATAAATAAATAGCTTAACTAGGTGTGGTGGCACATGTCTTTAATCCCAGCATTTAGGAGACAGAGGTAGAAGGATCACCATGAGTTTGAGGCCATCCTGAGACTACAAAATAAATTCCAGGTCAGCATGAGCTAGAGTGAGACTCTTCCTCAAAAAGACAAAATAACAAAACAGAAAAAAAAGAAGGAAGGAAGGGAGGGAGGGAGGGAGGGAGGGAGGGAGGGAGGGGAGGGAGGGGAGGGAGGGGGGGAGGGGGAGGGAGGGAGGGGAGGGAGGGGGAGGGAGGGAGGGAGGGGGAGGGAGGGAGGGAAAATACAGAAAAGGCTGAACTCTAGAAGACATTTTTACCATAAAGAGCAAACAATTATAAAGTACAAATGCTAACTATTAAAAAAATCAATATTAACAATTTAAGTACTAGCCTTTAGGTATTTAAACGTCTTAATGCTTATTTAAAAAGAAAAGGACAGCCGGGTGTGGTGGTGCACACCTTTAATACCAGCACTGGGGAGGCAGAGGTAGGAGGATCCCCATGAGGTCAAAGTCACCCTAACACTACATAGTTAATTCCAGGTCAGCCTGGGCCAGAGTGAGACCCTACCTGGAAAAAACAAAACAAAACAAAAAAATCACAAATATACAGATAATTTTTTGGTATAAGAACAATCCTTACAACACCACAGGTAACCCTCATATCCAACAGCAAGGTGTACATTCACACTGGGGAAGAAGATGGACCTGGATGAAGCTAAAGAAACAGCAGGAGATGCTGTGAACTGTAGCGATTAACTATATGTGGTGGTGGGCACTGTTGGACAAATACATCTGTAGGAAAGATCTAAAAGGTTCTGGCTTTTAATGCACCATCTAAAATATGCAAATCCTACATAAATGCCACGTTATGCTCACCTTTAATATGGATTGGATTAGGCATCACTGTTGCATTTCCAGAACCTTCTTATATCTGATCATATTAATTTGATTATATTTTTACAGACCTAGACATTGAGAAGCAAGTTTCTCCCAATTGAATCTCTGGCAATGCATGTTATTACAGACTATGGTTAATAATTACTTATTAATTTAAAACTAGTTTATTTTGTACTTTTGAAAATTATAAAAGCCAGGCATGGTGGTGCATGCCTTTAATCCAGCACTCAGGAGGCAGAGGTAGGAGGATCGCTGTGAGTTCAAGGCCACCCAGAGACTACCGAGTGAATTCCAGGTTAGCCTGGGCTAGAGCAAGACCCTATCTCAAAAACCACCCCACAAAAAAAAAATTTTTTTAAGACAATAAGGAGAAAGACAAAGAGAATCATCTATTAATGAGTTAAATATCAGAACAATGTCCCTTCATTCCCAAGCTTCTTCTATTACAAGACAGTTTATTTTATGTAAAACTAGAATCCCACCCAATTTTTCCCGATACACTGAACAGCACAAAGCAATACATTGTGTTAATACAAGTGAAACCATATATTATGAAACAAATTCATATGAAGAATTTGTGATGGAAAAATACTCATTCCCTATGACATACCTGAGTATTCATCAGAGCCTTTAGACACTGGATGACTTTGTGTTGATTCTTCTTTACAACTTTATCTTGGCTGCATTAACATAAAAAATGTGTCAGAATTACAGTTAGACACATGAATATACAGCTGAATTAAAAAGTATTAATAACACTTACATTTTCTCACTAGTCAGTTTTTCCAAAATGTCCAGTAATAATCCAAGTCCCTCATGTCCAAAACTTTCCACCCAGCTGAAAAACAAAATTAGTTATATATTAAGTCAGTACCTACTAGTAGAAATAAATACAAAAATAATATATACCTCTATTTTACATGTGTTATACTCATATCAACTTTAATATAATAACTAACACAAAATTATTCATAATGTTACTAGTAAAAGAAGTCCAAAGATGGTAGAGTGATGGTGTGCAATGTGGCTTGTACTGGCTGTGAAAGCTCACTGTGCCCACCTTTTCCATGCTCTATAGTCAGTGGCAGCATGTGGGTAACTTGTAGTCATCAATGGAAACTCAAGCATTTGCAGAAAAAAAATAAAACAGGCTGAAAACACTATGAATACAAGCATTCTTCACTCCTCTGCCCCTCTACCTGCATCTGGCTGTAGAGAATTTACAAAAATCATCATGCCACTTGAACAAGGTTGAGGTTAGAATATTTCAAAAATAAGAAATTGGGGCTGGAGAGATGGTTTATTGGTTAAGGCACATGCTTGTGAAGCCTAAGGACCCCAGTTCAATTCTCCAGGTTAGTCAGATGCACAAGGGGGCACATGTTTCTGGAGTTCATTTGTAGTGGCTAGAGGCTCTGGCGTGCCCATTCTCCCTCTTTCTCTCTCTCTCTCTATCTCTATCTCTAATAAATAAATAAAAGTAAAATAATGATTTTAAAAAAATAAGAAATTGGGCAAGTGAGTGAACTAGGGAGAGAAGTTGCACAACAATGTTAAGAAACTGAAAAAAGTAAACAGACACAATGAAAAGGGATGCTTTAGGAGAACTTCACAAACTGCTAAATTACACTTATATAAATATTACAAACTTCCAAAAGTTCAACATTCCATTTTCTTTTTTTTTTTTTTTTTTTTTTGGGGGGGGGGTTGTTTCAAGGTAGGGTCTCACTCTAGCCAAGGCTGACCTGGAATTCACTATGTAGTCTCAGGGTGGCCTTGAACTCATGGTGATCCTCCTCCTACCTCTGCCTCCCGAGTGCTGGGATTAAAGACATACACCACCACACCTGGCAAGATTCCATTTTCTATAACAAACAAACAATAACAACTAAAAAGAAACCCACTATTTTCTGAATGAGAATTTCCATCTTGAAAATATGAACTAATGTTCCCAGAAAAGTGTTGCATCGACAAAACCTACTTCCAGCAAGGCTGAATGGACTGATAAAACTCCAGTGGTTACAGAGAGATGGAAAGTTGCAGGGTCTCAGCTTAATTACCTCGGGATACCTTTTGGCTCCCAATAGCCATTTATTGCCCACCTCTGTGTCTGACCTAACATCCTGGTGACTATCATCTGATAGTCTGATCTGGTATGCTCCTTTTTGGAATGTACTAAAAGACCCCCAGTTTCCACCAACCCAATGGTAAGAATGTCATCAGATAGCACCCGAAGCCTATGATGGAGATTTCCCTCTTTGCTGGTCAGCCAATGTATTTGATTTATGACTCACTTCTGTTCTATACCTATAAAACCTACATAAAATTGTTAACACTTTGGAACATGGAATTGGGGTAACCTAAATCTGTGTCCCCAGGGTCAAGGTCACTCATATTTGGCTCCAGAATAATCTCTTTTCCCCTTTGATAAGACAGTGTCTTTTGGGTCAACACTAAATTATACCCTATGATACAATCAGAGGAGGAGAAGGAGAAGAAGAAGTAGGAGGAGGAAGAAGAAGAAGGAAGAAGAGGGAAGGAGGAGGAGGAGGAGGGAAGAAAAAGGAGGAGGAGGAGCCGGACGTTGTGGCACATGGCTTAATTCCAGTACTTGGGAGGCAGAGGTAGGAGGATTGCCATGAATTCAAGGTCACCCTGAGACTACATAGTGAATTCCAGGTCAGCCTGGGCTACAGTGAGACCCTACCGCCAGAAAAAACAAAACTAGGACTTTACATATTACTATCACCAGATAACAGCTCACCTGGATTACAGAAAAACTACCTTGGCAGAAATGAACTCATTATTTTGTTGATGATAAGGAAAAACAAGCCAATTACATAACATAATAATAATAATGTCTTTTAAAAATTGAATAATACAACAAACAAAAGATTTGTATAAGCATATTTCTTTCTATAAACATTTGTACATTTGAATTGACATGAGGATAATTTTTGGGAGATGTTAAAGTAAAATTCAAATACTTACAAATAGAGTATAATAAGAAATATAAAGGCTGTAAAGATTGCTCAGTGGTTAAGGCACTTGACTGCAAAGCCTAAGGACCCAGGTTCAATGCCCTAGTACCTAAATAAAGCCAGATGCACAAGGTGATTCATGAGTCTAGAGTGCATTTGCAGTGGCTGGAGGCCCTAGCATCTCTCCTCTCCTCTTCCTCCCTCTCTTTCTGTCCCTCTCTCTCTCTCCCTCTCAATAAATGAATTCAATTTGTAAAAAATCAATAAATAATATAAAAAATTTAAATCACACAGCAGAAAATACAGTCACTTTCTTACTAAGAATGCAATATACATTTTCCAATGAAAACCAAAGTGAAAGCTCAAGTAATCAAAGCATACTGTTCATGTAAGAACAGGCACACAGACTGATGGAACATGATAGAAGGTCTAGAAGGAATCCTACACTGCCACAGTCAACTGATTTTCCACAAAGCTGCTAAGCAACACATTGGGGAAAAAACAGCCTTTCAGGGGCTGGAGAAACAGCTTAGTGGTTAAGGCGCTTGCCTGCAATGCCAAAGGATCCAGGTTCAATTCCCCAATACCCACATAAGCCAGATGCTTAAGGGGGAGGGTGCATGCATCTAGAATTTGTTTGCAGTAGCTGGAGGCCCTGGTGCACCCATTCTGTCTCTCTCTACATGCCTATTTCTATATCTTTCCCTCCCTCAATCTCTCTCTGTCTCTCTAATAAATAAAAATAAAATATTTTTTAAAAGCATTTCCCATAAATGGTGCTGAGAAACCTGGATATCCTTATGAAACTGGATCCTCATCTCTAACCAATTACAAAAGTTGGCTATAAGTAGATTATAATTTACATGGAAGGGCAGAAACTACAAAATTAGTAGAAGATATGAGAAGCACTTCAAGACACAGGAAGAAGATAGAATTTTTTGGATAAGATATACAAAAAAAAAAAAAAAAAACAGGAAACAAATGGGAAAATAGACAAATAGGATTACATAAAACTAAATAAAATGCTTTACCAGAGTCAAGAGACAACCTACATATTGGGAGAGAATATTTCAAACAATACAACTGACAAGAGCTTAATATCTAGACTATAAAAAGAATTCCAAAAACTCAACATCAGAATAATTTTAAAAAGTGACAATGGGCCTATATAGACATTTCTTTAAAAAGTCTACAAATTGCTAATAAATATATGTTAAAACTGTTTACCATCACTAATGGCCAGGAAAATGCAAGGCAAAACTACAGTGAACTACAATTTCACTCCAGTAACAATGACTATTACCATAAAGACAAAAGATATAAAAGACATATCATAAAAGACCAAAAAGCAAGCTTTGGTGAGGTTGTGGAGAAAGGGAACCCCTACACACTGTTGATAAGAATGTAAGCTAGTGCAATCATTATGAGAAGCAGTAGGGAGGATCCTGCAAAGTTTAAAAATAAAACTACCAAGTTATCATATATAAAAACCTAAGTATCAAGACCTGACGAAAAATAAAGAATGTGCATATGCATAATGTAACATTAACCAGGTATTAGAAAAGAAATCTTGGCATTTGCAACATACCTGGACCAAGAGATCATTCATTACCTTATTGAATGAAGCTAGCTATACAAAAACAAGTGCCACATGATCTCAATTAAATGCAGAATCTGAAATAGCAAACACCACAGAATTTGAACAAAGAATGATGCACAGTTGCTAGGGAGAATAGGGTAGAGGGAGGAGTGGACAAAAGTTTCTCAAATGTTACAGAAGCACAGAAAGGAGCAGAAAGCTCAGGCATGCTATAGGGTGATTACAGCTAACAAGTATGCATCATACACCTCCAGAAACCAAAAGAAAGGATTTGAAATATTTGTCCCACATAGAAAGGACAAATGTTTGAGTAGGTAGATATGTTTATACATATGCATACATTAAATGCATATATTAAAAATTACCCCCATTATATGTACAATATTCTTGAAACTATATGAATTTAAAATTTAGCATAATATACTTTCTCCTCATCTGCATATTCTATAGACCCAGTGTGACCATCTCTATAATTGTTCAAGATTTATAAGATCACAAAAAATAAAGAGAAATATATTTGCACATCTCTTTGCATTTAGACTAGCAGTCTCCTGTCAGACTATCTTACTCATTTCTTCTCTGTCCAGTGAAGACCAGGGAATAACTAATTTAAAAAGATACACATAAGTAAGAAAGGCACTCCCTGTAAAAGACTGAAGATTATGTTATGACTAAGATGAGGAGAGCAGTTAAACAGGGGTGTCTGTTTGCAAACCATGATGCCACTTCTAAAGTCAGGAGTTTACTTTCCACTATCAGCAGCAGACAGATTACCTGCAGGCATTTCCAATCTGGCTTTCATGTTTCATGAAAACACCTACAGCACCCACTTAACTGTTTGCCATGTTGACATCCTATTCTGTATTTATTCTTACTTCCCTTGCAGCGGGGAAGCTTGAAATCAAACACGTAAGGAGTAATTTGTGAGCTTGACTTGCTGGTATTGGGATGCACGGAGAGGCTCTGCTCATCATGCTCTCTTGTGTTAGTGGCTTCCCAGTGGGCCTCCACTATTCTGTTTGAAGTAAATTTTCAACTATGACTATATTCAAAAGCACATGCATAAAGAGGTTTTAAAATGAATATAACTGTTTGGGACTATTTGCGCTGCTATCACCATCCATCACTGTGTAGAATAAAGTCACCATTCACAAGCTACCTTTATAAAAATACACAGTCATTTTAGTTATGTTAACATAACAAAAGCACTTTGTTGGACTTAATATGCTTATGTTATGGCCCACTATAAAATTTCAGGAAGCATATCAATACATGTAAGACAGTAAGTTCTCTGATCTGAGTAATTAATAATAGAACATAACATATTTAAAATTTATCAACCCTAACATAACAATTATGATTAGAATAATGGGACCCAGAGTAGTTCTCAAATCAACTATTTCTACATTCAATGGATATGTCTCTAAATACAAAATATGAATTATTAAAACTTCACCCATTCATGTATATTACATAAGAACTAATTGTCTATGAAACAAAATATTAAAACTATATTAAAATAGACATTATACCAAATCACTTTATCTTATAATCTTTTAATTCATTGTGGGAATTGATATCTCAACAACAATAAACTCAAAGAAGTGAGCAAGGCTGTAAAATGTAATACAATAAGATATTACCTTTGAAATTCTAAGAAAGTAGGAAAACTTTTTGTTGTTTTTCTGAGGTAGAGTCTCACTCTATCCCAGGCTGACCTGGAACTCACTGTAGTCTCATGCTGACCTTGAACTCAACAGCAATTCTCCTACTTCTTCCTCCTGAATGCTGCAATTGAAACATGTGCCACCACGCCCAGGAAAAGCAGGGAAATTTTGTATTTATTTGTATTATTACTCTTTTCTGTTTTCTTATGTGCTTTTTGTTTGGTTGGTTTTGGGGTTTTAGAGATGAGTCTCACTCTAGCCCAGGCTGACATGGAATTCACTATGTGGTCTCTCAGAGTGGCCTCGAACTCACACTGATCGTACTACCTCTGCCTCCCAAGTGCAGGGATTAATGGTGTGTGCCACCATGACCGGCTTAATTATTTTTAATAAATAATTTTGGCAGCTTTATTTTATCTCTAAATATTATATTTCTACAAGATTAAAGTAGATGATTCACAATATATATTTACTTATTTAATATTTATATTATTCAAGTAGTATATTTCATAAGATATATCAAAAACACGAATGACAGTAGGAAAAGCTAACACTAGCAGTAACAAAAACAACAGAAACATAACTATAAAAATAAAAGTGAAAAGGAAAGTAGGAAGCACAAACCAAAATGCAACAGGCTCCCTGTTCTCTTAAAAATGTGCAAGGCAAATATGGTTTTTTAAATAAATTGCCATTCACAAATCTACCCTCTTATTTATTTCAACAGAATGCCTCCTATTTGCAGTAATCCTATTTAAGGGACACAAATATCACTTGCTATCTGGAAAGATGTTCAAAATAAAGGGTAATAGGGCATATACAGGTCTATGATCTTGACAGAGGATTACTGCCATCCATAGCTTTCCAGGAAAGGAACATTTCTTACCATCTGTGTAAGAAACAACCTGGAAAATTTACCAGCTAATCTCTAAATGATCTATAAATCTCCAGGAAACAAACTCTACACTACTTGCTCTGACCCATCACCACTGTGCCATCAAGCATTCTGAGGGTTCACTAAAATCCTTATACATGGATGAAGAGCACTGCATGCATACCTTCTCTATGAACAGAAATGACAAAATTCACTATGACCTTTGTAGCAGGAAAGAAAAACAAATGCTTGAAAGCAGGGGTGGGGAAAAGTATTATAGATGCTAACTTAACCTGCCTGTTAAAATTGTAACAGAAGATACCAAATGCTTCTCTTTCAATTGCCTTAAAGAAAACTTCTAAGTATATTACAGAGTACAAGTATATTGCTGCGTAGAATATTCTAGTAGAAGTCTCAATATAGGAGAACAGACAAAGGAAAGGTGTAATATGTGCTTATAAAGGGAAAACAGCAAGGGGGGAGAAGAGGAGACTTCTTACTCTCTCAAATGACAATATTCAAACTACCTGTAAGTGCTTTATGGTGAAATTCAGTTATGGTTTTCAGGGGCAAAGGATGAAATTAGAAGTATGTGACTTGGTTTCTGGCAATGTTATGTTTTGGAAAGCAAACATAGCTGGTCACTTGATTGACTACTGCTCTAAGAATGATGGTTCATTACTGCTAAGTCTCAAATGGTCATTAACAAAGGCAGTCAGCCTGCTTCAAGGGCTCATCGTGCTCTTGATCCCACATCAGGTATGAGAAATACATAATAAAAAATAAAAGAATAAAATAAGTTGCTTGACCTTGAAGGAATCACAGACCAGTGGTTTAAACAATGTTTAATGAAATTATCTCCATAATGTAGTAAATGCTATAATTATGGTGCTATGGGAACAGAAAGTACAGAACCTGTCTTTCCTGAGAACTTCACAGCAACTGATTTCTGGCCCCAGCAGTTAAGTCAAGTTACAAAAAGGAAGAGATTTCTAAGCAGGAGGGGATACATGTAGAGATTGTAAGCATAACAGTTCTGCTCTGTGGTGATCTCCACAGAAAGTTGTGCCAGAAATAAAGCAAGACAGATAAATAAGGGCTTAAGAAAGAGAAGACTGAGCTAGAGAGATGGTTCAGTAGATAAGCGCACTTGCCTGCAAACCCTAACAACCTGAGTTTGATTCCCCAGTACCCACTTAAAGCCAGACACACAGGGTGGTGCATGCGTCTGGAGTTTGTTTGCAACGGCTAGAGGCCCTGGCATGCCCATTGTCTCAGTCTCAATCTCCCTCCCTCCCTCCCTCTCTCTCCATCTCCATCTCCATCTCGCTCTCTCTCTCTGCTTATAAATAAAATGAAATTTTTAAAAATTAAGAAAAAAAACAAAGTATATACATGTCATGGACCACAGAAAGCCACCAAAGGACCACTAAGATGTGCTAGGTAAAGTCACCCTCGTGAACCTAAAATGTGTGCATCTGAACCCCAGGAGCTGACTACATGACATCACATGGGAGGAATCAAAGTTGCAAACCAAATAAGACTCACCTGAATTAGAAAAATGAAATGAAGATTCAAACCATAAAAAGCAATCAAACTATGTTACTAGTTTTGAAGCTGGAAGGAGGCGAACAAGAGCCAAGGAATATGAGTAGAATATAAACTGGGAAGGGTTCTCAACAGACCTAGAAAAGAAACAGCTTTCCCAACACCACACCTACAAGGACATGGGTTCTGCCCGCAAAACAAATGCAGAAAGGAAAGTGAGCTTCCTAATTCGTACACATGAAGTGTCTCTCCACTTATTTGGATTTTATTTAATATCTTTCATAATTTTGTAATTTTTAATATAAAAGTTATTTACCTAACTTGCTGGAATTTTAATTTTTGAGAAATTATAGATGATTTTATTTTCCTTATGTTCGTTGCTAATACCCGGGGGGGGGACCTAATTTTTCATGCCCTTCTTGAATTCTTAAAGTCTTTATCAATTTAAGGAATTCTGGAAATTTTAAATTTCTCTTTTTAAGGCTGGAGAGAGAGCTTAGCAGTTAAAGCATTTGCCTGCAAAGCCAAAGGAGTCAGGTTTGATTCCCCAGGACCCATGTAAGCCATATGCACAAGGTGGCATATGTGCCTGGAGTTCATTTGTAGTGGCTGGATGCCTTAGTTTGCCCAACCTTGCTCGCTCGCTCTCTCCCCCCCTCTCAAATCTATAAATAAAAATAAAATAGTTTTTTAATTCTCTTTTTAAACAATCCTGTCATTTGCAAACAAGGACTGTCCTGTTTCCTTTGTAATTAATGCACTCTCTTCATTTGCTTTTCTTGCCTCAATGCTTTGACAAGAACCTGCAGCATGGTGTTAAATAAAAGTAATGAATACAGACATTCTTGTCACGTTCTCAGTCTCAGGGGGAAAGGGTACAGTCTTTCATGATTAAATATATTTGCTGTAGGACTTTATGCAGCCTCTGTGAAGTTCAGAAAGCCCCTGTGTTTGGTATTTTCCTAGGGCTACTGTGATAAAGCAACAAAACATGAGTATTTTCAAGCGAAAAAAATGCATTCACTTATATGTCTAGAGGACACAAGTGCAAGATTAAGATGTCATCAGGGCCCTAGTCTTAATGAAACCTTTTTCCTCCTTTCTGGAGAAGTTAGCAACCTTTGATGTTGCTGTGTGTTGGTCACTACATAGGACTTTGTCCTTAGCACGCACAATCAAGAGCTCCTTCCCGTCTGTTCCCCTATTAAATCTATTCAAATAGACCCATTTCCCAAGTGGGATTAGAATGCAAACATGCACTTTTTCTGGATACAACTAAACTCATAAACACTTCTATCCTACAGTAATTTTAAAAATTCTTTTAGCCAGGCGTGGTGGGGCACGCCTTTAATCCCAGCGCTCGGGAGGCAAAGGTAGGAGGATCATTGTGAGTTCAAGGCCACCCTGAGAATACGGAGTGAATTCCAGGTCTGCCTGGGCTAGAGTGAGACCCTACCTCGAAAAACCAAATATTCTTTTAGTAAAAAGAGATGGACTTTGCCAAATGGTTTTTCTGTATCACGACATTTGGTTACATATCTTTTCTTCTTTGTCTTCTTGAAATAGTGTTTTTCCTAAAGATTATTACTTCTATATCTATGATGGACAGTGGTCTGTAAATTTGAAGGTACTTTTTATGATTTTGGCATTGTCTTTGGTTTAGCTATGAGGTAACAATAACTTAATAAAATAACAAACTGAGAAATGTTTCCTAATAGTCTACATCCTAGGAGAGACTTAAGGACGTGGTATTAGGACTCCGTGAAACATACTATACAAGGCTGCAGAGATCATGTGTACCTGGACATCTTTAGGGAGATAATTAGGAACTTCACTGACTCAGCAACCATAGGACTATCTAGATATTTCTCTTATCTATGGGGTGCCTAATTAATAGTAGTCTACACACTTGTGACAAACCAACAAATTTCATACCTTAAACAGTCAGTTTTAACACTGTATAACAGCAACATTCCATTTATAATCCTGCATCATAGTAATACATCAGTGGTGCTGGGAACAGTTTCAGCTTATTGTAATTATTGTAAGCTTTTATTTTAACCTACCCAGACCAAGATGACTAAATACTTAAAGTTCAGAGAGAATGTGGAAGTACTTAGCATGCCCTATATAGCAAAATAAGCATATACCCTCATCTCATCCCATGGCCCATCTACAAAATGACACTCAATTATAGAGCCAGGGTTGGAGAGATGGCTTAGCGGTTAAGGCATTGGCCTGCAAAAGCAAAAGGACCCAGGTCCAATTCCCCAGTATCCATGTAAACATAGATGCACAAGGTGGAGAAGGTAGAGCATGTGTCTTGAGTTCATTTACAATACCTGGAGGCTTCTCACGCTCTATCAATCTATCTATTTATGTATATATACACATATATATGCCTCTTTCTCTCAAATAAATAAAAAATAAATTATAGAGCCAGTCCCCTCCCCCCCAAAAAGCAGAAACTAAGTAATGTTTAGTTTTAAAAAAAAGTCTACCAAACTTCAAAACACAGTTGTTAATATGTGCATTGATTGTGTAAATATTGTGAAGAAAGTATACATTTTAAAATAACAATTTATTCCTACATCTAGCATTCAATGAGATAGTTGAGTAAAATTATAGTAGTCTGTTCTCATAATGGCTTCTTAGATAAAACATATCAAAGTTATAACATATCTAAAGAAAGTATCACAAATAAAATGAAAAGAAAGCCAGGTTAAAAGCAATGTGAATAAACAAGGCTCTTGATCTTCAGATTAAAACATCATAAAAGAACTGTATTAAACACAATGACATTTACACTAAGGAAACTTAAGACCACTATTAAAAGAGGAACACATAGAAAAGGCAATATTCCTTTGAAGCATATTAAATATTAGCAGGTAGGGTTATACATATCAAAGCAAATACCAGTAGTTCACACACACACATGTATGTATGTATGTATGTGTATGTATGTATATGTATATATGTATACATCGATAGATATATAGATAGGATAGAGATATAGATAGAGAAAGAGATAGAGATAGATATATAGATAGAGATAGATATAGATGATATAGATATAGATATAGATATAGATATAGATGATATAGATATAGAAATAGATGCACTAATTTGACAGGAGGAGAAAGATGTGTTCCAATTCAGGCCTCCCATCATCTCTTCCCATCCTGCATACATCACACTAGTTAGATCAATCTTGCTATTAAACCCATAATCCACCTAATCCTGTAAGTGTGTTGCTACTTTTACACCACTATCAGTTTGCCCAGTCAGAACGCTATGCAGATTTTCCAGACTGCTCCTTTCTATCTACCTCATCAATAGATGCTACCATTTCTTTTTTTTTTTTTTTTTTCTTTGTATGTGTGTGTGTAGGATGTATGGTGTGGTGTATGTGGTGGTGTGTGTGTGGAGGAATTCTTATGTGTGTGCAAACATGTGAATTTTGGGTATATGAACGCCAAGGAGAACCTCAGGTGTCCCTCCTTCATTACTCTTCCACATGTTTCTTTGAGATGGAGTGTCTTATTAATTCCAAAGCTTGCCATTTTTCATGAGCCCTAGTAATTTTGAGCTCTGCTCCCCACAGGAGCAAGGCTCAAAAACCAGTGCATATAGAAGATGGAATGGGTGGGGGAGGAAGGTAGGACTGAACCCAGGACCGTTGCACATGCTAGGAAAGCACTCTCTTAGTAGCAGAAGACAGCACAGTCAGGAGAAAGAGGTTCTAATGACATTCTAAGTTCTGTTTCCTGCTTGTGCTATCAGTCAATCTATCGTGAAATCTTGGCCCAACTTTCATTGTGAACTAATCTTTAAAATATAAGTAGATGTCATATGCAACCTTAGCCTGGTGGGAAGGAATGTTTTGACCAACAATTGGTCATGAGACAGGGCCATGAGACCATGCCCAATCACAAAAGGGACAAAACAACGTTGGGTTTAAACTGGTTATGAGCAGGAACATTCCTTATGCGACGATAAAGTTTGAAAATCACTTATTTTAAAACCACCAGTCAGGATAGCAAGGCAAGAACAGAGAACAGAGAGCAGTTGGGGAAGATAAGAGACAGCAGCCCAAGACCCTGTGGGGTCTCATCCCTTGCACAATGCACTCATACGCCTGACGAGCAAGCTGTCGCTTTAATAAACCAGTTTACTGTTTCTCCCACTCCTATAGTTGAATTCTTCTCTGCAAGGGCACAGGAACTAAAAAAGTACCATAATACTATGGCTGAGCTATATCACCAGCCAAGGAAAATAAATTTTTCATTATTAAAACTGTATTGTCTAACAGGGTAGCTACTCACCACATGTGGCTGTTTCAATTTCAAATTCAATTGCTCTGTCACACTAGGCCCATTTCAAGTGTTCAATAACCACATGTGGTAAGCGGCTCTTATACGGAACAGCACAGACACACACCACTTCTTGGAGAAAGCACTACTGGACTTCAGCTATCATAGTGTAACTTCTCTTTATCCATGCGTAAGTATTCCATGTGACCCTCACTTGCAGAAACCTAATTTGGGTGCTTCTTTTATATTAAACATTATCAATTATAAGAGATGCTCAAAGAAATAATAAATTGTACTTGTTTCTTTTAGACAGATATTGCCCATATCTCAAAAAAATTAGAAATCCACAGTGAATATGGATAATAGAATTGCATTTTGCTAACTGCATTAAAACGCCTATTGTCTATATTCTACCAACCTTTTTATTAAAGCCTTCCTGTATTATAGATATGTACTTCTTAATATATACATGTGTAAGACAAACATTATCATTTTGAAGTTCTGTATATAACTCAACAAGCAATACTCTAAAACACAGTAACAAGCCCAAACAATTAGCTTAAAAAACAAATTATGCTGTTT
Source organism: Orientallactaga sibirica (assembly GCA_036365145.1). Classification (NCBI taxonomy): domain Eukaryota; kingdom Metazoa; phylum Chordata; class Mammalia; order Rodentia; family Dipodidae; genus Orientallactaga; species Orientallactaga sibirica. The sequence goes on from JAEOAD010000024.1 coordinate 1,229,170, forward strand.
TATGCAAAATCTATAAGCAGAAGCAAAAGGAAAAAAATGTTCAGTAAATAATTTCATACTAATAACATCTACGGCCTTGGGCACATAAAAAGTTTATAATCCTGGAAAGCAAACAATTTTAATTAAAAGGGATGGAAGTTTCTTATAGTTCGCCTTTATATCCTTGGAAATAACATGTTTAATGATACTTGTCCACTCTTGTTATGTAACACTCTTGTTGCGTCTATTTAGCACAAACTGATCTTTAGATATAGTTTTCAGTTACAATTTCTGTTAACTTGAGTATCTCCAACATATGTCCAAAGTATCATTTTTAAAGTACAGACATTGGTTACACACCACTCACATTTGAAGTGTTCACTGTCATCTGCCTTAAGAGGGAAAGGAAAAGAAGTGTGGGATGAGGGAAGTCTACTTATAATTTTGGGGGAAACTTGCTCAGTTTAGCCTAATCAGTTTCTTCCTTATGCTGGATTTTGATGCATCTATTTCACTGAGAAAATATGAGACTTTCCAATGTCCAGTGGCTGGCAGATGAACAGAAATGAGCACAGATGACCCTCAATGGACACCAAAATACTTTTTTTCCTCCACTTAAACTCAACAGAAACAGGGTTCAGACACCTTTGTTTCTTCAAATCTCATATGTAACATAATATATAGAAAAATAGATGGTGATCATTAATGTATACAAGTACAGATAGATTAAGGGGAAAATAATAGTTCTTCATGTTACAAGTATACTTATTAAATTCCCTAATTCAATCTTTCTAATAGCCAAGGTAAGACTGAAAAATGTTAAAACTGAAACTTCCTTATTTCAGTCAGCAAATCGTCATGGAGCACAACCCACATACTAATCAATAAGACTGACAGGTAAAGACAGGTAAAGGGCACACAGGAAAGCTCTCACCAAATGCCCATTATTAGGTCATGAGCAAGTGAGACTAAGACCAAAAATGAAACATAACAAAGATTGCTTTGTTTAATATTCATCCTATAAAACCATATTCACATCCTTATCAGGTAAGGGCTTTTTGTTTTAAGTAGTCATGTGATAAAGAACTTTTCTGTATTGTATCCAAACTTGGAATATGCCCCAAAAGGTACTTATGAGAGAAAATTTCAAAGAAACATTTTCCTTATCATTAACCACTAATTACACTATGACATACTAGATTTCTGAGTATATATGCACTCATATTTTCTGATCCAAAGATATTCATTCCTAAGAATACAGTAATCCTCCTCAGATCTTAAAACTCAAACAGTCTGACTGAAATTCTTCGGACATTTCACAACACCTTACGGTAAGTTTTTTTCAAGAATATTCTAGCTAAGCCACAAACCCAATTTGGGCTTAGCATAAATTCTTCATATAAATTGCACTCTCTCACACACTGAAAATAACTCTTCAATCTTTTTAATTTTAAACAAGTATTTTCCACATTCTAGCAATGTGTTAATTTTAAACTGCCAGTTTTTAAAAATTGTTCTTTCCAAAGGTTTTCACAATTATTCCTGAAAGACAACCAAAATAGCCCTATTCCAAAAGCTTATAACTAACGTATAAAAAAAATACGCTACTAGGGCCACTTTATTTTAGATTTCAGAAGTTATCTGTCACTATGAAATTCAAACTTTATTGTGTGTTCTACCTTTTTTATTTGCTACGTATGGGTACACAAAACAATGGTCACACACACATCATCTCTGACAAAGGAAATAATTAATTAGTAGTATTTCTTGCTATGTGAATAAATACCAAGTATATATACAACACAGAAATGGATAGTAAAATTCAATTACATTAATGTTTCTGTTCACGAATATTCTTTTCAAAAACATGTTTATAATAATTCCATGTTATGTACCAATCAGTAATAAGTACAAAGATATAACTTAGGCTATTTCTTCATGTATATATATTTTGTATGCAATTTTACCTTGAGAACTTACAGATATATAACAATATATTTGAAGGAACCATAAAGGCAATATTGAATAAAAACGACAGATTAGTGATATCTGTTTAATTTAGTAACAAGCCATGGTGATGTCCCAGTAGATAGATTACCTCACAGGATTACTGGTCAAAGACACGCGAAGTGATTCCAGGTATGTGACGAGTCTCTCATCAGCAGATCCCATTTTCAGCTCATAGATAAATTCTTGGGGTGAGATCTGTCGGCTACTTCGAAGACTTCCCTGTAAAAATGGGTCAGAATGTTTTTCAGTTCATGTTGCATGAAGATTAACCATAAAATAAAAAATTAATACTATCATTCCTCATAACAGCTGAACACAATATTATAATTACTATTTTGTGAGGATAATGTCTATCTGACTACAAATCTCTAAACTCATAATCAATGTATTAACAAATAAAAGTATAACAAAACATCAAAATGTTTGCAAATTAAAATAAATTTGTTCTTTCAAATGCAAAAGGTCTTGGTGAATAATTATATATATATATGAAATAAACTACAGTTACATTTTAGATACCTTCAAAATAAATAATAAAATTCAAGAAATACATTTATGAAAATTAGCACTGTGAGCAACATAAAAAAAAGGAACAGTCATTTGATTCATCCAGTTACCATAGGCAGTCTAGCTCTAGGCAATGTAGACAAAGGGATTATAAAAACCTAAGCCTGGGAGGAAATGCCCTTAGTGCAGTCTAACCCTGCAGGACCAACATTCCCAAAGGAAGAGCACCTAACCTGGAAAAACAGATGAGAAGGTGAGTGACAAGAGAACCTTAAGAAAGAAGTTAGGGAAGTAAAGAATGAAAAAGGAATGCCTTCAGAACAAAACACAAGCAAAACCCACTGGTTCACAAGAAAGGCCAGATGATGAAGTGGCAGAGCTCCACTGTACCTTGACTTCCCAGTACTAATTTGTTAATTTCAGACCTCAGAGGGGTCTGCAAAGAATGAGTGCCAAGTGAAATTCTGAGTGGAAAAGGTAAATTCACTCGTTCTTTGAAAAGCATTAAGTGCACTGATGCTAGCTAGCACTGTTTCCAGTGTTAATAGAAGAGCAAGCAACACTTAGAACTACCTGTTGCCATGTAGTCTTATTCCAGTGGAAATACAAAGTGAATTTATAATTAAAACATAAGCACAGTGAGTCCGGCACATATTATTCAGTGGTAAAACATTTAAATTGCATACACAAGCATCTGGGTTTAATCCCCAGTAACACATACACACACAAACACATACACACAGGTTTATTTTACAATTTTCTTAAATGAACTACAAAGGGAATAGGCAAAAAAGGGAGGATACAGAAGAGGCATACAATTTTAAGTAGGAGGCTCAATGAGAATCTCAAAGAAAAGAATTCAAAAGCATCCAACCATAATGTTTGAATTAAGGCCTGAGGAAGCAAGCGATCTAAGATGGATCAGTATGCTTAAACAACAACTATGTAGTAATAAAGGATGTGGAAAACCTAGAAACCACTAGAAGAACCTAACTTTACTTACAGATTAGGTATGCAAAGTTAAGGAAAAGAACTATCCATGTTTAAAAACAGACTATCTGAGGTGGTAAGGAATTGTTTTTATTTGCTAAAATATTACAAAGAAAACAGAATAAATAGTACAAAACAGAATTAGGAAGATAGCATTTTTATTCACATTGATATCACAGGGGATTTGAACTAAAATTCAAAGGTAAAAATCTCAAAAGAATTAAAAGTGACAAAAACTAAAGGAGAAATGTTAACAATAGTAAATATGATTATCTAATCTCTATTACAGCCAGTGAGATCATCAAAAATAATGTATTCGGCACCCAGTAACAAGCACATGGGCCTGTTTTTTGTTTTGTTTTGTTTTTGTTTATTTTTGTTTGTTTGTTTTTTGTTTAACATGGTAGGGTCTCACTCTAGGCCAGGGTCTTGATCTCAGATAAACTATGTAGTCTCAGGGTGGTCTCGAACTCACACTGATCCACCTACCTCTGCCTCCTGAGTGCTGGGATTAATGGAGCGTGTCAACACCCATGGCATTTTTCTTTTTTTATGTGACAGAGACAGAGAGATAGAGACAGAAAGGAAAAGGTAGAAAGAGAGAGAATGGGCATGCCAGCAGCCACTCAGCCACTGTGAACAAACTCCAGACACGTGCACTCCCTTGTGGGAAAACATGGCATTGAACCCTTGCATCACTTTGGGTCTGGTTAAACGTGGGACTTGGGGATTGAACAGGCAATCTTGGGCTTGGCAGGCAGGCACCTTAACTGTGAACCCATCTCTCGAGCCCGTGGGTCTATTTTTGCTTAAAATTATCATAATATTGTTTTGTTCAACTGAAAAAATTTGGAACCCATGACAAGAAGAAAAAAGCCTCAAAATGACAATGATGAAGATAACAAATATCAAACAAGATTACTTTATCCTGCAAAGCTATTTATCCAAATTGATGGAGAAATAAGGACATTCCTCCACAAAAACAGGCTAAAGGAATTTATGACAACTAAGCCAGCTCTACAGAAAATACTTAAAGGAATCCTTCATGCTGAACAGAAATCAAAACACACACAGGAGGAAATAAGAAAAAATAAACCATACTCAAATAACAGGATGAAACTGATCTTTATCTTTCTCCATGCACAAGAACCAAGTCCAAGTGGATCACGGACCTTAATACCAGACCTGAACCTCTGAAATTGCTACAGGAAAAGATAGGAAACCCTTCAACATATTGGCATAGGCAAGGACTTTCTGAATATAACCCCAATTGCTCAAGAAATAAAACCACTAATCAACACTGGGATATCATGAAATTACAAAGCTTTGGTACAGCAAAGGACACTGTGACTAGAGCAATGAGACAACCTACAGAATGTGAGAAAATCTTTTGCCAGTTATACATATGACAGAGGATTAATATCCAGAATATACAAAGAACTCAAAACACAGAACAATAAGAAATCAAACAACCCATTTAAAAAATGGGCTATGGAACTAAATAGAGAATTCTCAGAAGAAGAAATACAGATGGCATATAAACATCTAAAAAAAGTGTTCTGCATCCTTAACAATCAGGGAAATACCAATTAAAACTACTTTGAGATTCCATCTCACTCCTCTCAGAATGGCTACCACCATGAAAACAAATGACAATAAGTGTTGGCATGGATGCGGAAAAAGAGGAACACTTCTACACTGTTGGGAATGTAATCTGGTCCAGCCATTGTGGAAATCAGTGTGGAGGTTCTTGAGACAGCTAAAAACAGATTTACCATATGATCCAGCTAGAGCACTCCTACACATATATCCTAATGACTTTTCTCACTACCTTTGACACTTGCACAACCATGTTTATTGCTGCTCTATTCACAATAGCTAAGAAATGGAACCAGCCTAGATGTCTATCCACAGATGAATGGATAATAAAAATATGGTACATTTACACAATGGAGTTCTATTCAGCGGCAAAGAAAAATGAAATTATGAAATTTTCTGGGAAATGGAGGGATTTGGAAAGGATTATACTATGTGAGGTAACCCAGACCCAGAAAGCCAAACGTCATATTTTCTCTATCATATATGGATCCTAGTTACAAATGTATAAACATGTGTGTGAGCTGTAACCAAAAATTGGTAGCAGAGGCCAGTAAGCTAGGAAAAGGTTATAAGGGAGGGAGGAGAGGGAAGACTTAAGGGGGGTATTGTATACACGAAAGTAGAAGAACAGATTACATCAGAGGAAAGGCCTAAGCAAGGCCAGGGGAAGAGAATGTGTAAAAGAAGGGCAGGGGGAAGGATCAATCAAAATTCAAGATATTCTGAATAAGACTTATGTAAACCTACTGTTTTGAATAATGGCACATCCAGAAGCTATAGCTTGTTATTAGAAATTTTTCATGGCCTAGAATGGGATACCTTCCAGTGAGTTTTTGGCCAGGCAGGTCCCTGTTACCTCTAAAACATTACAAGCCATTTCCAAGGCCCTTGGTTTCCCTTGAGAAACAGATGGTAAGACCCTACAGCTGAAGACCTCACTTGCCTGAGCGGCAAGGTCACTAAGAAATCAAGCTGGTTCTGAGCAGAAAACCTTTTCCCTATAGACCAGCCAACTGAAAGCTGGAAAAATCTGCACTGCATGCAGCCATATGGGAGACAGAAATCATCAGCGGTAAAAATAGTAGACACTGGAAACCTCAAGTTTGTCCAGACAGGTCAAATGACCAAACGGGTGCAATACTGGCATGTCTGCTCTGAGGGAAACCAACTTCTCTCTAATTGGAGTGAAGGCCCACTCTATGGGAGGGAATACATGCCTGGTACAGAGAAAAACCTAATCAAAAACACAGGAGGTCAGGAGCCTTAGGGATATAAAATCTGCTCTTGTCTGGATAAATGTATATATTATTCTCACAAAACTGCCCTGTAAGTACTACACGTAATGTTCATATTCATATGTTAATCCTACTCTCAGTTCTGGTTAGAGAAGCTTCTCTTTTCAGATGACGATGACTACTGGGAAGACCCACAAGGCAACATAGTACTGAGACGGAGGGATGGAGGTGTGTCCGGCACTGAAACATCTCTATCACATCCTCCAAGGCTCAGTGTCCACTGTGGAAGAGGGGGTGGAAAGAATGTAAGAGCCAAAGGAAGGGTAGGACTCCTTATAATGCAACTGTCCAGACAGGAATTGGCCTTGATACCCATGACCTCACAGTGACTAGCAATACCTTCACAAGACCCTCATAATAGGAGAAAAAGATGATGACATCAAATTAAAAGAGAGACTAATGGAGACAGGGAAGTGATATAATGGAGAGTGGAATTCTGAAGGGGAGTGGGCAAAGGTGAGGGAAATATGGTCTGTAAGTATAGAAGTTGTGAATAAAAAAAGGACAACTAAATAAATAAATAAACCATAACTAAATAGACTTCAACAATATATGAGGACATCCCATGTAACAGATACTTTCCATATAAGAATAAGAAATGAGAACAGTTAGACAAAAATAAAAGTGGCATTACTTTTTCTATTTCTTTTATAATTGACATATAGGTATTATCCACAGAACTAGATGACATAAGGTCATTTTCATGCAAGTATTTAATATATTTTGGGTAGATTTCCCTATACTTCCCACCTTGCTTTCTCACTCTACCTTTCTCCCATTAGACCCCTTCATTCTCCTAGACAATTTCGCTTCTACTTTCATGTCATATGTGTGTGAGTGATTTTATGTATTTATACAAAAGCTAGGATCCACAAATGAGAAAGCATGCAATATTTGTCTGACTCAATTCACTTAAAATGATACTCTCCAGTGACATCTATTTTCCTGCAAACAACATAACTTCATTCTTCTTTATGGCCGAGTAAAAAATTCCATTGTGTATATATGCCATGTTTTCTTTATCCATTCCTCTGTTGACAGATACCTAGATTGGTTTTATACCTTAGCTACCATTTATAGTGCTACAACAAACATTGATGTGCAAGCAATTTAAAAAAAAAATTTAAAGGAAGCCACTATCTCACTCTTAAACCCACTATCAATAGCAGTCACTTTTACCTCCTTGAATTATTTCTTCTAATAGCTGCTTAAAATGTCTAAATAATAAAATGTTTGTTTGACTGTCTGTGTTTATTAAGATAGGTTTTTTTTCCTCCATAGGCTGGGCTGACCTCAACCTTGTGCCAATCTTTCTGTTTCAGATTCCTAAATGCTGAGATCATAGGCATATGCCACCATGCCCAGCAAAAAACTTTTAAATTTGTACATATTCCTTATCATCTTTGACTTCAATTATGAGATATAAGGATTTAATTATCTTACAACATTGGAACGACTCCTCTCCCATCTTCTAAATACATTAACAGGTCAATTCAATTGAACCAAAAGATGCTTCTATCTATAATGAAAATAATGGACTCCCTGTTTTACAGAGTCATTTCAGGAAATTCCCTAGAGATGAGTTCAGGCATCCAAAGATACAGATAAGGCATTTTAACAACATGGAATGTACCTCATGTGTCCCCATTCATAAAGCCTTTTAGTTACTAACATTTCCATATTGATGAATTTCAATGCTATCTACATAAACATGGAAACTGGGGAAGCAGGTCTGAGCTTATGATGTGGATTCACACTATACTAGAGGTTCCACCTAATGAAGTAGAATAAGGACAGCACCATGAAAGAGGTTGAGAATAAGTAAAATTTTATTCACAAATGAAATGATTGAATAAATTTATAATCAAAGCTTAACATATAAAATATTGAGTATTTCTAAACACTACCAGAAATGGGATGATGAAATTTTAAAACTACCTGTGCAATATTCTTAATTGTATAAGCACAAAACAAAGTAACAAAAACAATTTTTTAATGTATGAAAAATCAAAAAAGCACCTAACACTAAAGAAAAATTAAGGGCAACCTTAACAGTATGTTCATAAATCCCATGACTCAACTTTACTAAGAAATCCACTAAGGAGGACTTCCGGGTAAGGTGGCTGCATAGAAGTCACATCAACCCAGCCTGGGAAGGGATATGAGCAAAACCACAGCAAAATACACTCTTCGTCTGAAAAGTGTATAGGTTTTTATTGGCCACAGTGGAAGAACAGGAGAGACTAAAATCTATCAGAAAGGAGGAAATCGGCCAGAATCCCACCGAGGAGCTTGCAGACCCAGACCAGATCCCACCCAGGGCACAGCTACAGGAGCAGAGACCAAACAAGGGGATGTTCCAACCTCATCAGCCTACTTATAAAGTCAAGAAACCTGAAGAGGAGACAGCAGAGGAGCTGCTGAAGGGAATACAGGATGGACTCGCTGAACAGTTCCAGTACAACTCCAGGCATCCAGCACTCTCATCCCCCAACCATCAGAACCATGGAACCTCCAGAGAACACATTCAGCCCCAGGCAGCAGGGCATCCAGCACAGCTGGTCAGAACACCAGCTCCACAGCACAGCACAAAAGGGATCAAGGTGGGCACTCAGCATTGGTGATAGTTGAAGCCACCCCAAAAGGTAACCAGGCTGACTGACAAAAAAGCAGGTAAAGAGGCCTGCATTGGAAGTGCTAATCTCTCTTTCCATGTCAGGGCAGGTTCTGGGTAACAAATTCTAGGTTGGTTTACCATTTTCAAATAAGCTGTATTTGGAGGTTGACTATTTTTGTCTTTGATGCTTTAAATTCATAGGGCCTTTGTCTTTTCTTCTGTCACTATGGGATCTGATCCAGACGCAGGCTGACCTGGAACCCATTTCGGAACAGAAATCTCAGCCTCCCAGCTGACAGGATTAAGGGTTTAGAGCAACACACACCCTTGGGGATTTAGGCTTTATAAGGTTATCTGTGTGTTTCAATCCCCACACTTGCATATTCTGTGTTGATTTTTATTGAATGTGTATTTTGGTCAGGTAAATTTTAGAGTATGCCAGTAAATTGCTCCACCCAGCCAACTAGAATACTTGAATAGCAGGCAAACTCAACACCTAGGATTACTTCTGCAGTTGGATTGGAGTACAAGCACTACATTTAGCAACTTAAACTCCTACTCTGAAGATACATAAAGTTGGATTTCCAAATCTAAAATCACCACAGATTGTTAGAAAACTCAAGCATCAAATCTACTCAGGAAGCAAAAATCACAACATTATAATACAAGAAACACAAAGAATCAAGGCAATACAATTCCACCAAAAATTATAAATCCATCAGCAATATCCCCCAATGAGACTGTTTTAGTTGAAATACCTAACAAACATTTCAAAAATGTGATTTTTATCTATACTCAAAGAAATAAAAGGAATCAAAGAAGAAAACAAACTCCTGAAGGAATTCCAAGAGAACAGAGGAAACCAGCTTAATGAAATAAAGAGGTCATTACAAGATATGAGTAAGGAAATAGAAATACTGAAGAAAAGCCAGGCAGAAATACCAGCCTTGAAAAACATAGTCAGTCAAATAAACTCTGTGGAGGGTTGGAGAGATGGTTTAGTGGTTAAACACTTGCCTGTGAAGCCTAAGGACCCCAGTTGGAGGCTAGATTCCCCAATACCCATGTAAGCCAGGTGCACAAGGTGGCACATGCATCTGAAGTTTGTTTGCAGTGGCTGGAAGCCCTGGTCCGTCCATTCATTCGCTCTCGCACGTTCTCTCTTTCTCTCTCTCCCTTTCTCTGCTGCCTTCTCTCTGTCTGTCTCTCTCAAATAAATAAAAATAAACAAGTTTAAAAAAAAAAAAACAACTGTGGAAAGTCTCACCAGTAGAATGGAAGAAGGAGAGAACAGAATATCTAAACTAGAAGACCAGGAGGCAGACCTAATACAGTCCAACAAAGAGAAAGATAAGCTAATAGGAAGGTATGAATGAGAAATTCAAGATGTCTGGGACAGAGGCCAGCAAGTTAGAAAAATGCTATAAGGGAGGGAGGAAAAGGAAGGACTTTCGGGAATGCTATTGTATATATTTAAGTAGAAGAACAGATTACAGGGAGGGGAATGGCCTAAGTGAAGCCAGAGGAAGAGATGGAGTAAGAGAAGGGTACAGGGCAGATCAATCAAAATTCAAGATATTCTGAATAAGACATATGAAAGCCTATTTCTTTGGATAATGGCACCAGAAGCCACAGATTGCTACTAGAAAATTTTCAGTGCCAGGGATGGGATACCTTCCAGTGAGTTGTTGGCCAGGGAGGTCCCTGTTCCCTCTAAAACATTACAGGCTACTGCCAAGGCCCTTGGTTTCCCTTGAAAAACAGATGGTAAGACCCTATTGTTGAAGACCTCACTTGCCTGCGTGGCAAGGTCACTGAGAAATCAAGGTGATGCTGAGCAGAAAACCTTCTCCCTATAGACCAGACAACTGAAAGCTGGAAAAAGCTGCACTGCATGCTGCACTATGGGAGACAGATGTCATCAGCGGTACACTGGAAGCCTCAAGTTTGGCCAGACAGGACAAATGACCAAACAGGTGCAATAGTGGCATGTCTGCAATGGGAGAACCCAACTGCTCTCTAATTGGACTGGGGCCTGCTTTATAGGAGGGAATACATGGCTAGTACTGAAAACCTAATCCGAAGCCTATGGCAGGGGAGGTCGTGAGACTTAAGGGTATAAAACCCACTCGTGTCTGGCTAAATGCACATATGATTCCCACCAAACTGCCCTGAAAGCACTATACTTAATGTTCATATTCATATATTAATGCTACTCTCACTTCTGGTTAGAGAAGCTTCTCTTTTCAGATGGTGATGACCACTGGGATGACCCAAAAGGCAATATACTGCTGAGAAGAGATGGAGTATCCAGCACTGAAACATCTCTATCACACCCTCCAAGGCTCAGGGCCCACTGCAGAAGAGATAGTGATAAGAATGTAAGAGCCAAAGGAAGGGAAAAAAAAAAAAAAAAGAAAAGAAACCCAAGCCGGGCATGGTGGCACAAGCCTTAAATCCCAGCACTTGGGAGGCAGAGGTAGGAGGATCGCAGTGAGTTCAAGGCCACCCTGAGACTACAGAGTGAATTCCATGTCAGCCTGGACTAGAGTGAAACCCTACCTTGGAAAACAAAAAAACAAGAAAGAAAGAAAGAAAGAAAGAAAGAAAGAAAGAAAGAAAGAAAGAAAGAAAGAAAGAAAGAAAGAAAGAAAGAAAGAAAGAAAGAAAGAAAGAGGGAGGAGGGGAGGGGGAGGGAGGGAGGAGGGAGGGAGGGAGGGAGGGAGGGAGGGAGGGGAGGGGAGGGGAGGGGAGGGAGGGAGGGAAGGAGGGAATAAGGAGGGAGGAAAGAAATCCAATAAGGAACATATTTTCCAAAAAAATAATTAATAGGTTCAATACTACCATCAAAAATCTCAGCAAGTACTTTTTGCAAAGATGGAGCAAAAACTCCACTTTACTCATTTCTTTATCAGTCTCAAAAATCAATAATACGACAAACTGTAATTGTGAATGGATCAGCACTGTAAGGAAGTTGTTAAAGATGATGGCAGTAGTTGATACAGAAAGAAAATGTGCTACATAGCTGAGGAATATTAGTACACATCAACATCTCTGTGTGATGCACCCTAGTATGACAGGTCCCCTTCTGCCAACTTACCAGTCCTTTGCAAAATGCCTGGTCTTTAATGAATGAATTGGATCATAATAAAATAGAAGACAGGCAGAAATGATTTTTTAAAAACCTGAGGCATGCCAAGTCTCTCTGTCTCTCTTTCTTTTTCCTATCTGTCTCCTTACAAATAAACCACACACACAAAAAAAAAAAAACCACCAGAAAGGAAAATAAAGCACACAGTAATATTAAGACACACACATATATACATATATATTATAGAATATATATAATATGTATTACTTAATTTTGAAACGAATGTTTACTTTGGAACATTTCAAGTTAATGACATGAAGTAAAACAGATAAATGAAAGATTAATTTTATACATAATTTTCCCTACCAAAACAAATATATTCAAAAATGAAACTGAAGGGAGAAAGAAATGACAAGAATCAGAAACCTTCCTTTTCAGCACAGGTCCTGTGCTCTTTTCATTCTAGCTAACTTCAAAGGAAACAGGAAGGAGAGGAGCAGGGGAAGGGTACTTGCGGCTGCATATCTCTAAATCCATTAGCCATGAAGATGAAAATACTTAGGAAGCTTTATCCCCTGTGGTATCAGAACACATTAGTGAGATAAGGATGTCTGCCTGACATCACACAAATTAGAAAGATATTTATTCCACATAATTTTTTAAATCTTTTTTAATCCCTTAGTAAAATTTATTCTAAAATACCAAACATAGTATGGAAAAAAGTACAGATTATACTTGTCATATTCCTGATTAAGTATAATCTAGGACAGAAAGTAATATACCTTTATGCATCCTTATTTCCCTTATCATTTCTATTTCTCTAAAGCCAAATATCTTTTCTTTTGCTAAGTGGCTATTAAAGGTAATAGTAGCCATTTCCTTTGGCTTCTCTTGACCAGGTTCTTTTGTTCCTACATGACTGCCTGCCTTTCATCTCAGCTCAGCGTATGTGTCCTCACTATCCTAGCTCTTTTGTTTGCACAATAATTTGAAATGCCATTTCTATTATAAAAATATACTTTAGTTCCCATTACCAATGAAAACTGGTGATGGACTCACATATTGTCATTTTTCAAATACTCGAGTGATTTTTATACAAGTTTGCAGAATATCACATACTGATGACCTGATTTTATACACAATAAGCATAAAAAACAAAGTCTAGATTGGTCTGCACTGTATAAGAAGATGGGACACCACAATACTGGTATGGTTTCCTCACAGGCCTTTATCTCCCTAATAATGTCCAACATGGTACTTGCTTAAAAACAAAGTTTGAGTAGATGACCACAGCATCCGAAGACTCTTTCTTAAACACTACCGCAACCCAACTCAGTAACTCAGACCTTATTTCTCCACAAAAGTCACCAATACCAAAATTCACCAAGTAACATCCTTAACTGCAGCTAACACTGCAGTCTTTCAATCATACCTGAGTTTAAAAGGAAAAGCACTTTTGTACAATATCAAGTACAAAATACATAAGCCACAAGATATTAAAACAATCAAATCTGATGATGACTAAAGAGATGGAACCTTAGGTTTAATGTAAACTTCGTGGTACTAATAGTTCTCCTCTCCGACACCTACTGTGTAATTCTGAGCAGGTGGGGTGAAGAACTGTCATCCAGTCACTCGGAGTTCCTGTTGTGAAGTGAGTGCTCATCCTGTGCAGGCATGTGCGTGTCCATCTCAGTGCCTTTCCAATCAGTAGCCATCAGCAAACTGTCTCAGTTTCTATTTAATACTAGACTTTCTAAATTCTTGGGGCAAGTTCAGGAAATGAGGCTTGTGAAGAGAAAGACACTAAAAATTGCCAAGAAGATTTTTTTAATGTTTATACTGATATTTAAAAAAAATAGCAATGTCAGCACAGAAAGCAAAGATAAATATAGTTAGTTGCTGCACAAAAGAGTACAATCTAAATTATTGTCATGTATATTACTGTTCAAATGTAGTGCAATACTTTTCTTGCATTTTTTCAAATGATTTCAAGCATGTCTAATGCCATTGATCAACAGAAACACTAAGCAGTCATTGAAACATGAATTATTCATTCCCAGAACATTTACAACCCAAACCAACCACTAGAGCAAGTAAAATCTGTTATTCACAGGTGATTTTATGCAGACTCACAGCAGAAACATGAAAGCTGCAAAGTGCTGGAAAGGTCATCCACCGCCTTCAAAGTTTAACAAGGAGTCCCTTTAAACAGTTACCTTCTTTAACAAACATTTAATGAACACCATCATATTACAACAACCCTGCTTATAAATTTGGAAACTATACATTACAAATAGCATATGCTAAGTTTAGAATTGCCAAGTACAATTTACCAAGAAATATGATAAAAATAAAGAAAATTTCTTCTTCCTTTTAGTTTCTAAAATATTTCTAAAAACAAAAAAAAATTTAACATTTAATGACCCACACTAATTTTAGTTAACTTAATTAATTTAATTTAAGTAATTTGAAAGTATTTGAAAAAATTCAACACACTTAATCCTCTCATTATCTATCAATATTCTCCCTTCTGTTAGAAAAGTTTCCAAACATGGGCCCATTGCCTTTAATAGCACATTTGATTTGTTTGGACCATTTTACATGTGTAAAAGAGTTTTCTTAGTAAGTAGAAAATACAAAAGAATACCTACTCTTTAGAACAATGAAAGGAACAAGCAATCAATTGTTCAAAGCAATCTACTAAGATCATAACCATGGGAACATGGTAGAAAAGAGGAAAGAAGCCCACAAAAGTAATGGGAATACTGGGGACAATTATCTGAGCACACCTTCTGTATTGTTCTCACTTGAAATATACATACAAAAACAAAATAAGAAAAAGAGGCAGAAATTCTAAAACTACATGAATACCAAATGAAGGAAACTTAGCATCTTCTAGGTGAATGATCATGCAGGAAAAGCAAGTTAGAACATGAAAAAACACTGAGAGCTAGAATGAACCCCACAGTGTTCACTCCTGAAGCTATCAATATCAATTTGTTTTTAAAGTTTACACATATGTATATGAGAAAGAAGAGGATGAAGAGAGATAGATATACATGTAGAACTAGAAGTGGATCCAAATGTATGTTTATAGACATATGTGTTTTCCATATATGGATATACAGTCAACCCTTCACATCCTCAGTCTATGCATCTGTACACTCCACCAACAGCCTATCAGAAAGGTTTGAAAAAAAAAAAAAGATCTGTACAGAGTACAAGCATTCTTTACCACATCATCATTCTCTAAACAACAAATGTAACAACTAGAACCACTGTATTTGGTAGTAAAAGTGATATGCAGATGATTTAAAGTAGACTGACCACTTGCTAATGGTTATTGTTCAAAGTGAACTATCTATTTTTCTCTAAAGATTAAACTGAAAAGAAAGTATATGGGAGGATACATAGGCTATATGCAAATATTATATCATTTTTACATTAGTGGCTTAAGGCATAATAGAATCAATTCTCAAACAGATACCAAGAGAAAACTGTACATATACTTCGTATTCATGTGTATATATCACAATGCAAATAGATACTCGAGTATATATTATCTTGCTCAGTATGAAAGAGCCTAGCTTACAAGGATGAACCAGTGAAACCCTACTTTAAAATATGTAAGTAGAAGAACAGGACTTCCGGGTAAGATGGTGGCATAGGAGTCACACCAAACCAGCCCAGGGAGGGATTTAAGCAAAACTACAGCAAAATACACTCTTCTTCTGAAAAATGCAGGAATATAGGTTTTTCTTAGACACAGCGGAGAAGCAGGAGAGACCAAGATCC
The DNA here is from genome assembly GCA_036365145.1 of Orientallactaga sibirica. Taxonomy (NCBI): domain Eukaryota; kingdom Metazoa; phylum Chordata; class Mammalia; order Rodentia; family Dipodidae; genus Orientallactaga; species Orientallactaga sibirica. Next base: position 1,245,056 of record JAEOAD010000024.1, read on the forward strand.
ACCAGAAAAGAGGAAAACTGCCAGAATCCCACTGAACCATCTGCATGCCAGGAACCACCCGCCACACATGTCTAGCACCAACAGCAGAGACCAAACAAGGGGACTTCCCAAACTCATCAGCCTCCTTGCAGAGCCCAAAAATCTAAAGAAAAGTTAGCTGAGATCAACTAAGGAGCTACTGAAAGAGGTACAGGGGAACTTTTGCGGTCCCCCCTAAGGCCAGCCCAGGAGGAACGGTAGGGTCTCTGCCGAGTTGGGGTGAGCAGTGCAGAGTCATGACACAGACTCCAGGAGTTGGGTGTGTGAGCAACTACAGGCTTCCTGAACTCTCCTAACCCCCAACCATCAGAACCGAGAATCTCCAGCATTCAGCTCCCGGTGGCAGAGCATCCAGCACAGCTGAGCCTAGCTCCAGCTCCACAGCACAACACAGAGGAATTGAGGTAGGTACTCAGCATTGGTGAGATTGGAAGCCACAACAAAATGTAACAAGGCCAACAAAAGGTACATAGGCCTGCATTGGAAGTGCTTTCTCTTACCATGTCAGGACAGGTTACAAGTTACATATTTTTCATTGACATTAGCATATTCAAATAAGCTATACATGGCGTGTTGAATATTGCTGCCTTTAATGCTTACAGATTTACAGGGTCTTTGTCTTTTGTTTTTGTCAGTACTGGGGACAGGGTGTGATCCAAATCCAGACTGACCTGGAACTCAATTCAGAACAGAATTCTCTACCTCCTCGCTGACAGGATTAATGGTGTAGAGCAACACAAACCCTTAGGGATTTTGACCATATAAGACTATTTGGTTGTTTTAATCCCCACACTTATACACTCTGTGTTAGTTTTTATTGAATGTGTATATTGCTCAGTTGAAGTTTAGAATTTGCCAGTAAATTGTTCCACCCACTGCACTAGAATACTTGTTTAGTAAGCAAACTCAACACCTAAGATTATTTCTGCAGTTGTATTGGGGTACAAGTGCTATAGTTGGCACCTTAAACTCATATCCTGAAAGTATTTACAGGTGAATCGCCACATCTAAGAATACTGCAGATAAGTAGAAAACACAGCATCAAATCAATTCAGGATGCAAAAAGTCTCTACATCATAATACAAGAAACACAAAGAGTCAAGACAATACAATCCCACCAAAAATTATAAATCCATCAGAAATGATCACCAATGAGACTTTTTTAGATGAAACACCTGACAAAAACTTCAAAAGAATGGTTCTATCTATACTCAAAAAAATGAAAGAAGGGCTAGAGAGATGGCATAGTGGTTAAGGCACATGACTGCGAAGCCTAAGGATCCCGGTTCAATTCTCCAGGTCCCACATAAGCCAGATGCACAAGGGGGCACACGTGTCTGGAGTCATGCACAGTGGCTATGGGCTCTGGCGTGCCTGTTCTACTCTCCCTCTCTCTCTTTCCCTCTCTCTGTCTCTAATAAATAAATAAAAATGAAACCTTAAAAAAAATGAAAGAAGACATGAAAGGATTCAAAGAAGAAAACAAACTCCTGAAAGAGAGCACAGAAAACCAGCTTAATGAAATATAAAGGTTATTACAGGACATGAGTAAGGAAATAGAAATACTGAAGAAAAACCAGGTTGAAATTCTAGCTCTGAAGAACACAGTCACTGAAATAAAAATAAAAAAAATAAAAATAATAAAACTCTGTGGAAACTCTCACCAGTAGGATGGATGAAGGAGAGAACAGAATATCTAAATTAGAAGACCAGGGGGCATATCTAATACAGTCCAACAAAGAGACAAGCTAATGGAAAAGTATGAGTGGGAATGCCAAGGTATCCGGGACACTATGAAAAGATCAAACATAACAATTTAGGGTATAGTAGAAGGAGAAGAATTTCAATTCAGAGGCTTAGTGCTGTTTTCAACAAAATCATAGAAGAAAATTTTCCCTAAATTGAGAAAGAAATGCCAATGCAGATGCAAGAAGCTTTTAGAACACGAAACAAACAAAACTTAGATAGTCTCCTCGCCATGTTATAATTAAAGTACTAAACATGTAAACCCAAGAAAATATATTGAAAGCAGTTAGAAAAACCAAGTGGCCTTCAAAGGGAAACCCATCAGGATCACAGATTACTCAACACAAACTTTAAAAGCCAGAAGGGCTTGGAATGATGTATTCCAAGTTCTGAAAGACAAAAGCTGTTAAACAAGATTACTTTATCCTGCAAAGCTATCTATTCAAATTGATGGAGAAATAAGGACATACCACAATAAAAACCAGCTAAAGGAATTTATGACAACTAAACCAGCTCTACAGAAAATACTTGAAGGAATCATTCACGCTGAAGAGAAAGCAAAACACACACAGCAGTAAATAAGAAAAAATAAGCCATACTCAAATAATAGTTAGAACAAGTGAGTAAAGGGAAAACAGGAAGCACTACAAAACAAAAAGAATGGCAAGAATAAATACATATCTTCCAATAATAACTCTTAATATCAATGGTCTCAACGCCCCAACCAAAAGACACAGGCTTGCAGACTGGATTAAAAGGCAGGATCCTGCCATCTATTGCCTCCAGGAAACTCACCTCTCAAAAAAAGATAGAAACCTTCTTAGGTGCAAAGGATGGAAAACGGTATTTCAAACAAATGGACCTAGGAAAATAGCAGGGCTTGCTACACTAATATCTGACAGGATAGACTTCAAACCAACTTTATATATCACTTTATACTGATTAAAGGAACATTCCAACAGGAGGGCAGTACAATCCTAAACGTATATGCACCTAACATGGGGGCCAATTTCATCAAACAAACACTATTAGACTTAAGGTCACAGATAACTCCAAACACAAGAGTAGTGGGTCACTTCAATATCCCCACTCTCTGCACTTGACAGGTCATCCCAGCAAAAAACAAACAGAGAGACATCTAGATTAAATGATGTCACGGAACAAATGGACCTAACAGATATATACAGAACATTCCATCCAAATGCTAAAGAATATACATTTTTCTCAGCAGCACATGGAACATTCTCTAAAATAGACCATATATTAAGACACAAAGCAAATCTTAACATATACAGGAAAACTTAAATAATCCCTTGTACTGTATCCGACCACAATGGGATTAAACTGCATATCAACAACAAGAAAAACTACAGAGCATACAGATATTCATGGAGACTAAACAGTACACTAGTGAATGATGAATGGGTCAGTGAAGAAGAGGAAATCAACAAATTCATAGAATCGAATGATTATGAGAATACAACATACCAAAACCTTTGGGACACAAGGAAGGCAATCGCTTTAAGTGCCCATTTAAGAAATTAGAGAGTTCACAAATACAAAATTTAATGCTTCACCTTAAGGCCTTGGAAAGAGAAGAACCATGCAAACCAAAACTCAGTAAATGAGAAGAAATAATAAGTTTAGGGCAGAAATTAATAAAATAGAAACCAAATAATAATAATAATCCAAAGAATCAATGAAACAAAGAGTTGTTTCTTTGAAAGGATAAAGAAGATTGATAAATCCTTAGCAAATCTGACAAAAAGGAGAGGAAACAAAAATTTATAAAATTAAAGATGAAACAGGTGTCATTACAACAGATACCAAAGAAATTCAGAAAATTATACATATACATTTTAAGAATACATATGCCTCTAAATTTGAAAATCTGAAATAAACAGATGATTTCCTTGATTCATATGACATACCAAAATTAAATCAAAATGAGATAAACCACTTAAATAAACCTATAATGAGTACAGAGATGCAAGCAGTTATAAAAACTCTTCCAAATAAAAAAAGTCCAGGCCCAGATGGATTCACTGGTGAATTTAACGATACATTCATGGAAAAACTAACACCACTGCTATTCAAACTTTTCTATAAAATAGAAAAGGAAGAAATTCTACCCAGCTCTATCTACAAAGCCAGCATCACCCTGATACCAAAACCAGACAAACACAGAACAAAAAAAGGAAAATTACAGACCAATCTCCCTCATGAACATAGTTGCAAAAATTCTCAACAAAATATTGGCAAACAGAACACAAGAACATATCAGAAAGATTGTTCACCCTGACCAAGTAGGCTTTATCCCAGAGATGTAGGGATGGTTTGACATATGCAAATCGATAAATGTAATACATTATATAAATGGTGTGAAGGACAAAAATCACATGATCATCTCAATAGATGCAGAAAAGGCATTTGACAAAATCCAACATCCCTTCATGGTAAAAGTATTACAGGGCTGGAGAGGCTTAGCGGTTTAGGAGCCTGCCTCCTAAGCCTAAGAGCGCTGGTTCCAAACTCCAGCAGTTCCAATCTCCAGGTCCCACATTTAGACAGATGAAAAGTGATGCAAGGGCGCAATGCCGCACTTGACCACAAGGGGGCGCATGCATCTGGATTTCATTGCAGCAGCTGAGAGGCTGCTGGCGCGCCCATCTCTATCTCTCTTCCTCTCCCTCTCTCTCTGTCTCTGTCTCTCTGTGTCTCTCTCCAAAAAAAAAAAAAAAAAGTATTACAGAAACTGGGAATAGAAGGAACATATCTAAACATAATAAAAGCTATTTATGACAAACCTACAGCCAACATAATACTAAATGGGGAAAAACATTAAGGTTTTCCACTAAATTCAGAAATAAGACAAGGGTGTCCACTTTCCCCACGTTTATTAAACATAGCACTGGAAATCTTAGCTATAGCAATAAGTCAAGAGACACTCATAAAAGGGATACAAATTGGAAGGGAAGAAATCAAGTTATCATTATTTGTAGATGATATGATCCTATACATAACAGACCCAAAAGACTCTACCAGCAAACTGTTAGAGCTGATAAACACTTTTAGCAATGTAGCAGAATACAAAATAAACACACCAAGTTAGTAGCTTTTCTATATACTAACAACAAACATGCAGAGGATGAAAGCAGGGAACCTCTCCATTCACAATTGCCTCAAAATAAAAAAATAATAGTAATAAAGTACCTTAGAATAAAAGCATAACCAAGGAAGTGAAGGATCTCTACAATGAGAACTTTAAAACACTCAAGCGATAAATTGAAGAAGACACAAGGAAATAGAAAGACATCCCATGTTCTTGGATTGGAAGAATCAATATTGTGAAAACATCAATCTCACCAAAATCAATCTACACATGTAATGCAATCCCCATTAAAATCCCAAAAGCATTCTTCACAGAAATAGAAAAAAACAATCCTAAAGTTCATCTGGAAGCACAAAAAGCCTCAAATAGCCAAAACAATTTTGGGCAACAAAAAACAGGCTGGTGGTATTACCATATCCCATTTTAATTTATATTACAAAGCCATAGTAACAAAAACAGCATGGTACTGGCACAAGGACAGATATGTATATCAATGGAACAGAAGACCGAAATATTAATCCAGGCAGGTACAGCGACCTGATTTTTGAAAAAATGCCAAAAACATACATCAGAGAAAAGATAGACTCTTCAACAAGTGGTGCTGGGAAAACTGGACATCTGTATGTAAAAGGATTAAAATAGATCCTTGTCTCTCTCCATGCACAAGAATGAAGTCCAAGTGGATCAGGGACCTTAACATCACACCTGAAACTTTGAAACTGCTAGAGGAAAAAGCTGGGGAAACCCTTCAACATATTAGCATAGGCAATGACTTTCTGAACATAACCCCAATTGCTCAGGAAATAAAACCACTAATCACCCATTGGGATCTCATGAAACTACAAAGCTTTTGTACAGCAAATGACACTGTGAATAGACAAAAGAGAAAACCTGCAGAATGAGAGAAAATCTTTGCCAGCTATACATCTGACAGAGGATTTATATCCAGAATATACAAAGAATTCAAAAAACAGAATAATAAGAAATCAAACAACCCAGTAAAAAAATGGTTTATGGGGGCTGGAGAGATGGCTTAGCAGTTAAGGTGCCTGCCTGCTAAGCCTAAGAATGCTGGTTCCAATCTCCAGGTCCCACGTTTAGCCAGATGCAGTGACGCAAGGGCGCAATGCCGTACTTGCCCACAAGGGGGCACACGCATCTGGAGTTCATTTACAGCAGCTGAGAGACTGCTGGAGCGCCCATCTCTGTCTCCCTCTCCCTCTCTATCTCTCTTTGTGTCTTTTTCCAAAAATAAATAAATAAAATAAATAAATAAAAATGGGCTATGGAACTAAATAATAGGAGTTCTCAGAAGAAGAAATACAGATGTCATATAAACATCTAAAAAAAGTATTCTGCATCCTTAGCAATCAGGGAAATACCAATTAAAACTACTTTGAGATTCCATCTCACTCCTCTCAGAATGGCTACCACCATGAAAACAAATGACAATTAAGTGTTGGCATGGATACGGAAAAAGAGGAACACTTCTACACTGTTGGGAATGTAATCTGGTCCAGCCATTGTGGAAATCAGTGTGGAGGTTTTTGAGACAGCTAAAAATAGATTTACCATATGATCCAGCCAGAGCACTCCTACACATATATCCTAATGACTTTTCTCACTACCTTTATGACACTTGCACAACCATGTTTATTGCTGCTCTATTCACAATAGCTAAGAAATGGAACCAGCCTAGATGTCTATCCACAGATGAATGGATAATAAAGATGTGGTACATTTACACAATGGAGTTCTATTCAGCGGCAAAGAAAAATGAAATTATGAAATTTTCTGGGAAATGGAGGGATTTGTTAAGGATTATACTATGTGAGGTAACCCAGACCCAGAAAGCCAAATGTCACATGTTCTCTCTCATATGTGGATCCTAGCTACAAATGTATAGACTTGCGTGTAAGCTGGAACCAAAAATCAGTAGCAAAAGCCAGTAAGCTGGAAAAAGGCTATAAGGGGGGAAAGGATTTAAGAGGATGATATTGTATATATGTAAGTAAAAGAATAGATTACAGGGAGGGGAAAGGCCTAAGCAAGGCCAGGGGAAGAGAATGTGTAAAAGAAGGGCAGGGGGAGGTCAAAAAATTCAAGATATTCTGAATAAGACGTATGAAAGCCTACTGTTTTGAATAATGGCACATTCAGAAGCCATAGATTGTTACTAAAAAATTTTCAGGGCCAGGGATGGGATATCTTCCAGTGAGTTTTTGGCCAGGGAGTTCCCTGTTACCTCCAAAACATTACAGGCTATTGCCAAGGCCCTTGGTTTCCCTTGAGAAACAGATGGTAAAACCCTATTGCTGAAGACTTCACTTGCCTGAGCGGCAAGGTCACTGAGAAATCAAGCTGGTTCTGAACAAAAAACCTTTCCCCTGTAGACCAGCCAACTGAAAGCTGGAAAAATCTGCACTGCATGCAGCCCTGTGGGAGACAGAAGTCATCAGCAGTGAAAACAGCGGACACTGGAAACCTCAAGTTTGGCCAGACAGGCCAAATGACCAAACAAGTACAATAGTGGCATGTCTGCTCTGGGGTAAACCAACTTCTCTCTAATTGGAGTGAAGGTCTGCTCTACAGAGGGAATACAAGCCTGGTACTGAAAAACCTAATCCAAAGACTACGGCATGGGAGGTCATGAGCCTTAGGGGTATAAAGCCTGCTCTGGCTAAATGTATATGTTATTCTCACAAAACTGCCCTGAAAGCACTACACTTAATGTTCATATTCATATATTAATGCTACTAGTTATAGAAGCTTCTCTTTTCAGATGGCGATGACCACTGGGGTGACCCACAAGGCAACATAGTACTGAGAAGGAGGTATGAAGGAGTGTCCAGCACTGAAACATCTCTATCACACCCTGCAAGGCTCAGGGTCCATTGTGGAAGAGGGGGCAGAAAGAATGTAAGAGCCAAAGGAAAGATACAACTCCTTACAATGCAACTGTCCAGACAGAAATTGGCCTCGATATCCATGACCTTACAGTGCCTAGCAACACCTTCACAAGACCCTCATAATTGGAGAAAAAGATGATGACATCAAATTAAAAGAGAGAATAATGGAGACAGGGAGGGTATATGATGGAGAGCAGAGAGCAGGGTTGTGAAGGGAAAAGGGGGAGAGGGAAGGGAAATATCATGGTTTATTTTCTGTAAGTATAGAAGTTGTCAATAAAAAAGTAAAAATTTAAAAATAAATTGCCCTCCCCAAAACAGAAGTCACACCATAGTCCAGGCTAGCCTCAAACTCAGTGAACCTCCTACCTCATCCTTCCAAGTGCTGTAATGACAGGCATGGGCCACCATGCTCTACCAAATCTTATTTTTAAATACTATGATCCAATAAAAGGAACCAGTCTTCCTTGGAGAAATGGCTCAGTCCAGAGCTGGGGTTTGAATATTATAGGATGACCACAAAGATGACATACAAGACAGCAAAGAAGCACTAAACAGACAGCAGAGGGGACAAAGGAATCATGTGCAGTAGGTACTACTGGGAGGACACAGGCAGCAAGGGACTATTTTAAGGGTAGTGGTTCCTTTGGGGGGTAGATAAGAATATTCTGGAACCAGAAGGTTTTGCCAGTAGTACAAGCATTGCAAAAATGTCAAGTGCTACTGGATAGAGCACTTTAAATGACTTTTGTGTTATGTGAAATTTTAACACAATAAAAAAATGTTTTTTAAAAAATGTATAAAGTAGGATGAAAACCCAATTTGTAGTACTGATTACAAAGTGTTTACCCACTGACACTTTATCAAGTAGTGTGCTCAAGAACTGTGGATTCTGCTATGTGAATAGAAATTTTTTTTTTCATTTACTCACTTTTATGTTTTGTGCTTTTGTAAGGTTAAGTACTATCAAATCAAATTGCTCTTAAAATTTTAATTCAGGTTTTACGTGTAGTCATTTAAAATTTGCATAGAATATCATCATGTATTTCAAAGTTGAACAATAAAATGAAAAGGTTACATGGTGTTTCATAAGGCCACTAGCTTTCACTTGGTGTCTTCAGTATACTCTGAGCACTGGAAAATGTTTAGTTTTACCTGAACAATGAAATTCAATGTAAATTTTTTTAAAGCCCACAGAATGGGTGGGGAAGCTGATTAAATAAACATGAATGCTAATTTGCCAGCATCTATCTGATGGCTCAATGAAGGATAAAGATCTGATGGGTACATCTGAACAAACAGAAAAAAACAGGCTGATGCTCTTAGTCATTGGCTCATTATCCTCTTTATTGTGTTGGTTACACTTACAAAAAAAGAAAAGTCACAAGGAAACTTCAGTGGACATTTACCAAAGGGTGGGGGAGGAGAAAACACCAGCTGTTCCAGTCTTCCAAATTAGGCAATTTGTTTTCAGTCCCTCCAGGTAATTGTGCAGTTATTTGCCTACACAATTCTGAGTTGTACATTCAAATATCACTGTTAACATTTATAGTGCAAGTTTGTTTGCTTTCTTTTTCTTCATTCAGGGAGAAAACCTCCTGCCTCTTCAAATCCAATCTGTTTCTGTGAGTAAGCACCTAAACAATGTAAAACAATACTAAATCTAATATGCATTTTAGATTACTCTTCATATGAATAACAGCTGGGGTTGGGAAGCAGTTAAAGGTGTTCACTTGCAAAACCTTCTGGCATGAGTTCAATTACCTAGAAACCCATATAAAGCCTGTCAGGCATTTGTTAGCAATGCCAAGAGACCCTGGCATAACCACACACACACACACACACACACACACACACACACACACGTATACATGCATGCATGCAAATAAGTATACTTTTAAAGCAACAGCTAAAGGGGCTGGAGAAGTAACTCAGAGTTATGGCACTTGCTTGCAAAGCCTAACAATCAGGGTTCAGTTCTCCAGAACCCACATAAATTCAAAAGCACAAAGTAGCACATTTGTCTGGAGTTCATTTGCAGCAGCTGGAGGCCCTGGAGCACCCATTCTTTCTGTCTCTCTTCTCTCTACCTCTAATTGCAAATTAAGAAAGAAAAAAAAATTAAGAGTAGAAAAATACAGTGCAGGCTGGAGTGGAGGGGTTTTGTATACATCTTAGTAAGATCAACTATGATCCTGGGTCTGGTTTTCTTCATTTCAGTTGTTCAGTGGTCAGACAGCAGAGGCAGCTGCAGAACTACCCAGAACTGATGCTACAATGTGTTAACTATTTTTAATTAGCACTTTTTAAAGTCCTTTGGCCTATGGCTCAAGCAAAAGAAAGGATAAGCTCATACTCTATAGGGTGGTATAAAAAGTAACTTGAAATAAGTAATTGATTAAAATAAGAAGCTAGAGCCCAACACACAGCTTACTATTCATTTTATACACATCTTCCTTTGCAACTAAGGTAACAAAAAAAAATCTAAAATTTGCAATGTCTACTTCCCAGGATATCTACTATTAGAAAAACTATGTAAATAATTCTTAAATAAATAAAAGAGTAACAATCTAATTTTTTTTTGGGGGGGGGCATTGAGATAGGGTCTCACTCTAGCTCAGGCTGACCTGGAATTCACTATGCATTCTGAGGGTGGCCTCGAACTTACTGCAATCCTCCTACCTCTGCCTCCTGAGTGCTGGGATTAAAGGTGTGCGCCACCACGCCAGGCTCTAACAACCTAAATTTACTGAACTACTATGCTTTCTAAAAATATTCACAAATGGGAAAATTAAAATTTTTTGATAGGCACATAATTTTATAAGGTGATAATCTCTAGGATATCTTGGATAGCACTGCAATCTATGTAAAAGACTTACTTAATAACAATGACTGCATATCTATCATGTACCACTATGAAAACTGGTTTAACAATAAATCTGCCCATGAAGCCCCACAAAGAGGAAATGAGCATCAGAGAGCTTACTGGGTGAAGGAGGCTGCATATGATCTGTTGTCTGCAAGCAGCAAGCAGGATATACAAACTGGTACGCATACACAGAGGTGCGATGATATAAGAAAATACAAGCCAGGTCTTAAAAGACAGGGACTGGTAAGTAGAATGACAGTAATATAGAAGACACAGTTATGAAAAGGAGCTGGTGAATTTGGGGGAACTATATGACCACATTACCAATGTCGTAAGTGGAAAGAATAAAAAAACAAAATACACAGGAACAAGAATGTGAAACGTATGTACCCTACATACATAAAGAGACTTTCCACTGTGTTAGCTAGCTTTGTGTTGCTGTAATGGATGCCTGAGATGAAGAAATTGAAAAGGGGAATGGGAACTCAGCTTCAGAAGTTTCAGCACACGGTCATTTGATCCTATTTCTTTAGGCCCTTGGTGACACAGTACATCATGGGATGGGTTCTGGGAAGAAGCTACTCACCTCATGGTGCCCAAAAAGTGCGAGAGGCAAAGGAAGAGCAGGAGTCTCACTATTTCCTTTAAGACACAATCACCTAACTTTCCTCTACTAGGACCCACATCCTAAAGGTTCCTCCACCTCGCAATAAGATTACATACAGGCTGGGAAACAGGCCTTCAATATGTGGGCATTTGGAATACTAAGTCCAATACCCACAGACAACAAAAATTCACTGCAGGAATAGAATGAGTATAAAAAGCTGTAAATGTTAGATACTCAAGCAACTGCAAGGAGATCAAATACAGACAAAATACAGGCAGAAATGTTTTTATTAGAAGGATCTATCACTCAAAGAAGTTCTCTCAAACAATCCCAAAAATACTTAATTCTGTACTATAATAAAAACTGAAGATTTTTTTATTTTATTTTTATTTGACAGAGAGAAAGGGTGGGGAGAGAGAGATTAACCACTAAGCCATCCCTCCAGCCCAAAACTGAAGATTTTTTTTTTAAAACATCCTCATTCAGCTTCATATCCCATTGTTCTCATCTTTCATATGCATGTACTTCAGACAAAAGGAACAACTTCCTTATGAACATATACACACTATGGTTTCCCTAAATACACACATCTTTAGCAGTGTTCTCTACAGCTTGCTGCATACTACCCACAACCCCACAAATTCAAAGTCAGTCTCATCCTCCTCCCCTCTCTCTTCGTCCTCCCTCCTTTACCTCTTCTTCCTTCTTTTTCTCTTTCTATCCCCCTCATTCTCACTCTGTCCCTCCCTCTCCTCTCTCAATATCATGTTATATATCCCTGGGGTACAGTACCCCCAGATAACAAGAACTCAATGCAGGAAAAGAGGGACAGTATACAAAGCGTATGTTAGAAATTCAGGCAACTATAAGGAAGACAAACCTAAGCTATGTAGCCCAGGTTTGCAGCAAGCTTAAAGCAATCCTCTCTCAGCTTCCTGAGTGCCATGATTGTGGTGTTTACCACACGCCTGGCTTCTTCACTTCTTCAGTGTCACCTTCCAAAAGATCTTTTCTAATCTCCTCAACAGATAATAATCATTACCTCAAAATTCCCACTCTTAGTTTATTACCCACATCATACTTTAATTTTACCAAGCTACTACCAGATTAAAAACTCCTTGAAAAATAAATGTAGCTTTATCTTCATTTGCATCCCAGGAAAAGAGAAGTTAAAATTATTTAAAAGAGAGAAATTTTAAAAGTCTCATCTTGATTTAAAAAAAAAAAAACAGGGCTGGAGAGATGGCTTAGTGGTTAAACACTTGCCTATGAAGCCTAAGGACCCCAGTTCGAGGCTCGATTCTCCAGGACCCAAGTAAGCCAGATGCACAAGGGGGTGCATGCATCTGGAGTTCATTTGCAGTGGCTGGAGGCCCTGGCGCACCCATTCTCTCTCTCTCTCTACCTGCCTATTTCTGTATCTCTCTCTCTCTCAAATAAATAATAAAATTTAAAAAAAAAAACATGTGGGTTGGAGAGATAGTTTAGCAGTTAAGGAGCTTTCCTGCAAAGCCAAAGGACCCAGGTTCAATTCTCTAGGATCCATGTAAGCCAGATGCACATGGTGGTGCATGTGTTTGGAAATCCTCCCCTCCCTTCTTGCTCTCTGCCTCTTTCTCACTTTCTAATAAATAAAAATAGAATTTTTTAAAAAATGTAAGGATTGTTGTTTGAGACCACACTTTACACTCATTTATGCACTCCACATTTGCTGAGTATCTGTTATACTGAGGGAGTGTTCTAAATGTCGAAATAATTGAAGGAATAAAGCTGGAAGAATTTCTACTAAATTCTCTAAATGCACCCTAGAGGATATACAAAATTGGAGGAACCCTTCACAGAGTAGTTTAGTTTCATTACTACAAAGAGGACTGATTCTGTAGTGTACTGAGTGTACCAACTAAACCTTTACATTCAGACATCAACCAAGCATATCCCCTAAGGAGTGTGTGTGTGTGTGTGTGTGTGTGTGTGTGTGTGTGTGTATACATATATAGTATATATAGAGGAATATGCACCTTCCTAGAAAAGGTGAAAATGACAGACAGACTCTCACATTCTGTGACACCATGGAGCAAATATCAGTAAAATCTACTACTATTCTTTCATTCCCAAAACTGACCTAATCAATGATTATTGACTGTATCCCCCAGGAGTATGTAAGGTCCATAAGGCAGGGCTATGATCAAGCACTGTTCACCATGGTACCTTTACCGCTACACCACTACCTTATAGACCCTAGCATTCATTAAAAATATGACTGCATGAATGCTTGTGGCACAAACTATTCCCACACCAATATACTGCCCTTCCAAGTGACAGGAACCAGAGAAGACACGGACCCTGGCTGTATCCATACATTACCATATTTTTCATCTCTAGAACTGATCTTAAAACAATTTTCATGAACCCATAGAGCAGTTTACAATCTATCCTTGTAGGTCTGTTGTTAAATGGTAAAATAATACTACCTCAGGAGCAAGAAAAAGCCTATCAACAACTGCTTTTAGTAATAAATTTAAAAAAAAAATGGTACTCCGCCAGAGTACCCAAAGAACTCTGTCAATCCAGATATACAAAGAGAGAAGATAAAGTATCTTTTTTGTTGTTGTTGTTTTGGTTTGGTTTTTTTCAGAGTAGTCACACTCCAGCCCAGGCTGACCTAGAATTCACTATGTAGTCTGATCCTCCCATCTCTGTCTCCCAAGTGCTGGGATTAAAGGTGTGGGCCATGACACCAGGAAGATAAAGTGTCTTTCTAATTTGTGAATAAAAAAACCAAAAAGAATATAGTGCTCATCAAAAGGTATTATTTAAACATTTAGTCAGGCAGGCCTTTAATCCCAGCACTCTGGAGGCAGAGGGAGGAGGATCATCATGAGTTCAAGGCCACCCTGAGACTAGAAAGTGAATTCCAGGTCAGCCTGGGCTAGAGCAAGATCTTACCTCGAAAAACCAAAAAAAAAAAAAAAAAAAAAAAAAAAAAAAAAAAGAAAAAAAGAAAAGGAAAAGAAAAAGAAAAAAGGTATTATTTAAACATTGCTTCAAGTGACATGTTTCAGAATGACGAGTATTTTTCTTGGCATAGGTATACATTATGTAATAAATATTTTAAAAAACAGCACTTTAAGGGGCTGGAGAGATGCCTTAGTGGTTAAGGTATTTGCCTGCAAAGCCAAAGGATCTCGGTTAGATTCTCCAGGACCCACATAAGCCAGATGCACCAGGGGAATTCATTTGCAGTGGCTGGAGACCCTGGCATGCCACTCTCTCTCTATCTCTGCCTCTTTTTCTCTCTCAAACAAATAAATAAATAAAATATATTTTTTTAAAAATAGCACTTTATTCCTTTTAAAACATACTAAGACAATTCAATGATTATTCAAATTTAATAATGTAACTTTAGTAATTTTTATTTACTATTTTTTAAATCTGTGTGTGTGATATGCGTGTGGGTGGGGGGGAGAAATGTGCATGTGCTCATGTATGGGAATGTGGGAACATGCATGGCACAGTGTCCATGTGGAGGTCAGAGGACGTCAGGTGTAAGTGCATTCCCTCCACCTTGTTTGAGGCAGGTGCTGTTGTTGTTCATTTCCATGTATATAGGCTAGCTAGGATTCTCCAGCACCCATCTCACCATAGAAACACTGGGACTACAGACACATACTACCACATCCAGCTTTGTATGAGTTATGGGAATCGGAACTCTAGTCATCAGGCTTGCACAGAAGAACTTTATCCAGAGTCATCTCCCCAGCCCAATTCATGTAATCTTAAAGTTTCTATTCAAGGATATGCATCAAAACAAAAAAGGTAAATTTGGTGATCTTTAAAGCAATATTACACCCCCAAATCTAATAATAAAATCAGCAAATTAACAGTTGGGACTCGTTTTAATAAAATTTTCAGCAAAACAAAAGCAAGTACCCCATGTGTTACTGGAGTTCACACTTAAATCTGAGAAGTAAATCACAATTAAATTCTAAATTTTATAATTAACTTTCCAATTAATTTTCAGTCACCACATGATTCATAATTAAATACAGTGGTACTGCTGGCAAATCATCTCTTGGGACAAGACAAATAAGTTAGATGTGCTAGACTATGGAATGTAAATACTATGCCACGGGTGACCATAAGTCAACCACAAGTCCAGTACATGATGGAGGAAGAGAGCCTGCTTCCAGAACAGTAACACTGTGCTGAACTATTTATGGGTGACACACACTAACATCATGTTATTAATTATTAATTATTTAATTAATCATGTTATTATCATCTCCATTAAGAACAGTGAGTATATAATACATTGGTTGAGTTGGAAAATATGATGAAAACTATACAGTCCATACTGCAATAAAATAAGAATTCTTTGGGGAGTCATGAATCTACACAAATTTCAAATTCCTTAAATCCAGTCTATTTTATTGTCAACTGAAAGCTTCTATTGATTTTGGAATGTTCAACCACAATCTTATTTCATCTATATATCCATATCAAATATAATGCAAATTAAATTTAATAAAGTGAATGAATTCAAAATCTTTCTTTAAAGGGATTGTATGTATATTACATGTATAGAAGTGACATACTCAATGGCACATAAAAAAATATTTTCTTGTTCAAAGTTAGTTTCTTTTTTGACTTATACATTCAATATACATGTCACATACAGATATATAGATAGTATTAAAAAAATCACAAAAGTAGTTAACACGGACCATTACATCAAATTTATTTCCTTCACGGTGAATTTCCTTGCCATCTTCAATTTATGCTTAAAATACAGCAATGTATACTACTTTAGTAGTCAATAATAATTTACATCTACAAGAAAAAAAGAAAAAATACTTATCTTTTAAATGTGTTTCTCTAAACAGTACTCAAAACTATTAATGTTATTCATTATCTAGAGACTATTTTTCACAAATCCATAACACAAGCCCTTCTCTTTTCCCTTAACCTAAGGTGCTTCATCTAAAAACATCAGAATTTGAACACTATGTAATACAGTACAGAGACATATATGTATGTATGTATATATATATGTATATGTATATATATACATATATATATATATACATACATACATACATACATACATACACACAAATCTACATATAAAATGTTCAGTCTTCCCAAGTGAATTATCTTATTTTTTCTGTATCGTTTTTCCCAATAAATTATGCCTCATAGAAATTCCTCAGATTATCTGACATTATTCCAGTTCTTTAGTTTCCAAGTTCTTAGCAAGGGTGAATCATACTGTACAAAGCACATTTTTATGTATTCCTTCATCTATCAGTGATTTTATTTTTATGCCATTAAAGTTTAGGAGTAAAACTCTTGGGTCAAGGAGATCCATACTTTCTTCTCTCTCAGATATTTCAAGCAGGTTTTCAAAACTGCTACTTGACTTCACAGGCCCACAAAAAATGAGAACTGTAAAATTGTGATAAGAAAAACATTATTTGAATTTGAATTCCTGAAGTAAACTGTTTGTATAAGTATTTACTTAGAGGTTTTTCATAAATTATCTTTTTTAGACCCTCCCTCCATTTTTTTTCTGTTGGCATTTCCCCATCCTTCTCTGGAGTTTTATTTCTGGTCATACATAAAATCTCATTGCAGACCAAGGTATTAATCCTTTGTCAAAATCATCAGAATTAGTTTTACCACATCTCTTACTTCTCTTTTCTCATTTGTAATCTGTCACACAAACAGTAATAGTATTTTTCTACATAATGATTATGTTTTCTTTCATTATTTCAAGATTTCCAAATAGAGAAAGCCATTGTGCAATCAGGAAAAAGGGAATCCATGTTCAGGAAGCGGACCAGAAAAGTGAGAAGATATTGAAATCAGACTATAGAATCAGAATTGTTGCCACCTCTTCCAGATATGAATGCCAATAAAGCTTCTTTGCTATAATTTTTTCATGTCAGATTTCTACCACTGACAACCAAGAGAGATTTGACAAGTACCACTAGGTAATACCCACCTAAACTGGTAGACTGGATACACTGTCATTTTTATGTCAATAGAAGAAAATTAATACTATATAAACTATTTTCCATTCTTACTAATGTCAGTCTTCCCACAACAATGCATGTTTATAAAAATAAAATATCACTACAAACTATATATTAAAGAAAATGGAATGTAACTATTTTTTAATACACAACAGTTAAAGCTCTTAAATTTATGTATAATTGACAGTATTACTTGAATTATGTCTAAAAGAAACAGTGATAATAGTTTCCATTTGCCAAATGCCTCTTTCTTAACAAATGGTCATTAAAAAAAATCTGTACTTCCAATATTGTATCTTTTTATGCCCTAAGGCATAAAATGTCACTTCCACAGACACTGTGCCAAAAGTTACAGAAATGACAATTAGTTGGGAATTCTAGAACATATATATCACTTTATATGTCTGTCCTCAGGCCATAAGCCTCAGGGTCACTTATGTGTTACTTGCTAGAGTAGGATGCAGAACATTGTAGCCACAGAACAGCTGAAACCAAGGTGCAGGTTTCATGGCATGGGCCTGTGCATGCAGCTTCTGACACATCAGCATCCAACTCTAGGATCCTGCACACATGCCTCAGAATTTACTGTAACAGGCTAACCACAGTTTTATAGCATACCACACTTTTTTAAAGAAATAACCCACTTTTCTCTCTCAAATATAAGGCAGGAAGGAAGGCTGGGCACAAATATTCTTTACAAAAAGGATCTTGTCTGAACAGGCTTTAGGAACCTTCATTCTGTACTATTATTCTCTCATATTGTTGACCTTAAATGGGCCTTCAAGGCAACTTGCATGCATTTTTACTAATACCCAATTTTCACCGGTGTCTGCTCTGATTTCAGCTCTTCCCAAAACCATCCTCATTGCTGCTTGCTGACCAAGCAAGTCTTTGCCCCTTGCCCTGCTGTGGTGGTTTAAATTAGGTTTCTCCTATAAACTCATTTGTTTTGAAAGCTGATGGCAATTTGGGAGGTAGAGCCTTGCTGGAAGAGGTGTGTTGTAGCCAGTATCCCCTTGCCAGAGTCTGGCTCATTCGCCTGCTACTGTTTTTATGCTGTTGTGTTGTGTTGTATTGTGTTTTGAAATATGGGACACTTCACAAATTTGTGTGTCATCCTTACTCAGGGGTCATGCTAATCTTCTCTGTGCTGTGCCAATTTTAGTACTGCCGAAGCAAGCACATCTGCTGCTGTTTCCACCTGCTGAGGCAGAGGTGATGTCCAGCCTCTGCTCATGCCATGCATTCCCTGCTATCATGAACCTTCCCCCTGAGAGTGTAAGCCAAAATAAATGCTTTCCTCCCGTCAGAATCTTCTGGTCGGGTATTTGGTTCCAATAACACAAAGGTAACTACAACAGAAAACTGAAACCAGGAGTGGGGTCATTATTGCTAAAAATCTGACTATATAGCTTTTGACCTTTTGAAACTGTCAAAGGATTTGAAACTTTAGCCTAAGAGATGCCTTACAGTGTTGAAATCAAGAGTTTGAGGAACTATTCTAGTTAGAGTTGAAAGTCCTAAATGTAGAAAGAACTGTGGACTATGTAAGCTTGACTTATAAGGGGAAGATAGAACTTGGTCCAGACAGGGGAAGAAGTTTATGTGAGAGACTGTATTCTTCCTATGTCCTGAGAACATGTACAGGGTTGCATTGTGTAGATATTGACTGATGTGAATAGATAGATATGACACAGAAAGAAATGAAAGTTTCAGGCAGGAGATAGCATCTGATCAGCTGCTATTGTCTGCATTGAGACTGGGTCAGCTGTTCTGCATTGGAACAGCAGAAAGAATGATGACTCTTGAAAGTAGGGGGCCTAAATGTTAAAGAACTTTTTGCAGCTCTTTAAAATCAGCTTTCTTTCCTCCTGACATATCAAATGTGATAGTTCACCAGATTCAATGGAGTACAACAAATGCAGGAAAGAAAGGGTCATTGGATTTGCAAAGAGGTTGGATTTTTGAAAATGCACACTGGGAGATTAGAGGCAGGGTTTTTGGAATGACTGCTTGGAGGGCCAACAGAGTCGTGAAGATGAACCATGGGTTGCAGGAGAGGAGATGCAAGAACTATGGTACAGATGACAAAGATTGCTGTCAGCTTGGGATGGATTGTTCCCCAGGCTGTAAGAAACACAGCTGGATGGGGCAGAATTTGAAACCCAGAGACTTTGTCAATGGTTACAGATGTCTGACTTGGAGCTACAGAATGTGATGGCTGCCCTCCTTGTTTTATATCTTGCATTGTTTCAATCTTTATTTGCCCAATGCCAACTTTTGCAGTGTGAATATTTATTCTGTGCCATTGTGTGGTTTTGGCTTTACAGCTTACAGTTAAAAGGTGTTGAACTGCCGGGCGTGGTGCACACGCCTTTAATCCCAGCACTTGGGAGGCACAGGAAGGAGGATCGCCATAAATTCAAGGACACCCTGAGACTATATAGTGAGTTCCAGGTCAGCCTGGGCTAGAGTGAAACCCTACCTCAAAAAAAAAAAAAAAAAAAAAAGGGCTGGGAGTTGGCTGGGGACCTGTTGGCCAGTTCCAATCTCCAGGTCCCGCGTTTAGCCAGATGCAAAGTGAACCTGCCTGACCACAAAGGTGCCATAAGAATGCCAGTTCCAATCTCTATCAGGTCCCTCTCTGCTTAGCCAGATGCAAAGTGACACTGTTGCGCAATGCCGCACCTGACCACAAGGAGGTGCTTGGCCTGCATCTGAAACTGCCTGCCCACTCAGCACCAGCTGCTGCTGCTGACGTGATGAAATACTATTGGCTGCTTCCCACCCCTTCCTCAAAGTATATTGGCCCACCTTTCTCTCATCTGTCTTCCCCTGACAATCTCCCGGTCTCCGCGACTCTGTTTTTCTCTCTCTCAAAAAAAAAAAAAAAAGTGTTGAACTATGGTGTTTAATCAGTGTTGGGATTGATTTTTAAAAAAATGATGGAGCCTGTTAAAGTTAAACTGAATACAATGTATTTTACATCATGGATGGTCATAAGTTTATGAGAGCAAGGGGCAAAAATTCCCTTGTAGGTCTCATGTGTACTTTTCATGTGACCTGTTTACCTATTTTTTAAAATAAGCCTTATGATGAATAATTCATATGTGGGCATGCTGAGTGCTGCTGAATGGTCCATAGTGGTGGAGCACAATGCCTTACATGGGCCTGCAGGAGCTGCAGCTTTGACACCAGAGTGTCTGTTTCACCTATGAGTGCCGGGGTACAGCCTTAGACCTACTCATGGTGGTTTGAATCAGATGTCCCCATAAACTCATGTGTTTTCAATGCTTGGTCCCCAGCTGGTGGCAATTTGGGAGGTAAAGCCTTGCTGAACAAGGTGTGCTTTTGGGTTTGGGGTAAGGGGTGCCACAGCCACCTCCCCCTTACCAGAGTCAGCTCACTCTTCTGCTGCTGTTTTCTACCTACTGTGGCAAAGGTAAGGTCCAGCCTCTGCTACTGCCAAGCTTTTCCCTATCATCATGAAGCTTCCCCTCAACACAAAGCCAAAATAAATCCTTTCCTCTCATCAGCTGCTACTGGACAGGTATTTTAAACCAGCAACATGAAGGTAACTACAACACCTGCTGAGAAGAATGAAGCTAAGTATTAAGAACAGACTCAATTTTCCTTTGTCAAGAAACCAGTTTCCTTCCATTTCAAACTCTCCATACAGAGACATGTTTTCTGATTCTTCAAACTTTAGCCCCAAACAATCACTATAATCCCAGCATCTATTTCTGTGTCTGATATTTATTTTTCTCTAGCAAATTTTTTTCCCACAAATCCTTGACTAGACTCACAATTTCACTGAACTCTCAACTCTGCTTCCTTTGGGCTACTAACTCATTTCTTTCTTTTTTTATCACCACAAAACTGACCAGTATGGCTCACATTTACTACCCATGTTCCTCACTCCATACTCATTTTCTAATTCATTCTTATCAGTCCTCTCCTATAGGGTTCTCTTAAATGATCATCAAAAACTGGTCCTAATGATAACCTCTTAGCCACAAGTTTTGCTGAAAGCCCATGAGCTGATCTCCCAAGGCAAGACCCTGCTCCTCCTCACGGGAGACCAGCCCAGCCCATTCTTCTCTACCTATGGATATCCTCCTCACCTGACACAATCCCAGCATTTCTCTACTCTGGATCTATCAATCTCTACTCACCCTATGTCATTCTAGCCCATTTCCCTCTACTCTGTATCTATCTATCCCTCCTCACTCTATACCAATCCTCTACTCTGTGTATATAGATGCCATCCTCACCCTATATCATACCAGCCCATTCTTTTCTACTCTACCAATGGGTGCCCTCCTCACCTTATGTCATTCCAGACCATTCTTTTATTTGGACCAGTGGATGCATCTAAAGCAGCTGGTTTCTCCTTTTCCTGCTCATCAGAAACTTTCATACCCTTTCCACTTTTTCTGTGTTCTTGCTATCTTATTTTCTTTGATTAGTTATGTTCATTTGTTTTAAGCTATTAGCAGCTGAAAACTTATTTCTAGCAGGTCTTAATTAACTTCATGAATTTCAGTGGGAAAAATTATAGTTCCTTCTGCTCTCACAAATCAGTATTCTCTATAAGGCTTAACGTGTGTGTGTGTGTGTGTGTGTGTGTACACACATACATAAGCGAAATTATATGTGCATACAAATATAAACATTGAAATTGTCCTTGAAATAAAGAATTAGATAGTAATAAACTTCTAGACTCAATGTATCCTTATCAAAGAATATTCTATGCTGATCATTGAAAGTTACTAAGGGCATGTAACAACCTTTAAAATAAAAAAATTTAAGTAAAAATAAAGACCGTATTGAAATGAAAATACCAAAAGCAGAGGAAATGGGAAAGCTGGTCAGCCAGTAAAGTCCTTGCCAGGCAAGCACAAGAACTGAGGTCAGACGCCCTACAACCATATAAAATGCCAGACACACCTATAATCCCAGAAATGGAGAGACAGAGCCAAAGAGAATCCCCAGGGCCTGCTGCCTAGCTAAGCCAGCCAAATCATTGAGGGACCCAACCTCAAAACCAGAGCACCTGAAGAGGACACCTAACGGAGACCTCTGGCTCCACATACGTGCACATGTGTCCACACACATAAATATGCGTACACACGTGTATACACACTACACACATGTATGTATACTACACACATTCTGAAACATTTACTGCTAACCAAATCCTTCGCAGATCCCATGCATTTCAGTATTCTCTAAAACATCATCTAAGTTGTGTATTGTTCACCTCATTTTCCAAGACTGTGAAAAAAAATGTTGCTACCTATATCACAAAAACTATTGATTGCTTTCATTTTCCTTATGACCTGTATTTTCTACAATATTTACACATAACTGTTTAAAAGTTATCTTAAGAAAATGACATCAAGTTTATAAGTATATGGATTTGGAAGCAGAAACTGTAATTGAATAACAGTTCCCATTGCAAGAGAGAATCAAAGAATTTTCAGAAATGCAAAGTGTAGGGCTGGATAGATAGCTTAGCAGTTAAGGAACTTGCCTGCGAATCCTAAGGACCCAGGTTCGATTGCCCTGTACCCACATAAGCCAGATGCACAAAGTGGCACATGCGACTGGAGTTTGTATGCAGTGGCCAGAGGCCCTGGCGTGCCCAGTTTTCTCTATCTGCCTCTTTTCGCTTTCAAAATAAAATAAATAAAATATTTTTAAAAACAGAAAGAAATGGAAAGTGTAGCAATCAGCTACAGTTGCTGGGATGAACTTTCAACCCAGGCACAGCTTATGGAGGAATGACATTTACTTGAAGCTTACAGATCCAGGGGAAGTTCTATAACAACAGAAGAAGCTGGGCCCCCTTTCACAGGTACATGCAGAGAAAAAAACCAAAAGAAACCAACACCAGCACAAGCAAGTACACTTCAAGAACTCCATAATGGCAGAAATCATACATTCTGCATATGTTAGGCTAGAATTTGATCCACCCACAATAAAAAACACCTTAGGGCTGGACCCTAAGATCTTCCCAGTGACAACTCCTCCAGCTAGGTGGCTGGAGATCTAAAAGTTTAAAAAAAAAAACTGAATCTATTGGGGGACATGCATTCAAATCGCCACAGAAAGTAAGTCAAAATTTATCAGATACAGTTCTTTAAATCTTCATGTTGAAAAATCAATTTACAGAAGACTAACCTTCTAAGGCAGATATTAGAATCTAATACTAGATGATATTTTACATTTATTTTGATGTAGAAATACACTTCTCTGCTAAGTTCCAGCTCCCTCTATTTTACATCAATGGTGATAATTATAACACTCAGCATAGTCACACACTGGTAAATGCTTAAGCAACACTATCTGCCAATGATCACAAATTGAACACTTAAATTATTCATAGGTTTATCCAGATGTTTCCAAAACTTTTAAGTTCTGTAAATAAAAATGATTATTAAAAGTGTGCCAATTGACTACGAGAATATAAAACGAATCTGTGAGCTCTTCCAAGTCACATTTAACAGCTTTGCAAATAGCTGACTATTAGCTCTGCTGATTTGTTTTTATTTTTCCTAATTGAAATGTGGCCCGTGTTATCAGGCCATCTGCACCATAACAAAATAACTGAGTAAACACGACAAAATGTGGGAGGTTTTTTTTGTTGTTTTTTTTGGTCAGAAACAACATCAGATTCTGTTTCTGTTAAGAAAATATTGCTCTAAAAGGGGATTTTCTGGTCCAATGCTGAAAACTTGGATTATAGAGGATATCCAAATGCATATATCCCCTCTCTCACAACTCACAAGTAGAAAGTCATACCAAACTTCATCAGATAGAAACTGATTCAATAGAGGAGGCCACCCAACTCTGACCTCTGCACAGTGCATCTGCACACACAAACACTGAGAAAGAAAATAAAAACTATAAAAACTGATTTGTCATACATATGATTCTTGTTTCATACATCAGGGATTAGCCAAGTCAACTTAACTCATTCATTTTAATAGGTGCCTCCATGTGCTATAAATTACTAAATCATTTCACTATTGAAAGGTATTCTCATTGCTTTAAATCCCTTGACATTGCACACCATGCTATAACCCCTCATACATAGATCTTTCCCATTTTCAGCTACTGTTCTAATGGAGACTCAGAGTAGGATTGTTACATCTGTATACAAGCTAGGGTCTCACTCTATCCCAGACTGACCTGAAACTCACTCAGTACCGCCAGGCTGGCCTTGAACTCACAGCAATCCTCCCACCTGTACTTCCAGAGTTCTGGGACAAAAGTCGTGGGTCATCACACTCACCCAAACTTTAATTGTAGTAGGTACTAGAGACTTATACCCAAAAAAGTTACATTGATATACATTTCTATACCCTCAATAAACACTTGTCAGTTATATTTTAGTTTTTTTATTTTGACAGATGAAAAATGTTCTCTAAATCTATTTTAATTTATATATAAAGATTAAACATCTTTTCAAAAGCCTGTTTGCCTTTGCAATTCTTCTTGGGCAAATTGCCTATTCACATTAATGTGTTGCCCATCTCTCAATGATATGCAGGTATTCTTTGCATACTGATTTGAACCAAGTATTTTATTGGAATTTTTTAAATTTTTTCTGAGTATATTGACTTTCCCCATTAATTCCCTATGCTGGTTTAATTGTAACCAAATGTGCTCATCCTGAACAGAATAGCTTACAGATTGAAACTATTAATTTAGCAACACCGCCTCACAGTGATATTCTAAATTTCACATTATCTAGCCTAATAAAGAAACATTTTTCTTTCCAAAGAGAGAAGTCTAATATCAAAGCCTCAGCCTTAACTACCTTAAAGATTGTTGCCTACCTCAGTGTGGACTCTACTCAGACTAAGAGTACACAGGGATAGAGACCTGTGAATCATCCCTGTTTACTCATCTGGTCTTCAGGTCTACCATCCCACTCATAAAGTATTCAACAGAACCCTCGGGGCGGAGTGGAACTGGGGAGAGGTGACAAACACACTATGATCGGTATCACTATCCACCTCTGACACAACCTCACAAGTAGCTGATTTACTTTCATGGGATATTTGTGTGTTCTTTGTTTAAGAACTAGTTGGGGAAATGAAGATGGCTCAATAGGTAAAGTGATTGCCCTGTAAGCACAGGACCTGAGCTCAGATCCCTGATATCCATGTAAAATGTCAGGCGTGGTATCACACTCCTATAATCCCAACACTGGGAAGGCAGAGACAGGAAATCCCTGGGCTCACTAGCTGGTAAATCAATGAACTCTTATGAACAAGAGACCTCGTCTCAAATAAGAAGGTGGAAATCAACTGAGGAAGAAACCTGACATCAACATCTGGCCTCCACATGCACATGCATATCCACAAACACTCGTGCATCAACACACATACAAGCACACACACACACACACACACACAAAAAGAAAACTAGTAATTAGTATCTATGTCTACTCTCCATGTTGGAGTAGTTGCAAATGCAGGTGGTTTCCCTGAACGAAACTCCTTACTAAACAATTCAAATACACCTGGAAGGTCCACATCTGTCCAATGTTTTGGTGCAAGTCCCATTCTAACAATGTGCTAGCCCAAAGCATTTAACACAACCTCTCACATATACAGCCTACCACCTAGAAAGAAAATACATCCCTGAAACCTATGTCCCCAAACTATAAGGATTTGCATCCACCTCCCAGGAGTTGTCAAATGGCTACTCGCTTGCTTCCTGATCTTTGTAAGTGGTCAGAGATAATGCCATGATGCTAAAACATCTCTCTCCAAAAAAAAAAAAAAAAAAAAAGCCCTTCAATCAATCTTCCTTTTCCTAAGTTGTCAGCCTACTCTTGCAAAGTCTCAGAGTGGGTGGCAAATAGTAGTGCCAATAGCTTGGCAGTCTCTTCTCATAGCTGTGTTGCTCTTGTACCTGCTAACCTCAGCCTTTGGACTTTTCTGCCAAACCCACTTTGACATAAGAGGGAAATGTTACAGTTTTACTGATACAATATCCATCCTTAAACTTTTGAAGAATCAAAACAACTTTAACATTTTAGCTGAGCATCTTCTCTTTGTTATTTTTGTTTCCTTCTTCATGTCTTTTATTTTCTACAACAATACATCACTTTTGAACAGAAAAAAAATCAACTACTCAATTTTTAACACCTTCATCATCCTCTCACTACTCACTTTCTTATTGTGTAGTTTAAATAAGCATTATGCGAATATAATTATTTAAAGCCAGTCTAGCCATTCATTTTTACTTATTTACTATACATTGAATGGTACCTGAATGTCTTTGTGATCATATGCCACCAGAAAAGCATCCATCCCACAGCACTGTTAATGTGAACAGCATGTATAAATCATAGACATTTTTCATTTAAGTAGACCAGACAAAGTAGTAAGAGTAAGAACTCATTCTACATCAAAGACTGCTTCATTAAGTGATACTTTATCTTTTTAAATTGGATCTTTAATTTTAATAATTTAAAATTGGGAATCTGAATAAATGAATGATACTTGGGACATCACTTGATTACTAAACAAGTTGATCTTAGAATATATAATCATTTTATTTTGATTATTTAAGCAGCCTTTGTGTCCTAAGAAAATTCTCAAAAAGGACAGAAAGAAATGTAGAAAGATCATGAGTTATGAGATCTAAATAGAAGAAAATAAAATGTACCACCAGACCCTATATGACTCTCCAATAAAAGGTCACCAGGCAAGAAGTATAATTTAGGGAAGATAAATTTGCCAACTATAAGGCACTCCAAAATCTTGCTATAATTAACTTCATATAATTAGAAAAAAAACTCAAAATATAACAGCATATATAAACTCCCATTAAAATAACTCACATATATATACATATATACATATAAGATCACACATACATATCAATATGTACAATAACACACATATGTACTTTTGCAGTCAGATTCTCACTGGTTGCAGAAATCACCTGGCCAAGAACAGCTTTGGGGGAAAAAAGGGTTTATTTTGGGTTACAGACTTGAGGGGAAGCTACATGATGGCAGGGGAAACCAATGGCATGAGCAGAGGGTGGACATCACCCCCTGGCCAACCTAAGGTGGACAACAGCAACAGGAGAGTATGCCAAACACCAGCAAGTGGAAACTGGCTATAATACCCATAAGCCCACCCCCAACAATACACTGAGTCCAAGAAGCATTAATTCCCAAATTGCCATCAGCTGGAGACCTAGCATTCAGAACACCTAAGTTTTTGAGGACACCTGAATCAAACCACCATATGTACCAAATGAATTTATTATACTTACCATTAAAAAGCATGAGCTTATAAATTTGAAGGTACTCCAGGACAGTGAGTGTGTCATAGGAGGGCAATCTATATAGGACTTTCTAACGTGGCCAAAATCCAACATTCTGGGGAACTCTGCTGTGATTCCCACAAGAAATGGATACCCAAGAACACATACACGTATTCTTGTGCCCCAGCAAGTGCTTCCACCCTCCAGGATATTCCCGCCTACCACAGTAGTTAAGTGGACAACTACATCAGGTATGAGGATGCTGATGGCAGACTAAGCACATGGTGCTAGGCAACACAGAAGAGCAGGCTCTTAATTTAAATAGATACATTATCTTAAGAAGAAATTACAAGACTGGGGAGAGAGCTCAGTTGATAAAGTGTTCAACAGGGTCCGAGTTCATTCCACAGAACCCATGTAAATGCTGGGGATGATGGTGAACACCTGTATGTAATTCGGGCACTGGAAAGTTGGAGGCAAGGAAGCCCTACGGCTCACTAGATAGCTAGATGAGCCCAATCAGTGAGTTCTGAATTCAGTGAGAGACCCTGTCTCAATAAACAAGGTAGAAAATGATAGAGAGAGACCCTAAAGTCTATCTCTGACCTCCACATGCACACACACTCTTGCACGCGCACACACACAGGAATATGCATACGCTCATACACACCACACACAAAAGATTATAAGAATCTTTATATTTATAATCATAAAATGCTAATGTTGCATGTAGATTTCTATATATCAGTGTTAGTTTGCAGTACATGCCTGCCCATGCAATGCATACTAAACCTTATTTAGTATGTATTATTTTGTATTACATGTCTGACCATGTAATACATAGTAAACATTACTGAGTATATTAACTATCAAACCTGTGAACTTCCAAAATTCCTATCACATGCACACAATGATAAGTTCACAAAGGTGGTGTTCTTACAGGGAACTGTCTTATGTGCATGACCCATAGCTTTGACTTGTCTTTATGTGTATTAGCTCCAAGGGTATAACATAACGGTAGAGCCAGGGCATGTCAGATCTCATTCAGAGCCCTTGATCACTAATCCAATAGGCAAAAACAGTGGCAAGACAAGTGTGAACAGAAAATGTAACCTGAATCTTCAATTAACATGGCTCAGGGGAAGATAAGAGCTGGTTGGTGGTATAAGAATACAGAGCCAGGTGCGGTGGCACACACCTTTACTCCTAGCACTTGAGAGGCAGAAGTAGGAGGATCACCATGAGTTTGAGGCCAGCCTGAGACTAATTCAAGGTCAGTCTAGACTAGATCAAAATCCTACCTCAAAAACAAAGAATATAAGAGCGACAGGCAAGAATAAGAAAGGGTTAAAACTCAGGACATAGGTCAGTGGTCCTGGCAAGATGCTAGATAGCTCAAAGTAATGGATTCAATCCCAGGATAATCACTCATCCTACAAAAGGATTCACTTAAAAGATCGACGTGTCAGGCATGGTGGTGCACTCCTTTAATCCAAGAACTTGGGAGGCAGAGGTAGAAGGATCGCTGTGAGTTCAATGCCAGTCTGAGACCACATAGTGAACTCCAGGTCAGCCTGGGGCTAGAGCAAGACCCTGCCTCGAAAAACAAAACAAAAAGAGAGAGAGAGAGAGAAGAGAGAAACAAAGAGAGAGAGACAGAAAGAAACATTGACTTTAGAGAAGTGTGATGGTTATTGCATGCTCATACTTGCTCCCAGAAAATTCCTCACTGGTGTAACATATTCAGTAATAAAGATAAAACAGAATGTTTTTAAACTTATACCTGGGAGAAAAGAAGCTAAAGTACAATCTTTAGAAGAAGAAAATTAAAATAAAAACAGTAGCAACATGGGAAGTCTTGTAGTTCATGAAAATAATTTGTAAACTACATGAAAATATTTCAGAGTAGAAAACAGACGTGTTCTGTTATGAATCTACCATTACCTAAATGTTACAAAAACAAATTAATAAGAGAAAAATCATCTGATTTCATAGGTAAAGATGGAGGAAATTTTTCAAAAGCAGTATTAACATATTAATGGATACTTACATTTTAATTTATATATTTGAAATAAGACTAGATTAATCAGTTGTATATAAATGAATATGAGGTAAATATGTTTAACCAATCATAGTGGCTTAACAACATGCATGCTCTTTTTGTTAATCTATGTAGTATGTTTTAGAACAAGATTTTGGATTACTAGCCTAAAGTGTAGGAATTATGCTGGGAGCTACTGTTAGCGATCTATACATAGCATGGAAAGAACCTGCATGAATAAGCCAATAGAAAGGAAACCAGAACTATGAGATATAGGCAGAATAGTCCTGAGGCCACTGGATAACCTAGATATCAAAAGTCATTTCAGGATGGAAAGGTGGCTTAGCAGTTAAGATGCTTGCCTGCAAAGCCAAAGGACCTAAGTTCGATTCCCCAGGACCTACATAAACCAGATGCACAAGTGGCACATGCGTCTGTAGTTAGCTTGCAGTGGCTGGAAGCCCTGGAACACCAGTTGTCTCTCTCTAAAAAATAAATAAGTAAGTAAATAAATAAGAATATTTTTTAAAAGCCATTTTAGAAGTAATAGCCACTATGACTGTTTGGTTTGAGTCCCTCCAAACTGAATTATTCTTCCCTAAGAGAAGGAGGGTAGAGCAAAATAAGTACAAAAAAAATGCTTTTATCACTCTCACTGGGCAGAGTGTAAGGAAGAAAAGAAAGAGACTGCCTTGAGATCATAGACACTGATATCAAGTGGAAGATATGGAAGATCAGGCAGTAATGGTGACATGTTTTCAAAGCCTATGGCAGGGTACACATATGTAGTCCTACAAACCAAATTCTGTAAACATCAGGTGCCCCAAAACTGTTTATATTATAGTAACTGTGCTTAATGTAATCAAATGGGAAAATTAAAAGAAAGCTCAGTTGTGTTCATTTTTAGGAAAGACAATATAGTAATATGCTCAAAAAATGTTTCTACTTAGGAACAGGTAGGGTAATTAATTTAAATGGTTATGTTAAGTTATATTTACAAGTGTAGACTTTTAGTCTGCCCAAGATACACACACGACTAGTGCACATATGTATATCATGAGCATGCGTGAAACTGGAAACCCAGTAGAAGAACTGCTCAAGGGATCTGGTAGTGTAGCCAAAGATGGGCATGTAAATATATAGTTGTGCATACATGAAAAAAATATGTTTATGATACTCAGGGTTATCTGCTTTCTATTCAATATTTTTATGGCATGTATGAAACAGTACACTTCTGCCAAATCATTCATTTACCAAGTCATATTTTCTATTTACTGTCAACTTTAATGAGACATAAAGGAGCAAGACCAGTTGCTAAGAAACTTTAAGCATTACCTCTATTCCAAACAAAACATTACCTCTATTCACACACAAAAATAAAATAAATGTGTCTATTTTATCATTTAATTGAGTCTTACAGAAGAACATGAATTTTATGATTAGAGTTATATTTGTGACTCCTAAAAACAAAGTATAGTGTGCCATACAGTGGATAAAAATAACTTTTATAAAATATTGTAGGACACAGCTTTAATTTTTAATGTCTAGAAACATATTATATATTCTTTGTTCCTACAGTCATAATGTTCCTATACTTAATAATTTTTCAGTAATTTGTAAGTATTTAAAAATGAACTTAAATGATTACTCACCATTGTTGTTGTACTTTTACTTCTATAAATATAATACAGTCCAAATGTCCATAACATTTTACAATGTTATACAAATTGATAAGTTTAATTACTTAATTCATGAATCAATTTAAAATAGGTTGGAAATGAGTAAACCATACATTCCATTTCATTTTGTTACCATCTTGTTTCACAGAATTTGTTTCCTAATTTACAAGTCAGTATGCTATTTTAAAATAAATTAAAATATTTCTATTATCCTTCCACAGATAAAGAAATAGCCAGGCACATGGAATCCTAGCAGTCATGGGGAAACAGCCCATGCTTCTCTAGTCTACCTTTCAGTTGGCTTGCTGGCCTAAACAATAATTTTTTTGTAAGTTACAGGTAAAAAAAAAAGTAGATAAAGCTAATTGGTAAAAGTTAACTAATAAAAGAAATAACCACTTAGTGTCACATCTAGTCGGTCAAGATCTAGAGTGCTACAGATCTACCTACTGAAAACAAGCACAGATTGTTTTCTACGTAATCCAGGTATCTACATATGGGGTCACAAATCACTTCTCATGTTTCTGAACCATTTTAAACAGAAAGTGATGAAAACCCCTCTGTGCCTATGAACTCCATTTACATGGAGTACAGCAGTTTAATTTTTTTAATGCATTCATATTCAAATCTCAGAAACATGATCATTAGCTCATCAGGCCTGCTTAATTACACTAACATCTGCAATCAATTTAAATTCTTTAAGATAGTCTTTCACAGTGCTTGAAGTGATTTCATGCTGTGATAGATTTAACACACTCACTAATTTATAGACACACACAAGCAGATGAGACCTAGCTTTCCAGGGGTAGGGTATAACATTGAAGGGCAGGCAGTCTGAATTTTCCAGATAACTGGGATACAGAAAAGGATGCATGATTTACTGGAAATACATGACACAATAGTTCCATACAAACACAGCAAAGAAATTAAAGCTAAAACTAACATTTTATCTAAATCCATTTCTAAATCATGGACCATTAGGTAGTTTGATGAAAGTTTACACATGCAATAAATAGCAAATCAACCCGGATCAGGCGCTTGGGGAGCACACCTGAATCACAGGGGCCTGGAGAAGGTATATTGAAGACTAACTTCAATCTTCTCCTGTTTCTCTCTCTATCACTCCCTCTTCTTTCTCTTTCATATTACCTATACTTTTTCTTCCTTCTCTTCCCTTGGCACTGACCTGTAACTCCCAATACCAGCATGTGGTTAACATCCACAATGAGCTGTCGATCAGTGAGACCGACAAGGTTTCCGGAAAGAAGACAGATTTCTCTCAGAGTACTTGATGACCCACCAAAGATTAATGGTAAGACCCTACTGCTGAAGACACCTATGCTGTTTGGACAGAACATGGACAGATCTGGCTGGAATCTGGAAGAGATTCAGTCCCCAGACAGTTAGCTTGTCTAGTGCCAGACGGCGCTACATAAGTGACTGGGGGAAAACGACCAACATCTGTCTAAGCAACTCGTGGTCTAAGCTACTCAGCAGCAAACAACATGATGTGATGCTCACACAAGTGCAGTAGTGGCACACAGCCATGGTCGGTTACCAACTGCTCTAGATTTGGCTAACAGATCCACTCAGTGGAATGGAACCCATACCTGGAAACAGGAAACAAGTGAGAACCATATCCAAAAACGAGCCTGCTCTCCAACATCAAGCTCCCACCAATAGTGGGATACAAGAGGGCCTACACCTATTACATTCTCCCTAAAATAATAGTGGTTATCCATGTATCTTGCACTGAACTCACTCTCCATTGGAGAATCTGCATCTCTCTTTCAGATGGACGCAGAACCTGAGGACAGAATTGACCCATTGCACCTCAACAGGGCACTAGCTGAAGCCATAGAGTCATAGGGGAAATAAGCAAAAGCACTGCTTTATCGGTGAACCTGGTACCAGCACAAGGGCAAAGGAGATAGACACAGGGAACACTCAACTCCTACCAAACCAGATATCCAGAGACAAAGAGACTCCCGAAACCTCGTCACTGAAATAGACCTAAAATGAACCCAACAAGGCTCAGGGAAATTTGTGGAAGAGGGGGCGGAAAAATTGTTAGAGCCATGGGTTGAGTCATTACACAAAGAGTCATTGCCTCTCCCGCATAACTGATGGCTACCCCCATAAGGCAAGACCCACATCACCCATGGGGGGAGGACAGGGAGAAGGCTAATGATGACACCATCATGGCTGTATATATACTATATACATAACTAATAAAACATACATTTAAAAATAATAAATAAATAAATAAATAAGCAGCAAAGTCTAGAGCAACCAGGTAACACTATGTAGAAGAATGGCTTTCCTTAATATATCATTTTTCCCATGAAAAATGTCAAGTTGGGTAGAAATGCTAACCCTGAATTGTTTTTAACCAAAGTCATAATTTGGTAAGGAAAATAAAGAAAATGATATCCAAATTCAGAAGACTGGAGGATATGGGTACATGGCAGCAGTACCATAGATGTGGAAGCCTCCTACGTCCTCACAGAAGAAGACAAAAACACTAAATAATTGCAAATTCAAAAAACAATAGAATGGGCTGGAGAGATGGCTTAGCGGTTAAACGCTTGCCTATGAAGCCTAAGGACCCTGGTTCGAGGCTCGCTTCTCCAGGACCCACGTAAGCCAGATGCACAAGGGGGTGCATGCATCTGGAGTTTGTTTGCAGTGGCTGGAGGCCCTGGTGCACCCATTCTCTCTCTCTCTCTCTCTCTCTCTCTCTCTCCCTGCCTATTTCTGTATCTCTCTCTCTCAAATAAATAAATAAATAAATAATAAAATATAAAAAAAAAAAACAATAGAATGACAAGGTTCTTCTCTCCACAATCTACAAATTAAAGTAGTTGGAGACTATTATGATTAATCTCAGTTGTCAATGTGAAAGAATTTAAAATCAATCTGGAAACAAATCTCTGGGCATGTCTAAGAAGGAGTTTCTAGATTAGATTATGTGAAGCGGGAAGAGCCAAGCTAAATGTGTGCAGAACTATTCCATGGGTTGGTGTCCTAGACTGCATAGAAAGTAAAATAAAAGTCAGCTGACCACCAGCATTCATTGCTCTCAGTTTCAGGACTGTGGATACAATGTGATCATCTCTGTTTCATGCTCTACAGCCATGCCTTCTTTCCATGATGGACTGCAACCTCAAACTGTAAGCTGAAATAAATCCTTCCTCCTTAAGTTGCTTCCATAAGGTATTTTGTCACAGCAATGAGAAAGGTGACTAATACAGAGGCAGACACCAATGGCCACAAGACCTGCCCATTATCTACATCTGGAAGAAAACAAAGAGAAACCAATAAAAGTAACATGGATGAAAACAGCAAAAATAAAATAAAAACAAAAAGGCCTAAGATGCATCTCAGTGGGCCAATTTGAGAACAGAGCTCAAACTCAAGTCTTGTTGGCAGACAGAGTGGATAAAGGGAAGAGGTGAGGCCGTCTCAGTACCCCACAAATCCCCAGCTCTCAGCTCTCAGGGCCTTCAGGATGGGGTCCTTGATGA
The DNA here is from genome assembly GCA_036365145.1 of Orientallactaga sibirica. Classification (NCBI taxonomy): domain Eukaryota; kingdom Metazoa; phylum Chordata; class Mammalia; order Rodentia; family Dipodidae; genus Orientallactaga; species Orientallactaga sibirica. The sequence goes on from JAEOAD010000024.1 coordinate 1,279,919, forward strand.
GAAAATGCTAAGAGTGAAATCAAAACTGAACAGAAGGCCAGGTGTGGTGGTGTACGCCTTTAATTGCAGCACACAGGAGGTAGAGGTAGGTTGATTGCTGTGAGTTCAAGGCCACCCTGAGACTACACAATGAATTCTAGGTCAGCCTGGGCTAAGGGAGACTCTTCCTCAAAAACAAAAAAACAAAAAACAACAAACAAAAAAAAAAAAAATCCTGAACAGAAAAAGATGAAAGACACCTCTAAGACAAACCCATTAATCAAAGTGTAACTCACAACTTCAAAATGAGCTAAAAAGACACTAACAGAATAGAGAAGACAGGAAACAAATATTGAAAACAGTTTAAATCACAGAAATGAGACAAGAGAATTCAAAGCAAAACAGAAGATTAAAAACAAATCACTTCAGCATGAGACAGAGGATGGTAGGGCGTATGAGGAGGGAAATGATCAGAGTACATTATATACTCATGAAAGTGTCCTTATGAAAGCCAGTGTCATGTACCATGAATATATACCAATCAAAAAGAACTTTAAAAAAGAAAGACCACTTCAGAAATGAAAACTAAAGTACAAGGAATATAAGAATAAACTTGACATCACACGAGATTTAGAGCTAAAGCACATGAAATATTTAAATTCAGAAAGAATAAAAAGGCATTTGGGATAAAGTAGCACATTACAAAGAGACAAAATACAAAATACAGATATCAGAATCTCTGAAAAAAACAAAACAAGACAATTTTATAAAATTCAAAACTAAAGACTTTTAATGTGCACAATGAAAGAACATATGGCACACAATAACCATATTTCAGACATTAACATAAAAAGCAGTAACCAGTAATAAAAATGAGTCACCAGAAGACCTTTCAAAAACAATAATGGGGCTGGACAGATGGCTTAGTGGTTAAGGTACTTGCCTGCAAAGCCAAAGGACCCAGGTTCAATTCCCCAGGACACATGTAATTCAGATGCACAAGGTAGCACATGCATCTAGAGTTCTTTTGCAGTGTCTAGAGGTCCTGGCGTGCCCATTCTCATTCTCTCTTTCTCTTTCTCTCTCTAATAAATAAAATAAAAAAATTAAAAGAAAAAAATAATGTTGGGCTGGAGTGTTGACTTAGCAGTTAAAGTGCTTGCCTGCAAAACCTGAGGACCCATGTCTGTCTTTCCAGGTCCCACATAAGCCAGTCACAAGGTGGCACAAGTATGCAAGGTTGCACATGCAAACTAGGTGGCACACAAATCTGGAGTTCAATTACAGTGGCTGGAGGCCCTGGAGTGCATATTCTCTGTCTCTCATGTTCGCGCTCACATAAAGAAAAAAAGGCCTTGAAAAAAAAATAATGTTATGCTTTATGCTAAAAGAGTATAATTTAATGTTCTAAGAAGAGAAATATGAAGGGCAAAGATTTTATATCCAGTAAAACTAATTCTCACCAAATAAAAAGGCATTTACCATGACTAACACTGTAAACTCAAGGACAAAAAATGTCTAGAGAAATAACAAAAGGACTACTAGTGAACATTAAAACATAGTTGCAGAAGCAAAGACTGAATGAAGAAATGTAATATCTACATGACAGGCAACACATAGCATAAGAACAAAAGTATCAGTTGCATCCAGCATGTCCACAACTTAACCATACATGCGCACCTTTCTCTTTTCTACTCAAAAGGCATAGAAACATCCACCACATTTCTCACCATTTTCATCTGTCATAACTAGCATGCATTCTTGCACTTTTAATGTCACAAATTTTATGCTTCTTGGGCAGTTTAAGGGTTGCATAAAATCTGGAAAGTATCACCATAGCCAAACAACTTAGAACAAGAAACAACTCAATGACCACAAAGACAACTTCATGATATTTAATGCCAACAGTTGGCATTCATTAATGAATGACTCAACCTCTAAAAAATTCAGTTTGCAATTTTTTTTTTCCAGGTCAGTCCTTCAAATTAACTACCATAATACTTTTAAAACATAAAAAATGCAGAATTCCAATTTGAACCTCTATAATTTATTCCTATAAAACAGAAGGATGATTTTTTTCCATATTATGACCATCTCCCTGAAGAAAACAATGCAGTAAGAGAGCACAAAATACACCGGTGCTGCCTAGAAACACCACAAAAGGAAGCTGGATGAATTTGAGTTCTTGTAAGATAACTTTAATTGTACATAAATAAAACTTGTCCTACACAGGCAGAAGTGGACATTAAAAAACACTAGATTATGAGAAAATATACTTAGCAAGAGACTGGTTCATTGCCCTTGAGACTGAAATTTTTTCCTACTCAGCAAATGAGACCTGGAGCCAAAGGAACACAGGTTTGTCAGCAAGGGCACTGTTGACAATGTGCACTTTTTTGTTTGTTTTTTTGTTTTTTGTTTTTCAAGGTAGGGTCTCACTCTAGCCCATAGTCTCAGGGTGGCCTCGAACTCACGGTGATCGTACTACCTCTGCCTCCACGTTGCTGGGATTAAAGGCGTGACAATGTGCACTTCTAATGCTGACAACAACACTATGCTTTTGTGTTATGAGAGTGCTTAATCAAGCCCAAAGAAACACATGCAAAAACCATCATCTAACCAGGTATGGTGGCGCACGCTTTTAATCCCAGCACTCGGGAGGCAGCGGTAGGAGGATTGCCATGAGTTCAAAACCACTGTGGGACTACATAGTGAATTCCAGGTCAGCCTGAGCTAGAGTGAGACGCTACCTCAAAAAATTTCAAAAAATAAAAATAACTTTAAAAAATCATCCATGCTAAATGGAGTTGGCAATAATGTGCAAAACCTTGGTGTCTCTAAAATATAAACTTAACATGTGAGGGAATGGGCTGAAAAGATGACTGGGAGGTTAAGGCGCTCACCTGCAAACCCTAACCCACTCACCTGTAAGCCTAACAACCTGAGTTAGATTCCCCAGTAATCACGTAAATCCAAATGCAAAAAGTGGTGCATACATCTTAAGTTCATTTGCACCACAGGCACCCATTGTCTCTCTCTGTCTCTCATCTCTCTATCTCTGCTTGCAATAAATAAATATGTTTTAATGTGAGGGGGATGCAAAAAGCTTGATTAACTTATATCTAACAATGTTTTCTAAAATTAACAGTTAAAACTAAGTCAAAGCAAGAAAAATAGACTGAGCCATGAAAATGCCCTCATACTATTTAAATTATATTAATAAATCAATGGAAAACAAATGAACTCTAGATTTTTAATACAGAAAAACAAATAAAACTTAACAAGACTAATATTTTCTCAAAGCATTACTTACAGGAGATGCCTGCAAAGACCTAGCTGCAGGATGGCACACTGCTAGAACAAGCAGCACTGTGACAAAGCCTCCTGACACTTGTAAACACTGAATTGTACATGCACACACATATATACATGCCTGACCATTTATATGACGTGATAATCCTACATTGATGAACTAATTGAGACTCAACACAGCTTTATTTTGATATTTTAATAATTTCTTATTGTTTTTCTATGTCCTTTTTAAAGGTGTGCTTTGTAATACTTGATATTTAACCATACTTCTTATTGAATGTCCAGGTAAAAAAGCATTATTATTTAGAGAACAGTTAAACTATCCTATCTCTGTCAGTGTCCTTAGCACCTGCAGCCTCACTGTAGAAGCTGGCCCTTGTCAGTGGAGGACAAATGTCTGAGGAGAGGGGGAGCCTGGGTTAACTTGGAATCCTTGCGAGAGCATTAAGAAGGGCTTTTAAGTAGAAATGTGCATCTTGTGGGAAAACATTTAATGCATTTCATTAAGCCCTAATAGGAGAGCCAAGTAGATGACATTCTAACAGGGTCCATTTGTAGTCAGTTTCAACAGTGTCATCATACTGATGTAGAAAGGTAAGTTTTCTGGGAAGGGTGAGTCTGTGGGTAAAGTACGACCCTCACAAGCATGAGGACCTGAGCTCAGAGCACCAGTAACCATGTAAAAGTCAGGCACAGTTTTCTGTGTGCACCTTTAATCCCAGTACTAGGAAGACAGAGAAGCTAGGATTCCCCAAGATTGCTGACTACCTTGTCCAGCCAAATCAGTTAACTCTGGGATCACTGAGAAACAATGGCTTAAAAAAAAAATAAAATAAAATAAGGTGGAGGGCTGGAGAAATGGCTTAGCAGTTAAGGCATTGTCTTGCAAAGCAAAAGGACCCAGGTTCGATTCCCAAGAACCCACATAAGCCAGATGCACAAAGGGTACATGCATCTGGAGTTTGTTTGCAGTGGCTAGAAGCCCTGGCACGCCCATTCTCTCTGTGTCTCTCTTCTATCTCTCTCTATATCTCTGCTTGCAAATAAATAAAGAAAATTTTAAAAAATAAGGTGAGTCGGGAATGGGGGTGCACGCCTTTAATGCCAGCACTTGGGAGGCAGAGGTAGGAGGATCATCATGAGTTCTAGGCCACCCTGAGACTACGTAGTGAATTTCAGGTCAGCCTGAACTAGAGCGAGACCCTGCCTTGGAAAACCAAAAACATAAATAAATAAATAAATAAATAAATAAATAAATAAATAAATAAATAAATAAGGTGGAGAGATTCAAGAAGGATCAACCTCTGGTCTTCACATACATACATGTATAATGTACACATACTGCACATTATATATGCACCTACATCCATATACATATGGACATGCATACACACACACACCACATACATATATAAAAAAGTAAACAACCTGACATGATGCTCACCCAAATATAATAGTGACACACAGCCATGGTGGGTAACCAACTGCTCTTGGATTGGTTAACAGAGCTGCTCATTGGAAAGGAAGCCATACCTGGAACTGGGAAACAAGTCAGAATCATATCCAGATAATGAGTTTGCTTCCCAATATCAAGCCCCCACTAATCTTCAGCTACAAGAGGGTCTACACCCATTAAATTTTCTCTAAATTAATAATGGTTATCCCAGTTAACCTGTGCTGACTACACTCTCCATTGGAGAATCTGCTTCTCTTTTTCAGACCAAAGCAGATCCTAAGGTGAGAAATAACCTTCACCAGGATCCCAGCTGAAACCATAGAGGAACTGGGGAAGTAAGCAAGAATGCTGCTTTCTTTGTCAACCTGAAATCAGCACAAGGGTGAAGGAGATAGACGATGAGGACACTCAACACCTACCAAACAAAGATCCAGAGGTTCCTAAGAGCCCATCACTGAAGTAGACTTAAAATGAATCCAACATGCCTCAGGGAATTTCATGGAAGAGCCACAGGTTGGGACATTATGCACAGTGACACTGCCTCTTCCCCATAACTGACGGCTGCCCCCACAACACACGACCCACAGTCCCCATGGGGATGACCAGCATCTCCAACGAAGAGAGTCCCTTTGGAGGGGGGCAGGGATGAAGGAAAAAATAGTACCAACATGTGCTGTTTACATACTGAGTATGTCCAAACAAATAAATACATAAATAAATAAATAAAGACATGTATACATTTTATTTTTTCCAATCCTTTGTGATGAAGGAAAAAGTACTTTATTGGTTGAAATCCTATGATGTATCACAATATATAGTACTTCATGAATACAACTCAACCAACCCCCCCCCCAAAAAAATAGGCCTTAATATTAACACTGGCATAGAGTACAATACACCCAATCCAAAGAGGATTAGAAAAAAAGAAAAAGAAAACAAATGGAAGGGCTGGGAAGATGGTTCATCCACTAAAGGTACTTGCTTACAAATGCAACTGGGTTCAGTTTGCCAGAACCCACATAAAGTAAGATGCACAAAGTGGATCATGCACCTGGAGTTCATCTGAGTGCCAAGAGGCCCTGGTGGGCTGGCATTCTCCCTTCCCCATCCCCTGTCAGTCTGACATTCATATTCTCTCTCTCTCTCTCTCTCTCTCTCTCTCTCTCTCTCTCTCTCTCTCTACACACACACACACACACACACACACACACACACACACACACCACAACACTACCACAAAAAAATACATAAAAATTTAAAAAAAGAAAAGAAAACCAGGTGAAGGTGGTAACTCTGTTAGGGTATGTTTCCTAAACCCTGTTAGTCTCTATGTCTGTCTCTCTGTCTGTCTGTCTGTCTCTCTCTCTCTCTCTCTCTCTCTCTCTCAAAACATAAGTAAATAAATAAATATCCTGAATACTTTGGGGGCAATCAATTCAAACTACCACACCGTGTAATGCCAAATGCACAAAGTAAGCCCAGGTATCTGGAGTTTGTTTGCAGTGGCAAGAGACCCTGGGGCACCTATCATTCTCTGCACCCACCCCCAATCTGTCTTGCAGATAAAATTATTTTTGTAAAAATCTGTTGTAGTCTTATTGGTTTTATTTTCTTAACTTTTTACTGATAACCTCCACACATAGACAATTTACCATGATCAAAATCCCCTACACTCTTCTCCGTTTCCCCCTTCTCAAATCCCACCTCCACTGAATCCCTTCTCCTTTCCAAGTATTTTGATGTCATCATCTGTTCCTTCCTATTATGCAATTCCTGTGCAGGTTGAGCCCTGTGAGGTCATGAGCCCCATGGCCCTTTGTGTCTGGATAATAATACTGCAAAAGACTCCTCCTTCTTCGGGCTTTTAATCTAAACCATTTTCTAATCAAGTGCAAGTAGCAGTATGATTTCCTCAAAATACTGTTTACTCATACATACAAAAAAAACACAAAATCAAAATTATAATAAACATGTAACTGACAAATTCCCTAGGTCCTCCCTAGAGAGACCTATCTACAAAGCTCCCTTCTGTTTTTGTTGGTAACTTTTCAATAGTCACTAATATAAATAAAGTGGCATGACAGTCTGAGCCCTAGAGTTTAAAAAAATGTGTTTCTACTTCAGAGCAGAAATAATTGGTCAGTAAGAACTTTCCATAATGCTAACCATCTGCCAAATTACTCAACACTCTTAGAAGAAGCCATGATCCTCCACATACTAATTAATGAGTCAATGCCACACTCCCACTTTATGCACTTCTGGCTTTACATGGATACGGGAACATCTGATCCTGGGTCATCAAGCTCTGCAAGCAAGTGCCGTTAACCACTAAGCCATCTCTCTAGCTCATCATACTCACACTTTAGATAACTAATGTCTCTCAATCCTAATTGTCTAATTACCTCACTCTCCTAAGTAAATTCCAACCTTAGATCAAAATGATTATAGGATTAAAGTTTAAAATCGGTGAATGCAAACTCAGAAATCCGCAATTATAAAGTTCAAAATGGTTTGTTTTCTCTCCAAAGACTGCTTATTACTTCCAATTCCAAAATTAAAATGCACTAATATGCCAAGGTTTTCTAAGCCATCTCTAAAAGGTGTAACCTCTCCTAACTGGTAAAATTATATTTAATAAATTCATGTGTGCTTGCTTAAAAATTCTCTAACAAAAAAATAACAATAAAAAAATCTCAGCCGGGCGTGGTGGCACACGCCTTTAATCCCAGCACTCAGGAAGCAGAGGTAGGAGGCTCGCCATGAGTTTGAGGCCACCCTGAGACTACAGAGTGAATTCCAGGTCAGCCTGAGCTAAAAGTGAGACCCTACCTCGGAAAACAAAAACAACAAAAATCTCTAACAGAGTATTCTTCCCTGGCTATTCCACATGAAATAGCTCACTATATCCATGAACCTTCTATGTTTTACTGTCACTTAGTTCACCTACTTTTACATTTGTATTGGGTTTCTGTCACATATGACCCCACTGGCTCCACAGCACACAATGATAGACTAGTTTGGTGCCCCATCTCTAATGCCTAGAATACAGGCTGACACTCGGTGAAACATGGACTGGATAGATGAAGGTCTTTTTAAAAATGTGAACTCATCAATGGTCAACTTGTGACCAATGTAATATATAGTGTAATGGTATAATATAGTATCAGGCACAATAAAGAAACCACAAGGAAAAGTAAACAACTGAGACTATAGTAATGGTGATAAAACACTTATATGATGTAGGAATTCCCATTCTATGGATGAAAACATGAAGATCAAAAGGGTAAAATAAGATCCCCAAGGCCAAACCAAGCTAACAAGCAGTTCCAAAGCACATCTCTAACCCCTAAACCTCTAATCCTGATCTGTAATACCCACATATCACTAGGGTACAAAAGCAATTACTGTCATATCACACCAGCAGAAACAGCACCTATCTCTCCAGAGCTGTAAAAAGCATAGTACTCATAGAGAGTTCTACTGACGAGGAGGCTCCCAAAACATGAGGGGTGTTTAAAAATTAAACTGACTTGAGTCTTTTGCCAAAAGAAATACTTTCGAGTTACTCACTGGTCTAGCAGACAAATGGAGTTAAAAGTGTAACTAAGTTGTAGTCTTATAACCTGGCCTTAGGTCAAAGCCCAGTGGAAACCAGTGTGTTAAGCTACTTCTTTCTAATCCATTTCTAGCTTAAATTCAGCCAAAACAATGTTCTATTGTCTTTTACTACTTCTTTGGCTTCCACTTTGTATTTTCCATGCAATCCATTTAATTACAATTTCTATATGAATGGTCAAGCTCACTTATTTTTCCATGAAATAAATGCAATTGATTCTTTGTACCAGTCACAGGCTTTTAGACACTGAGTCATAACTTCCTCCCACATAGTTCATGCTCCCTGGAAAACTGGTAATCATGTACAGGATGCCCCTTTCAATACATACATTCATAATCAGTTACAAGATACTTTTCCCACAGGAAAACTCACCACAGGGAGATGACTATTACGTATCTTCATTGAGGTAAGGAGAGGGAAATCTCTCTCTCACTTTTCTATAATACAAGTGCTACCCCTGCTCGTGACAACAGAAATCAATGGTCATACTCACCATCACAAACTAGGAAAAACCAGAGTATTACATGGCACTTCTGAGCAATGCAACTGGTCAAAACCCACAAAAGTTAAAGCTATAAGCAGGGGAATACTTTAAGCCAATTTATTTTAATGCTCGTGTCTTTAATTAAACATTCAGAAGCTTCTAATTGCAGTTATGCACAAACCTAAGCACTTCATTAGACAAATGCATTGTTTTCTACACTACAATATGTCTCTGCAGTATTTTTTCAGCTTGGCAGTTTTACTTACTGTCTTAGACGCAGTATTAATGTACTGCATCACCATTTCTTTTTTGATACTGAAGTCCTTTTCCCGCAATGGTGCCTTTTTATCTTCATTTAAATTCATATCTTCCTGGAAAACACAATTAAAATGCCTGATTTTAGAATCAAAGTGGAGCGGCAGTTCTACATACACACAATGAACAGAAAAATCAATAATTTGTGACTAAAGCAGCATTGTTTTGGAATGATTTACGCATAGTTGTGCCTGGAGGAAGTAGAGCAAGAAGAGCTTGATAGAAAGAATTCTAGATCATTTAACAGGTAAAACACCTACCAGAAAGGCTTGAAGTTCACAGCAGGCTATTAAAATTATATTCACGTCACTACGGATAATTAGACACCTGCATATTTCTGCCTATCCTAAGGTCACTAGGATTCACAATTTCAATTTATTCATTCATTCATTTATTTTACAACAGTTGCACCTGAAGCTATCTTGTTCTGTTTTGAAAGAGGTACTCTGTGTACTACAAAAATAAAAAGTAGTTTCTGATAGCTATGAGCACAAACATAACAACAGATATCTAACACTGACATTAGAAAAATGGTGAAACAGTTTATGGTTTTAAGTGTCTTTTTCCTATCCTTATCAACAATATTAACTAATCAAAGACTGTTAATGTAAAAGTTGCATTGATATGAATAGGTATAACCTAAAAACCTAACATTTCTCAATAACACCAACCAAAATGAGGGTCAATGGACCCTACAGCCTGCCATAGGAGCAATCTTGACTAGAAATAAAAGTCAGATATATCCACATAGAAAAATGAATTATATAAGTTTTCAAGAACTTGTGGCAAAAGAAGAGATGCCTGAGGGAGGACAGAAAGAACTGAAGGACAGGACGGGAGGGATGACTTAGCAGTTAAGCTGTTTGCCTGCAAGCCAAAGGACCCCGGTTCAATTCCCCAGGACCCATGTAAGCTAGATGCACAAGGTGGCACATGCATCTGGAGTTCATTTGTAGTGGCTGGAGGCCCTGTCGTGCCCATTCTCTCTGTGTCTGTCTCTGTCTGTCTGTCTCTCTCTCTCTCAAATAAATATTTTTAAACACTTTAAAAAAATAAAAAAGAACTAAAGGACAAAGGCAGGCTCAGTGGATTTCCCCATGACCTCAGCACTGGGACAGTTGTGATGTGCAGTGTACAAGTGTACGGCACAATGCAGGTCGGGCCCTAGCCAGACGGCATGCTAAAAGAAACCAGGAAGTGGCTTCTGTGGACGTGGCAGCCTGCACAGGCCTGGTGTGACAACAGCTACAGTCCCATGCTCACAAGAAACCTGCAGCGAGATGATCTGCCCAGATATCGGCTATCATTGGTCACAAGAAGGGGACTACCCCATACAATGATTGGCCAGCTAAACCCTTTAAACCCCCTACACTTCCTTGAATAAACGAGTTTGCAGCACCTTACCCTTTGACTGCTTCCACCTAACTCCTAGAGTCTGTGTCTGTGTTGTGACTCTGCACCTCTCACCCCCTACCAGGCGGAGACCCTGCCATCCCTCCTGGGCTGGCCCTAGGAAGGACCCCAACATACAACATCTGAGTGAACGTATAGTCCAGATCTACACAAAGTGTGTCAATGAATATCAGCACTTTAGATCACCTCCACAAACTACCAAGCTAAATTTCTTCCAAGTTTTATAAGAATGGTACATTTCTCAGACCTGCAGCTTATACCTGTGGCTCACTCAGTTTTTGACCACCCAACCAACCCTTCAGGCACTTTACACCGAAAATTTCCTTTATTTTGCCTTGATGAAAATATTTAGGATGGCTGGATATGATGGCACACACCTATAATCCTAGCACTCAGGAGGCTGAAGCAAGAGGTTCATGAAATTCAAGACCAGCATGGGTTATAAAATAAGACCCTGTCCAAAGGAAGGGAAGAAGGCAGAAAAGGAAGAGAAAGGAGTTAAGATTTTAGAACTCAGATTTGACCCTAACAAAAGAAAGAAATTAGTAATGTCACTTGTTGTTCTAGTACCAAATGCCCTATATAAATAATAGTTCATATTCTTCCTAGTGCTTCTCAGTAGGCTTTATCATCACCTAGAAAGAAGTTCTGGAAATGTCAACAGCCATTCAGCTGCTACAGCAACTGAAGTACTGTCATCAGCACTCAAAGGGACCAAGCGTAGTAGGCATTCTTCAATTAGTCCTGTAGGAAAATGACCCTGCACTGTACAAAGGTTCCGATGCCTTTAAATTATCAAATTAAATTATCAAAGCAGTTTGGTTCATGGGAATTACACATTACAGTCAAAATGGAGTAATATGCAAAATAACATAGTAAGCGGGTGTTTTGAGTTGATTTTTTTTTATTGGAGGTTTGGGGGAACAGAGTCACATATATCCCAAGCTAGCCTTGCACTCAATATAATGCTGACAACCTTGAACTTCAGATTCTGCTACCTGAACGTCCTGATGAAGAGATTACAGACATACACAAAGACCAGTTTGTACAGAGCTAAGGCTCAAAGTCAGGGTGCTTCATGCATTAACTAGGCAAGTACTCAACAACCAAGCCACAACCCTACCCTACTTTTATGTGGGTTTAATGTACACTAAATTTCAAAGAATCCAACTGCTTGGTAGGTTACCATAGTGTACTGTCTTTCTTCAAGTTTTATCGACACTTGTGCCTTGTTTCAGAAATTTAAGTACCCAGGGCAATCTTGTTTGTGGCATGTAAATCCCCAAACAGCACCACAGCCCCACTGCACTGTAGCTGTGGTACTCATCGCAGTGTGTACAGGAGAGATGGTAGTATTTCTTTATAGTCCCTTCTTGAATAATCAGGGCCAATTGTTTCTAGTGAAATGCACAATATTACATAGCATAATAAGGTATTATGCTGATACTTTAATTATGAATGTAAGTAGCTTATCACATAAATAATTTCACTGGAAATAAGACAGGCATAAAAAAGACAAATACTGCATGTTCTCACTCATATGTGGAAGCTAAAAGGGCTTTTCTCATAGGAGGTATGAAGTACAACAGTGGTTGGCAGAGGCTAAGAAGGGTAGGGCGAGAGGAAAATAATTTAGATAAGAGTTAAGTACTACTGTTCCACAGCACAGTATGGTGACTATAATTAATCATTTATTTTATAGTTGAAATTAAAAAGAACTTTTTGGTTTCAAAAAGGTTATAGATATGCTAATTAACCTGATATAATCATTGCACATTGTATACATGTGTTGAAACCACACTGAAATCCATGAATATGTACTTTTATTATGTGACAATTAAAAAGAATCGTACTACAGGGAAGCTGGGGAATAACTGCTATAAAAGGTGGGCAGCTGCCGGGCGTGGTGGCGCACGCCTTTAATCCCAGCACTCGGGAGGCAGAGGTAGGAGGATCACCGAGAGTTCGAGGCCACCCTGAGACTACATAGTTAATTCCAGGTCAGCCTGGACCAGAGTGAGACCCTACCTTGCAAAACAAAAAAAAAAAAAAAAAAAAAAAAAAAGGTGGGCAGCAGGATGGGGAGATGCCTCAACAGTTAAAGATGCTTGCTTGCAAAGCCTGCCGGCCTGGGTTTGCCAAAAGTGGCACATGCACATAGAGTTCATTCATGGTGGCAAAAGGCATAATGCACCCATATTCAGTCTTCTGTTTTATTCTCCCTCCCTCCTTCTACCCCTGCAAATAGATGATGATAGATAATAGATAGATAGATAATTAAACAAATATCAAATCAAATCAAATAAGAGGTGGGGGGGCCTGAGAGCTCTGACAATGTTTTATTCACTACATTCACTATAATTTTATTTCCCAATTGCCAAATGTTATCCAGATTCTTTAGCAAATTATATTATTTAGCAGATACTGGATGCTTAAAAAAATAGGCAGCCCATTTGTTATAGCTGTAATTAAATTAAAATTTCAAGATAGGAGTTAAAGGGTTTCCAGATGGCATTAGCTCATACGTAGAGTGGTTGTGATGGCTTCAGGTGAGGACTCATTATAGGTCGGTCCTCTGGTCTGAGCACTAACCACACAGCTGGTAAAGTATAAACAAGTTTTCTGGGAGGAAGTTGCCAGAAGAGACTAACATTTGAATCAGTGAGCTGAAAAAATTCACATTTATCCTATCTGAGAACTATCCAACCAGCTAGAGGTCCAAAGCAACAGAAAGCAGAAGAAAGTGAAATCACTCTCCACAGATAGCCAGGATAGTCTTCTTTCCTTGGCCTTAGTTCTCCAGCCTTCAGACTCTGGAAATTGGGCCTGGGTCTACCCCAGCCTCTAGCTCTCACCCTGATATAACAGTCTGAGGGCTCTTCAAGGAGACCCATCGGCTCTGATCCTTCTCTCTCCCTCTCCTTCCCTCCCTTCTTCCTCTATTTCTTCCTCTCTCTCTCTCTCTCTTTTCTTCCCTCCCTGCCTCCCTCCTTCCCTCTCTCTCCCTCCCCTCTCTGCTTGCATTATGTTGTGTGGCAATCCGTGTCATACGTGACTCTAGTTGTACACTACTGGCTCAGGTTTCTCTGGAAATTCTTAACTAGTGCAATGTTGTGTATGTGTGTATTAAGCAGTTCTCTCGACTACTTTCCTCTAACTCCTACCACCTCTCTTGTTTAGGTTAGACAGTCATCACCCTGATAAGAGTTTGATGGAAGTCCCAATAAAAACAAAGATGAAATTATGTTATTTGGAAACACTGTAGAATTATGTCTCACAATAAAACCTGATGGCGTACCCCTTGGCATGGGGCTGCATCTAACAGGTCACATTCACTACATGTCCAAGAGGAAAGGGCATTGCAAAGAATCAACACTAAAAAAGCAAGAAACAGACTGGGTGTGGTGGCACATGCCTTTAATCCTAGTACTTGGGGGGCACAGGTAGGAGGATCACTGTGAGTTCAAGGCCACCCTGAGATTACATAGTGAATTCCAGGTCAGCCTCAACTAGAGTGAAACCTTACCTCAAAAAACCAAAACAAAAGAGAGAGAGAGAGAGAGAGAGAGAAGCAGGGCTGGATACATGGCTTAGCTGTTAAAGTGCTTGCCTAAGGACTCAAGTTCAACTCTCTAGAACCCACATAAGCCACATGCACAAGGTGGCACATGCGTCCGGAGTTTGTTTGCAGTGGCTACAGGCCCTGGTATGTCCATTCTCATTCTCTCATCCTCATTCTCTCTCTCTCATCTCATCTCAATAAATAATCCTTGCACTTGGGAGCCAGAGGTAGCAGGATCGCCATGAGTTCAAGGCCACCCTGAGACTACATAGTGAACTCCAAGTCAGCCTGGGTTAGAGCAAAACCCTAGCTGACAAACACAAACAAACAAACAAAAGAGAGAGAGAAAGAAACACATAATGATGAAGAGAAAAAAAACCATCAAAGAATAAGACACAAGAACTTATAAGAGATTTTTATTGTTTCTCTCTGGGAAACAGGACCAAAAGGAGAAAACCTCAAGTGGTGGCACTTGGTTTCTGTATGTCACAAAGACCTTGAAAAATACACTGGAAGCTTTTTCTTGGAAACTGTCCATAACTTATTTTTAAAAATCTAGAAGAATTAACTGCCCCACAGGCTATACAAAAATTTGAGCTGGAGGAGGTTGGGGGAAGAAACAATAAGTAAGTCATCAACTTCCATGTTTCTTCATGTATATTTACTGAAAAATGATCATATTATATCTCCACTGTCTTTGGTGACATCCCAGAAAGGTGGAGGTCAAGAGCAGAACAAAGGCAGGTGATTTCTGAAGGGGTGCTCTCTCAGGAACAAAGAAGGGAAGGAAGGAAGAAAAAACAGAGGGAAAAGACATATCAAACTATGGTATCTCACTTCAAACTGAATTGCAACCAGTCAGGACCACCTGGAGAGACTTCGGCTCAGCACTCTCAGACGAGCCAGGCCTTAGTGTTGTGAAAAGTACTAGTTGATTCATCTGAGGACAAATCTCTAGAGAAGGAGGATGCACTTAGACATGTGGGGTATGTGCTCATCACCTAGGCTACAGGAAAATCAGTCTGATAAAGAGAAGTAAGAATGAATACCACCCAGCATCCTCTCTGACATCTGAAAACAATTGTCTTGACATATGAATATGATTTCTAACAGAACTGAAAATACAAACCCCATGCAGTCAGCAGGAACAATATAAATCACCATGCACTAACTCATCCAAACTTATTTGTGCTACCTAGTACACTACATAGGTACAAAAGGAAAACGTAAGTACAGATTATTAGTTTACTTCAATACAGTATTTGTTTCATCAAATATGTACTATAAATAAAATGATCAACAGAAAGTACACAGAAGACATAACTGAATAAGGCTTGATGAGTAATTTTGCATGAGGGTAAAATTTCAGTGGCTATAAGTATCAAGTACTTCAATGAAGTCTGTCATCTGGCTATTAAGCTGAATATATGTTTAAAAAGTTCAAACAAGCACCAAATCAAACATCTAGCATTTGCTCATTTGTAGTATTATCTTCATATACATATTCAAAAAGAGCTACAAAATCAGGGGCTAGAAGGATGGCTTAACAGTTAAGGCATCTGTCTGCAAAGCCAAAAGAACTAGGTTCAATTCCCCAGGACCCACGTTAGCCAGATGCACAAGGGGGTGCATGTGTCTGGAGTTCATGTGTAGTGGCTGAAGGCCCTGGCATGCCGATTCCCTCCGCCCCCCTTCTCTATCAAATAAATAAATAAAAATAAAATATTTTTATAAAGAGCTACAAAATCAAAAAGTTATTTTTCTTTAGTTGATTATTTCCCTATTAAAATCTACAGCTAAATTGAATCATTGCACTAGTTTGACTGACTCTAGGGAAAGGTTTATAAATATCGAGAGAAACTACAAAAAGTTGTTAAATACCTGGGAACACAATATGCCATCAAAAAAAAAAAAAAAAAAAAAAAAAAAACAGGGCTGGAGAGATACCTTAGTGGTTAAAGGCTTGTCTGTTAAAAGCCTAAAGACCCTGGTTCGAGGCTTGATTCTCGAGGACCTACATAAGCCAGATGCACAAGGGGGCGCACGCATCTGGGGTTCATTTTCAGTGGCGGGAGACCCTGGTGTGCCCATTCCCTCTCTCTCTCTCTACCTGCCTATTTCTGTATCTCTCTCTCTCTCAAATAAATAATAAAATATTTTTAAATATTTTTATTTTTTTATTTTATTTTTTTAAATATTTTTTAAAAGATCAGTTGATGTGGTGAAGGAAAGGTAAGAGGAGAGAGGGGGAGAAGGGACGGAGGGATGGAGGAAAACACACATATACAAAGTCAACCTAAATGGGGAGGGGGGGATACATGTGCCACAGCAACCACAGGGAGGTCAGAAGACAACCTGAGGGTGGTAGTCCCCATCTTCCACCTTGTTTGAGACAGGGTCTCTCCCCACTCCACTCCCTTTAAATGGATTCCTTGTAATTTTTTTTTAATTTTTTATTGTCAATTGTATGCATGTAATATATTTCTATCATAATGCTCTTCCATTACCATCGCCCTCCTCTCCTCCTTCCACTGAATTCCTTCTTCCTCCCAACTAGTTCCTCTTCTACACTGATGGAGTCTTTTTTTCCTTATGTGTTGTCATGACACCGACAGAGTTTAATCAGGGTTGCCTGTGTGAGCACTGGTCAAAATTATTTACCACAGCACATACACGTTACCAGTTGCCAGTTGCTCTAGTACTATAGAAGAGACAGGGTCTCCCTTACTAGTTGTTGCTACATATGCCAGATTAGCTGGCCCAGGAGCTGTGAGATTGTCCTGATTCAGCCTCCCACAGCTACAGACACACTGGTATTGCCAACACTGCATCCAGGTATATGTGAGGCCTGTGGATCCAAAATCCAGCTGTCACGCTTACAGATCATATGCCACTGGGCCATATGCCCAGCCCCTCAGTTACCAAAACTGGGACAATCCGAGAAACAAATAAATAGTAGAAGCACTGAACTATAATCTAAAGAATAAGATAAATTAAATAGTTATTTTAAGACTCTGCAAAATCTTATTACGATACAAATACAAAAGGAAAAATAGTAACTTTCTAAACCAAAACCCAAAACCTTACACAGTACCCTTTGTTAATGATATAATGCAAAAGACATATCACATCTATTGCATTCTTGCAAAACATAATTCAATCTAATTATGGAGAAGGACGGGAATCGCAACAGCAACAACAACAAAAAAAAAAAAAAAAATCAGACAAACCTAAATTGAAAGCATTCTACAAACTAATGAGGACTCTTCAAAAGTCAATCACCAAAGTTAAGGATTTCTCTGACTGGAGATGGAGGAGACATAAAAACTAAATGCGAAGTGTGACTGGATCCTGCACTATCGGAACGGTGTGAGGGAAATGAGGTGAGGAGTTCAGTTAGCAGCGCTGTATCAATGCTCCTGTCAGTTGTTTAATAATTGTCCTAATGTTACAGAAGATGTTGACTTTAGAAGTTGAGTGACTACTACTTATATATTCCTTCTCTATTTTTAGCTAAGCTTAAAAAGTTGTTTTAAAAGACTAGATTAATATAATTAAATAACAATTTTAATTTTTAAAAAATTTTTAAATGAGAAAAAAATGAAGTATCCCTCATTTAAAACCAAAGAGTTTTTAAGTCCCTTAAATGTACTGAGATAGCATTTAAGATATTTGGCTATGATGAATACATACTGACTGGGTAGAGGTGAGGGAAAGGAAGCACTGAAGACAAATCCAAGGCTATACTGAGTAGAGTTCAAACACAGGTTCCATTTAAAATCCAGACGCCAGGCTCCTCTTGAGACATACCAAATACAAGGTCCTTGGACTACTTCCATTTGCTCCTATTTGACTCCAAGCCTGCTGTATGAATCATCCTTCTGGCCCTTCTCCCAGCAATCTTTCCACAAAGACCCCTCAACCTCCTATGATCTTAAAGAATGGAAACACAGTTGGGTGAGGCACAGTATTAAACATGTATAAACATCATCTCATCTTAATATCCACTCAGGCATTGATGAAGTTTGAGGGAACACACTGTGATCCCACAGCATACACCTGAACTCTCAAGATCGTCTTCCCTGATGGCTCCTTATGTTTTGTCTTCATCGAAAGCTCACTTCCTGGAAGTCAACACATTGTGTGGAGACCCAGCAGTCCTGCCTTGCTGCCACCAGCAATGGCCCTGGGTGTCATCTGCAGTTTGCCATCAGCAACCTTCACTTTCCTTTCCTTGGCCCCAGTTCTCATGACCTGAAAGCTGTTCTACCTCAAATACCACCATCAACTCCACAGCCCTGGTCACTGACCTCAAAACTCAAAACTCCTTCGGCACTTTTCTCACTCCCTGGCTGTCTTGTCCTTGACCCCAGTGGAACCTCCAGTCTCAATCCCTTTATTCTCTTGCAACGCAGCCTTGCTCTTTGATCCAATTCTGATATATTTGGAAATCTTTCTAGTCTCCACTTTTCACAATATCCAAACTGTTACTTTATCCCAAGAGATAAGCAAAATTCAAATACCTCTATGAACAGGAGGGTCAGGGTGATTATCACATTACTGAATTCACTGGTGGTTTTCCCTCCTGATCTCTCTCTGCGACAAACGACATTCATTTATATTTGGGATCTTCTTATCGTCAAAAGAGGCACTACACATGAATTATTCTGTTCTATCCTGTTTCTCTCAATTCTTCTCAGTTGTTGTATGTTAATCTATAAACATGTTAATCTTCAATGGGCTGAAATTAAAAGAAAAATCAAATTTCCCCCTAAATTCTAACTCTTCTTAAAATGAGACTTTGTTTTCAGCTCATGGTTCACTTAAAAAAAAATGTGAACTGCTTCTTCACTTACAATGGATGGACCATGGTTATCAGCTTTTAAGTGTCACATAAATAAAACTTCCCATATAGCATTAGCGAACCCAATTCAAAACAACCATGAAATGAGGGTAATTTTCTGGGAGATGGAGCTGGGGCCAGAATTCTCATAGGCCTAGACCAAAACCCAGACCAACTACTGCTAGAAGATTCTCAAGACAATAGTTTCAGTCAGAACAGACTCTTCAAGTACTGGTACTGACAGTAGCAGGGCACCAGCAGAACCACAGTGACGTGACCAGGGTCAGTGCATGATTGAATGCCACCCAGCGGCATCTGACAGAGGACTACATGAAGCGGAGAGCCTCCAAAATGTCACTACCAAGCCTGAGGTCTTCAGACATTGCTATCTATATCCACCCTAAAACACACACATTTTCACTTGAATAATGGTGTCAAATAGATCACTGGAAACTCCAACCTGGACACCAGGACAAGAATGCTTCCTAAGACACATTTCAAAAGATTTTCTCAATGGGTTAGATAAGACCAGAAGGTTAAATCAATCAAAAATTTACTATTTTGCTGCTACTGTTTATATGCAACTTGATTCCATCCTACACTGATACAATATAAGCATAAAATAAATATTTTCCACACTGACTGGAAAAGCTGAGAAAAGCAAAAAGATACTAATTTTATAAATGAACACATGCATGTAACAAGTTAGAACACTAAGGAACAGCCAAGGAGAGAATTAAAAGCAGAAAATGGTCACTTTTTTCAACTGAATTACAAATGTTAGACTTAATATTTTCATTCATGGATGAAGATTTTGCAAGCCAGGATGCTCATCAAATTTACATACTTCAAGTTGAGTAGTATAGTTAACACCATGGAGAGCCAGATTAAATGTAAAATGATTGACTATTTGGAGCACTGGGCAAATATACACAATGAGCAAGTTGTTGGTGGGGCTTCTGCCAGAAAGGAAAAATACTACAGACAGGCCAAAGCATGAGAAAACCTACAAAATGGAGAGTGGAAAGACAGCATTATAACTGATTAATACAGTCCCTGTGTAACAGACAACTTCAGGTTCACTGAGATGAATTTTCAGACCAGTCACGGTTATGGAGGAAGGCATATTTATTAAAGTTTACAGATCCAGGGGAAGTTCCATAATGGCAGAAAAAGCTGGCCTGCCTTCACAGGTCCAAGCAGAGAGAGAGAAGCCAAAAGCCAAAGGCCACACAGCACACCACACCTCAGGAACTCCAGCTGGGCACTCTTTGCATACCTTTACAATGGAATCTCAAACCCACCCCAACACATTAAGATCCGCCCAGTGACACTAACTCTAGCCAGGTGGCTGCAGATACAAACCACAAACTAATA
The DNA here is from genome assembly GCA_036365145.1 of Orientallactaga sibirica. NCBI lineage: Eukaryota > Metazoa > Chordata > Mammalia > Rodentia > Dipodidae > Orientallactaga > Orientallactaga sibirica. The sequence continues at coordinate 1,300,276 of JAEOAD010000024.1, forward strand.
AAACACTGACTATATTGGGGGCCATGTATTCAAACTACCACACCCTGGAATCAATTAGTGTAATATTGGCAGATAAAAACTACAAACACCACAACAGCAAAACCAAGCATTAATTCTTATATCAACAGCCATCATTGGATTTCGATAGTGTTTATGTTCGGTTTCAGGGATGGAAGCAAATATTCTTTCTTGGTATATATGTTTTGCTAACAATGCCAAAAAACTGACTCAGCACCTTCAAAAGTGGGGAAGCAAGACCAATAGGCACGATTTTATCCAGATTTCTTGTCAAAATGTAAATTTGTTCTTAAACATATTTGAATTGCTCTTCCACATAACATAATGTCAAATGATCTTGGTGTACTCTTCCCCAACACCCTGATAAATCCAGGCACAAAGAAGCTTATGCAACTGTAATACCAGCAGGCCTACAGCAATAGGAGGCAAAGTCAGGAGAATGGAAGCTCGTGTACCAGCTAGATTGGTGCAAAAAAAAAGGTAAATGTGAGAGACACTGTCTCAAAAAGAAGGTGGAAGGCGTAGACAAGCACCCCAAATGTGTCCTCTGACCTCCACATGAAGCTGGTAGCATACCCAGACACACACACAATATACTTTTTTTTAATTTTTTATTTATTTCAGAGAAAGAGGAAGAGAGGGGGAAAGGGAGAGGGAGAGAGAGAGAGAGAGAAATTATGGACATACCAGGGCCTCCAGCCACTGCAAAAGAACTCCAGACGTATGCACCACCTTGTGCATCTGGTTTACATGGATCAAGGGGAATTGAACCTGGGTCCTTTGGCTTTGCAGCCAAGTGCCTTAACTTCAGCCCCATATACATTTTTTAAACAAACACAGAGGGAGATAGGTGAATATTGCCAAGAATTAGAACTTGAAAATAGCTTTATTACTACTTTATGTACTCAACTTACCATTAAATACACCAGTTATAAAAACACCTTTTTCTTTTGTCCATCAATTTTACTAAGTTGTATGAAAACTGTCATAACAATCTTTTTATACAAATGTGATATGTTTTTACTCTCTGTGATAGTTTGATTCAGGTGTCCCACATAAACATGGGTGTTCTGAATGCTAGGTCCCCAGCTGATAGCAATTTGGGAATTAAAGCTTTCAGGAGGCAGTGTATTGTTGGAGACAGGCTTATGGGTGTTATAACCAGTTTTGTCTTGCCAGTGTTTGGCACACTCTCCTGTTACTATTGTCCATCTGATGTTGGCCAGGAGGTGATGTCCACCTTCTGCTCATGCCATCATTTTCCTCTGCAACTTGGACCTTCCCCTTGAGTCGATAAACCAAAATAAACCCTTTTTTCCCAACAAGCTGCTCTTGGTTAGGAGTTTTCTGCCAGCAATACAAACCTGACTGCAACACTTTCCCAATAGTTGGGTTAAATTTTCACAGTTCTATCTTCCTTATCTATGTAATCCCCACTAAAATTAGCAGGAAGATTAATTCATTAATTTCTATTCATTAACAAAACAGCAAATGGACAATAATATAAACACAAAGATTGACAATGAAAGTATAATTGGACCAAATATTCTCTCTGGAGTTTATGGGAACACTATAAACTACCTCAATTTAAAACTAAGTTTTGAGCTGGAGAGATGGCTTAGCGGTTAAGGCACCTGCCTGCTAAGCCCAAGAACCCGATTCCAATCTCCAGGTCCCACGTTTAGCCAGATGCAGTGATGCAAGGGTGCAATTCCGCACTTGCCCACAAGGGGGCACATGCATCTGGATTTCATTCACAGCAGCTGAGAGACTGCTGGCGTGCCCATTCTCTATATGTCTCCCTCTCCCTCTCTCTCTGTCTCTCTCTGTGTCTCTCTCCAAAAATAAAAAAAATAAAAATAAAAATAAACTAAGTTTCTTGGGCTGGAGAGATGGCTTAGCGGTTAAGGTGCCTGCCTCCTAAGCCTAAGAATGCTGGTTCCAATCTCCAGCGGTGCCAATCTCCAGGTCCCACATTTAGCCAGATACAAAGTGACGCAAGGGCGCAATGCCACACTTGACCACAAGGGGGCACACGCATCTGAATTTCATTCACAGCAGCTGAGAGACTGCTGGTGCACCCATCTCTATCTGTCTTCCTCTCCCTCTCTCTCTGTCTCTCTCAAAAAAAAAACTAAGTTTCCTCCAAAAAAATCAGGAGCAAAATAAGGGTGTCCACGGTTGTCACTTTTATTTAATATACCACTGGAAGTCTTAGCCATATAAATACGACAAGAAACACACATAAAAGGGATACAAATTGGAAAGTAAGAGATCAAGTTATCATTATTTGCAGATGATAGGGTTCTATACATAAAGGACCCTAAATATTCTATCAGCAAACTATTAGAGCTAATAAACACCTATAGCCATGAAGCAGGAAACAAAATAAACACACAGAAATTAAAAGCCTTCCTATATGCTAACAACAAACATACAAAGGATGAAATCATGGAATCACTCCCATTCACAATTGCATCAACAACAAAAAATAAAGTACTTTGGAATAAACCTAACAAAGGAAGTGAAGGATCTCTACAATGAAAATTTTAAACCACTCAAGAGAAATTGCTGAAGACACTAGTAAATGGAAAAATATTACATATTCTTGGATTGGAAGAATCAATATTGTGAAAATGTCAATCTTACCAAAAGCAATCTACACATTTAATGCAATCCCCATCAAAATTCCAATGGAATTCTACACAGAAATAGAAAAATCAATCCCAAAATTCATTTGGAAGCCCAAAAAACTTCAAATATCTAAAACAATTTTAAGCAACAAAAATAAGGATGGTGGTATCACCATACTTATATTACAGAGCCATAGTAACAAAAACAGCATGGTACTGGCACAAAAACAGACATGCAGGTCAACGGAACAGAACAGAAGACCCAGATGTAAGTCCAGGTAGTTACAGCCACCTAATCTCCAACAAAATTGTCAAAAATGCTCATTGGAGAAAAGACAGGCTCTTCAGCAAATGGTGCTGGGAAAACTGGATATGTATCTGTCAAAGGATGAAAATAGATCCTTATCTTTCTCCATGCACAAGAATTAAGTCCAGCTGGATCAAAACCTTAACATCAGCCCCAAAACTCCGAAACTGCTAGAAGAAAATGTAGGGTAAACCCTTCAACATATTGGTATTTGCTGACTTCCTGAATATAACCTCAATTGCTCAGGAAATAAAACCAATGATCAACTGCTGGAACCTCATGAAATTACGAAACTTTTGTATAGCAAAGGACACTATAATAGAGAAAAGAGGCAACCTAAAGAATGGGAGAAAAATCTCTGCCAGCTATACATCTGACAGAGGATTAATATCCAGAATATACAAAGAACTCAAAACCCTAAATAATAAGAAATCAAACAACCCAATTTAAAAAGGGCTATGGAGTTGGGTGTGGTGACGCATGCTTTTAAACCTAGCACTCAGGAGGCAGAGGTAGGAGGATCACTCTGAGACTACATAGTGAATTCCAGGTCAGCCTGGACTAGAGTGAAACCTAGGAAACCAAAAACAAAAAGACGGGAAAAATGAAATGATGGAACTTAAATGGATGGCTCTCAAAAGAAGAAATACAGATGGCATATAAACAGAAAGCCAAATGTCACATGTTCTTTCTCTTATGTGGATCCATCACAAATGACTGGACTTAAATCTAAGTTGAGATTAAATCTCACACCTGTCAGCCAATAAGCAAGAATCATGAAAACAAATGATGGAGGGGAATAGGATGGTACAGCCACTGTGAAAATCAGAATAACAGTTGGGGGTGACACAGCTAAAAATAGATCAGGGGATATGACCCAGTAAAGGAAAGGTAGGGGAAGGCTAATCAAAATCTAAGAAGGGGCTTGTCTCACTAGCAGTTAGAGATACCTTGCTCAAGGACCCTGGTTCGAGGCTTGATTCTCCAGGACCCACAATAGCCAGAGGAAATGGAACCAGCCTAGATGGCCCTCAACTGATGAGTGGATAATGAAGATGTGGCACTTTTCTACAATGGAGTTCAAATAAATAGCTAAAAATAAAAAAAAAATGAAAGGGCTGGAGAGATGGCTTAGTGGTTGGTGCATGCCTGCAAACCCTAAGGACCCTGGCACTCCAGGTCCAGGATGCAGATGCAAATGGAGGATCACCATCTGAGTTTGAGTGGCCACCCTGGGAATACTTTCTCTGTCCCTCTTCCAGATCATAAAGAACGTTATATATTTTTTAAAAAAATTGCTATGAATATGTGATGCTCTGTTCTCAAATAAATTGTTAATAAATAAAAATTAAGATATAAATAATTCCAGGAAACCTACCTTTGGGTCATGCCTTTAATCCCAGCACTTGAAAATTTTCAATACCAAGGATGGGATACCTTTCAGTGAGTTGTTCAAGGCCTGACCCTGAGATTATAGGCCATTGCCAGGTTAGCCTGGACTAGATGGAAAGACCCTACTGCTAAAACTCCAAAAACAAAAAATGTCATGGAGAAATCCTGTTTAAACTGAGCTACAAACCTCCTCCGTGTAGACCCGCTGAGAGAAAGCTGGAAAAAGCTACACTGTGTGCAGTTCAATGGCCTCTGCTAAATCTCTAAAGGCAACAAATGTTCTAACATTGTTGTCTGTGAATAAAGGGCAACAAATGACTGGACTTCTCATTTTGAGAACAGAAGATTAAAATTTGGGTGACATCAGGACAAGTACTTGGTTAGTACACAGAGAAGTCTTCAGCAAATAATACCTTATAGTTCTCCTAGGTTATTTTTTAATTATGTTTGAAATGGTACTCTTGATAAACATTCTCAGTAGAAGAACAGAAAAATGGGGGTACAAAGAAGGAGTGAGTCAGGTAAGACATGGGGTGAAAAGAAGGTGTAGCTGGGAGATGGCTAATCAAAATCTAAGAAAGGGCTGGACCCAGATTCAATTCCCCAGTACCCAGTAAGCCAGATGCACAAGGTGGCACATGCATCTGGAGTTCAGTTGCAGTGGCTGGGTGCCCTGACATGCACATTCTTTTTCTTTCTATATACCAAGGAATAATGAATAAAAGATGTGAGACTTAAGAAGAAAGCTGTAATATCTTACTGTTCAGGAACAAATGAAACTGAATGAACATTTTTTTAAAAACTTTTTATTTATTTATTTATTTAAGAGACAGGAAGATAGAAAGAGAATGGGCACACAGACCCTCTGGCTACTGCACACAAAGTCCAGATGCATGTGCCACCTAGTGCATCTGGCTTATGTGGGTCCTGGGGAATTGAACCTGGGTCCTTAGGCTTCATAGGCAAGTGCCTTAACCATTAAGCCATCTCCCCAGCCCTGAATGAACTTTTATAAAAGTGTATAAACAATGCTTACTTATGGAAAAACATAAAAGGTATCCATTGTACTTAAAAGTCAATCAGTAGATTTATGTGATTGTAATCAAGAACCCATGAGGAGCTGGGGAAATGGCTTAGCGGATAAGGTGTTTGCCTGCAAAGCCTAAGGACCCTGGTTCGATTCCCCAAGACCCAAGTAAGCCAGATGCACAAGGGGGCACATGTGTCTGGAGTTTGTTTGCAGTGGCTAGAGGCCATGGTGCATCCATTCTCTCTCTCTCTCTCTTTCTCAAATAAATAAATAAATAAATAAATAAATAAATAAATAAATAAATAAAATATTTTTTAAAAGAACCCATAGGGCTTATCATAGTATTTAACTGATTCTAAAATTAGCCTAAGGCTGGCATCATAGCTCAGTTGGTAGTGTGTCTGCCTAGCATTCAGGAAACCCTGAGTTTAAACCCCAGCACCATATAAAACCAGGCATGATGCACACACACCTGTAATCCTAGCACTAGGGAGATGGAAACAGGAGAATCCAAACTTCAAGGGCCCCTCTTCTGAAATTAGGAGATTAAATGGTGTAAGAGCCACAGAGTAGGAATATAAGATTTCATGGTAGTTACTAATACCCCCACAAAACCTGCTCTCAGAACATGGACATTTTGACAGAGAATAGAGGAGGACAAAAGGAACATGACAACAAAACAGAGGGATTAGCTGGGCAGAGTGGTGCATGTCTTTGATCCCAGCACTCAGGAGGCAAAGATAGGAGGATCGCATTGAGTTCAAGGCCAACCTGAGACTACATAGTGAATTAATTCCAGGTCATCCTGGGCTAGAATAAAACCCTACAACAACAACAACAACAAAAAAAAAAAAAGAGGGAAAATTACTTTGAAAGTCAAGACTTCTCTGTGAATAGGCTGAGAGAGGGGAAAAAAGAGCATAATGGGACAGGAACATGATCACATTATGTTATGTTCATATATTAAAGTTCTCAATTAAAAAAAAGAAGGGGGGCTGGAGAGATGGCTTAGCGGTTGTGGTAGTTTGAAAAGATGGCCCCAATATACTCAGTGTTTTATTAGTTTGTACTTTGCATCTGCAGCCACCTGGCTGGAGGCAGTGTCACTGGGCAGTGTCACTGGGGGGTTTGAGATTTCAATATAAAGATATTCAAGGTGTGCCTAGCTGGAGTTCCTGATGTGTGCTGTGCTGTGTGGCTTTTGGCTTATGGCTCCCTTCTGTGTGTTTGGTCCTGTGGAAGCAGGCCAGCTTCTTCTGCCATTATGGAACTTCCCTTAGATCTGTAAGCTTCAATGAATCCCTTCCTCCATAACTGTGCTTGGTCTGGAAGTTCATCTCACTGAATTTAAAGCTGTCTGCTACAGCAGTTAAGACGCCTGCCTGCAAAGCCTAAGAATGCCCGCTCGATTGTCCAGGTCCTATGTCTAGCCAGACACAAAATGACACAAGGGCGCAATGCCGCATTTACCACAAGGGGGCGCACGTATCTGGAGTTCATTCACAGTGGCTGAGAGGCTGCTGGCATGCCCATTCATTCTCTGACTCCAAAAACAAAGTGAGGCAAGCATGCAAAGCTGTGCATGTCCACAAGGGGGCGCAAGTGTCTAGCGTTCATTCACAGCAGCTCAAGAGGCCACTGCTGCACCCATTCTCTGCTGCTTCCACTCTGTCTCTCTCAAATTAAAAAAAAAAAAAAAAAGATGGGGCTGGAGAGATGGCTTAGCAGTTAAGATGCTTGCCTGCAAAGCCAAAGGACCCAGGTTCAATTCCCCAGGACCCATCTAAGCCAGATGCACAAGGTGGCACATGCATCTGGAGTTTGTTTCCAGTGGTTGGAGGCCCTGGAGTGCACGTTTTCTCTCTCCCCCTCTGCCTCTTTCAAATAAATAAAAATAAAATGTTAAAAAAAGAATATAATATAAAAGTTAATTTTATCTATATGAGTATGAGATTGTTAAGATATAATTAAATATCAAAATCATCCTCTCAGAAAAGTCTTCCCACAGTGGCTGGATGCCCTGGTGTGCCTATTCTCCTTCTTTACCTGCCCCTCCCCCATCCAAACAAATAAATAAAATGTTAATAAAAAAAGAAAATAAGCCAGGTGTGATGGTGCATGCCTTTAATCCCAGCACTCGGGATAGAGATGTAGGAGGACTGCCATGAGTTCAAGGCCACCCTGAGACTACAGAGTAAATTCCAGGTCAGCCTGGGCTAGAGCAAGCCCCTACCTTGAAAAACTAAAACAAAAGGGGGGGAAGGGGAGGGGAGGGGAGGGGAGGGGAGGGGAGGGGGGGGGAGGGGAGGGGAGGGAGGGGAGGGAGGGGGGGGGGGAGGGGAGAGGAGGAGAGGAGAGAGGAGAGGAGAGGAGAGGAGAGGAGAGGAGAGGAGAGGAGAGGAGAGGAGAGGAGAGGAGAGGAGAGGAGGCAGTCATGGTGACACATACCTTTAATCCCAGCACTCAGAAGACAGAGGTGGGAGGACTGCTGTGAGTTTGAGGCCAGCCTAGTACTACAGAGAGAATTCCAGGTTAGTCTGGGCTAGAGTGAGACCCTACCTTGATTTTGTTTTTTTTTAAAGTTCAAGGTTATCCTTGACTATGTAGCAAGTTCACAACCTGAGCTATATGAGATTCTGTTTGAAACAGAAATATGAAATAAATCAAATAATGAAATGAAATGATAAAATGAAGTAAAATGAAACAAATATTAAAATCTAAATGCCAAGAAAAAGGTGATAAGTAAAGCAAAGGGATGGGAGATATCAAAGTTTATTACACAGCCATGCTAATTAAGACAACAGGACAAATGCAGAGTCAGACAAACCAGCTAACGGACCAAATCAAACCTCAGAAACAAGCCCACATCCATGCAGACGCTCACTCAGTCTATACCACTGAAGCATTCCAGATGACAGAAGACAAAGAGACACTCAGCAGATGCTACTGGACAAATTCGTTCTCTACGTGGGAAAAACAAACGAACCCAAACCTCACATTTGATGCCACTACTTTACATGTAAACATAGAATAGATGAAGCAAGGACAGAAAAGCATTTCTTCGATAAACAAAGGGCATAATTCATAAATAGCAGCAACCTGATCACAAATGTCTGTCCTTCGAACCCCTCCTAAACTGAGTAACAAGACTCAGACTGAGACACTAAAGTAGTGGAGAATTGTGGCACAATGAGTCTCCAACTTACCAAATAGTTCAAAAGAATGAGGGGGTTTTCTACAACTTTGTGATTTCTACAGAGAAAAAAGTTTATTCATGAATGAGAATAAAAGCTATTGGATTCAGGGTATTGTTCACCTCACGAATAAAGTATATAAAGTAAAGAAAAATGGTATTGGAGGCAGTATGAAAGAAATTTCAACTTTATCTATGGTGGTGTTCATTATTTTCTATAATTTTATAGCTGCTTGAAATATTCTACAATTAGGAAAATACCACTGATCAAAAGTAGATTCATACATATTATAAACTGAATATTGTCTCAGAAACAAGGTGGACACCTTTAGTATCCCCATCATTCACCCTCATGAACAAAGAAAACCAATGCACTGGGGACTAGGTCATCAGAGCTCTTTACTGTCAGGAGCCACTTCACACACATGCATGAGAGATGACGGTGGCATTTTATAAATGTGCTTCCTCCTACACTATGATAAAGCCTAATAAATATCTTCCCAGGAAATAATTACAGCAACACAATAAATATTACCTGATAAGTATTTCAAGCAACTTTATTAGATGATGATTTTATTCACTGCAATCTAGACAAGAATTCCAGAACTTAGTTTTTGACAGAATGGTTCTGATATCACTGGCACTCACTTAACAGCTGTTAATGATGGCAACATGATAGATGACTTTTCACAGTTTTCACCCTCTCAAGGGGGAAAGAAAATGATTTTTAAAAAAAAAAAAAGTTTATGAATGCATGAAAAGTCTGTTCATTATGTTTACTTTTTCTGTTGTTGGGCAGACTAGCAATTAAAGCTAATCTCCATCTAATCAGAGTCTAAAATAACAATATATTTGATACCTTAAAAGGTGGGAATTTTCACATATTCACCAGACATTTCTTTGGAATTTTGATTCTGCAAGGAATTAGCCTAGTGGAAACACAACTATGCAAAAGATAAAGGACTGAATTCTGTACGGGGCTCATGCACAACAGCTCTGAGAGGTGAAGCAAGTAGCATCTGAGCCTGGAGAAGCTGGGAAGACACCAAAGAACATTAATGTCTGAGCTAAGATATAGTGTCCATAAAATTCTCCTACAGAGGCATGGAGAAGCAAGTAAGTGGAGGAGGCCACTTCAACAGCCCAAGAGGTAAGAGAAGCATGAAAAAAAAGCAAGAGAGAAATACAGTCAGAGCTAAAAACACCAGAGAAGTAATCTGCCATAACCAATGTCTTATGCAATCAAGCATGGGTCAGATGAGCTTCCCAGATAGGGAGCTAAAGAAAGAACAAGAATTTGTTGTTGTTTTTAACAGAAAAGGAAAAGCCAATTTCTGATATGTTGAAGTTTGACATCCTTTAGAGAGCTTAAATGTAGCTGTCCTTTTGTAAGAAACACACCAAGGGATCAAAATATAGGGGTAGTATGACACAGAGAGGAATGCAGAGAAAGCAAGATTATAAGACAACAAAGAGGCTAGAGAGATGGCTTAGTGGTTAAGGTGCTTGCTTACAAAACCAAAGAATCCAGGTTTGATTTCCCAGGACCCACATAAGCCAACATGTACCTGGAGTTCATCTTCAATGGCTGATGGCCCTGACTCACCTATTCTCCTTTTCTATCTGCACCTCCCTCCCTCTCTCTCTCTCTCTCTCTCTCTCTCTCTAATAAATAAATAATAAAATGTTGGAGTCCCCCCTAGGGCCAGCCCAGGAGGGACCGCAGGGTCTTCGCTGAGTAGGGGATGAGAGGCGTGGAGTCATGACACAGACTCAGGGAGTTAGGTGGAAGCAGGCAGAGGGCGAGCTGCTGCAAACTTGTTTATTCAAGGAAGTGTAGGGGGTTTAAAGGGTTTGGCTGGCCAATCATTGTATGGGGTGGCCCCCTTCTTGTGACCAATGACAGCCTGTCTCTGGGCAGATCATCTCACAGCAGGTTTCTTGCGAGCATGGGACTGTAGCTGTTTTCACACCAGGCCTGTGCAGGATGCCACGTCCACAGAAGCCACTTCCTGGTTTCTTATGGCATGCGGTCTGGCTAGGGCCCGACCTGCATTGTGCCATATATATCCTCCTTTTTGTTTTTATAATTGGCAACCCTAGGAGGCATGGTTCTTTGCCAAGCCATTGTTGATCCTAGGCCTCAAGGGATCATCACATGCGGCAGTGCCTGTCTTAGGCTGCCCCATCTCATGGGGTCTTACCCGTCATTGACTACCCGCCATCCTGGTGAGAAAACCCAAGGGTGTGGACTGGTTTCTTTTAGCATGTGGTCTGGCTAGGGCCCCAACCTGCATTGTGCCATAATAAAATATTGAAAAAAAGGACAACACAGGAGGGCCAAAGACAACACTAGGAAGAAACAGAAGAACAGAAAAAAGAGGCATAGTAAGAACTAGCAAGAGAGGGTGAAAATCAGCAAAGGGAAAGAAGCACAATCAGTTACATTACACTAGTCAGAGCACATGGATAACCACTGAAAACAACTGCAGAAGTCAAGGTGTGGTGTACATCAATAGTGAACACCAGTATCATACATACGTGAGAGCCATAGAAAAACCAAGAGGGACTTTCAGCTAACTACTGAGTGTATACAAAACAACAAGTGAAAGAAAAAAGCCATAAGGAGTATAACTTAAAATTCATCACTTTAGAAAAGCTCTCATAAATTAGACCATTATGAGATCAAGTAAGCCAATTTCCTAAGTAAAAGTAAAATGTTGAAGCTTACAATGTACTTTGCATTCATTAAGTAATCAAGTCAGTAGTCTTTCAAAGGCCTGTCTTGAGGAAGAAAAAGAAGTGTGCTTCAAAATAAAGTTTTTTACTTCATGTAAACATTAAGTAATTTTGATAACTGGTAAAGAGTAATTGTTTTTAAAATTTCATCATTATAAACAAAGACCCTAGACATAAATTTTAAGTATTATGAGAAGTATGTAGGAACACATGCCATAGCTGATTACGGAATGCTGTTGTTGCAGTTACATTATCATTGCTGGAACAAAGCACCCCAACAAAAGCAGCTGATGACAGGAAAGATTTTTTTATCTTACAGTCTGAGGGCAAGCTCCACGATGGCAAGAGAAAGCTGGATATCACCTCTGCCACATCAGGTGGAAAACAACAGCAGGAGAGTGAGTCGAATGCTGGCAAGGAGGAGCTAGCTATAACACTGCTAAGCCCACTCCCAGGAACTCACCTCCTCCAGCAAGGCTGCACCTCCAAAACTGCCATCAGTTGGGAACCAAGCACCCAAAAACATGAGTTTATGGAGGACATATGATTAAAACTATCACAGTTGCTTTCTCAGGAGTATTTTTATTATTTTTATTTTAAATTTATCAAAACATGGTGCCCTAAAAAAAAAATAAAAACCTATGACATACAGATCTGTGGAACAGAACCCATAACTGGAACTGGGAAACAAGTCAGAACCATATCCAAAAAACAAGTTTGCTCTCCAATATCAAGCTCCCACCAATCGTGGGGTACAAGAAGGTCTACACCTATGAAATTCTCTCTAAAATAATAATGGTTATCCCATTATATGGTGCTGACTTCTCTCTCTGTTGGAGAATCTGCTTCTCTTTTTCAGATGGATGCAGAACCTGAGGAGAGAATCAGCCCATCGCACCTCACCAGGGCCCCAGCTGAAACCATATAGTAATAGGGGAAATGACCAAGAGTGCTGCTTTCTTGGTAAACCTGGTACCAGCACAAAGGTGAATGAGATAGACACAGAGAACACTTAACTCTTACCAGACCAGAGATCCAGAGACACAGAGGCTCCCAAGACCTCATCACTGAAGTAGACCTAAAATGATCCCAATGTGGCTCAGGGAAATTTGCAGAAGAGGAGAGGGAAAGATTGCTAGAGCCACAAGTTGGGACATTATGCACAGAGACATTGCCTCTCCCCCCTAACTGATGGCTACGCCCACAATCCCCATGGGGATGGGTCCCTTTGGAGGGGAAAGGACAGGGATGAGGGTAAGGATGGTACCAACATGTGCTATTTACATACTGAGTATGTACATAACTAATAAAGAAAAAAATGGTTTAAAAAACCTATGACATATCACTAATACACATTTATAGAAGAAAAAAACCCTTCCTCAGTTTCTTTGGCTTTCAGTTTCCTAGTCAGCATCGGTCTCCCCATCATAGTATTATTATGTAATCATAGAATCAAAGGGAGACAAGAATCTTGAGTTTGAAAGAGAGCTTCATTATGACTGATCCCTTAGCATACTGAACAGCCCTACAAAGAATTTCTTTCTACCTCTACTAAGTCAAATGAGGTTTGATGGCAAAAGAATCTGCCACCTGGCAGACCTATTAGAAGGCTTAACAATTGCTCTAGCTCAGTTATTTACAAAGTAATGTGAATCGCTTCAAAAATGTTGAGATCCATTTGACCAGCATGTACTGCCCTTCATTTGTAAGCAAATGTCTTCCTCCTTCAACAAAGAAAATATCTACTATATCCAGTACTTTCTGTGTTGGTCCTTTAACTCTATGTGTTAATAAAATGTGTTCCCCACAAATTTTTTTTTTTTTTTTTTTTTTTTGTTTTGTAGGGTCTCACTCTGGTCCAGGCTGACCTGGAATTACTAAGTCTCATGAACTCTCGGCGATCCTCCTACCTCTGCCTCCCATGCTGGGATTAAATGCCCGGCCTCCCACAAATGTTTCACATCAATGGGGTGTTTGCTGTACTTACTAAGGTGGCACCCACAATGATAACTTAAAAAAGAAAAATTTGGGCTGGAGAGAAGGTTAATGAAGCCTAAGGACCCCGGTTTGAGGCTCGATTCTCCAGGACCCACGTAAGCCAGATGCACAAGGGGGTGCATGCATCTGGAGTTCGTTTGCAGTGGCTGGAGGCCCTGGTGCACCCATTCTCTCTCTCTTTCTCTTTCTCTCTCTCTCCCTGCCTATTTCTGTATCTCTCTCTCTTAAATAAATAAATAAAATATTTAAAAAAAAAAAATTTAAGGTAATAACAAGTAAGGTATACTATTCCAAATATTCCCGGGTTACTAAGGTAAGTGGCTCCAGATACAGAGCATGGATAAAGGAGCACACTGCCATCAAGAATCTGAAAATGTGAAACTGAGAAGAGCTATCTTCACACAATCATCACTAATGGTGGCAAAGGCTAACAAAAAAAAATTTCTTTGTTCCTGGATGAAATAATGCCAGCTCGTAGTGCCAAAAGAATAAAGATGTTCTACTTGCTTAGATAACAAACCAAAATAAGCACTTCATTAAAAACTGAAATAATAACAGCTGAGCTTCCAAAGTCTAGATTTTGTGAAGAAACAAACTAGGCATTCATTATTTGCTGGGATCTTCTGAAGCTCTATGTGTAACACTCACACAAATATGTGTGATGAGTAGGACGTATACTACTCATTCCAGCTAAACATGAAGAAGCAATTAACATGTCTCAAATTTCACATATACATTATACTCTCAGCTAAATGAGTGTGTTGCACTCAGGTTGGCATTGCTGGCAGAAATCACCCGACTAAAAGCAGCTTGTGGGAAAAAAAAAAAAAAAAAGGAGTTTTATTTTGGCCTACAGGCTCGAGGGAGAAGCTCCATGATGGCAGGAAAAACGATGGCATGAGCAGAGGGTGGACATTACCTTCTAGTCAACATAAGGTGGACAACAACAACAGGAGGGTGTGCCCAAACACTGGCAATGGGAAGCTGGCTATAATACCCATAAGCCCGCCCCCAACAATGCTCTACCTCCAAGAGGCTTTAATTTCCAATTGCCATCAGCTAGGGAGACTAACATTCAGAACACTTAAGTTTATAAGGGACACCTGAATCAAACCACCACTGAGTGAATGGAATAATTTCTCTAAAAAACTGATAAGGTTGTCAAACCCAACATTTAAAAGAATAGACAGGGCTGAACAGATGGCTTAGCAGTTAAGGCACTTGTTTGCAAAGCCAAAGCACCCAGGTTCAACTCCCAGGACCCACATAAGCCATATGCACAAGGGGGCACACACACCTAGAGTTTGTTTGCAGGGCTGGAGGCCCTGGCGTGCCTATCCCCCCACCACCACCACCTATTTCTGTCTCTCTCTCTCTCTCTCTCTCTCTCTCTCTCTCTCTCAAATAAGTAAATAAATATTTTTTAAAAAAACATTCTTCTAAAAAAAAAGAATAGGCACACACAGTATAGAGCAGTACTTAAAAAGATACACAATCCCTCAGGATGACATACAACAATATCCTTTCATAATGTGGCCCAAGTTATTTCAGTGTGATTTTTCTGACCTCTCAATGATCTGATCCCCCAGGAGCTATTTATAGCCTGGATGCACAGCCATTCTTGCTCACTGCTGTGTTCTCCATCTTGAGACTACCCTTCCCTCTGCTCATCCCAACCGTGGCTTACTGTTTAGGCTGAATTTATCTTCTCTCTGAATTTCCCTAAACTCCTACTATAACATATTATGTACAGTGATCTGCCCTATAGATAATCAGATAGCTCAAAATGAGGGTCTTACTCTGAACCTATAAAGAACTTAATGGTTAAATACTGCCATCTGGCATGTCTTACTCATTGAATTTTTCAAATACTTATTTTAAAGTCTAGGAGATAGCAACTTGAAAATAGGAAATACATGGGTATATAAATCTACTTAACAAAATTATCATTCAATTCTGTTAAATGGTTTGAATAAGCTTAACACATGTGGGTTACTGGTTGAATGAGTTCAGCTGGATTGAAAACCAGAGGCTGAGTCTATCCAAGGACTACAGTTAAGGACCAAAGGAAGGTCCAACGGATATCATGTAAATCCACAAGAGAAGGCACACTCCAAAAGGAGCAGGTTCAAGTCTACTCACATAAAGGTTTCAGGACAGGATATACTGAGAACTAAGAAAGGAATAAGCGGAAGTTAAAAGCAATCAGCACTTAGTGATAGCAGAGCACTGTGATCGTCTTGTACAAGACAAATCGACAGACAGACCACAAGACAAAATATAGCATTTGATCCTTAGGAGTGTTTCTTTTCAGGTACACTGTGGATGGCCAATGTCTGGGTGTCATCTTGAAAGGATTTAGAATCACCGTGGAAAGGAATCTCTGACCACGTTGATAGGGATATAGGGACTTTCTGGATTAGGTTAGCTGAGTTGGGAGGTTCCACCAAAACTGTGGCACCATCCCATAGTGTGGGTTCCTGGACTGAATAGACAGGAGAAAGATGGCTGAGCATTCATACCTCTCTCCTTCCTCATTATTCTTATGCAGCCAGCTGCCTCAAGCTTTTGCCACTGTGTCTTCCCTGCCATGATGAACTGGAACCAGGATCTGTAAGCTACAATAAGCCACTTTCCTCCCATAAGTGGCTTCTGGTCAGGTATTTTGTCACAACAAAATAAGTATCTGTATTAAAAACATTATTTCAGGGCTGCAGAGATGGTTTAGTGGTTAAGGTGCTTGCCTGCAAAGCCTAAGGACTCATATTCGACTCTCCAGGTCCCACGTAAGCCAGACACACAGTGACAGAAGCACACAACGCTGCACATGTGCACAAGGGAACACATGTGCCTGGAGTTCAACTGCAGTGGCTGGAGGCCCTGTCATGCCAATTGTGTGTGTGTGTGTGTGTGTGTGTGTGTGTGTGTGTGTGTTTCTCTCTCTCATTAAAAAAGGCAGTCTGTTGGTTGGTTGGGCTTACCTCAAAACAAATTTAAAAAAAAACCCACTGATATTTCCCTCAGACTCTTAATTTTTATTCTAAAAGCAATCTGATTTAAATGCCACCTAAAATGGCATCTAGAGTCACCCATGGAACATGAGGTCCAAATCTGCACAGACTCAGAGTTGTACTGACATGAGCAAGAGTTAATGCTTTTCCTCCCCATTTCATAGAGAATCAAAATTCTTACCATCATTTTTTCAAAGAGTTTTAAAACTTCATTTGCTGACAGTGGTTTTGGAACGTTCTCCATCATCTCTGAAGACACTGAGGAGCAGTCACTGCTTACAGATGCTGTCTTCAGGTTGGGAAGGGGTGGTCTCTCTTTCTTGCTCCCAGGAATTCGTATGCTTGCAAATTTATCCAGCTACAAAGAAAGATAAAATAGCATAAAAATAAGTATTTCCTTTCCAAATATGTATCTAATTCCAAAAATGGAATAAATATGGCCAATCACATTGTTAGTGAAATTCTCAAAAGGCATGCACAATTATAAAATTTTAAATTAAGAAACATAAAAAGTGTTAAGAAGGCTTCAGTACAAATTCTATTGAAAAGCACAAGAGAAATCACACAACCACAAAAGATTTCTTCAAATCTTTAAATCACAAACTTCTTGATTTGAGACTCTAGTGACCATGACCTGTGCTTATAGATAAGAAAGCTCAGCAGTTTTACAAAGAAACTTGGCTGGCAGTGGTGGCACCAGCTGACACTCAGTGACCTGAGTAGTCCACCTCCTGGCCCTTGCTGGGTGACCTCATTCAGACTATCACCTAGGGGGAGCAAAGAGGAGAGCAACAGACTGTGGTTTTGAAATTCTAAAACTCAACTACTACTTATATCTTCATAGCTTGTTAGCCTGATAATTCATTTCTCTTTGCTAAAGATGGTCTGTATTTGAACTTCTTGGACAAAACATGTTGCAATACAGACTTAGGAATACAGCTTAGCTTTCTGTTGTAATGGAATTTCTCCTACAGCTAGATGAAATAGCTGACTGAAAATGCATCAATGTTAATTTTTTCACTCATTCAAAATTGCTGTTTGTCCTTTCAAAGAACTTAGGTTCATATTTCAAGACTCTTATAATGTCAGCAATTTAAAGGGTAAGACATCTTTAAGTGTATTTAAACAACATAATCAATTATTCTGTGAATGAGTTAATCTTTGTGGTATGTACTAGCATACTGTTTTATTCATATAAATACACACACATACACATATATATCTATGTCATGTATATGGAACAGAACTGTACTATTCATTACATTCTTTCTTGAGTTAAATATTAAAATTGAAGTTTATTAGTTTCAGTAGCCAGATTTCAAGTGTTCAAGAATCATTATGTCGCTAGTGGCTACTATACTGATAAAGCCATATTTAAAATATTTCCATTATCACAGAAATAATTATTTAAAAGACCTAGTTGTTGGTAAGGAACATGGAGTGACCTGGCTGGAATCTGAAAGAGAGTCAGTCCCCAGACAGATTTGTTAGCTTGTCTAGTGCCAGAAGGTGCTACATGAGCAACTGGGGGAAGACCAGCAACTCTCCACGTAACACATTATCTAAGCTTTCAGCAGCAAACAACCTGACGTGATGCTCACATAAGTGCAATAGTGGCACACAGACATGGTGGGTAACCAACTGCTCTTGATTTGGCTGACGGATCTGCTCAGTGGAACGGACCCCATAGCTGGAACTGGAAACAAGTCAGAACCATATCCAAAAAACGAGCCCGCTCTCCAATATCAAGTTCTCACCAACAGTAGGCTACAAGAGGGCCTACACCTATGAAATTCTCTCTAAAAGAATAATGATTATCCCATTTATCTGGTGCTGACTTCACTCTCCGTTGGAGAATCTGCTTCTCTTTTTCAGATAGACACAGAACCTGAGAAGAGAATCAGCCAATCACACCTCACCAGGGCCCCAGCTGAAACCATAGAGTAATGGGGGAAATGAGCAAGGGTGCTGCTTTCTCAGTGAACCTGGTATCAGCAGAGGGGTGAAGGAAGTAGACATAGAGAACACTCAACTCCTACCAAACCAGAGATCCAGAGACACAGAGACTCCCATGACATCATCACTGAAACAGACCTAAAATGAACCTAACATGGCTTAGGGAAATTCGCGGAAGAGGGGACGGAAAGATTGTTAGAGCCACAAGTTGGGTCATTATGATATAATATCAATAAATAAATATATAAATATCAAGAAATAAATATCAAGTCATAGATCCAAGAAGCTCCGTTAAAAGAAAACAGAATGATAAAAAAAATAAAGACATAAAGCATCTAATAGTCAAATTGCTGAAGAAAAATAAAGGAGACATCATAGAAGCGTACATAAAAAGAAAAGAGATGCATTAAACAGGGGAAAAATAATATGTCTAATTGCTCACGGGGCACAAAGACAATGATGGCATCTTCAGTGTGTGAAGTAAACCTATCTAAAATTCACTATCAAAAATCCCTTAAAACGGGCTGGAGAGATGGCTTAGCAGTTAAGGCGCCTGCCTCCTAAGCCTAAGAATGCTGGTTCCAATCTCCAGCGGTTCCAATCTCCAGGTCCCACATTTAGCCAGATGCAGTCACACAAGGGCGCAATGACTCACTTGACCACAAGGAGGAGGACGCACCTAGATTTCGTTCGTAGCAGCTGAGACACAGCTGGCGGCCCATCTCTATCTGTCTTCCCCTCCCTCTCTGTCTCTCTCCAAAAAAAAAAAAAAAAATCCCTTAAAAGAAAGACTTTCAGACAGACAGAAGCTAAAAGATTCTGTCTCCAGCATACCTGTGCTCCAAAAAGTACTAAAGTAGTTTTTAAGACTACAAGGAAATGATCCTATATTGAATTCTGGATCTACAAAGGAAAATGAAGAACAATGGGATAGGTGGCAGAAAGATGCAGGTGAGGCAAAGATGAATGAGCCACACAAGGCTGAGCTTAAACAACCATCAAGTGTAGAAGACAAGCACACCGCAGGCAAAGACAGAGCCACACAGACATGCAGCATGGGTATGTAGAATGTAATATATAGAATAGCAAACATCAGTGGCATCTAACTTGCCAAGATAAGCACTTGGGAGGCAGAGGTAGGAGGATCGCCGTGAGTTCGAGGCCACTCGAGACTGCATAGTGAATTCCAGGTCAGCCTGAGCTAAAGTGAAACCCTATCTCAAAACCCCCACACACACCCAAAAAAAAGAAAAAAGAAACATAAAATTGTCACAACATGAAATATATCAGAGGTTACTGTCCCTGTGTATACTTGTACCCTAAGTCTTAATCTTATTTTTAAAAAGTCTAAGTAATACCAAAAGAAAAAAACATAAGCCATAGGACCTTGTTAATCCCACTATCTTTGAGTCAATTCTCCAGCACCACTACTTCTGTACAGGAAATACTGACTGCCGAGTGTAAACACTGCCCGATTTTTCTTCTCTGGCATGGTATACCTTAGTTAATATGTCAAACTGACACTGAAGTGAAATTAAGCAAAACATCATTAATGCAACATCAATATTACAAATGTAAGCATGTCAATAAGAGGAAATAGTAAACTTAAACATTGAACAAGTTAGTGTGTAAATGCATACAACCTAATGAGGCTCCATGAGTGATCTACTATATAAATTTTATTTTCAAAAATAGCCAGTACTTTTTAAAATAAGAATCCCTGTGGCAGTTTGAATGTTATGTTCCCCGATAGACTCAAGTGTGTTTATAAAAACTTGGATTTCCAGCCACCTGGCTGGAAGAAGAGGTATCACTGGGGTTTGATCCTGGAGTCCAGTCCAAAGGTGTGACTGGAGGTTGATCTGAATTCCAGCCTAACATATGCAGAGGGAGTTCTGCCTGGATCCCTGCTGTGTTGCTGTTGGTTGTGTGATTACTTATTTCTGGTGCTGACTGGCTAGTGGTGCCTTTTTCTCTCTGCATTGATCTGTGAGAGGGGGCCAGCTTCTTCTGCCATTATGGAACTTCCCCTGGATCTATATGCCTGAAATAAATCCCATTCCTCCCATAAACTGTGTCTGGGTTGAAGATTCATCCCAGCAATGTGGAACTGTCAATGATAATCCTTAAGAGCAATAAAAATATAAGAAGAGTCATTAACCCTTTCTACAACATGTCAAGTACAATGGTAAAAACCTGAAATACAGTGTCAAGTTAAATAAAACTAGTTTAATTGTTAAAGATGAAGAAAATAACTGCCTAAACAGAGGACAAGCTCTAAAACACTAATGCATAAGAATGTCATACTACTTAGCTTATAGAAGAGCACAAAGAAAGCAATCATCCCAGTATTTAAGCAATGAAACAATAGCTGAATCAATAAACAACACAATCTGTAAAAAGAATGAAGTATAATTAGCACATCACCCCTAAATGTTTAGCACCAAGACTCTGATGGCAGGTGGCAGGGAGCTGGACTTCACCAGAGTGGAAAGGCAATCTGTACCTCACCACTTTAGAGCTGGCCAAACACAAGGAAGAAGAAATTACTGTGTTCCTCCTGCAGGTTCTAGATCTACAAAGGTCAGCAAAGCAACACGAGGTATAAAAGGATCAGGGTTTCATGCTTTTGATGTAGTATTTGTGTCTATTTTCCTTGACTAAAGGGTAAAGGACAAAAATAAGAAGAGCCATGGAAGGAAAAGGCAATCCTTCTTCCTATACTGGAACAGGAGGTTGAAACTACTAAATTTCTCAGGCTTACAGTGACCACGTGAGATGCTCTATCAGACACTCCAGGTAACTGCCACAAAATTTGGGTACCATGACAAAACTAGAACACAGCAAGCTTTACTCTCAAATCATTCTAAATGTGCTAAGGAGGTTTCCTTTTTAAGTGATGCTATGAGGATTTCACTTACAAACAGAAAAATCATTCCTAATTTATCTTCCATGGCATTGCACATACATTTGCTTTGGAAGCCAGGCACAATGCTACACATGAGTAAGCTTTAGAAAT
This sequence comes from Orientallactaga sibirica, assembly GCA_036365145.1. Taxonomy (NCBI): domain Eukaryota; kingdom Metazoa; phylum Chordata; class Mammalia; order Rodentia; family Dipodidae; genus Orientallactaga; species Orientallactaga sibirica. The sequence goes on from JAEOAD010000024.1 coordinate 1,321,572, forward strand.
ACTTTGTACATAAAATTAAGGTAGAAATCCATATCACATTGATACCAAATTGGCGTTTATCTTGTAGGTGGTAATTTGACTGGAGTAGTTTATATGTTTATGGTTTGAATATTTTTTATCTTCATAAAAAAATTGCATATTTTATGTGGAATTCTCCTAAAGTCAAACTAGAAACTTAATCCATGCAGGTAAAATACATAAACAATTTACATTGGTTGAAAATTTGATTAAGGGGCTGGGGAGACAGGCCAGTGGCTAAAAGTACTTGCTTACAAGCTTACTGGGCTGGGTTCAATTCCCCAGTACCCACGTAAAACCAGGTGCATAATGTGGCACATGCATGCATTGGGAGGTGTTTGCAGTGGCAAGAAGCCCTGGTACACCCATTCTCATGTTCATATTTATTCTCATTATCTCTCTCTCCATTCCTCCCTCCTTCTTGCTCCTTCTGTCTCTGTGTGTGTCTCTCTCTCTCCCTCCCCCCTCTCAGATACATAAATAAAATAAAATATCTTCAAAAAAGAATTGATGAAACACACCGAGACTGAGGGAATTCTATTAGAATGCTATTTGGAGGTGGTACACCACACTTAATTAAGAAGGCTTTGCCTGTGTCTGGGGTATACTAAGTTTTATAAATTACTGTCACTTATCTTCAGGGGAAGTTAAATGAGCACCCTACTGAGTATTATCTCATGCTGAGTAATCACACTGATAATCAGTAATGACAGCTTAAATAAAATTAATTAAACAAAAAACAGGCCCTAAAAAAATATCTAAAATTTTGAGCTATAATACTGTAATAGTGAAAACTCATTATTCAGTATTTTCATTATTACAGCATTGTAAATATCAACAGTATTTTTTGTATTTAAAAGGACAGTACAATTATTAGTCATCTTACAATTTCACTAGTTTGAAAAACTACATATGATCATAAACATACTTCCTTAGAACCAAGAATGAAGTTGAGATTTTTACATAATCAAGCAGAAGCATTAGAAAATAGGGAAAATAGAATCAGTCCTATCTAAACGTATATATGAAATATAAAGTATACTGCTTAAATTATCTATCAATTTTCTGGCAATTACTTATTTCAAGAGGAAAGAACCTAAAGAAGATAACATGGCTTTTAATTAGCTTTATTACTGGCCCAGCAACTTGCTGGTTAAAAATATGGCTTCAGGAACTGGAGAGATGTCTCAGTGGTTAAAGGTACTTGTTTCGAAACCTGCTGACGGCCCTACTCTATCCTCAGTGCCCACATAAAGCCAGTCTCAAGTAGCACGCCCCTATGTCACCCCTATGAGTTTCTGGTAATAGGAGGCAGAAGCTCACAAGCAGCAGCCATCATGAGAAGGTGGAGGGAGAGGAGAAACACCCCAAGGTAGTCCTCTGGCTTCCACATATGCCTTATAGCAAGAGCGTGCCCATAACCATACAAACATCATATACACACATAAATATGCAAATAAAAAGAATATCTTGGGGCCTGGAGAGGTGGCTTAGTGGTTAAGCGCTTGCCTGTGAAGCCTAAGGACCCCAGTTTGAGGCCCTCATTCCCAGGACCCACATAAGCCAGATGCACAAGGTGGCACATGCATCTGGAGTTCATTTGCAGTGGCTGGAGGCTCTGGCATGCCCATTCTCTATCTATCTGCCTCTTTCTCTCTCTGTCTGTTGCTCTCAACTAAATAAATTTAAAAAAATTTTTTAGAATATCTTGTTCACATTTAAGTTCCACAAAGTATTTTAAATTTACCAGGTGAGGACCATTCCTAATTGTGCACATAAAATTTCTTGAATGGCTAGAAAATAATTGGCTTGCAATTATGTGTCCTTCAACCCTAGCAGCCAAGTCAGGGAGCAGCCTGTGGAGATCCTCTGAGGGAACTGAGGCCTCTCTCCAATCAGATCCAGCTTTCCAGTGATGGGCGGATGGAATCACACTCAGGGCTGCCAAGGTTTCAGTTAACTGTGGCCTGAGCTGGCACCTTAAAGGCTATCTATCTCATAAAGGAGCTCCAATTAGAACCACTGTGTTGAGCTCTGCCTAACGTTCTGAACCAAGAACCAAGAAACATGGTTTCCTACCAGGAAGTCTCAAGAAAATTTGTTATGCAGCGATAGATGATTAATATGAAACTCCTTCTAAAATATTTTATACGCTTAAAACAAGAATATATGCAATTATAAGAAAACATCAAAGTAAAATGGAGTTATCAAGATATTTAAATTTTATTAATTCATCATTACTGAATTAAATAAGGGGTGAATACATGTCTAATTTTAATATAATGTTGAATAAAAACTATACTCTGAGTAACTATACAGTGCTTTGAAAATACTTGACTTTTGTTGGTGATGGGTCAAATGCTACTCTGGTAATGGACTTTTGGGATGTCTGCTTTTTTGTTTGTTTAGTACATTGATGGCTATTTTTTCACATATTCATAATTGACAAAAATACTAAATTTAACTTAAAAGCTAGTGAAAATAAAGATTCAATCTCTATTTTATTCTAAGCATACCACAAGTACTACCACAGATTTCCTGGTCATCCACAGACCCCAAGTTAAGAACCTTGCCTGGTAGGTAGACATGGAATGCTAACATAAGCAGTTGGAGAAAAGACCAAAGTGGAGTTCTGAGGCCTTCAGTGAAACAGTAGGAGGGAATGATACCTACCCTTGAGATCAACAAGGAAGAATGGATCAGGCTGCACACTTTGGTGGTTGGTGTTTCAAAAAGAGCTGAAAGCTTTTGAAGGAAGAAGCCACCAGGAAAATAAAGCCATCAAAGAATATATAGGTCCCAATTAGAGCACGAAGGAAAGGAAACATGAGAAGACTGTGACATACTGAGTTCCAAAGGGCAAAGTAGGAGGGTCTGTAGAGCCCGGGGGAGTTGAGATAATATCAGATTCGAAGCATACACAGACCTCAATGGACACAGAGGCAAAGAAGTTCTCACTGATTATATGAACTGGTTGTGACTTCTGATGGTAAGTTTTGTCAGCTGAAAACTAAGTTATACTAGTTATGTTCACAAGATCCTGAATCTTGATGATAAAAATAAAGAATCAAAATACAAAGCATATGCTCTTTTCATGCCTTTATCACCCCAGTACAGGCCACTTGATCACTCCCACAGACATCCAAGTCTTCCCTGATACTCTATGCCTACAATTCCAACCAGTTCCCTGAAGTGATTTTATTCTTACTGAAGGCAAATCCAATCATGTCCCTTACTCCTTAAAATGGCTCCCATTGCTTAGAAGATGATGTTCAAATCTCTTAGCATGATTGTAGGGACCACCTTGATCTGAACCTTTCTTCCCTACCAGACAATCTGTTTAGCACCCCTCCACCTTATGCATCCCACATGTAAATGTCATTCTTTTGTGTCTACAACTTACCACCACATCCTCTTGTCCGGATTAATGATCAGCTCTCAATTTGAGCTACAGCTCATGTAGTGGTCTTTGCTGATACCACAAGAATAGCATAGATTCCCCATAGTCCTAGTATTTGCAAGTAATTGTATAGGAGGTATACTATTCTGAACGTGTGTGCTGACAAAATATGTACTGAATGAGAACAGGATTATTACTTTATTCACTAAACTACTCTTGGAATTTAGCATGGAACTAAGCACAGAGTGAACAGTCTATTAACACTTCTTGAGTAAACTAATAATTACCTTCTTATCTTCTAGCATAAGACACAAGCATTGATTCTTGCCTTGATAAATTACTACTTGTAGTAACAACACATCAGGGACAATGTCAGGTATCTGTGGGGTTTCACATATTCAAAAAGAAACCCAATCTTTTCAAAATTGTTTATTCACAAAACAGTCCTCCTACATTGAAAATAAGCCTAAGTTTTCTGTAATTTAATACCATGATGAGAGGAAATGCTATAGTTTGGATTCTGATGTCCTCCGAAGGCCCATGTATTAAAGGCCAGGTTCCCGCCCATGGCACTATTGGGATGAGAGAACCTTCAGAAGTAGGGCAAAGAAGGAGGATGTGAAGTCGCTTTGAAGGAGATATTGGTACTCTGGGTCCCTTCCCCCTCTCTGCTTCCTGGCTGCCATGGAGTAGAAAGCCCTCCTCTGACTCACAATCCTGCTAGGATGCTTTGTGCTGCTATAAGCCCCAATTCCTTTGAAAACCTCTCAAATTATGAGCCAAAATAATCCTGCCCCCTTATTGAGCTGATTAGATCAGGTAACTTGGCATAATGACAGAAAACTGGCTACCACAGGCAGGAAGATATCCAAAGAAAAGAAACTTAAAATCATTAAGAGAATAACCCAAAGTTGTAAATTCAAATATTAATAGTTTGTATGTGAACGGAAAATTAATTTAGCTTCCTAAATATTATACTTTTAATTTTTAATGTTATGGCCCAATGTTTCCCACATATATAATCATCATCTAAGGATATCAACAACTGCTTAACTGACAAAGTTGACATGCTTCAACTAGGAATCCATTCTTTTGGAATCTCGGAAGTAAATTTATTCAGGGGTTAAAGATCACAACTGCCAGCCTAGATTCCAACTTGCCCTTCAAACCTCAGCTGAGAAGTTGTCTGCCCTACAGTCTTGCCAGAGATTAAGTTGACTCCACTACTTCTGCTGAACCCTGTACACAGTTGCATCCGTTAACATACCACACACTGTTCTCAGAAACATTCTTATAAATTTATATATTTCCATAACAGGATTAGACAATCGATAAATGCTTAAGGAGCGAGCAGACAAAAGAATGAATAAACAACTTGCATACCTGGTTTCATTAGTACCCTCCACTCTGAAAACTCTTGATCTTACTCCCACATGCTACTGATTTGAGGAGGCACTCTCCAACTATTGCATAAATATTTAAAGATTCTGTGATAGTACTTAAGAGCTACTACTGAAAATATAAGCACAGGAAGTCATAATTAACTCACATTAATGGGTTTTGAAAGATCCACCTGACTTAGCAAATACTTGAAATCTTATAGAACTTATTTTGATGTATTTTATCATATATTGAGTGTCCCAGGTCATGATGGTATTTCTACTTTACATAGAAGAATATAACTTCAATATATAGTTTTAAAGAATAGCTATAAAAAATTATCATACTCTTTATCACTTTAACTAACAACGGAAAATATAAAAAGTCAAATGTAACATCAACTTTTAGTACAAAAACTTCTCTATCCTACTAGTTAAGTAAAATAATTTTAAGTAATTATTTCAAATTAAGCTTATTTATCTAAAGCTGGTAATTTATGATCCACTGTTTGACTCAAAAGCTAGGCACAAATTCAGATGATAAAAATCGATTTTTTTCTTCTCTCACACATGTGATATCTGTTTCTATATATATCACAGACTCACAGCATCTCATGGTACAAGGATCATTGTACAAAGCATAAACCCCAGCCTAGGCTACATTTTCCTGGGAAGTTCTCTCTCAATAAACTAATCTCACAGGAAAGACTGCAAATGTGCAGGTGTCACTTGGAACACTAACAGTGAGTGAGTTTGGAGGCTCACGGAGAGTCATCAGAGAAAGGACACCCGGGAGGTTAGAGCTTCTCAAAGAGCTCGTTAAAACTCACTCCAGACGGAGCAAAAGCTAGGGTGGCTCCAAGACACCATTTCCTGGAACAGCTTCAATGGGAAGCAGGATATTCTGTATCTGTACCTGGAAAGAGGCCACTGCTGCTGCTAGACTTAAGAACTAATTTCCTTACCAAAGTTTTTCTGTATTTTTTTTACAATTAAAAGAAATCACATAGCCTTTACCTGTTGGTATCTTTCAACCACCCCTATTTCTTTGTGATACAATTGTTCCAGTTTCATTCATTTGTTCATTTCTCACCATAGAAAACTTCTTAGGTACATAGTCCTCAAAATTATAATAATATTCTTAGGATTGAGGTTAATAACTATGATATTAATTTTCCTTTTAAAACTATTTAGTTTCATATGGGCAGCTAGAAATAAAAAGCAGACAATAAGTTCACACTGAGCATGCTGAGTGGAAAAGAAAGAGGACCTCTGTCACAGGACAGTTCTCTTGAGGACACTCTGGGCCGTCCTGCTAGTTTCACTGCTTACCCCGTCACTTTGAACAGGTTCAACTATCTTGCCTCACTATCCCCATCCTTAAAAATGTGAATAACTGGGGCTGGAGAGATGGCTAGCAGTTAAGGCATCTGCCTGCAAAGCCAAAGGATACCGGTTCGAATATCTAAGACCCATGTAAGCCAGATGCACATGGAGGCACATGCGTCTGGAGTTTGTTTGCAGTGACTAGAGGCCCTGGCGTACCCATTCTCTCCCTCTCCCTCTCCTCTCTCTCTCCTTCTTTCTCTACCTCTCAAATAAATAAATAAATACATAAATAAATAAATAAATTTTTTAAATGTGAACAACTACTTAGAGGCCTATGTAAAAATAAAACACATTTACACCGCTAATATTAGGAAAACTAAGTAGCACACAGTTGATAATTACACAGTACTTACTACACAGCAGCCATAATTCCTTAGTTTTGTTTTGTATTCTTTTTTAAAACTTTTACCTTAAATGTACTTTGGGTTCAGGAAAGCAAGGTTTCCACACCATCAGTTCATGGGGACATGTATTCAAAGGAAATGCCTAGTCTAAGCCCCCTAACCTAAGCTCACTGCCAGTTATGTTTTTATCTTCCCTAAGTAATATTTCTTTTTTTTTATTTATTTATTTTTATTTTTTGGAGAGAGACAGAGAGAGAGAGAGAGAGAGAGAGAGAGAGAGAGAGAGAGAAGACAGAGATGGGCACGCCAGCAGTGTCTCAGCTGCTGAGAACGAAATCCAGATGCGTGCGTCCCCTTGTGGTCAAGTTCGGCATTGCGCCCTTGCGTCACTTTTGCATCTGGCTAAACGTGGGACCTGGAGATTGGAACTGCTGGAGATTGGAACCAGCGTTCTTAGGCTTAGGAGGCAGGTGCCTTAACCCCTAAGCCATCTCTCCAGCCCCCTAAGTAATATTTCTATTCCCTGAAAGATCAGTATATTGGTTGAGGAGTGTACATCAAGTTAGAAAAGCAGGGTCCTACCATGGAGGCTGTATATGCCATGTTAAAATGCTTATGCTTACCTATATATAACAGACACAAATAGGTATCATGTAAGATAAAACATCAGATGTTCAATTTAGATATATCAATCTAATTGCTACACATAGTGCTATTCAAGAGTCCAGACAAGAAAAAAACGAGGGTGCTAGCACTTTGAGAAAAGAATGTAAAGAAAGAGTCAAAAAATAATCTGAAAGAAACAATGGAAGGGTAAAGCTACCTTCTAAGAGAATGTAAGAATAAAAACAAGTATAGGAGGTAGGTGAAGGGTTTGACTCTGGGCATGCAGTTTGTAGTATAAGTGGGACATCCATACGAAGTCAATGCATTAATGTCTCAACTGGAGGAAAAGGTCAGAGGTATAAACGGTTGCAATCTTCAGAGGTGATCATCCATGTAAAGCACTATATACAGAGGAAAAGAGCAGCAGCTTTAGAGAAGAAGCTGGAAAAATAACAATAGTTTAAGAGAAAAAAAAAACACAAAAGAAATAAAAAAGGAAAGGTCAGAGAGTATAAAACTGAGAAATGTGGTAACCTGGAAGCCAAGAGCTCTGTGTCCTTCAAAGAAGAAACACAATTACATCAACTAAGTAGATAAACCTAGTAAATTTCCAGGGAATAAAAATTTATTAGGAATTTTAAAAGGTTGTGTCATAATGCTCAATAAGTCACAACTATCCTAAATGTAAACAGTCAGCATTCCACATACATAGTCAAGCAACTATGGATCAAAAACATTGTAAGATATACGATTTTTGTGTATATAAGACAGTGTCCATATTGAATATGTATTTTTCTTATTGCTGCACTCTAAACAAAAGAGCATAATAGCTATTTACATAGAATTTACATTGTAAGCAAGTCCTTTAACAAATAAGCCATCTGTCCAGACCCCTTAAAACTTACATTGTAAAAGGTATTGTAAGTGTATACTTGAAGTATAAAGAAGGATGTATTTAAGTCATATGAACATACTGCACCGTGTTATGTAAGGAAATTGACCACCCATACATTTTTATATTTGCACGGGTGTTCTGCCTCCAATATTCCCTGGCAAGAAACAGACAATTGTATGTTCTCACCTGCAAAACATCAAAATAAATGAAATAAACCTGACAAAACCAAAAGAAGAAATAAGTAAAATATGAAATTATAGTTAGAGACTTCACTCCATCAACTGTCAGGAAAAGAAAAACAAGCATGGATGCAGAAAACAGCAACAATGCTGTCGATTATCATGACCGGTTTACTATCTGTAGACTAGTTCCAACAAAAGCAAAACACACAGAACATTCCCCCAGACAGAATGCACTGTGGAGCAGTAAAAGTACAAATCATATAAGGATTTTTTAAAAGAATAATACATACAGTCATAAGAAATCAACAAGAAAGTATAAAATACTTTCAAAAGAATGAAAATGAAGCTATCCAATATCTGGGAGCTAAAATAGTCCTCAGATACAAATGTATAGCAGAAGAGTCCTCTTATTAGCAACCAAATGTTGCTGCTCCACCTTAAGAAATCAGAAAATAAATAAATGAAAAGGAAGGAAATAATAAATACTAATAAATATAAACAAGTGAACTATAAATACAGTTATTGTCAACAAACTCTAGTTCTTTGAAAGATGAATAAGATTGACATACGTCTAGCCAGACTAAACATAGAAAAAACAGAAGAAACAAATTATCAACATCAGCCTAAAAAAGAGCATCAATTCATTAAGAGGACAAGGCAGTATCACTAGCAATGAAGTCAGTCCACTCAACCTTAGAGATGAAGTGAAACAGTTCTTTGAAAGCCAAACGCCAAGGCTCAGGAGAATTAATTACCTACACAGTTCTTGATGGAGTAACAGATACTACAAACAAGAAAACAATGGAAATAAGGCATAATAAGATACTTTGCTTCCTACATCATTAGAGGGAATAACGCATCAAGTTCTTTTAAAGTGAACCATATACTTACCATACAATGAAAACATAAAAAACTATATCCAGCCGGGTATGGTGGTTGTGGTGTTTGCCTTTAATCCCAGCACTCAGGAGGCAGAGGTAGGAGGATCACCTTGAGTTCAAGGCCACCCTGAGACTACATAGTGAATTCTAGGTCAGCCTGGGCTAGAGTGAGACCCTACCTTAAAAAAAAAAAAAAAACCTATGTCCACAAAAAGAATTCTATTCAAATGTTCACACTGGCTTTATTCATAAAATAACCAAAACCTGGAAAGAACCCAAGTTCTGATTATAACAATGAGCCAGACACAATGACAACAGTGTGTGGTTCCATTTGTTGGAAATCCTAGACATTAAAGAACAGGTCAGAAATCCTGTGTTTGTGGATTCCCATGATGGGGGAAAGAGAACTGACTGACTACAAAGTGGCACAGACGGAGCCTTGGAGGTAAGGAGAGAGATGATGGCTGTAGTATACAGTTATATATACTCGTCAAAATTCAGACTGCAATCTGGCATGGTGGCACAAGCCTTAAACCCCAGCACTGGAAAGGTTGAGGTAGAAGGATTCATAAATTCAAGACTATTGTGAGGCTGCAGAGAGTTCCAGGTCAGTATGGGCTACAGATCCCACCTTGAAAACAACAAAAAAATTAAAATTCTATTTTTAGAACCTGTATATTATAATTGTATATAAATCATTCCTCAATTTAAAAAGTACAGGTTACTGGGCTGGGGAGGTGACTCAATAACAGTGTTTGCCACTTAAGCATGAGCCTCAGAGGGCGCTCTGGGGTTGACAGAGCAACTCCATCTCAAGGAAGTACTTAGATGAGTGATACAGGAAAGCACCCATAGTTCTCCTTGGGCTGTCGCTTGCATGCTGCATGCATCTGCACATATAACACATCACACATACTCTATACACACATGCACACACAAAAGCACAAGGAACTTCTCTATAATTCTTCATACTTAAAACTTCAAGGTACTTATATAGGACTTCATGTTAGAAGTGCATGTTTTATAAGTATGTTTAATTATCCCTAGAACAATAACTATGGACAGAGAGAGCAGATCTCAAAAACTAAATAACTTACTCAAAGTCACACAGCTATCAGGTGGCAGAGCTGGCAGGCTAACCTAGCTCTCCTTGTCAACTACAGACAACAAAGAAGAGATGTTAATGGAGAGACCCTATGACTTCCTGTGCTGTCTCTGCAGCCACTGTTGGTTTTTCCCAGCCTTGGTTGTTATTTGTGGGTCATGAAATCCATTTAGTGGATTAGACCAGCACTCTTCATTTTTAAAGTAATGGAAAGATGTGAAGAAAAGTGGAAAGAAATGGAATGTAAAAGAGCAGAAGTCATTATACTTAGAAACATTAAACAGGGGTTATAAAAATGTTGATTTTAATTGAGAAACAGTTTGCAGATCTATGTGGGCTAGGATACAGAGTAAAATGTCCCCTCGCACCACAGGTCCTAGTCAAAAGGAATTTGAAAACTACTGGCTGCAAGGATGGGAAAGAAATGAAGACCAGTGTGAGTGCTGTGGTGTGCACAGATGGTGGTGAGAGACGAGGAGTAAGGAGCAAGTCAAAAACAACTCCTCACCTCCAACCGCACTAAGTGAGCAGGGCACTATGATGGATAATACAGCAGGAAGTCCACAGCCAATTTCTCCCCATTTACCTTGTCAGGCTTGTCTCCTCTCCTGCCATTTCCCCCTTCCCTACCTTCTTACTTCTGAGGAAATTTTCTTACAACCCAGATACAGACAATGGGTGGTTACAAGTATGCATTGGCCCTGTCCTTTTTGTTTCCTCAGCACCTTGAACTAACTTATACATAGAAAACACTCAGGTATTTGCAGAAGGAACACTGCTTAAAGGCCATTAGCATTGTCTAGGGACCCCAACACTGTAGCAGTCATTCCTAAAACCAGACTAGTTACTGTTAAATTCAATTCTGATACATTGATGTTTCCTACAATGTTTGTTTCTGAGATACTGTTACTAAATGTATGACCACAACAGAGTATTATTCTTTAAGACTTTTCCCAAGTCCTGCCCCAAAGACTGGCTATCACATTAAGAAATTCTAAATTATGAGCAATACCTGGAATGTTATATGGTATGGAAAGTCAATTTAATTATAGAGCATCCTGCATAGAACAAGGCACCAATTGCAAAAGCTATCCTGAGCTCTAACACACCATACATCTTTAAAGAGTCCTCAAACACCCAGCCCCACTTTCCCAGCTCACAGCTCAGTCTTCATCTGTAGCATCCCCTGCACAGCACAGCTACCTTGCTGTCTCCACTTCATGACACAACTCTAAAGGAACAGAAAGAACACAAGCAACTCACTTCACCTCAAATGAAACTCCCTAAAGCTATGAGATATGAGAGAAGGTATAAGTAGCCCTGCTTTACAAAAAAGTGACCAGGTGATTTGTTTGTCAAGGTCAAAGTTAAACAAGAGTGAAATTCCATCTGTCAGCAAGACTCCTTGGATTTCAGATCCACAGTGCATCAGTCAGAGGAGCATAGAAAACAACAGAATTTCTAGTGTCCAAGAGAGCCACACAAATTCTCAGACCTCTAAGACAATGAGTCCAGCTACCTAAATTCAATTGCCTGCTTGATTCTTCTCTGGACTGACCCCATGGCCTACTCAGGACACCAAAAAGCACCAAATTAGTGTGGGGAGAGAGTCAGCATTCAGTCAGCATGCCCACATGAAGAGATAACAAGGAATCCAGTTTATGTAGACATTGAGGTTGAAAGCTAAACACTGGTAACCAAGGAGGCAGATGGTGAGATAGGATGGAGCAGGCGGTCAACATCAAAGGGGTAGTGGAACACATCTACAATCTCAGCCCTCAGGAGGCTGAGGCAGATAGATTGCTGTAAGTTTGAAGCCAGCCTAGGCTATATAGCGAGTTCCATAACAACCTCTGCTACAAGGTAAGATCCTGTCTCAAAAAAAAAAAGAATAAAAAAATTTTTAAAAAGGGTTTACACCTTCACAAGACCCTCATAATAGAAGAAAAAGATGATGACATCAAATTAAAAGAGAGACTAATGGAGAGAGGGAAGGGATATGATGGAGATTGGAGTTCTAAAGGGGTATGGGGGCAGGGGAGGGAAATATCATGCATTTTTTGTATGTAAGTATAGAAGTTGTCAATAAAAAAAAGGGAAAAAAAGGGTTTACTATGTGCCAGAAAACATGCCAGGTAGAAGTATGAATAACACATGCCTCTGCTTTCAAATGGTTTAAACTAGTGAGAAAAAGGAACAACGTATGAAAATACAAAAATAAAAATATGTACTAGCCACATACAAAGGCAAGCCCATCAGGATCACAGCAGATTACTCAATGCAAACTTTAACAGCCAGAAGGGCTTGCAGTGATATAGTCCAAGTTCTGAAAGATAACAACTGTCAACCAAGATTACTTTATCCAGCAAAGCTATCCATCCAAATTGATGGAGAAATAAGGAAATTCCACAAAAAAATAAGCTAAAGGAATTTATGACAACTAAACAAGCTCTACAGAAAATACTTGAAAGGATCCTCCATGCTAAAGAGAAAGAAACACACACATAAGCAAACAGAATATAAACATCTAAAAACGTGTTCTACATCCTTAGCCATCAGGGAAATACAAATTAAAACTACTTTCAGATTCCATCTCAATCCTGTCAGAATGGCTATTATCAAGAAAACAAATGACAATAAATGCTGGCAAGGATAAAGAAAAAGAAGAATCTTTCTACATTGTTGGTAGAATGCAGTCTGGTACAGCCATATGGAAATCAGTGTGGAGGTTCCTGAGACAGCTAAAAACAGCACTCCTAAGCATATATCCTAAGAACTCTTCTCACTACCTTAGAGATACTTGCACATCCATGTTTATTGTCACTATATTCACAATAGCTAGATAACAGAACCAGCCTAGATATCCCTCAACTGATGAGTGGATAATGAAGATGTGGTACAATTATACAATGGAGTTCTATTCAGCAGTAACACAAAATGAAATAATAAAATTTGCAGGGAAATGGATGGACCTGGGAAGGATTATACTTAGTGAGGCAACCCAGGCCTAGAAAGCCAAGTGCATGTTCTCTCTCATATGTGCAGCCTAGCTACAAATGTTTAGACTTACTTATATGTGAACTGGAATAAAACTTGATAGCAGAGGCCAGTAAGCTAGAAAGGGGCTGTAAGGGAGGGGGGAAAGGGAAAGAATTAAGGGGATGGTAACATATATATGTCAAAGAACAGATTATTGGGGGTAGAAAGGCTTAAGTGAGGTCAAGGGAAGAAATTAAGTAAAGGAAGTGTGAGGACAGAGTTAATCAAAATCTAAGAGGGTAAGAATAAATCATATGGAAACCTCCTTTTTTGGACAATGGCACACCCAGAAGCCACAGATTATTACTAGAAAATTGTCAGTGCCAGGAATGGGATATCTTCCAGTGAGTTGTTGGCTAGGGATGTCCTTGATGCCCCCAAAACATTACAGGCCATTGCCAAGGCTCTTGGTTTCCCACCAGGAATAGATGGTAAGACCCTATTGCTGAAAACTCCACATGCTTAGGCTGCCAGGTCACTCACTGAGAAATCTTGCTGGAGCTGAACTGAAAACCTCCTCCATGCAGACCTGCTGACAGAATAAGCTGGAAAAAGCTACAATGCATGCAGCTCCATGTGAGAAAGAAAAGTCATCAGTGGAAATAAACAGTGAACACTGCAAGCCTTAAGTTTGGCCAGTCAGGCCAAATGAGCCAATGGGTGCAACAGTGGCATGTCTGTTATGTGAGAAACCAACCACTCTCTAATTGGATTGGAGGCCTGCTCCACAGGACAGAATACATGCCTAATACTGAAAACTTATGACAGAGGAGGTCATCAGCCTTAGTGGTATAATACTTATTGGTGTCTGGCTAAATGCATATATTATGCTCATCAAACTGCCCAGTAAGAACTTCTCTTAATTTTCATACCCATATATTAATGCTACTCACACTTTTTGTTAGAGAACTTTCTCTTTTTAGATGGCAGTGGCCACTGGGATGACTCAGAAGCCACCATCATGCTGAGAACAAAGTGACAGAGGAGTGCTCAGCAATGAACCATCTCTATCACACCTTCCAAAGCTCAGGGTCCATTGCAGAAGAGGTGGTGGAAAAAGTCTAAGAGTCACAGGAAGGGTAGGATCCCTTCCAATGCACTCTTCCAAACAAAATGGCCTGGATATCAATGACCTCGTAGTGCCTGGAACTACCTACACAAGTCCATTATAATAGGAGGAAAGGATGGTGTAGCAGACAGCTTCAAGGTTTGCTGAGATGAACTTCCAGACCAGGCACAGTTATGGAAGAAGGGATATTAATTGAAGCTTACAGATCCAGGGGAAGTTCCATAATGGCAGAAGAAGTGGCCTGCCTTTACAGGGCCAAGCAAAGAGAAAAACCACCAGTCACACAGCACAGCACACTTCAGGAACTCCTACTAGGCACACTTTGCATATCTTTACAATGGAATCTCAAACCCACCACCACACCTTAAGAACTGCCCAGTGACATTGCCTCTAGCAAGGTGGCTGCAGATGCAAACTATAAACTAATAAAACACTGAATATATTGGGGGCCATATATTCAAACTACCACAGATGGTGACATCAAAATAAAAGAGAGACTGATTGAGAGGTGGAGGGGATATGACGGAGAGTGGAGTTGCACCAGGAAAGTGAGCTTGGCGGGAATCATTATGGTTTATTGTCTATAATTATGGAAGTTGTCAATAATAAAAAATAAAAATATAAAAAATATGTACTGGCTACCAAAAATATGACCTTACCAAGGCCAGGTACACAGATAAGGTAGAACTAAGGCAGGGGAAGAAGACAGACAATTGGTCTTCAGAGGAGAGAGCCCATTTGTTAACAAAGTGAGTAAGATATTTTCTGGAATGGACCATCAACACTTCCGTGACTGCTTCTAAAACATAGGTAAAAACTGTGGCCTGGCAGTGTGCAAGAACAGTCATGTAATGAAAGTAAGGGCACATGTGAAAGAAGATGCAGATTGTCAATAAAAGGTAAACACACCTCAAAAACACGTGGATTATCAACCAGCAATGAATTGAATGAGGTCCATGCAGCACTATGGATGAATAATGAAAACATTATTCTAAATGAAAGAAGTTGGGTTTTTAGTCTATGAAACTCCAGTTATACAAAATAACCAAAACAGGATCATCTCCCCAGACTGTAAGTAAACTTGGCTGCACAAAACAGGGTGAGCTGGAAGACAATGGACAGTAACCAATCAGGTACACAGCTTTCCTCTGAAGGTGATGAAAAGTAATGGACATATAAATATACTAAAAATCACTGAATTACATACTTTTAGTAGGTGAATTGAATGCTATGTAAATTATATCTCAATAACCTGTTATACATAGTATATTCTCATAATATTTAAAAACAAACAAAAATATTGCAGTTGTTTCAATTAGCATCCTTAGGAAATCATACAGGGGTTGAAAACGTCTGTAGTTCAGTGATAGAATGGTTGCCTACAAGACATAGGTCCACTCCCCAGGAATGCAAAAAAATAAATAAATAAAAATAAAGGAGGAGACCACCTGAACCCCGGTTGAGTCCACACAGACAGGGTACAGAACGATGAAATGTGAGGAAGAAGATCCAAGCTGCAGCCATACCACCTGCTAGCTGGGATGCCTGGGCAAACTGCCACTGATCAGCCTCAGCCTCGATGTCCTTACACTTTAAATAAAGACAAAACCTATGACACAAAGAGAAGTAATTATATAGTCTACATAAGCGCTCCCTATTGCTATTGTTTTCTCAACATGAGTACAGTGACACACCTTGTGATGTTTTGGCCAATGATGCATATACAGTAGCAAACACCATGCAGCCTAGGTGTGTGATAGGCTATACAATCTAGGTTTATCTAAGTTCATTCCATGGTGTTTCCAAAAGGATGAAATTATCTAACAATGTACTTCTGAGAACAGTCTTTTTATTAACACATAACTATATATAAATGTTATTGAAAATCTACATAATCCTCTTCTTAAATATTATTCCAAAGAAAATATCAACATGTCAAGGTCTATGCCTCATTATTTTTACTCTTCCACCTTACCCAAGGCACCAAAGACAGAACTTTGAATACCAAAAGTGGTGAACATTTTGAGTACTCACCATCTAAACTCCCTGCTTTGTGCTTGACATACTAGTGATGAATTCAAAACATGATCAGTGAGCTGTAAAGACTACTCAGTGGGTAAAAGCACTTGCTTACAAAGCATGCCAGCCCAGGATCAATCTCAAGTACCCACAGAGAGCCAGCTGCCAAAAGCAGCACATGCATCTGATCTTCATTCACAGCAGAAAGTGACCCTGGCACACGCAATATATACACACATGTGGACACACACACACATGCAATTTGTTAATTCATTAGTTAAAATTTTTTATAAGACTAAACAGTAAGATTATAGGATCTGATTTTTTTTCTTCCACATCATGCTCACAGATTTGTGATACTTCTGTCATTTGTTGTTTTTATTCCTTTTCCATTAAACACAAGTTATATTCAAAATAATACCTGTCGGGCTGGAGAGATGGCTTAACAGTTAAGGTATTTGCCTGCAAAGCCAAAGGACCCCGGTTCGATTCTCCAGAACCCATGTAAGCCCGATGCACAAGGGGTGAATGCATATGGAGTTCATTTGCAGTGGCTGGATGCCCTGACACGCCCAGTTCCCTCTCTCTCTCTGTCTCTCTCTCTCTCTCTCTCTCTCTTTCTCTGTCTCTTTCTGTCAAATAAATAAATAAAATAAAATATAATACCTGTAAAAAAAATACCTGTCTGACAATACAATTATCTGCAATGGGCTGTTAAGATAAAAATTACTTACACTCACCCCCATTAGTAACAACATAAACATCTAGTAAGACATGCCTGATTCTCATTTTCATACAGAATTTCTACAATATTTGCATGATATCTTAGTCTGCTTTAGTTTAATTAGCAATGACATATTTTTGACAAGCCGACATGTATTTAGGTATATTTTTTACCTTTTATTTGAAATATGCAATTCATACCCAAAGAATGAGAGTTGATTTGAATGATTCAGTGTTGAGTAACAATTTGTAATTAAACAAAATTTTTAAATTATCATATTGACTATCCCTTTCATAACTTAAAAGCAACAATTTAAAGTATTTTTTCAGTTATGCCTCTTATTTAGCTCTCCAGAACATTTGCAACACATGCTCAGCCATTTCAAAGGTGTTAGTCCAGCACACAAGTGACGTTACATTGTTAGTTAAGATTCGCAACAAAGGAAATGTGGAGGAAACCCTTACCATATCATCCGTCAGCATCCTAATATTTAAATGCTGTAAATGAAAAAAGCAATCAATAATTTATACCACCTTTTTATTTTAGTTAATAGAGTACGATCTACTATTGTTAACTTAAATGTAGTTAAATTCTTGACAGTATAATAAAAATACATTATATATTATTTTAATCTATTTCTCAAGATGAACAAAAGTTAACCTACATAAAACAGTTTCAAACATTTACTAAAATTTCTTGATTTTATGAACCTCACTTAACTGTGTTACAATAAACAATACTAATTACTGCCAACTATACAAACAGAACACAATGACATAAAAATTTAAAAATGATTTTCAGAAAATTTTTCATAGTAAAAAAACATTGAAACCTTAAATTTACCATTAGTATGGAGCATAATAGAAAATGAAGTACTTTCCTGGCTTAATTAACTTCTAAGAATTCTAATAAAGAAGAAGAATGTACTGGAATGATTTTTTACATCTTGAACATCACTGTGATTTATCACCAGTGGTGACAGCAGACACTTTTCAATTTCATTACCAGCTTATTTGAGAATTCTTTTGCTGATTTCCTTGCTAGGCAACTATAAGGCCACTTTAGAGAGTGAAAACATTAGCTCCCCACAAAGCACAGTTCAAAAGAAAAACAAATTATCTAGGGGGGTGGGATATCTGTTTTAGAAATCAAGCATAGGGCAAGATTTTGTATTCTGGTGGTTAGAATCAACTCCCAATTCGCCTTCCTTTTACTTACTGAAACACTGGATCTTTCAAAGAGCAGAGAAAAGATCAAACATGGAAACTAGGTCTACTCTTACGAGTATAAACTGACATGTGTTGATAGTCATCAATCTAACAGGGTAAGTGGCACAAAGCTATGCTCAATGTTTATTGAGTGGAATTAAATTTGAACCATGTTTATCTACTGAAGCACATCTTTATGTGTAATAATGACCACATTTAACATTTATGCAATGAAGAACATCAAGCCAGGCATGGTGGTGCATGCTTTTAATCCCAGCACTCGGGAGGCAGAGGTAGGAGGATCACCATGAGTTCCAGGCCACCCTGACACTACATAGTGAATTCCAAGTCTGCCTCAAAAAAAAAAAAAATCTTTCTACATTCTCTTCTTTTCACCAAATGTTACCTTCTCTAAGCTAAGGAAGGTGTGTACCTGAAGAACTTATATGGAAGTTTGTTAAGTAATACTGGATTAACCATGTGTTGATATCTAATCCTCAGTGATAGAATTTGATCTTTATCAACTCTATTTTCAGCCTTTGAAATTAACAAGTATGAGCCATGCGTGGTGGCGCATGCCTTTAATCCCAGCACTTGGGAGGCAGAGGTAGGAGGATCACAGTGAGTTCAAGGCCACCCTGAGACTACACAGTGAATTCCAGGTCAGCCTGAGCTAGAGTGAGACCCCACCTTGAAAAACAAAAACAAAAAAAGAAAGAAAGAAAGAAATTAACAAGTATGCATAATGATTCTTAAGAGTGGGTTGATTCTGAGCAAGACTGCACAACCAGCATCATCCCAGAGATGGCTACCACAAATGAACCCCAAAATATACAGAGCTATGAAACCAAGGGACATGCCTTCCTGTTGTGTGTACATGTGCCTTCTAGCCAAAACAGGTTTAGGCCCATTGTATTTGATTAAAGGCACCCCTCTTGCTATTGTGCAATGGGTGGTATGACCCAGATTAGCACTCATCTAGCTCCTATAACAGAGGAATGTAGCTGAGTTCTTACTGTGGTTCATGTGGTTTCAGGATTAAAAAATAAAGCCAAGGAAATGAAGTAAAAAGCTGAAATCCTACTTAGAAGAATGTACAACAAAGAACTGAAAACATCTACTTACACGAGATCAAGCAAGAGTTGCTTTAAGAAAAATGATGGGAAATCAAGAATGAGCGAAACAATGCAACTAGATAATTTTGAGAGAAATGAAATGAGATAAAAATCCATGCACAGAAGGTATAGAGGTCAAGGATGTTGGCACACACCTATAATCCCAAAATCTGGGCACATGAGTCAGGGAAGTTCAAAGCTACATAATGAGTTTGAGGCAATCCCAGGTTACATGAGACAGTCCAAACCCGACCCCAAAAAAGGATGATATGATAAAGAAAATGAAAGCTTTATAAGATCAAGAAGATATAAACATCCAAGAAAACATCTTTATATGTCTTCAAAGGCCTAAAATTAGATAGCCTTTTAAATGAAGCATTATAAACTAAGTGTATTTACATAGACCTGTAATCCCAGTACTGTGGGAGGGTCTGAGGTAGGAGGATCACAAGGCCAAGGCAAGCCTGGACTACATAGGAAGATCCTGTCTTTTCAAAGTAATAAATAAATAAATGCAATAAATAGATGAGTAAGAGTTGTAGTCAGAACTATCAGATAAAGGGAAATCACTTTTCTAAAAATACAGTTCTGGACTGGAGAGAAGGCTCAGCGGTTAAGGTGAGTACCCATGTAAAGCCAGATACACAAGGTGGCACATGCATCAGGAGTTGCATGTTTGCAGTGGCCAGAAGCCCTGCTGTGTCCACTCTCTCTATCTGCCTCTTTCTCTCTCCCTCCCTCTTAAACAAATAAAATTTTTAAATATATTTCTAAAATTGTTCTTTTTATAATTCTTAAAGTATCTCATTGTGGATTAGCTCTCAAAAGAAATTAGTTACTTTGTCAAAGATTTGACTCCTCTGTCTGTCTGTCCCTCTCTCTCTCTCTCCTTGCAATTTCTCCTAACTCCTTACAATGCAACTGTCCAGACAGAAATTGGCCTCGATATCCATGACCTTGCAGTGCCTAGCAATACCTTGACAAGACCCTCATAATAGGAGAAAAAGATGATGACATCAAACGAAAAGAGAGACTAATGGAGAGTGGGAGGGGATATGATGGAGAGTGGAGTTCTGAATGGGAATGGGGAGGGGAGGGGGGAGGAAATATCATGGTTTAATGCCTGTAAGTATAGAAGTTGTCAATAAAAAATAAATAAAAATTAACTCATTTTCAGACTGTGTTGGCATGTGTAAATCCAGTCACAACCTACCTTACTATACACAGTATTTCACACACAAAAAGTGATGAAGGCTAGAGAGATGGCTTAGCAGTTAAGGTTCTTGCCTGTGAAGCCTCAGGACCCAGGTTCCATTACCCATGTAAGGCAGATGCACAAGGTGGCACATGCACCTGGAGTTCATTTGCAGTGGTTAAAGGCCCTGGTGCACCCATTCATATTCTCTCTCAAATAAACAAACAAATAATTTTTAAAAGGTGATGACAAAATAGAATCATAATGCAGGGGTAGAAAACAGGTCAATAGAAACCCCAAATGATGTAGGTGTATATAACAGAGTGTGAGGAAAACAAGCAAGAAGCTAAGGTCAAGTTCGTTATTCCTTCTCTTGTGGAAAACACCAATCGATTCTCACTCACCACAAGCAAGAGAAGCCAGTAGGGCTTCTAACGACAGCATATGCAAGAACCCATAACAACCCTGGAGATAAAAGTGAGCAGCTGAGAAACTGACTTAGAAATCTGTTTCTATATTAAAATAAGAAAGTTAGAATAGTTTTGTTTCAAGAAGTAGCTTTCTAAAAAAGAGTTCTTTGTTTACACATAATCTTAAAGCATTAGACATGGAATCATTAGAACTCTTCAGAGGGGCTAAAGAGATGGTTCAGTGGGTAAGCACAAACAGGAAGGCTTTGATGGGGCCTAAGACTGCCTGAGTTCAATTCTCCAGCACCTACGTGAACCACACACATCTGTAACTTCAGTCCTGTGGGGAGCAGAGACAGGACAATCAGTGGGGCTCATGAAAGCAGCAAGCTCCCGAATCAGTGAAAACCATCTCAAGGACAAAAAAAGGGGGACACCCAACATTCTCCTCCAGCCTGTGTGTGCATGCAGTCTAAATCTGCACATACATGTGCATACACACACACACACACCAAACCACACATATCACACAAATGCACATGCCAAAAGAAAGGACTTTGCCTTGAGTCCACTAGTAATTTCACTTAAAAACTGCAGTGTCTAATAATGGTCTACTTCAAATATAGAGGAAAAAGAATTTAGCACTAAGTACTTCATGGGAAGGAGCAAACCTGTATCAAGTGATTACTGGGGTTTAAACTTTCTATGGGATGTTTAAGTATTAATAAATTCAAAATTGTTTGTTATAAAGTTTACACTATCTCAAAGTCCAATGTCCTGATCAAATACAGATTACCCATTATGGGCTGGAGAAATGGCTTAGTGGTTAAGCACTTGCCTGTGAAGCCTAAGGACCCCAGTTCGAGGTTCAATTCCCCAGTACACAAGTAAGCCAGATGCTCAAGGTGGCACATGACAATAAATGTTGGCAAGGATGTGGAAAAGGGGGAACCCTTCTAGACTGTTGGTGAGAATGTAATCTGGTAAAGCCATTGTGGAAATCAGTGTGGAGGTTCTTGCGACAGCTAAAAATAGATTTACCATATAATCCAGCTATAGCACTACTAGGCATATATCCAAATGACTCTTCTCATTACCTTAGAGATACTTGCAGAACCATGTTTATTGCTGCTCTATTCACAATAGCTAGGAAATGGAACCAGCCTCGATGTCCCTCCACAGATGAATGGATAATAAAGATGTGGTACATTTACACAATGGAGTTCTATTCAGTGGTAAAGAAAAATGAAATTTTATGGAAAATGGATGGATCTGGAAAAGATTATACTAAGTGAGGTAGCCCAGGCTCAGAAAGCCAAAGGTCACATGTTTTCTCTCATATGTGGATCCTAGCTACAAATGTATAGACTTGTGTGTGAGCTGGAACCAAAAATCAGTAGCAGAGACCAGTAAGCTAGAAAAAGGCTATAAGGGGGGAGGAGAAGGAAGACTTAAAGGGGATGGTATTGTACATATGAAAGTAGAAGAACAGATTATAGGCAGGGGAAAGGCCTAAGTGAGGCCAGGGGAAGAGAATGTGTTAAAGAAGGGCAGGGGGGAGGATCAATCAAAATTCAAGATATTCTGAGTAACACTACTTTTTTGTAAACCTACTTTTTTGAATAATGGCACATCCAGAAGCCATAGATTATTACTATGGGATGGGATACCTTCCAGTGAGTTATTGACTAGGGAGGTCCCTGTTGCCTTGAAAACATTACAGGATATTGCCAAGGCCCTTGGTCTCCCTTGAGAAACAGATGGTAAGACCCTATTGCTGAAGACTTCACTTGCTTGCAAGGCAGGGTCACTGAGAAATCAAGCTGGTGCTGAGCAAAAAACCATCTCCCTATAGACCAGCCAACTGAAAGCTGGAAATAGCTGCACTGCATAAAGCCATATGGGAGACAGAAATCATCAGCAGGAGCCTCAAGTTTGGCCAGACAGGCCAAATGACAGAATGGGTGCAATAGTGGCATGTCTGCTCTTGGGGAAACCAACTGCTCTCTAATTGGACTGAAGGCTTACTCTACAGACTAAATGCATGCCTGGTACTGAAAAACCTAATCAAAGGCCTATGGCAGGGGAGGTCATAAACCTTAGGGATATAAAACCTGCTCTTGTCTGTCTAAATGAATATATTATTCCCAAACTGCCCTGAAAGCACTACATATTAATATTATAGTATATTAATATAATTATATATAATTAATATAATAATATTATTATTAATGCTACTCTCACTTCTGGTTAGAAAAGCTTCTCTTTTCAGATGGCGATGACCCAAAAGGCAACATATTGCTGAGAAGAAGGGAT
This sequence comes from Orientallactaga sibirica, assembly GCA_036365145.1. Classification (NCBI taxonomy): domain Eukaryota; kingdom Metazoa; phylum Chordata; class Mammalia; order Rodentia; family Dipodidae; genus Orientallactaga; species Orientallactaga sibirica. The sequence continues at coordinate 1,344,866 of JAEOAD010000024.1, forward strand.
GGAAGAGTGTCCAGCACTAAAACAGCTCTACACACCCTCCAAGGCTCATGGTCCATTGCAAAAGAGGTGTCAGAAAGAATGTAAGAGCCAAAGGAAAGGTACTATCCCTAAAAATGCAACTGTCCAGACAGAAATTGGCCTCGATATCCATGACCTCGCAGTGCCTAGCAACACCTTCACAAGACCCTCATAATAGAAGAAAAAGATGATGACATCAAATTAAAAGAGAGGCTAATGGAGAGAGGGAGGGGGATCAATGAGATGGACAGTGAGCAGCAAAACCAAAAATAAATAAATAAATAAAAATAAATAAATAAAAAGAGGCTAATGGAGAGAGGGAGGGGATATGATGGACAGTGCAGCTGTGAAGGGGAAAGGGGGAAGGGAGGGAAATATCATGGTTTATTGTCTGTAAGTATAGAAGTTGTCAATAGAAGATTTCACTATAAAAAAAGAAACTGAAAATTAAGAGCAACCATTTTTAGATTTATTAATATGACTTTCTGGTCTTTAGCTATATTCCTTGACTCTGAATAATGCTTTGTGGCATTTGGGATAGAATAAAACTGGTCATACTGAAATACAGTTCTGTACACAGAACCACTGGTTAGTGGGTGGTATTAAAAGGCATTAGGACTCTTTTCCTAAAGTAAAAAACTTACCCTTCTTCCTGTGGTCCTATGTTCAACTTGCTAATTCTATTTTCCCCCTAAAAAGGAACACCATTTATAGATAGATAACAATGTTGTCTACTAATGACAGTTCCTGGGATGAATGGTCAAGAGGGTCACTGTGGGATTAAAAGAGAAAAAAGAACCTTTATAGGTTTCTCTTCAAAAGAACATAGGATCCATGGGAGAAGGGGAAAAAAAAAGGAGAAACACAGAACATGGGTCTCTATGTCCCATTTAAGCAATGCATCAAACTCTTATTGAAGACAGGAAATGCTGTCAAAAAAATAGATTCAGAGCTTTCAGAGCACAGTACTAAATGCTGTGAATATCAAGAGGTAAGAAGACACAGTTCCTCCCCGACCAACATAGCTAAGAAGAAAACAGCAACAATGGATAAGTTACATAATAAACAACGCAGCATGCAAGTCCCCAAGGCAACATGACAAGAAAAAGATTCCACCTGTAGCCTCAGACTTTTCATCCATTGGCAGGCACATGTGAACAGACAGGCCACCAGAATAAAGAATCAGTCCACTGATGTCATGAAACACATGGCAGCACCATGTGCCTACCCAGCTAGACTGGAACAACTTGTTTTCATGACATCCACATATGATAACACTTTAAAATAAGTTGATACAACTTAATTCCATGAAGTCTCATCATCTAACTGAGCTGTTAAGGAATTAGCACCAGGACATATCTGTAAGTGGAAAACATAGGAGAAAACCTGACTCGGGCCTACTTTTCACAAACTAGGCTCTCCAGAACAGCAGGTTTTAAGCTTGTTGGTATTTATGAGAATCACACCAAGCCTTTCCTTGAGAACACAGATCGCAAAGCCTCAGTTTCCCATGATGCTACTGCAGTTACTGCAGTTGCTGGGACAGATCACCAGATCAAAAGTAGCTAATGAGAGGAAAGGGTTTATTTTGGCTTACAGTTTCAAGGGAAGCTTCATGATGGCAAGAAAAGCATGGCATGAGCAAAGGCTGGACATTTCCTCTACCACAGCTGGTGGAAAACAGTAGCAGCAAAGTGAACCAAGCTCTGGCAAGGGGGAGCTAGCTATAACCCCTCTAAGCCACAAGTAGGTTTGAGGCTATACTCCAGCACTCACAGGCAAAACAGACACTAGTATCACAGCTGCAGCTCACATAGGCCCACATGTGACATTCTGCTCCATCACTATGGGCCACTCAACAGCACTCAGCCTGCCCACATATGAATCATTCATCATAAAGCTTACTTTAAAAGATGGGCAAACAAGTCACATGAAGAGTACACAGGAGACGAGACGAGACATACTAGAGAATTTCTAAGAGGTGAAGACAAGGAACTGCATAAGCTTTGCTGCCAAGAAGTGACAGTCACCAGTCAGTACCATTCTAACAGAGTTCAACAATGTATGGGGCATAGAATGAGCTAACAAATGTATCATTTACCCAAATAATTAAACTATTGCTAAGGTCCAGTGAATCTCATACGTATGTTGAGGGTTACATCCAACTATGACATGAGCTAGACATGGTAGCACTTAGGAGGTGGGGCAGGAAGAAGCATCATATGTATGAGGCCAATGTGGGCTACTTAGGGAGATTTAATCAGAGAAAAAAAAGAGCAGACACTATTTGCTTGGCAAAAGGTGAAATGGCAGATTATTAACCCAGCAAAGTTATGCTTGGTGGAGGAAAAAAAAAAGGACCAGGCTTCTCTTAATCACAATCTGTGGTTGACAATGATATGTAAGGTGCTGTTCACAATTTTGTTTGAAAGCCCATACTATTTCTTTTTACCAATAGCACGAATGTGTACTTTAACCTAATAACATTTCTGATCCACACACTTGTATTTATCTTAATGTCAACACCAATTATAAAAAGTATGAAAATAAAATATTACCTCTAACCATGACACTAATAATACCAACAGAGTCTCAGGGTCATCTCCCAGGCAACTAGAAAACTACTAAACATGTGAAATAACATTCTCCACAGGCTCTGTGTTTAACATCTCAGAAAGGTCCAAAAATAACCCTGAAGCCTTCCTACCCCTTAGCACAAGGGTACAGCTGCCTCTCCAGCAACACGAAGAAAAACTTTTCAGCTCACTGGCCCTTTGTGTAGTTATACAGTGTTTTTTCAGTCTGCATGGAGAAAAGTCATAGAACAGATGTTAGGAATTTCTCTCTGGTCTCTTTTAATCACTCATTCAGACTATAATCCTGCCTTGCTCAGAAAGACAATCACCCCATCCCTTAACAAGGCTCCTCTTCCATCACACACAGAGGGGCCACACCTCCCTTCTCCATAACCTCTATTATATGGAAAGAGGGAAGATAGGCTTTCAGAAGAAGGAATCCTCCGAGTGTCTTCAGAAGTGGGTAGAAAAGATACATGTATGAGGACACAGCACGATTTTCAAGATGATCAAAAGCCTACTAAAAAAGGTCCAGCCCTCCAGAAACACCAATTACAACCTCAGCTTGGACAGCGACTGGCACCTAACAAGTAGTTTTTTATTCTAACATAGCTACAGCTTTCTTTTTCTTTCAATGAATTCATGCAAAGCTGAGGTAAAAATTAAAACAAAAACAAAAGCTAATGCTAATAACACAATTTAAAAAACCTATTTTAAGATTTTTTTTCCTAAGCTGTTCGAGTTCTTTAAATCTATACTATCGGATCAAAAGCACTACTACCATGTATCTAGGAAAAAGCAATTCAGATCTCTGAACCACTTTCCAAATGGGATTAGTTCTAGGTTAAAAGACTCCAAGACTGTTTCCATCTGAAAGATGAAAACCAAGAATTTGCTAAAGAATAATACTGGTTCCACGGTGCCCAGAATGACCTGAAGCTTATCCAAACTTCTAAGTTACACGTGACAGTGCCTCAGCCTCCTAGACCCCTCTAAGTCAGGAATTCCATCTGGATCTTCCTAAGCCAACACAGCACCATGTATTGTCACACACGCTTAGGAAGGACTGTGCTTACATTACAGCTCACCATAAGGAAATTTAGTTAGGCCATTTTAATGAACAACTGAGTAAAACAAATCCCAAACATATATTCTGTAATCTACTAGAATCCATACTTAGAACTGACATATACAACCAGGGGTTTGCACACAAATATGTGTCAGTATAATATTAAAGAGCTAAAATTGTAACCAACCTCAAGGGAAAGGTCAAATCATCATGTCACTGTACAAAAGCCATGCTTTCACACAATAGAAGCCAATCCAAATAGAGGCAAGAACAGTGCTGGAGAAAAGACACGGTGAAAAAGAAGCTTAGAAGCTGGAGAGGTGGCTCACTGATAGGATCACTGGCTATGCAGGCATGACCCCATAATGCCCATAAAAAATTGTGCATGGCCACAGAGATTTGTTACCCAGCACAGGGGTTTGGGAGTTGGAACAGGAGAATCACTGGGGCTTGCTGGTCAGTCAGTAATACAGAAAAATGCCTGCTCCAGTTTCAGAGGGAGATTGTCTCAGGGTAAGAAGGTAGAAGAATGATAGACAAAGACATGCGGTGTTATCCTCTGTCCTCCACACAAGTGTGTGAGAGCATGTGCATCTGTACACACATCTGTACATCTGTAGCTTACAGATACCATATGCTCACACATAAAGGGACAGAAATCCACACCCCACCTTGCAGGGAAGCTGATTTTAAGGGCCAGTTTATAAGTAGGTGGGCAATAGTAGATGGGTGGCTACCTTCTCACAGGAGGAAGTTTGTAGTCAAATGAAACACATCTGAGCTACCTAGTCACAAGATGTTTTCCAGTTCTGTAAATATTAAGAAAAGACAATTCTTGTCACTGATAAATTTACCCAAATATAGTTCAAAACATATAAGAATGGGTACTGCCCCCAAGGTCCTCTTATTTAACACTACATAAGAGTAATGAACATACTTCTCCAGATTTCTAAGAAAGACAAGAATTAAATGAGGTTAAGAGTCGTGGAGCACAAGATCTGGTCTCAATACTCAGCTTCACACAGGGACTAAAATAACATGACAAAATGTCTGTAATATGTTACATGAAAAAAAGGTTGCACTGGGCTGGCTTAGTGGCTAAGGTATTTGCCTGCAAAGCCAAAGGACCCCAGTTCAATTCTCCAAAACCCATGTAAGCCAGATGCACAAGGGGGCACATGGACCTTGAGTTTGTTTGTAGTGGCTGGAGGCCCTGGTGTACCCATTTTCTCCCTCTTTCTTTCTCTCTCTCAAATAAATAAATTAATTAATTATATTTTTTAAAAAGGTTGCATTTTCAACTATATATGAAATATAAGTCCAATTTTATTAATATATACATTAAAGGGATTGAAACTATTACTAATTTTATATATCTAGGTTGTGGAATGTGGGCATAGCTTTCATAATTTCATGTATTTTCCTGGTAGCACACAATACCCACTTCTCACAGAATAACACTTCTCACAGAATCAAAACTACAGATTGGGTAGGTTGGAGAGATGGCTTAGTGGTTAGGGTGCCCACCTACGATTCTCTAGCCAGACGCAAAAGTGATGCAAGGGCACAATGCTGCACTTGCCCACAAGGGGGCGCACACATCTGGAGTTCATTTACAGCAGCTGAGAGGCCGCTGGCGTGCCCATTCTCTCTCTCTGTCTCTCTGTCAAATTAAAAAAAAATACAGATTGGATCCTATTTAAATAATAATAATGTATGCAATAGCAAAAAATGAGTGAAAGAGCGGGACATGGTGGCACATGCCTTTAATCCCACACTCAGGAGGCAGAGGTAGGACAGTAAACTTGAGTTCAAGCCACCCTAAGACTACATAGTGAATTCCATATCAGCCATGGCTAGAATGAGACCCTACCTTGATAAACCAAAATAAATAAGTAAAAAATGAATGAAAATCTTAAAAATGTCTAGTAAATGTGTGCAGACTTTTTTTTTTTTTTTTTTTTTTTCTTTCTTTTTTGGTTTCCCAAGATAAGGTCTCACTCTAGCCCAGACTGACCTGGAATTTACTATGTAGTCCCAGGGTGACCTTGAACTCATGGAGATCCAACTACCTCTGCCTCCCAAGTGCTGGGATTAAAGGTGAGTGCCACTATACCAGGCTTATATGCAGACTTCTTAATAGGCTGTGTTTTTAATGCATATTTTCAGTGTGTCAGAATATATTAAGCACATTCTTCATTGGTTTTCTAATTCACATATATAAATTAGCCAATCTCAAAAAGCTTCTTGGTTCTGTGAATTATTGATGTTGTCATCTGCTAGAGACTTAATTCCAAGAAAAATATACGAATCACTACATCACAAGCACAAATCCTTTTGACACAAATTCAATTTCTGTGGCAACAATAATATATTGACTTAGCTTTATTTTTCTATTTTATGACACTTACTAATGGTGTATATAAAATAAATCTATCATTTTTCTTTATTGTAAATGTAAATGATATCATGCCATCTTGAGAAAGGTAAGGTAAATCCCAAACTGTTCATTACCACCACTAGAAAATGCTGTGACATAAATGACAACATGATTATCAAAATATAATAAGACAGGACCTTTCAAGGAAGATTTTTCTCATAATCCTAATTTTGTTGTTATATAATACCTTTAGACTGCTAACATGTGCAAGGCATTACATCAAATATGAAGAACACCCAGTCTCTACCCCCACCCAGAACCTTACAACCAAACAGCTACAGCAAAATAAGTGAGCAAATAACCAAAATGTAGGAGAGTGGAATAAGCATTATTAAACACAGTATCCAGTGACAAAAGAAGAGTCCAGACCTGCTAACTATAAACACACACTGTATTAGTAGACAAACATTATAGCAATAGCTAAGAACAAAGTCAGAAACTTTTAGATTCCTAAAACATTCATTCATGTATTTAATACATAAACATTGTTCTCTGACAAGGCATACACCAATAAATAAAACAAAAATGTTTAGCCTAGAAAGACTTACTTTCTATTAGAGAAACAGAAAATGAGCACTAGTAAAATTGCAGAAGACGTTGGAAGGTAAAGCACTCTGTTAAATGAAGAGTAGTGCAATGACCATAGCCTGGAATTTAGGATAAAAGTCTTTGAGGAAGCAATTTTAAATATGTACAACTGGGGTATAGGATAGGCCTCACTGACAAAGTCACATGGTAAGGAAAAGTTACAGGTAAGCTAAAGAATTAGCTATGTATGTCTGCAGAGATGGACCAGGGGGTAAAGTTCTTGCCTTGCAAGCCTAAGGACCCATGTGCGACCGCCAATATCCAATAAAAAAAAAACTGGGTGTGGTGACATGTATTTGTAATCTCAGTGCTGGGGAAGGAGACAGGAAACTACCTGGGGCTCCCTGGCCAGGCAGCATAGGCTAACTGGTGAGCTCCAGGCCAATAAGAGGCTCAGTATCAAGAACAGATGAACAGCATATCTGAGGAACACTCAATGTTGTCCTCCGCCTCCACACACACACACACACACACACACACACACACACCGCCATTCATATGTGCCCACACATATAAATACATACACACACATGCATACCACATACTCACACATACAAATATACACACACATATGAATACCACAAATAAAAAAATAAGCATTTTAAAGAGTGAACTATTTGCATACAAGAGCAAGCATCTCAGATGCAAGGAGCAGCCACAGCAAGGCCATCAGAAAGGACAGAGGTGACGCCAGCAGAAGGAAGGAAGGAACAAGTATTATAGAAATTTTAAAAATAAACAACTTAAACAGTAAAAAAGTCAAGCAGTGTATTATATGAGTTAAGAGGCAGGGCATCCATGGTCAGATAGTCATTTATTTGGGGGTCCTTTAATTGGCTTGTTTGGTTATACTGCGAATAATCATTTACTGGCTTGTTTGGTTATGCTGCTGGAGTCATTTACTAAAGGTATTAGAAATACTCCCAAAACAGTAAAAGCCCAGAAAAGAAAATTGGGGGACAAAGTCAGATAATTCTGTTAACAAAACTATTTTTTTAATGTAGGATGAGATCAAAAAGGAGAGGAGTACCCAAGCTTATTTACAGAAAAGAGGGTAAGAAATAAAAAGCTTATAACCATTTAAACATAACCCTAAAGACCCCTTAGAACTTTGAGCATCCCTAATAAGTCCTCTCTTACAGGTCAGCAAACACAAGTATGGCTCTCCAAAGACAGCTGAGCGCAGTTTGAGACTCTCAGAACCAGAACCAGAACCAGCTAATGGCTGACTCCCTTCAGCTCCTCTCTCCTCCCTGAGGTCACTAATCCCCACAGTACAGAAGTGTCTTCTTTTCCCTTCCCCTTTCAGTAAATCTGCAAGTGACAGAATACCAAATCGGCCTACCAAGTTCCTTTATTCTTTTCTGAGCACTGATTGAGACAATGCCCGATCCCATCCTTTCCCTCAGGCTGCTTCAGCTACACCACATGTGCCCCTGCCCACCCTGCTGCAGGAGGGTTACTTCACCAGCCAGTATCTAATGTGGCTCTCCTGCGTTCCATCCAAGTTTGCACTGGGGCAAAGGCAGTACTCCTCCCCTGGCTTGCCAGCCAGCTCTGATACCACCATCTGTGAGAACATGGCCACTTAAAACTGACTAAACCTCAGTTTCTTATCTGTGCCATAAGGCTGGCAGGCCACTGCCTCCACAGGCTTGGAAAGACACTTAACTGAGATAGCCATACTGAGTATACAATGTCCTGGGGTAAGGAGACTTTAATCCATTTTTTCCCTTCCTTTCCTCTACATCTTTGCACAGATCATCGCAGTTCACGATTCTCCTCAAAGCAAGCCCCAACAGTCTCCATCCAGAGCCCTGTAATCATTCTCTAATCCATTTCAATCCATTTCTTATTGCTCACTGTGTGCCAGCTTGAGCTCCTTGAGGGCATAGTTTTTGTTGGGGTCACTTTGCCTACAACTCTGTTTTGCTGGGAGTCAATTATGTTGGTCTGTCTTCTGCTCAGCTGCTGGGGATCCTCACATTTTATCCTATTTCTTTGGAGCTGAGAACTATGAGCTATATTAATTTCCTAATGTCTCCCAAGAGCCTGCTGCCTGCTGCTTGAACTAGGAGGCTAGCAGCCAGGTGGTGAATGAGATGTCATGTAAACAGTCAAAATGAGTATGTATTACACATACATATTTGTGGTTAAATGTGGACCAACTTTCATTATTGGCCAAATAATAATATCCTGGGCTCGGGAGATAACTAAGTTGATTAAGTGTTTGTGTTATGTGGGGTTTGAATCAGATGTCAACCATAACTGCATGTGCGTTGAATGGCTGGGCCCCAGCTCACCATAAGGAAATTTAGTTAGTTGGAAGGTGGAGCCTTGCTGGGGGAGGTATGTTGTTTGAGGCAGGCTCCCCTTATCAAGGCACAGCTCATTCTCTTGCTGCTGTTTTCCACCTCTGTAGCAGGTAGTGATTCCAGCCTCTGTACCATTTTTTTCCCTGCTACCATGAAGCCTCCCAATGAGACTATAAGCCAAAATAAACCCTTTCCTCCTATCAGTGGCTTCAGGTCAATTGTTTTGTCCAAGCAATATAAAAGTAACTACTACACCTTGCAAGCATAAAGAGCTGGGCTCAAAACCAGAACCCAAAGAACAATCTCACAGTGAGATCAGAGTCCACACACTTAGTCAAACTTTTTTTTGTTTTGTTTTGTTTTGTTTTGTTTTGTTTTGTTTTGTTTTGTTTTTCGAGGTAGGGTCTCACTGCAGCTCAGGCTGACCTGGAATGCACTATGTAGTCTCAGTGGCTCGAACTCACGGTGATCCTCCTACCTCTGCCTCCCGAGTGCTGGGATTAAAGGCGGGTGCCACCACACTGGGCTCCTTAGTCAAACTATTTTAAGGGGAGTCTTCTAGTACCAAGACTGCCATCAAGAGCCAGGCATGGTGGCGCCCGCCTTTAATCCCAGCACTCGGGAGGCAGAGGTAGGAGGATCACCGTGAGTTCGAGCCACTGAGACTACATAGTGAATTCCAGGTCAGCCTGAGCTGCAGTGAGACCCTACCTTGGGGGGGAAAAAAAAGACTGCCATCAAGGAAGCTACACAGATTCAGCAGACACCAGCTGGTTTATCTGCACTGTGCAAACTGTATCATCATCATAGAGCAAGCCCAGCAGTCCTGACTGCCACAGCCGAACGTTAAGAAAGAACGGAAATCCAAGCAGTGACTATTTGACTCTTCTGGAAATCTGCAAAGGAAATCAGAGTTTGCTCTTTCATGGGCACGGGGCATATATGTACTCCTGGAACTGAGAGGCTCCAACTTGCCTATGTAAAGTTCTAAGCTGTGACAGCAAGTGCCTAGTAGAGAACAAAAAGACTGTATGACTCCTGAGAGGAAGAAGCTGCTGGCTTTCAGGAGAGCTGGGTTTTTGTTTGTTTGTTTTTAACTAACTTTACCTGATTCTTGAGCTATGTGGAGTAACTTTACAATCCCCCTTTTCAAGCTTAAAGGTGAACTAATCCTTTAAGTCAAATGAGCTCTGACTAAGACAGAAACCCAGAATGTAAAATGGTACCTATCCTTAGGTACCATGCAATGTAGCCCACCTTACTGTCATTACCACAACCACACTGAGCACTGACCACAGTTACAAGGCAGTTGTTAACCCTATCGTAGCAATCAGAAAGGTGGGTGGCACAGAGGTAACCTGGCAGAACTGGAGATGTGCCAGGCCAGGATTGGAACCATGGTTACTGTAAATCAGACTCTAGGCTCATTCCCCTTCGCTCTGCCCCTACTGCAACGAGAGGACAGCCGTGGCTATCACACCTTAGAGGAAGACAGTGACAATGAGTCTGTTTCTGAGTTACTAAAATGGCAAAAAACTTGAAAATAAAATCTGAATTCCAAATGGATGGTTATTAAAAAGTAGTGATGTTGAATACCAAGCAAAAGGAATAAAGGGAAAGGGATGGCTAACATTGACAAGAACACATTTTGCTAGGAATTGATTTTTGAAGTTGTTCTCTGCAATGTATAAAAGAAACATAATGATTAGTTGAGGTACTTTATTTCTCATATATGTTACATGCACACACACATACCATATAAATGTTTATTTATGTATAAATATATTTATTTTACTGCATACCAGAGGTTATAAACCATGCCTTCTCAACTCAGACTAAAGCATAAACCAAACAAATATCCACATTCCAATATGACATTCAAATTTTTAAACGCCTCAATAATAATTGATTTTTTTTTTTTTTTTTTTGGTTTTTTGAGGTAGGGTCTCACTCTGGTCCAGACTGACCTGGAATTAACTATGTAGTCTCAGGGTGGCCTCAAACTCACGGCGATCCTCCTACCTCTGCCTCCCGAGTGCTGGGATTAAAGGTGTGCGCCACCACACCCAGCTAATTAAATTGATTTTAAACTACCATGAATAATTTGATCAACACTTTTTATTACTATCCTGTAAATTTTTCTATCACTTAAACCAAATCAAAAAGAAAATTACATATATGCAAAGTTAACATCTAAAGGGGAAAGAAAAGGCACAATTCTAACTCTTACATGTGTTTCCAGTACTAATGAATATGGGTTATATTTTACATTTCTTTTAGAAAAACTTATCAAGCAGAATATAATCTGTGGGCATCTAAGCTAGCAAATCATCTTTGAGTCCTGGGATATGAAGACCTATAAGACACAGAACCTTCCCTGAAAGAGTTTAAGATCCAGTAGGTGCTAGAGTGAAATAAGAAATCTAGGTCAGGCTGGAGAGATGGCTTAGTGGTTAAGGTGCATGCCTGCAAAACCTTAAGGACCCAGACTCAACTCTCCAGATCCCACATAAGCCAGATACACAAGACAAGCTCACAAGGTTGCACATGCACACAAGGTGGTACATGCCTGTGGTGTTTGATTGCAGTGGACAGAGGCTCTAACATGCCAATTTTCTCTCTCTCTCTAATAAAGGCATGTGCCACCACATCCAACAAAAAAAAGAAAGAGAAAGGAGGGAAAGAAAGAGAAAGAGAAAAGGAGGGAGGGAGGGAGGGAGGGAGGGAAATCTAAGTCATTTATTTTCCTTCAGGGTATTTGGGGGTAGTCTCAGAAAATAAAGCATTAGTAACTGTGCAGACAAGGCTAAGAACACTAAAATAATGGGTTCCATGCTTTCCTTTGCTCTTATCAAGCATTTAAATGAATTAGGAAAACTTGAAGATTAAATCCTCAAGTGGGATTGGATACAAAGTAGCCAAAACTGTAGGGAACTTGTACTGTGTGATGTGGTAAAATAATGAGATTTCAACATTCTGATACAGACATGGTCATGAACACACCTACATCCATAGTCAACTGTCCTTGGCAATCTTTAAAGAATACCAAAGGAGACTTCAGCAATGACTCGAGCAATAACCCAGGCATATCTGTATAGGACTTTGTATATATAATTTATTTAAGGGAGAGAAAGAGAGAGAAAGAGAATGGGTGTGCCAGGGCCTCCAGCCATTGAAAACAAACTCCAGATGCATGTGCCCGCTTGTGCATCTGGCTTACGTGGGTCCTGGAGAGTCAAACCAGGATCCTTTGGATTTGCAGGCAAATGCCTTAACCACTAAGCCATCTCTCTATCCCTGTATAGCACTTTTGAAGCACAGTACTTTTATATTCATCACTGAACCTTCCAAGCACACTAAGACCAGGCAATAAATGTGTAAGGATGTCAGCAGCTTCTACCCACAGGTATGGAAAGGGTCAATGATGACATTACCTCATGCAAATTACTCAAGACTACAGATCTTGAAAGTATACATTCGTAACTCTCCATGCCTGTTTTGGTCACTACTGGTGATGTTTTAGTCATAAACCCATCCCAGATGGTAGTGCTAAGGCTATGAAGACACCTTGTCTTTGCCAAGATAAGATGTACACATTACCATTCAGAATTGCCATATAATTTGAAGGCTGTCTGACTGGTGATGAAGCACAGTAGCAAAGCACGTACCCAGCATGGGCAGGGCCCTACATTTGATCCCCAAGACAGGAAAAGAAAAAAGGGAGGAGGAAGAGAGAGAGCAACAGGGAGAGAGAATAAGAGAGGGAGGGAGACAGTCTCAGCCTGTGATCTCTATTTGCAATGAAAAAACAAAGAGCCATGTTGGGAAAGAGTAAAGAACAAGCTTCTTAAACATATGAGATGGGTACCAAAAAGGTAAATTTATTTAACATCCTACTTGGTACCAGTTTGAAACTAGATTCAAATAATGAAAATGTCCTCCTCTGTCTGCACACCTGCCATCCTACTTACTAGGGCTAACAAGAGCTGCAGACTCCAAGGTACAGAGGTGAGTGATTCAACAGCTCCTGGTAAAAGGCCACTCAGAATGCACCAGGGTTAACAGTGGAGGGACGTTTTCCAGAAGAAGGTCTAACTTGAAAAGGCTGGCAATCATTCCAAGACAAGCTAGGAATTTGTATGAAGGAAGACTCAGATTCCAGATAGAAACTTAGATAAGACAAGACAATTAAAGGCTACTTGACCTTTAAACTGTGATTGGTAAAGGGGAAAACTCAAGTTTTACACATGTTTCATAACTACATATGTGTTCCCCAAAACTGTGACAGCAATGTGGTAGATGAAACAGTACAGACCCAAGAATGACAGCCGAGGAAGTGAGTATGCTACTGGAGTACCCTGCAAAAACAGAATGTGAGTAAAGTCAGGGAAGGTGAGGACAGAGGAGAGCTGAGTGATGCTACTAGTTGTATATCCAGAATGTATAATCAATGTGCAGAGTAACTGATAACATGGGAGATAAAAATCAAGAAGTCAAGAATAATTCCAAAGGCAAAAATAAAGGCATTTACTCAAGAACACACAGACAGAAGCTTGTGAGGAACACAGTAAAGAGTCCAAGTTGGATGTGCGGTTAGTCACCTCTGGACCATTCATGGAAAGTAGGCTGAATAAATTGGACAGAAACCCAAAGAAGAGCCGTTAGGTTAAGGACAGAGTTTGAGGAGTCATCAGCTTCTAGATTTGAGCTGTTCAATATTGTCAGCCACTAGCCAAAGATTGCTACTTAAAGCATAATTTAAATTACTTCAAATTAAATCAAATTTAAAATTCAGCTGTTTGGCAGTACTAGGTATATTTTAAGTGCTCAAAAGCTACAGCAAGCAAGTGACTACCAAACCAAACTACCAAACAAAAGAGCAGGATAGCCCCATTGTCTTGCAAAGTTCTTCTGGACAGCACTGACCATGGTGATAGTAAAAGCTAAAGGACTGGATGAGCTCATGTTCTAAGGAGGTATAAAGTAAAAGATCCAAAAGAAAGCAGTTTAAACAGCAATGTTACAAAGTAAGAAAAATAATTAGTAAAAATCAGAAAAGAACACTGCTCAGTTTCAAGAAAGATGAACGTGCAGTCACTGAAGACCAGGGAGAAGGCTGAACATCAGCCAGCCCCTGGGTTTGCTGCAGTTGATGTACCCAAGGAATTTAGAAGAATGGGGAAGACTGAAAAGCCAATGGGAGTATCTCAATCTCCCCCTCCCCACACTCAAGACTCTCCTGCCTTTTACCAGTGTTCTTGTAAGAACAAGAATAAGCAAAGAGCTCCTTAGCTATGTGTTAACACACTGAACAATCATATCTACCCTAACAAGTACCACTGTTCTCATGAAGAAAAAAACAGTAAGACTCCTCCAAGGTCACACCATGGCCAGAAAGCCAGGTGTGGATCAAACTCCACAGCCTGCGTTCTTAAAAACTACACAACACGGACTCCTCATAACATCGCACACAAAGTAGGTTCATACCTCCCCTGCCCACGTGAGACTGGGTGTGAGCCTATTGAAGCCAAGGACCAAATTACATCAACTTGTGCTATGCTTGGTATAAATGATATTCAAATATTCCCTTAGTTAAAAATAATTCATGGGGGCTGGAGAGATGGCTTAGCGGTTAAACGCTTGCCTGTGAGACCTAAGGACCCCAGTTTGAGGCTCGATTCTCCAGGACCCACATAAGCCAGATGCAACGGGTGTGCATCTGGAGCGTTTTGCCTGGAGGCCCTGGGACCCAGGTCCTGCCTTCTCTGTATCTTTCTCCCAAATAAATAAATAAATAATAAAATATTTTTAAAAAAATAAGCATGGGAGCTGGAGAGATGCATAGCATGGTGGCACAGGCATCCTCAGTTCATTTGCAGTGGCATAGAGGCCCATGCATCCTCAGTTCTTTCTGGCTAGAGGCCCTCTCTCTCTCTCTCTCTCTCTCTCTCTCTCTCCCTCTGTCTCCAATAAATAAATAAAAATAAAATCTTTAAAAAATAATAATAATTCATGGAAGAGCATGACATTACAAGGAGAAAATCTGAGAACTGGTCAGTTAGATTGTCCTTCTCTTACAATGGACCCACCTAAGCAGTCTTATGGGCTGATACCACAACCAGTGGAACATTCCTAATGGAATGGGCCTGGGCCACGTAGTAGTTAGAGGATCAGCCTAGAACAGAAAAATGGTCATCTTGGGCTGGAGAGATGAATTAGCAGTTAAAGTGCTTGACCACGGAGCCAAAGGAGTCAGGTCCCATGTAAGCCAGATGCACAAGGTGATGCAAGCACACAAGGTTGTTGCACATGCGCAATAGGTGGTGCATGCATCTGGAGTTCGATTACAGTGGTTGGAGGCCCTGGCATTCCAATCCGCTTTTCACTCTCTTGATCTCACTCTCAATCTCATTTAAAAAGAAAGAAAGAAAGAAAGAAAGAAAGAAAGAAAGAAAGAAAGAAAGAAAGAAAGAAAGAAAGAAAAAAAAGAGGGAGGGAGGGAGGGAGGGAGGGAGGGAGGAGGGAGGAAGAAAGCAAGCAAGCCAGTCTGTTGGGCTTGCCTCAGAAAAAAGAAAAAGAAAACTTGACATCTCCTTGTGGAAACTGGTAGAGAATAAAGAACAGCTGTGAATCTAGATGCTGGCATCATATTACAAGCAGCAAAACCTTTTAGGTTGTCTCCAAAAAGAAAGTGGTGAGTGCTGAGAGTCTAAGAAACCATGTCTAAGATCTTTCATGTGAATGCTATGTTATGTTCCTATTTAGGGAAAAGTGGTTACTTTGCACATACACACAGAATACCATGAAAAGAATACAAAAATAACAGGGCCGGGTGTGGTGGTGCACATCTTTAATCCTAGCACTTGGGAGGCAGAGGTAGGAGGATGGCTGTGAGTTTGAGGCCACCCTGAGACTACATAATGAATTCCAGGTCAGCCTGAGCTAGAGTGAGACCCCACCTCCAAAACCCAAAAAGAAAAAAGAAACCAGGTATAGTGGTGCACACCTACAATGTCAGCACTAGGGAGGATGAATTAGAAGGACCAGGAGTTCAAGGCCAATCTTGGCTACATAATGTGTTTGAGGCCAGCCTGGACCATAGGAGTCCTGTCAGAAACGAAAGAAAACAAGAAAAGAAGAAAAGAAAAACAGGAGAGAGGAGAGGAGAGGGGAGGGGAGGGGGGAGGGGAGGGGGAAGGGAAAAGGGAAGGAAAGGGGAAGGGGGGAAGGGAGGGGAAGGGAGGGGAAGGGAGGGGAAGGAGGAGGGAGGAGAGGAGGGGAAGGGAGGGGAAGGGAGGGAAGGGAGGGGAGGAGGGGAGGGGAGGAGGAGGGGAGGGAGGAGGGGGGGAGGGAGGAAGGGAAGGGAAGAAAGGAAGGAAGAAGGGAAGGGAAGGGAAGAGGGAAGAGAAGAGAAGAGAAGAGAAGAGAAGAGAAGAGAAGAGAAGAGAAGAGAAGAGAAGAGAAGAGAAGAGAAGAGAAGAGAAGAGAAGAGAAGAGAAGAGAAGAGAAGAGAAGAGAGGGTCATCATTTCCCAGCTTGGTGGCAGGGAAAGAGGGATTCTGAGAAGGGAACGAAGGCATAGTTAATTTGTGCTCTCATACTATTGGAAATTTTTGTAAAGAAATGCACACGTTGTTTTTTATTATTATTAAAAAATAGTATAGGGGCTGGAGAGATGGCTTAGCAGTTAAGGCGCTTGCCTGCAAAGCCTAAGGACCCAGATTCAATTCCCTGGTACTCACATAAGCCAGATATACAAGGTGGCACATGCATCTGGAGTTTGTTTGCCGTGACTAGAGGTCCTGGTGCATCCATATTCTCTCTATCTGTATCTTTCTCTCTTAAATAAATAAATAAATAAATAATTTTTAAGGTATAACACAAAGAATCAGATGCATTAATGAGGTAAAGAGGGCAACTTACATTTAACATAAACACTGAAAAAAAATGGAAAAGAGTGAAGTGACCAGAGACAGCTAAGTCAAAATTTCTGGAGCCATAACGGCTGTATTCATGCCCATCAAACCCTATTCTCTGCTGGACGCCTCAGGAAAGCTCCCAAGCCTCCTTCAGTTCCACAATGTGAGAGTCTCTACTTCAAAGCCTGTGTGAGGAATCTGTGACTAAACAGGGCCCAGCCCTGCTAACTGCTGCTTGACACAGCCAATGTGTTGATGATTATGTGCCTGCAGATTCAGGTCCCCTAATACAAGGGCACCAGCTCACATATCTGAGAGGGTTTCCATCAGGAGTTCAGCAGAGACAGCTGCCAGGTTGTCCCAAGCTTAGAGATCTGAGGCAACTAGACAAGGAAGGAGACCAAAGATCATTTCATTTATTTATATTGTACATATATAAGGCTGGAGCAAGTGAGGTATCTGAAGGCATCCTGGAGCAAAAGGAGCTCCACCATTACCTTTGTGGAGTGTGGCTCTACTGAGACAAATGTCCACAGTGGAAAGGGACAGAGAAACAAAGAGGCAAGATCAGAAGCTGAAAGTTGAGATTACACAGAAGGGAAATAAGTATGTTCAGGGACCAAATCTCTTGATGTGTGAAGTCAGTCAATGGACACAATCCTGTGCCATAGGAGGAAGTAAGATTATAATGAGAGGGAGGGGAGAAAGGAGGAAGGGGAGGAAAAAGACCAAAATGATGTCAATAACAGAACTCCTGTCACATTCCCTTCAAAATGATTAGCCCTGGGACATTAACACTACACTGATGGGCTCTTTCTTACCTGGATGTTTTTGAAAGAAAAAAGTAGTAAAAGCTGCTGTAATTAGCTGGCAAGCATTATGTCTAACCTATTGTAATGTGCATTAATCCAATTAATCCTCACAACAAACTAGAAACATAGATAACTAATTTATCTTACAGATAGGAAATCTGAAACACAGAGATTATGAACCCAGCCAAAGCCCTTTTTACTATAGCATTTACAGCTGGGACTCTCGGGCCAAATTGCCAGGGCTACTTCTCCAATAACCAAGAAATGAAATGCTTTCGTAGTCCTCGTGTGCCTTTGCCTAGCACCACTGGAATCCTCACAAAAAGAAATGCAAGGGTTGGAGATATAGCTCCAATTGACAGAGTGCTTTCCTAAAGCATGCACAAAGCCCAAGACTGCATTCAATCAAACATCAGAACATATTCTGTGATCCTAGCACTGGGAAGGTAGAAGCAGAAGGCTCAAAAGTTCAAAGTTACCCTCATCTACAGAGCAAGTTCAAGGCCAGTGTGGGCTACATGAGAAGACCCTGTCTCTAAATAAAGTAATTAAATGTGTAAAAATTAAAGAAATGGACACTGGGGGTATCAATAATATTAAACTTAAATTAATCATGAATAAATTAATGAAACAAGTGGTATAAGATTACAAAAGTAATTTGGCATATATTTTCAATTAGCCAAGCATTTAGATTCCTACAAGTCTATACTAGGCACCATAGAAAACTGACTTCCAGAGGCTTATGCATAAAGCAACTAAAGGAAGAAGACGGCATATCAATGAAAACAAAGTCCCTTCAAGGAGTAATGCTGAATGAAGCCAGAACATGGCTTTAGTTGGAGACAATCACCTTTTATAAAGAAATGAAACTGTCACATTGAATTTCTGAATGCAGATTACATGTACTCCATTTTTCATGTTCATTTCTCAGGCTGTCAAATTATTCATTAAAAATGAATTGTAATTGTCATTATGAATTGAATTTTATCCAAGGTTTCAATAAACAAAAACAATTTAACCCTGATGTCCATAATTAATGTCACCAATGTGAAAAATCTTTTATTTAAAACTTGAATACTTCTAAGTTTCATTTTGAGGACAGAAATAGCCTACCTTGGGAAAATGTAGCAATTAAGGTCTGTTGCAGACAGCTTCAGGTTCCCTGAGATGAACTTCTAGACCAAGCACAGTTATAGAGGAAGGGATTTACTGAGTCTTACAGATCTGGGGGAAGTTCCATAATGGCAGAAGAGGCTGGCCTGCTCTTACAGGATCAGGCAGAGAGAAAGAAGCCCCAAGCCCAAAAGCCACACAGCACAGCACACCTCAGGAATTCCAGGAGGAGCTCACTTTGCATATCTTTAGATTGGAATTTCAAACCCACCATCATAACTTAGGGCTGGACCAGGTGGCTGCAGATGTAAACTACAAACTAATAAAACAATGAATAGATTGGGGGCCATCTAGTCAAACTACAAGGTCTAAACACCAGCATATCCAGAGGAAATATTTATTTCACAATAAAATTAGTCAAATACAGCTGGACATGGTAGCATGAACGTGTAATCCTAGCGCTCAGTCAAGGCCAGTCTTAGCTACACAGTGTGTTTGAAGCCAGCCTAAGCTACATGAGACCATCTCAAAAAAACAAGAAAAAAAAAAGCTAACTCAAATTTAGAGTAATGAATTTCACAGTCAATCCTTGTGCTTTACTAAGGGTTTCAAGAAATTCTACACGATAACTCCTTGGAGGAAACGGTGGTCCTCTGAGCAGGCATTTAGCCCTTCTTTAACTTAACATGGTCTGACTTGGACCTCAACTACAGGACACAGCCCAAGAACCTCGGCACACAGAGGCCTTTATTTGACACATTAAACCCTAGTCCTCCCTCCTTTCCAGCATTTAAGATGCACTATGATACTCAAAGATGGAGAAAGTAGAAGTGTTTGGGAATATCATTACCTTTAGAGAAAAGAAATTAATTTGAAAAAAGACACCTTAGCCTAAGGTAATGGACAGTAAAGAATACAAGGTGACAGATACCAAGAGAAAAAGGGCATTTCAATCAAATTCATTAAGTTTCATTCTTTTTTATTAAAAGATTTTATTTATTAGAGGGAGAAAGAAAAAGAGAAAATGGGTGCACCAGCGCCTCTAGCTACCACAAACACTCCAGACACACGTGCCACTTTGTGCATCTGGTTTTACATGGGTACTGGGGAATTGAACCTGGGTCCTTAGGCTTTGCAGGCAAGAGCCTTAACAGTTAAGCCATCTCTCCAACCCAAGTTTCATTCTGAAAGCTTATCAGTGACAAAATATTTATGATAAATGCCTAAGATTTCAAATTTCTATTTTACCAAAGCAAACTACTAGAAATAACCTTTCGAAGTTCACGACATCCTTCACTGATGATAAATACTGATATCCCTTTTATCTAATCTCTTGATCTTGACAAAGAACAAAGATGGAAACCCTTTGCCTGGTTCAAGTACTCTACCTCAAGTCATGTCCAGGCACAAGAGTGTGGAATCTGGAGGACTATCTCAGCAATCAACCTCAGGAGCACTCTCCATCTTTTGTGAAATGGGACTTCTCATCAGCCTGGAGCTCATTAATTAGACTAGACATGCTGTCCAGCAAGCCTCAGGGATCCTCCTGTTTCCACCTCCTAAGCACTGGGATTGCAAACACACACCAGCACAGCAGGCATTCTTTATGTAAGCGCTGGAGAGTGAGCTCAGGTCCTCCTACCTGTGAGACAACACTTGACTGACTGAACTACCTCACAGCTCTTTAAGCACACTTAGACATGTGCTAGACAGTCACTCTATGAGTGTGTTCTCCTCAGCATTTACACTTGCACTTGTATTTACTACCACTAAGAAGTCCAGTGAAGGTCAGCACCCTGAGGAAGAATTTTGCCTCCACAGGTTTATTATGCTTTCCAAAATATTCACTATTCAGAGAAGAATAGACCCACAGCTATACAAACTTAAATTTCAAGGCCAAAATTAATATAGAGGCTGTTAATTTAATTTACACATATCCTGGTAACAATTTGCAATATGTTCACATAATAAAGTTCTCAATAAAAAAAAAAATTTTAAGCTTGCATGTTTTCTTTTTATATACAGGTTGTTAAACAACTTTAACTACAGTCTTTGTCAAAATCCTATGGAAAAAAACAAAACAGTGGTGATGGTAGAAGGAGCCTGTGGCTGAGTCTTGGAAACATTCTACACTTATTTTCTCAGTCTCCGGGGTCCATTTCCACTCACAACCAAGCTGACAGAAAGGAAGAGCTAAACAGACATATATTTCCCAACTATTAAATCCAACAATGGCAACTCGGTTTCAGCAAAACATCATCAATCACATTAAATTAATGGTGTTGTTAATATAAATTTTATTAGTTTTATAGCTTTGTTTTGGATTTTATATGTAAATCTGTTTCAGTTTATAGTTATAAAAGCCGTAAGTATGAAAAGTTATATTTAGTTTTATATCTATCCATATATTAGTAACATTATTTTTATATCATTCTAGAGTATTACAAGAAACGTTTTTTGGGGGGCTGGAGAGATGGCTTAGTAGTTAAGGCGCTTGCCTGCAAAGCCAAAGGACTCAGGTTCAACTCCCCAGTACCCACGTAAGCCAGATGCACAAGGGGGCACACACATCTGGAGTTCATTAGCAGTGGCTGGAGGCCCTGGAACACTATTCTCTCTCTCTCTCTCTTTCTCTCCCTGCCTATTTCTCTCTCTCCCAAATAAAAAAAAAAAATATTTTTTAAAAAAAGAAATGTTTTAGGTTTCTTTTTTTGTAAGTTTTATTTGCAAGCTAGTTTCATAGTGACATATACCTCGTTTTAAAAATAAACAATGTGCCCCTCTGAAAGCTTTAGAAACTTGCTTGGACCATTTAGCAATCAGGTCAGAACTCTGCACATACATAAACATCACTTGGCATGCCAAGAACAGACTGCCTCTGCCTCCTCTACCCCATCAGGAGCAAGCCTGGCTCAATAAAAGTTTTTAGGATAAATATTCAATGTTGAGCCTAATAATATAGGATACACAAAAAAATGTACAACTACCATTACTACTGATAACAATCACACACACACACACACACACACACACAAACCAGCAACCCTACAAATGGCAAATACCTATGCAGAGGTAACAGGGAGCTAGCTGGATGCACCATCACCCCCACATTACACACAAGGAAAGAAAGGCACAGAGAAATTAAATCTTTGTTCAAGTACACACAACTAGTAAGTAGCCCGGCTGGGATGTAAGCTTCAAGTGACAAAAATCACTGTCCATCAATGTCATGCATAAAGCCTGTCCTCCAGAAACAAACAAAATTGTTACAAAGAATGCTTGTGGGTCTTTGAAGAACAAAATATACTGCAAGCAAGAAATTTTTTTTAACCAAGTGGCCAGTATCTTGAAGGTTTCAACAACAAAGCTTAACATATTAATCTCTTAAATTCTCCCATAAGTTAATAATGACCATTTGATTTGCTATTTGAGAAAAATTACACCCCATGTTCAGGTGTTTCCATGCCACCCTGCTGCTACTGAGAAAACAGCTACCTTTGTAGATCCTGTTCAAAGAAAGCTCATGCTTTGATCTTTAATATCCCATGGAGTAAAAGGTTATGCTTAATCTATATTTTATAGATCTAAAAGTCAAATTAGTTTCTGGGGTAAACAAGCAGGAGTGTGAAGGTAAGCACATGCTTTAGCATCCACTTGACTCCTGGTTTAGAAGATACTATGTGCTGAGTTAAAGACAATTACATTAGCGTGAGACATAGCACGTTGTTTTCTGGTATTATTCTGCAAGCATAAACAAGTTATATACATGTTAATTTACATTCCAAATAAAAAGCCAATTTTAAATCCAATTTATAAGGCAATAAATATATAAAGATTCTAGGACACAGCAATAAAGTTATGCCATAAAGCAGAGTTAATTCAAGACAACAATAATAAAAGCATGACAAATTTTAGCATTCCACCAACTGCACAAAGGTGTTTCAGGTAACATCTGTTCAGAAGCAATTGCTACAAGATAGACTCGATGAGATGCAAGGTTTCCCAGTGTAATAAATGTATGTCAGTTTGCCTGCTTCATAATTAAAGACACGAGTCTTTGAAAAAGCAATTAAGCCTTGCTCTAAATCTGAGACAATCATCCTTATGCCCACCCGTCCTTACCCTCAAAGAAAGATCCAATGTGGCCCACAAATACTAAACACCACATACCATGTCTTTACAGCACTAAGTAAACCCCTTAAAAAGCCACTTGAAATGTAACTTTTTTGATAAATCATACATTGAAACAACAAAAGAGGGTGACTTAAGGGCTAAGGATGGACTCATTATGGATGTAAATAACCTTGGCCCAGTCAATTAACCTCTGACTCACAGTTTGGCTATCTGTAGAATTAAAGAAAAAAAGCTTTTGTTTTGGTTTTGGCGGTAGTGGTGGTGTTGTTTGGAGGGGAGGTTCTGAAAGGATAGAAAAGAAAGAAAATATGGGAGCTAATGAGATAACAAAATGGATGAAATGCTTGTCATGCAAGCATGAGGACTTGAATTCAGATCCTCAGCACCTAGGCAAAATGCCAAGCCTATTCTGATCTCAACTCTTCCTAAGTTCTTGCTTTAATAAACAGAAGTCCTCCAACTTCCTACCTATTCCCCACTTCACAACATGCCTACAACCAAGAAAACACTACGTATCTATTAATTTAAAACATTACTGGGCTGGGGAGATGGCTCAGCAGTTAAAGACACTTGCTTACAAAGCCTATCTGTCCAGGTTCGATTCTCCAGTACTCACAAAAAGCCAGATGCACAAACTGGCACATGCATCTAGATCTGGTCTGCAGTTGCAAGATGCCCTGGCATGCCCATTCATCCATTCATATTCATACTCCTTCCCCTCACAAACAAATAAAAATACTTTTATTTTTTATTTTTATTTATTTATTTGAAAGAAAGAGGCAGAGAGAGAGAGAGAAAGAATGGGCACGCCAGGACCTCCAACCACTGCAAACAAACTCTAGATGCATGTGCCCCCTTGTGCATCTGGCTTACACGGGTTCTAGGGTATCGAACTGAGGTCCTTTGGCTTTGCAGGCAAAAGCCTTAACTGCTAAGCCAACTCTCCAGCCCAAAAAATACTTTCTTAAAAAGTACTAATTAGGGCTGGAGAGATGGCTTAGGGGTTAAGGAGCCTGCCTCCTAAGCCTAAGAACACTGGTTCCAATCTCCAGCAGTTCCAATCTCCAGGTCCCACGTTTAGCCAGATGCAAAGTGACGCAAGGGCGCAATGCCGCACTTGACCACAAGGGGGCACACACATCTGGATTTCGTTCGCAGCAGCTGAGACACTGCTGGCGCGCCCATCTCTGTCTTCCTCTCCCTCTCTCTCTCTGTCTCTCTCTGTGTCTCTCCAAAAAAAAATTTTTAAGTTTAAAAAAAAATACTAATTAGTCGGGCGTGGTGGCGCACGCCTTTAATCCCAGCACTCAGGAGGCAGAGGTAGGAGGCTCACCATGAGTTCGAGGCCAGCCTGATACTATATAGTGAATTCCAGGTCAGCCGGGACTAGAGTGAAACCCTACCTCGAAAAAACCAAAAAAAAAAAAATACTGATTATTGCTAATGATTCATGAATGAGAAAAAGAGATTCAAACTCCCAAAAACCATATGAAAGACATGATGCCAACTAAAAAACCTATTTCTTTGCATGTTAATTAAAAATTAAATTTATGGAGTGGGAAAAATGGCTTAGCCAGTAAAATACTTGCTGCATAAACATGAAGACCTGAGTTCAGATGCCCAACAACCTAGTAAATGTGGGATGGGTGTGGTGGCCTGCCTAGAACCCCAGTGCTCAGGAAGTGGAGACAGGAGATCTCTTGGGGGCAAGATCGCTGGCTAGAATAGTCAGCTTGGTGAACTGTGTGTTCAAGCAAGAGATCCTGTCTCAATAAATAAATAAAGTGAACAGCAATCAAGGAAGACACCCAATGTAAATCTCTGGCCTCTATGTGAGCACACTCGTATGCACACCTGCACATAAACACGAACATGCACACTTATATGACATCTGCACACATGTGTACACACACTCATGCACATCTGCACACACACAGGAACATGCACAAACTTGTATGCACATCTGAACACACATGTGAACATACACAGACAAAATCTATTTAATAATGACCTCCCCCAAAAAAATAAGGCTCATAATAGGTGTTCTGGAAGGCCAGTGGTAAAATGTTTACCTAATACACAAAAGTCCCTAGGTCCCAAACCCCAACACCACAAATAAAAGTAAAAATTAAGCCAGGCATGGCTTCAATCCCAGCACTTGGGATGCAGAGGTAAGTGGATCGCTGTGAGTTCGAGGCCCACTGTGAGACTACATAGTGAATTCGAGGTCAGCCTGGGCTAGAGTGAGACCCTACATCAAGAAAACAAAAAAAGAAAAAAAGAAAAAAAAGTAAAAATTATAAAACTACTGTTTTTTATTATTTAAATTTTATTTGTTTATTTGAGAGAGAGAGAGAGAAAAAATGGGCACACCGGGGCCTCCAGCCACTGCAAATGAACTCCAGATGCATGTGCCCCCTTGTGCATCTGGCTTACATGAGTCCTGGAGAGTGGAACAGGGATCCTTTGGCTTTGCAGGCAAAGCCTTAACCGCTAAGCCATCTCTCCAGCCCAGTTAGCTTTTTTTCTTTTTCCTAAAAAATGGATCAAGGCTATGCAACCTTAAGCACTGTTGCAGATAGCTTCAGGTTCGCTGAGATGAACTTCCAGACCGGGCACAGTTATAGAGGAAGGGATATTATTTATTGAAGCTTACAGATCCAGGGGAAGTTCCATAATGGCAGAAGAAGCAGGGCCAAGCAGAGAGAGAAAAAAAGCCAACCAGCCACCGCAGCACACAGAGCAAAACTACAGCCAAAAGGTCACACAGCACACTTCAGGAACTCCTGCTAGGCACATTTGCATATCTTTACAATGGAATCTCAAACCATCACCACACCTTAAGATCGGCCCCCAGTGACCTTGCCTCTAGCAAGGTAATTGCAGATGCAAACTATAACTAATAAAACATTGAATATATTGGGGGCCATATATTCAAACTACCACAAGCACCTTTATATAATGTACTTTTCCTCGTATGATGAAGGCTGTTAATAAAATTTTGTGGAAGTCATAATCTTGGACTAAGGTCTGCTCTTGGGCCAACAAGACCAAACCAATACAGTTTAATCAAAGTAAATGAGTTTGGCTGGTTACAGGTGGTCTGGAAGACAGTTAATTGATTAGGCTAAAAACAAATAGCTAGTTAAGCTGTACCCAAATGACTGACTGGCAAGGCTGCAGTCACTTAAGCTGCTCTCTGCGTCTCACTGCTGTTTTCCTATAAACACCATTCATCATCAGGTTGCTTACAGTTCTCAGCATCATCCAGTTCCTGCAGCTGTGCAGTCATTTCTGTTTTGTGTTGATAAAATAAATTTTACTAAATTAATTGGTCCAAGGAATTTTCCTTTTTTTAATTTTTTTATTATTTTGGAGAGAGACACAGAGAGAGAAGGAGAGGAAGACAGAATGGGCGCGCCAGCAGCCTCTCAGCCACTGCAAATGAAATCCAGATGCGTGCGCCCCCTTGTGGTCAAGTGCAGCATTGTGCCCTTGTGTCACTTTGCATCTGGCTAAACATGGGACCTGGAGATTGGAACTGGGTTCTTAGGCTTAGCAGGCAGGCGCCTTAACCGCTAAGCCATCTCTCCAGCCCAGGAATTTTCCTTTAAACACTACCTACCCCACAGTCCAATTAAGTTTGTACACAAAGTACTTAGTGCTTACCTCATTTATAAAGGTCACCTGATTACTACTAATGACCAAACATGGCAGACATACTCATATAACAGACACAGTGAAAACAATCTCACAACCAAAATGGAAGGAACTATGACACAACCTAACCATAACATTCTATTCAATGGAAACTATTAGATACAAGATTTACACAATAGGCTGTAAGAAGTTTTAAAGGATATTCCTCATCAAGAACTTATCAGCCAACTGGAACTACCTATTTACAGGCCTCCAGTTAGGTACTGATGCTTACACTAAAGATGGAGACTTCTCCCAGAAGCCAAGCATCTGACTGTCAGTCTGGACCCAGTGACAACCACTGGGTGAATTACGTGCGGCTAAGAGCAGTGGGAAGGAGATGCCACTGCAAGGCTTTTCGTAACAAATAGAGCGATTTTTCTAGAAGGGGAATAAGACTCAGGCCCAGGTAGTACTACTCACAAGACCTAGAGCAGGTTTCATGTTCAATCATTCTAGTTAATTCTACCTGCCTCTCATAAGCCCTCCACCCAGTACCTGCCTTGTCCTCTCAGCCTGCTTCACTTATACTTTACCCTAGCAACTATTCCCAAGATCTCAATATACACTTACACTGAATACTTAATATATTTTCTACTAAAACAAGTTGGTTGACTTGTAAATAGCCAAAAAGGAGTTAGCTGATTCATAGTTGCCACCCAACTATCATATAGTTCCAACAGACCAATGACTACCACTTACACTTAGCTATGGGGGAAGGTCTACGCTACACATATTTTTACCCAGTTCATAAGTGAGTTAAAGCCAACAGCTTTCCACTCAGTAGGAAACCAGGATCTGTTCGTCTGCTTTATCTGGACTCAAAAAAACAGGATGTGGTGGGCACCAGAGGTCAGGCTTTCTTCAACGAAGACAGGAGGAAAGTGACCAGTTTCTCTCTCAGTTTTACTATCAGCTTGCAGCTGTGCAGAAGTGAGCTCAGTAATGGACATGTCACATGACCACCTACCTATATTACAGCAAATGACTGGGTAAAAAAAGAACAATCAGGCTGTTGCAGACAGCTTCAGGTTCGCAGAGATGAACTTCCAGACCAGGCACAGTTATGGAGGAAGGGATATTATTTATTGAAGCTTACAGATCCAGGGGAAGTTCCATAAAGGCAGGAGAAGCAGCCTGCTTTTCACAGGGCCAAGGAGAGAAAGCAAAAGCCAACCAGCCACCACAGCACACAGAGCAAAACTAACTACAGCCAAAAGGTCACACAGCAGACTTCAGGAACTCCTGCTAGACACATTTGCATATCTTTACAATGGAATCTCAAACCATCACCACACCTTAAGACCAGCCCCCAGTGACCTTGCCTCTAGCAAGGTGATTGCAGATGCAAACTATAAAGTAATAAAACATTGAATATATTGGGGGACATATATTCAAACTACCACACAGGCTGACACCACTTCACCCCAATCAAGAAAAAAAAAAAAAAAGAGCTGATTTGACATCCAGTAGCAAGGCCGACTGAATCACTCTTCGAGACATTGCTAGGATCTATGACAGTCAAAGATCATGCCCTATCCCAAAACAAGTTACTTATGTAGGACATCAAAGGCAGGGAGAGGAGGGCAGGCTGAAGATTTGCTCAGATGGCAGCTTTGAGTTTGGACACAGAGCCTTGGGCCAGAATCAGAGATAAAACAAAGCTTAGAACTCTAGTCTCTCTGTGGAATCCCAGCTCAGCTCAACAGAAAGATGGTCTAGGCTCAGGCTCCTGGTGGAAAAGGATAAAATCACTTCCATAGAAAAGCATCTCAAAGACTAAGATAAAGCAACAAGCTCTCTTAGATCAACCAGCAAGAAAGAAAGAGCAAGCTGCCATGAAGCCAAACCAATGCAGAAGGTCCAGGGCCTGCACGTAGAGACATCTAAAGAAATGAGAAACAAATGACTGTCAAGAATGAGCAGATCTGAAAAAGAATCACCTGAAATTTATCAAAATTAAAAAATGCGAATAGTCAAATTTTCAGAAGAGTAAAAAAGCAAAGTAGGCATAGCTGATGACAGAATTAACAAACTAGAAGATATATGTATACAAATTACCATTTAAAAATAAATTTAAGGCCGGGCATGGTGGCGCACGCCTTTAATCCCAGCTCTTGGGAGGCAGAGGTAGGAGGATCACCGAGAGTTCAAGGCCACCCTGAGACTACATAGTTAATTCCAGGTCAGCCTGGACCAGAGTGAGACCCTACCTCGAAAAACCAAAAAAAAAAAAAAAAAGCAATAAAAATAAATTTAATTGTAGAGATCACCAAGATTCCAAATTACTTCTAAAGAGATTTTGAAGTCATGATTCAAACAAGCCCCACCCACAAACTCAGCTTTTTAGGCATGTTTATCTATCTTAGACCTTCAAAGTACTGTCTTTTAGATCTCAATGCATCTTTACATGCCTTTTAATAAATGGCATGTTGAGATCAATATGTCCTACCTAAGAACAGGAAACCAGAATCACCTAGCATAGCCTTCAATGAAGTTAATATTTACTTAAGTCCCATTTATAAGAACACCTTGCTAAGCGCCACAGAACATCATACCACCTGAATTCTGGACCACAGTAGTCAAGACAAAACATACGGAGACTATTAACCCAGAGACTAGATTATAAAGGAAACATCATCAGCATTCTTCTCCTATAGGGAAAAATCTTTCACAATCAAACCAACTCCTATTCATGCGTCACACCACTTCAGAGAACAAGAATGAAGTGCCAACCTTTCTACAAGATGGGGGGGGGGGGAGAAGTGGGCATATGTGTTTGTACACCTATTGGTGCACATGTCTGCCAGTGGGTGTAGAGACCAGAAGACTACCTTAGTATCATCCTCAAGAACACAGTTCACTTCTTTTTGAGACAAGGTAGTTCACCAATTACATGGCACTGGCTGGCCAGCAAGTTCCATGAATTCTCCACCTCCCTTGCACTGGAGTTAGTGACACCATACCAGGCATGTTTACATGGGCACAGATGATCAAACCCAAGCCTTCTGGCCTATAAGGCAAGTACCTTACACACTGAGCAATACCCCAGGCCCCCGATTGCTATGCTGATCCTTAATTCAAATAATGAAACCCCACTGGTCCTCGTTTTCAACATTCCAGTTTTATTCATTTCTTTTGGTTTGGATATGTGTATATAATGTGTATACATGTGTGTGTGTTCATTTGTCTGGATGCCTGCATGCCATGCACACATGTGGAGGTGAAAGGACTATTTAGGGTGTCAGTCCCTGCCTTCCACCTTGCAAGCAAGGCAGGGTTTCCGGTTCACTGTTGAGTTCACCAGGCTTACTGTCCTTTGAGTTCCTGGGAGTTTCTCCGGTCTTAGCCTCCAATCTTGCTGTCAGATGTGCCAAGATCACAGTCCCCTACTAGTCTGTCTTTTCATGGGTCCTGGGAATGCGACCTCAGGTAGACATGCTTGTTGCTGGGCATGCACTTTATCCAGCTAGCCATCTTCCTAGACCTCAATTATTATTTTAAGTAAATGTTCTGCTTACAGCTGATTCACGAGCTTATGAACTATGACTTAAACTTGTTTTACTTGCCCACAAAAGGGAAATACTGCACTGTGGTAGTGTGAACATATGTCCCCCAATATATTAAGTGTTTTCTTATAGTTTGCATCTGCAATCACCTTGCTAGAGGCAATGTCACTGGGGGCCAGTCTTAAGGTGTTAATGGTGTTGGTTTGAGATTCCATTGTAAAGATATGCAAATGGGCCTAGCAGGAGTTCCTGAAGTGTGCTGTGTGACCTTTTGGCTATAGTTTTGCTCTGTGTGCTGTGGTGGCTGGTTGGCTTTTTTTCTCTCTCTGCTTGGCCCTGCTTCTTCTGCCATTATGGAACTTCCCCTGGATCTGTAAGCTTCAATAAATAATATCCCTTCCTCCATAACTGTGCCCGGTCTGGAAGTTCATCTCAGCGAACCTGAAGCTGTCTGCAACAGTAAAGTGGTACCGAGGAGTGTGGGGTGAGATGAACCTGACCGTGTGGATATTCGTCTTTTGCAACCTTTGTTTTGGAGGAATGGGCATGGACTTGGTGCTTGCAACTGAAGATGCCTTCTGGAGTGGTAAGCCAAGTTTTATGGACTATTCTGATGAGAGTTTGAGAATGCTAAGTGCAGACTGTATTGAACTTCGAGGCTTGGCTTATGAGCTTTCTAAGGGGAAGGAAAGACTGCAGAGGACTTTGTTGGAACTGGGCTTCTGGCATAAGGGATGGCTACGTTCTGCTATCCAGGCCCAGAAAGTTTGATCAAGGTTAAATTTGTAATGGACTGATGTGTTTGGCTAAAGATATCAGACTGAGATTTTAAGATTTTAAGTTGGAAAACCTCAAGCAAGTTAAAAGCAGAGGCACTGAGACTGCTTTTAGGTTACTGGAGCTGCTATTGTCAACACATTAGCAATCTTAAGGAAGGTAGAAGGAAGGTGGCCTGACTTGATTTACATTAAAACAATGGAGAGGATGCCTGAGGAAAGACTGTTAAAAATGCAAATTCTTGGAAAGAGCTGACTGGAGAAGGAACCTGCTTTTCAAGACTATGGTTTATTTTGTCCCTGGATAAAGAATATGGCTGTGTCCTGCACACCTGGTAATAGTTTTGGAAGCATGAAAAATGCATGGAGTGGTCATGAGTTGCACACGGTTCCAGGAGCCGCTGCTGAGATGCGGCATGAGGCAGGGCATGAAGACCCTCAGGAATAGGCTGGAAGAGCCTTTTGGAAGATGGACCGTGGTTTGCATGGAGACCTGAAGATGTTTTGGATATACCAGGACTGTGCAAAAGGGCTACCATGGAGTGCAGTGTTGGCATGGGATGAAAGTTTTCCCTGGCGACTCTGCCCAGCTGGAGGGGCAGAATTGGAAAACCTGCAGACTATTAGTCTCTGGTTATATTGAACTTGAACTGCAGAAGTTTGATGACTGCTGATGGTGGTTGAGTTTGCATTGTTTTAGTTTCTCCTTGCTATGCCTTATACAGTTAAAAATGTTTACTCTGTGCCTTTACATGTTGAAAGTATTTAACTTGTTTGATTTTACAGGACTCACTATCTTAAGTTGATCAAGACTGTGAGAACCTTTGAAATTGGACTGAGTACAATTTACAATGTGTGATAGTTATAAATCTGTTGGGGGCCAGGAGCTAAATATATTGGGGGCCAGGGGCGGAATGTGGTAGTTTGAATATATGTCCCCCAATATATTCAGTGTTTTCTTAGTTATAGTTTGCATCTGCAATCACCTTGCTAGAGGCAATGTCACTGGGGGCTGGTCTTAAGGTGTTAATGGTGATGGTTTGAGATTCCATTGTAAAGATATGCAAATAGGCCTAGCAGGAGTTCCTGAAGTGTGCTGTGTGACCTTTTGGCTGTAGTTTTGCTCTGTGTGCTGTGGTGGCTGGTTGTTTTTTTTTTTCTCTCTCTGCTTGGCCCTGCTTCTTTTGCCATTATGGAACTTCTCCTGGATCTGTAAGCTTCAATAAATAATATCCCTTCCTCCATAACTGTGCCTGGTCTGGAAGTTCATCTCAGCGAACCTGAAGCTGTCTGCAACATGCACTATCACTTAAAAAAAAAATGCTTTCCTATACTCCTAAGTAAAATGAAGCACTCAGTATTCGTTTCCATTCTGTTGAGCTAATGCCAAAATCTACCAAACGAAAAATTACAAGGTGCTAATCATAACACTTAACACCATTAAGTGGTGAAGAAAGTAAAGCCAACCAGCATAACGAGTTTCAAATACTTAAGATTCTTTTCCGAACTAAACGGTAGCTACCACAAGGCCCGCCAAGTTTTCAAATGAGCTGCTACAACTTGGGGGGGGGGAGTGGATCTGCCTAAAAAAAGTTCTTCCTGAATTAAAATTTCAAAGAAAAATCAAACTAATGCCATCCCCTAAAAGGTCACATTCTGTCTCACTGTGACCCTACGGGAGAGGGCGGGGTTCAACGTGAAAACGGCGGCATGCACCTAAATGACTCAGGACGCAGGCCTGGGAGGAAGGGCGCGGGCCGCAGCACCCCGCCCGCCGCCGTCCTCCGGGAAGACGCGCAGCTGCCGGCGCGCTGTCACCGAGCGCGAACCGAGCGGAGGGGCCCCGGCCCCGACCCCCGGCCGCAGCCCCGCCCGCCCCAGGCCACACTTACAAACTTGGGGCGCTTCTCTCCGGGCTCCCCGGGGCCCCCGGGCGGTGGCGGGGGCTGCGGGCCCTTCCTGCGCGTCCCCCTGCCGTCGCGGCCCGCGCGGAGCTGGGCGGAGGGCGCGCTGGGGTCGGCGTGCTGCAGCCGCCGGGGCCGCTCCATCGTGCTGGGGTGCTCGGCCGGATCCGCGGCCGCCTCGCCTTCCCGGCCCGCCGTCTACTCCCTCGGCCCGCCGCTGACCTAACCGCTGCCGCCGGGGCCGCAGCCAGCACATCCGAAATCTCCCGCCACCGCGGGGGCCGCCCGCCGGCCAATCCCGCGCCGTGGCACCGCCCCTTCCGGGAGCGACGAAGTCTGATTGGATAGACGGCCTGTCCGTCCCGCTTCCTTGCCCTGTGCTGTCAACCCGGCTCAGCTTTCAGGGGTTGATTGAGACAGGTTTTGAGACTTGTGGGAACCAATGAGCAAGTTCATTTGTAGAAATTTGTTTGGACTTTGAGCCGCAGGGAAACGCGCCCTGTGCCATCGGAGCAGCGCTGTCCTGAAGCCGGCTGCTGCCCTGCCTGCTGGTCCTGGAAGCAGTTGAGAAGTAGCCTCCTCAGGTCAAAGTAGCTCGGGGCTCTCACAAATGTGTTCCAGAATAAGTTATGTGTTGTCCATGTAAAAACACAGCTCTCGGGGTGGAGATGGCTTAGCGATTAAGGGCTGGAGATGGCTTAGAGGTTAAGGTGTTTGCCTGCAAAGCCAAAGCACTCAGGTTCGATTCCCCAGGACCCACATAAGCCAGCTGCACAAGGAGGTGCAAGCATTTGGACTTCGTTTACAGTGGTTAGACGCCTTGGCGCGCCCATTCTCCATCTACCCCCGCCATGTCACAAGTATAAAAAAAAAATTTTTTTAGCTCTCGCCTCAAAAGGAATTAAAAGTTTATTCTGCAGCCAAGTATGAGTAACCATGGCCCAGGAACAGGAATTCAGGTTACCACATAACAGGTCACAGGTTCATGCTTATTGTAAAAACATCACAAAACAAAGCCCTAAATCTGGGCATTTTTCAGATTCACTGGGAGGGAATTTAGGTGGGCAGGTTACAATAAAGCAGAGAATTATATGTACTATGGATTTCAGATGTTATTTGATGGAATTCTTAGCTTGGTTTGGTAGAAACTAGTTAATACAGCCCAAAAGGTGCCACGTAATAGTCACGAGTATTTTAGAGATGGACAATAAATGGCTATCAAAAGGGTTAAAACAAATAAACAAGGGGCTGGAGAGATGGCTTAGCCGTCAAGGCGTTTGCCTGCAGAGCCAAAGGAATCTGGTTCAACTCTCCAGGACCCACTTAAGCCAGATGCACAAGGGGGCACATGCACTTGGAGTTCATTTGCAGTGGCTGGCAGCCCTGGCACGCCCATTCTCTCCACACCCTCTCTCTGCCTCTTTCTCTCTCTCAAATAAAGTAATTAATTTAATTAAATAAAAAACCAAGAGGGCAGAAAAGATGGCCTGCAAAGCCAAAGGACTTTAGTTCGATTCCCCAGGACCCACGTAAATCAGATGGACAAGGTGATGCATGCGTCTGGAATTTGTTTGCAGTGGCTAGAGGACCTGGCGCACCCATTCTCTCTCTCTCTCTCTCTCTCTCTCTCTCTCTCTCTCTCTCTCTGTCTGCCTCTTTCCCTCTCTCACTCTCTCAAATAAATAAATAAATAATTTTTTTTTTAAAAAAAGATAATTTGGCCCAGGATCTGCAACATTCCAAATCTACAATCATGGAAGTTCTAATGAGCCAATCAGCCTTAAAATTCAGTTCACTTTAAGTGTGTCTGCAAAGTGCTTAAGTGTCCCATGCTTCCTCTGGAATAGCAGAAAGGTCAACCAAAGATCAGAAAGAGCCTCATGGGCCCATGCCTTAAGGAGCACATAGTCTAATGTGGTTCACAAATGTTTATACAAATAGCAAAGTAATGTTAAGGGTATCAAAATTATTGTACAAGTTCATTGCAAACATGACATATTAAATCTCCAAGAGCAGATGTAAGAAGACAATATTATGAGAGCTGTCAAAAGCTGGGCTCTGGCAGCCCTAACAAGCCATGCTCAGCCACCCATCCCAAAAGTGCCAATTAAAGACACAGTGAAAAGCAGAGAAGGAGACTTATTCAATGGAAAGACTTATTCAATTGGAAAGTGTGACAAATGAAAAGGTCCAGTGACTTCTCCCCAAACTCTTCTTCAGAGTATTGACACAAGGTTCAGGCTTACAGAGAGGGCAAGAGGTAAGCACCACCAGGCAGTCCTGGTCAAGGTGTGGTCCCTACCATAATGACTTAGCTCCAATCTCTCCTGTAAGGTGTCCTGATAAGTTGTCAGAACTGTGTGGAATCTCTCCCTAGGAGACAAATTCCTCCTCTGGCTGGCACCAGACTAGCCTTTTCTTTCTCCTTAATGAAATTCCTAGGGAATATTCCAATGTCTTGGGGACCTTTGTTTCAATAGTCTGATAGCCAAAGGGACAGACACACGTGTCTCACTTTAGAGTGTCTTCACTCCTGCCAGGACAGTTACAAAGGGCATGGATGCATAGAATTCTTCACAAGGCAGACGAGTGGCAGGGCATACACATAAGAGGCATTGCAGGCACCAAGGCCAAGAGAGGTCAAGAGCATGGATTTGAAGAAACTTGATGGGCATATAATGAAGGTCCTTGAAATGAAACCATGTGGAAGCATTTGTTGCGTATACCGAAGGTCAAGATACAAGGCTATGTGGTTTTCTCATACATCACTGGGATTTTTCTCCTTTAAAAGTCATCTTTTCCTTTGAACTATTTCCTTAAGATATCGATTTTCTGACTATATGGAGGTGATGTGAGCCAAGACTGGTAAACATGAAGTATTGATTTTGATACAAGAAACAACTTAGGTACTCAAGGGAGATTAGTGCAAAAGTTCGGAAAAATAACCTCAGGTCCAAGTTTTCAAGCTACAGCTTTCTGGGGTTTTGATTTTGTTTTTTTGTTTGAGAGGAGGTGTTTTTGTTGTTTGGGTGTGTGTGTGTGTTGTATATGTATTTCCATGTGTGTGTGTGCCACAGTACGTGTGGATATCAGAAGATGACATTCAGTGTCAGTCCTCACCTTCCACCTTATTAGAGGCAGGGACTCTTGTTGTTCATGTCTGAATTTCCAAGCCTAGATGGGCCTCAAGCTTCCAGAGGTTTCTCCTGTCTCCACCTTCCTTCTCACTGCAGGTGCACTGGTATTACAGATGCTTGCACAATAGCATCCAGTTTTACATGGATTCTGGAGATCTAAACTCAGGTACTCACACTTGCACAGCAAGCACTTTATGCACTAGGCATCTTGCCAAACCCTGCTGTTGTTTTAATGACTCTTTTCATTCTCCACCCAACCAGCTTTTTGTCTTCACAGAACAGCTAGTCCTCAGGGAAATTTCAAAAGATCAGCAAGGTCAGAGGGGCAGGCGAGGGAGCGGGGAGGTGACAACTAGTAGAATAGTTCCTTATGTCTTCATGACAAACCAAGATGCAAATTTTCTTGCCATTGTTGGAGATGATGTTCAACTTTCTTTGCTTTTCCATGTGCAAATATCCCAAATAGAGATTGTGGTAGTTTCAATGCACAATGTCTCCAATAGCCTCATATGATTAATCCTCGTACTCAATCCTCAACTGGTAGAGCCTTTGGAAGGTGGAGCCTTGCTGGAGGGGGTATGTCACTGGGGGAAAATCTTAAGGTTTATTACTCCAGCCATACTATCAGCTAGCGTGCTCACTCTTATAGCAACTGATGTGACAAGACGTGATGCTCAGTTGTCTGTTCTGCCATGCTTGCTCTCATGATGAAATGCCCTCTTGATACTATAAGCAGGAATAAACCCTTTCCTTTCATGTGCTGCTTTTGATCAGGTGTTTTGTCCCAGCAACAAGAAGGTAACTGTAACAGAGGTATTTTGTGCCTGAGACACATCTATAAAGCTCTTCGAACTATCAGTGTCCTTTAGCCAAGGACCATCAGGAGAAACACCTGTAGTTGGAATAAGTTAGGTTTATTACAGAGGATGTGTGCATGCGCTCATGTGACCCATGTGTGTCTCAGAAGAGGGTGTTTATACGAATATGAACCATGATTGTCTTGGAAAGAGGGTGTGTGCATGCGCTAATGTGACCCTTGTGTGTCTCTGGAAGAGGGTATGTACATGTGCTAATGTAAACCATGGGTGTCTCAGAGAGAGGGTGAAAGCACTTGAAAGTTGTGGGCTTGGGTGAGATGACTTGGAGAAGACTCCCATAATAGGTTGAGGAGGACTGCTATGATGTAGGTGTTATCAGGAAGCAGGGACACTTTAAGGATTGAGGTCAGGCATCAAGGAGGGAAAACAGGGTGTCAAAAGACAAGATTAGTTTAAACATCTAAATGTCTGAGATTTTAAATTCTAGAACAGGACATTTCATTCTGTAAGTCACATGGGTGCTCCGATAAGCTGAGCAGAGAGTTCGGCATCAGCAGCAGGAAAGAGCTAAAGAAAACACAAACAACAACAACAACAAAAACCACAGAGAAAAGCAAACTGATTACATTCCCTGAAGGGTTAAAACAGGAAGAACTTTCTTAGCATGCTAGTTTGGGTAAATTGAGCCATCCTGACCTGTTGCTCGGACTCTCCTGATTTGGGGGGAAAGTATCCCATTTCAGTGTTTGTTCTTAACATGGAGCCAATAAGCATGAGTGACTCCACTCTGTGGTATGATCTGCTGGAGTCAGCTCCAAAAGCTTAGCCCAAACTATCCTTAGTCCATAATCATTTCCATGAATGTACTAGGCACTGGTATGTTGAAGTTTGCACGCTGACCTTTTGTTGCCCATGCTTAGGCAAAGTTAAGTGGTCTCATTTCATAATGGTCCCAGAGTGACCTTGTCTAGTTTTGCTGTTCTATGAGATGCTATCCAGCAGAACAACCTGACCTGGCTTTGAATGTCAGGCCAGTTTCTGAAAACACTAAGCCCACTTATAAGGGTCAAGTGAGTGCCCTGATAAAGAGTTGTTCATTTTGTCTCGTGCCCTTGGCACAGAAAAGATACTTTAAAAAATAATAATAAGCAATAGCTAATAATTGATATTCAAGTTTATATAAGGTCCTTAATAGTGAATTCCAGGTCACCCTGGACTAGAGTGAGACCCCACCTTGATAAAAAAAATTATACTTTATGGATCCATTATGTAGATCTCACTCTGATCTCCCAGCAGGAAGAGCATATGCTCCACTGAACCAGCAATTATGGAATCACACAACCTTGTGTCATGCTTAGGGTTCAGGGTAAGACAGAGTTGAGGGAGGGAAAGGCTGGCAATCCAGAAATTGGCTTTTTTGGTGTCCCTTCAGTCTCATGATTCTGACACCTACCAGTGCCATCCTCTTGAGAAGTCACTCGGAAGGACCACAGCAGAAAGTTAAGGGATGGAATTGGTTATCTCCACTCAGTGGAAAACAATAGTATTCATAACCAAGCTGCCATTTCCCATAGTAAACTAGAGGTATGTGGTCTCTATACAGACAGTAAAAGTGTCATGTCGGACAACTTGGTAAATGTAGTAAAGGTGAAGGTACATGTATCTATATACCAATGTGCCCACACCATATCTAAATGCTTCCTTGGAGAAGCCCAAATATACTCGAAAAGATATTCTCTGAATACTTTGAATATAGAAAAACAAGTAAGCTATCTTTCAGTAAAGAAAACAATGAGATACATAAAGGTTTATTATACAGTGGAATCCTATACATTTATTTTTACTAAAAGAAAAAACTTTATTAGAAAGATTTATATAAATAAATTCCTAACATCTTCCTTTGTTCTCCTCTCAAACACCTCCACGTGAAACCCCTCTTTTTCCTACTATTTCATTTTATATTTCTTTATTTAATTTAATTTAATTTATTTATTTGAGAGATTGAGAAAGAGGCAGAGACAGAGAGAGAATGGGCATGCCAGGGCCTCTAGCCACTTCAAACGATCTCCAGATGCATGTGCATCTGGCTTACGTGGAGTCAAGGGAAATCGAGGTCCTTTGGCTTTGCAAGCAAATGCCTTAACCACTAAGCAATCTCTCCAGCCCTATATTTCTTTATTTAAAAAATATATTTATTTATAAAAAGGCAAGCAGGGAGAGAGAAAAAATATGTGAACCAGGGACTCTAGCCACTAAAACAAATGAACTCTGGATGCATGCACCACCTTGTGTATCTGGCTTTACATGGTGTTGCAGTCAGGTTTGCATTGCTGGCAGAAATGACCCGACTAAGAGCAGCTTGTGGGAAAAAAAGAGGTTTATTTTGGCTTACAGGCTCAAGGGAGAAGCTCCATGATGGCAGGAAAAACGATGTCATGAGCAGAGGGTGGACATCACTCTCTGGTCAACATAAGGTGGACAACAGCAACAGAAGAGTGTGCCAAACACTGGCAAGGGGAAGATGGCTATAATATCTATAAGCCCGCCCCCAACAATACACCGCCTCCAGAAGGCTTTAATTTCTAAATTGCCATCAGCTGGAGAGACTAGCATTCAGAACACTTAAGTTTATGGGGGACACCTGAATCAAAGCACCACACATGGTGACTGGGGATTCAAACCAGGATCATTAGGTTTTGCAGGCAAGCACCTTAACCTCTGAGCAACTTATCCAGCCCCCTTTTGTATTTTAATCTCACTATCCCTCTCTTTTTTGCCCTCTGACATTCTTAATGAACTGTTGAGGTGCCCAATATTATATAGGTCTAGAGCGTGTTCAGCCATGGTGAGGTCATGAATACAATGACCACTTTGTGTCTGAAAGACAGCACGCCAAAGCACTCCTCCCATCCTTTTTGTCTTACATTCTTTCTGCTACCTTTCCTACTATAGTCCCTGAGCCATTGAAGGGTCTGCTGGAGATTACAGATTTATTCCTGGACACTCAACTATCCCTTCTTCTCAGCACTTTGACAGGTTTTGAATCCCCCCTAGCAGTCCTTGTCATCTGAAAAGACAAACTTCTCTAACCAAAAGCGAGAGAAGCACCAATATGTGTGCATAAACATAAGTATTTAGAGGGCAATTTGATGAGCTTATAATATATCCATGTAGCTAAGCAATAGTAATACCTTCCCACCAAAGGCTTTTGACCTTCTCAGTCATAGGCTTTTGACTAGATTTTCAGTATCAGGAATGAATTCCCTCCTTGGAGTTGGCCTCAAATCCAGTCTGAGAGCTGTTGGTTATTCTATAACAGATAACTACTATTGCTGTAGTGAGTGCCTCTATCTAGCTGGCTAGTGTGTAGCTTGCAGGGTCCAGTACCAATGTCTTTTCTCCCCTAGCAGGCTCTGTAGCACTTTCTAGCACTATGATCTTTTAGGGAAAAGGTTTCTAGCTCAGCTCTAGCTTGATTTCTCAATGGCTTACAATTGAAACAAATGAGTATAACACATTTAAAAAGTAACTACTGGGGACTGGAAAGATGGCTCAGTGGCAAAGGCACTTGCTTGCAAAGCCTAATGACCCAGGTTTGATTCCCCAGTACTCACATAAACCTAGATGCATAAAGCATTTGGAGTTCATTTGCAGTGGCTGGAGTACCTGGAATACCCGTTCTATCTGTATGTCTATCTATATGTCTATCTCTCAGTTTGCAAATAAATAAATAAAAATATTATTTTAAAAAGTAGAAAAAACTCAAGTTGTAAGAAATAAAATGCATAGGCATAGTATGTATAGCACATTCATGTGTGTGTATAGGCATAAATATAACACATATGTATGTGTTTGTTTAAATAATCACAGTGCAAAAATATAAAGGAAATATCCACAACTTCATCTCCTTACACAGAGGGAAAAATAAACCTAAAGCTTTATAGTAAAACATCTGTAAATATATTCCTTTTAAAAAGAAAATATCTGAAGTTAATATAGCAAAATGTAAACACATTCTATCTCAGGATTAAGTTAAATGGTATGATATTGTCTTCTGTAATTTTGTGTTTTTTAGAAATATATTTCAATGCAGGGTGTATAGCTCCATGATAGAGCATTTGACCACAGAAATGCATTTCATTTTTTAAACAAATGTATAAATTGACAGAAAAAAAGGCTACATCAGAGATAGTTCCCTTAATTCTTCCTGTTCTTCCACAACTTCTTGATTTATTAGTATTGAGCACACCATAAGGTACTAATCCACCCATGGAAGTACTAAATAATTTCTTTTTAGGATGACCTTAAATTTAACTTTTTAAAATTATGCATAACAAAATCGATTCTCTCTCTCTTTCAGATTGTCATTCCACTTTGAAAAAAATTCTTTCTTAGCCGGATGTGGTGGCACACGCCTTTAATCCCAGCACTTGGAAGGCAGAGGTAGGAGGATCACTGTGAATTTGAGGCCAACCTGAGGCCACATAGTGAATTACAGGTCAACCTGAGCTACAGTGAGACTCTACCTGGCCAACCTGAGGCCACATAGTGAATTACAGGTCAACCTGAGCTACAGTGAGACTCTACCTCAAAAAAAAAAAAAAAAAAAAAAGTATTCTTGCACTGCTGTCTCTTCCCTCCTTTAAAGTAATGCACAGGCAGAGAGCCAAGAAACAGAGAAACACTTTATCCTCCACACCCACTTTCAGGTTAAAATGAAAACTCATTCCTTTGCCATGCATGCTTTGTAAATGGTCAATGGATTAAAACAAGACCACTTGATTACGAATCTAATGCATAGCCTAATTGATTTAACTTCACTACTTTTACTATTATTTTTACCACCTGACACAGTGGACGTATTTTTCTCTGTAAGCAAATCTTGAGGCATGTTTTACTTACTGGCAGGGTATAAGGACAGTTATCTCACCAATAGCACTGACTTTCCACTTTCATTTCAGACCCTCGCTGTTGCTTGCCTGTTTTATCAGATCATGGGCATGATGCCCGTCACATTATCCATATGCATCAC
Organism: Orientallactaga sibirica; assembly: GCA_036365145.1. Lineage (NCBI taxonomy): Eukaryota > Metazoa > Chordata > Mammalia > Rodentia > Dipodidae > Orientallactaga > Orientallactaga sibirica. Next base: position 1,386,725 of record JAEOAD010000024.1, read on the forward strand.
TTTCTTGGTTAAAATTGCTATTGTAGAGCCGGGCGTGGTGGCACACACCTTTAATCCCAGCACTCGGGAGGCAGAGGTAGGAGGATCGCTGTGAGTTTGAGGCCACCCTGAGACTACATGGTGAATTCCAGGTCAGCCTGAGCTAGAGTGAGACCCTACCTCAGAAAAAATTGCTATTGTATTATAACATAAAATTATATGAAAAGAAGAAAATTGCATGCACAGAAGGACCACAGACATAGTCAACTATGTATGTGGCACCATGGAAACTTGGAATTGGATTATTCTTTATTATAGAAAGTTGCCCTACATATTATAAGACATTTTACCAGCATTTCTGAACCTACCCACTAGATGCCCGCAACATACTGTTGTAGTCAGCTCCTTATTGTTGGGACAAACACCTGACCAGAAGCAGCTTATAGGAGGGAAGGGTTGATTTCAGGTCTACAAATTCCTGGGGAACACCATCAATGACAGAAGTAGCTGGCTTCCATAGATCCAAGCAGAGAGACACCACCAACAGTCAGCACCACAAAACCATCAGAACTCAGACTTCTCTCCACACACCTTAGGTCTGGACTACAAGATCTGCCCTCAGTAACATACCTCTCTTCCCCAGCAGGGCTCTGTCCACTGGAGACTCACACTTAAGGCTCAATATTAATAAAACACTTGAGTACATGGAGCCATAAATTACAAACCACCACATTACACCACTGGCCCCCATAGACTCATGACCATCTCACAATGCAAATTGCATTTGAACCAACTTCAAAGGTCCCCATAGTCTTCATCATCTTTAACATTCTTTAAAAATCTCAAGTCACTCAGAATATCATGCTACAACTGAAATGGAAACTAGCTCTCTCCTGGTTGGTCCTCATAATGCTGAAATGCCCTATGATAGCTGCTGTAGGACAAGGATCACCAACAGCATGAACAAGCAGGAGACCATTCAGACTACAAATCAACCAGCCAGACATGTACACACTTGAGCAATAGTGGCACACAGCCTCTTCAGGCAACCAGCTGTTCTCTGATTGGACATGAGGCCAACTCAGTGGGAAAGATTTCTTATCTGTTATTGGAAACCAAGTCAGAATCCCATAGTCAGGGAATGTAGTCCTCTGAATGAAGCTCCACTGCTCTCTGGAGAAGAAGAGTAGGCTTGTACACCAAATAACCTCTCAACTTTGTATTCCCCCTTTAACCTAAGCCGCTCTCATTATTGATTGGAGAATCTGCTTTATTTTACAGATGACAGAGAAAACAGAGGAGAGTTGCAATCCATTGGTAAGACAAGAAGATAGCCAACTGCCTGCCATGAAATATGCCACCTCTACCACATCTTCTGGAGCCCAGGAGAAATTGCAAAGGAAGCTGCAACATAAATACTGCTCTTACTGCTAGCCTGACAACCAGCTCCAGGGTAATGGGTGATGTTGACAGACAAAATGATCAATCAAAACCTACCAAAGCAGAAACCAGAGGCTATAGAGAATTCAACACTAAATTGGACTGCCAACAGGCCTGCTATGGCTCAGGGAACATTGCAGCATTCAGGCCCTTCTTTTTAAAAGAGTCTGCATTCTTTCTGCTGCCCTAATGCAGATCAGCTGGCCCAATCTCAATAGTTGTAATCTCTCAAACATTTGCAGTTGAAGTGAGCTATTACCTTTAGACCAAAGTTTTCATTTCTTTCTGTGCCATATCCATCTGCTCATATCAGTCAATTTCTATGCAATGCCACCCTGCACAAGTTCTCAGAACACGTACAAGCAGAATGCAGCAAGCCTCTCACACAAACTGCTTCTAGAACAGTCTGGACACGGTTCTTTCTCACCCTCAAAAGCCAAATCTCACAGTCCATAGTTCTCATTGCATTCAGGTCTTTTAACTCTATACTAGTTCAAGAAACTGCCTTCAGCACTGCAAGGCATCTCTTAGACCAAGGTTTCAAATCCTTCCACATTCCTCTCACAAATCAGTTCCAAAAGGCCATAAACTACACAATCATGTTTCTAGCTATAACAACCCCAATTTTTTATAATTCAAGGTAGCGTCTCACTCTAGCCCAGGCTGACCTGGAATTCACTATGTAGTCTCAGGGTGGCCTCAAACTCATGGTGATCCTCCTACCTCTGCCTCCCAAGTGCTGGGATTAAAGACGTGCGCCAACATGCCCAGCCCAATTTTTGGTACCAATTTACTGTTGTAGCCAGCTCCTCAATGCTGGGACAAACAACTGACAAGAAGCAGCTTGTGGGAAGAAAGTTTTTATTTTAGAAAAGCTTAAAAATTCCAGGGGAACACATCAATGGCCCAGGAAGCTGGCTCACTTCCACAGATCCAAGCAGAGAGACACTACCAAAAGCCAGCACCAAAAACCAGAGCTCAAACTTCTTTCCATACACTTTAGGTCTAGACTATAAGATCTGTCCCCAGTGACTTACCTCTGTTCTGTAGCAGGACTCTGCCCACTGGAGAACTCAAGTTTTAAGCTCAATCACTGATGATCTGAGTACTATTCAATTGCATGTCTATGCCATATCCAATTCACACATCCATCCATCTCTTGAGAGATATTGAAGGTGTTACCATTTTTTGGCTATTACAAATACTTACGTAAGAATTTTTGTGGGACTATAGGTATTGTCAATATTCCATATAGGTGAGTTCTTCATTCATGAGTTCAACCAATCAGAGGTGGAAAGTAGTCAAAGATAAAATGTACCTATACTTAACATGTTCATACTTTTTTCTTGTAATTCCCCAAACATTACAATGAAACAGCTATTTGCATAGCATTTATATTGTATTAGGTATTATAAGAAATCCAGATATGAATTAAAGGATATAGCTTGATGCTCGCAGGTTGCATGTATCCTACTCTATTTCAGGATGTGAGTATTTGCAAATTCCAGTATTTGTCAAGGATCCTAGAACCAATCTCCCAAACATACTGAAACAACTGTATTAATTTCTCTTAAGTATAAACTGTTAAGAAACTATGATCTCTGACATTTATTAAAGATAGGAAAACAGACTTCATTTAATAAGGAGGATCCATCAAGGTTTTGAGGTTACCCCTAAATTGTCATAGTCAAGCATGCCATGACTGCCAGTGAAAGAGTAATAGGAAACAAGGGGCAAGGGAAATTCTTCTTGAACCAAATTCAACAGAATGTTTGCTAAAAAGTAAACCAGGGTGATAAAACATCAAGTATCTTTAGATACCAAGGATTTAGGATTAACTGACTTATCAGGACTCTTGCTCAAAGTCAATTACACAAAGAGAAGGAAACTCAAGGTTAGGCCTATTCAGTAAGGACCCAGAGATACCTGACTCAGTATTGAACAAAGGAGAGAATCTTTGCCAATACACAATAAGTAAATTCTTGGGTCCTACCATAATAACCCTATGTGTAACAAACTGCCAGTCTTTCCAAAGTGGTTGCCCCACTTGGCATTCCCACTAGCAATGCACAAGGTTACCAGTTTTGACACCTCCTCAACAACAATTTCTGATGGGGCTCTTACTTCTAACCATCCCCATGGGTGTAAAGTGGTCTTGATCTACCACTTTTTGTGAAGAAAATATTACTGGACTACAGTCACAGCCATTGCTTTATAGATTGGCTATAGATGGCTTTGCTCTACAACAGTAGTCAGTTGTAACAGAGATCTTATGGGCTGAAAAGCCTAAACTATTGGCTACTGTTGTCCTTTAGGAAAGATTTGTTGTGTTTTGTTTTCCTTTTAGTATCTCCTGATTTCTTTTGTTTGGTTATTCTTCACTAAGTATAGTATTCTAATAAGAAACAAGTGTTAATTATCACAATGGAGCTTAGTATTTGCCTTTGCTATGCCACACAGGATTAACATCATTTTCATAGGAAGTTTAGTTTAACAAGGTCAAGAAGATCTTGCCACTATAATGAATTAGTATGGAGCACAGAGTTGATTTAAGTTACATATGAAAAGCAAAATTGTTATATGCATATGTGAGTCTTCTTAAAATACAGTTAAGCAATTTGTGCTCTGATAAGTTTTCTCCAGGGTCTTACACTGTAAGTTCAGATAGAAATTCTTCATAGGGAATGTAATTAGTATAACACAGTTTAATGTCATGGTTAATAGTTTCCTAGAGTGTTCTGATTAGAAAATTAATCTGCCCATGTTTGTAGATGATAGAGCCATTTAAGAGAGAACAGAAATATCCCTATTAGTGTGAGATACTTAACTAAGGTTCATTTAAAAGTGTCAGATGTCAGTACCAGACCACACTCCTCATATTTGAAACAAATACAAAAAATGAATTAGGTAATTATTAAGACTGTTGTAAGATTATCATTTAATTCCTTCCTATTAAAGCACAATTATTAAAGCCCAAGTATAATTTGTTGAGTCACTTGTAATAATTTGTCTGGCAATACCAAATAGTAACTATATTGCTCAAAGATTTAAAAAAAAATTTTTTTTTTGTTTGTTTGTTTTCTGAGGTAGGGTCTCACTCTAGCTCAGGCTGACCGGGAATTCACTCTGCCTCCCAAGTGCTGGGATTAAAGGCAAGTGCCACCACGCCTGGCAAAGATTTTTTTTTTAATGTAAAATTAAGAGTGCTGTTGTACTCAAGAGAAAATTTTAAATTGTCTTTACTTTCATCAATGTCTGTCTCTCATCAAAATATAAAGTTTTCTTTTTTAATTCTGAGGTGAATTGCTGTGTTCTGGACATTCTGTAACATCAAATGCTCACCAAACCTGTCTTTATGGAGGCCTCTCCTTTAGGTACTCCTATCTTCTTTGTGAGCGACTCAAGTTGAGCCCACCTTTACTGTGATACTTGAAAAGGTATTTCCCCAATTTTCATGAATAAATATTGGTGCTTATATCTGGGTCATGAAAGGGCAATGTATAATTAGTTGCAATAGTTAGCAAACTTGGCAACCTCACTTTTTGCTGAGATATCTGAAATACTTATGGTTTCCTGTGAAATCAAGTTACTGACACACTGTCCTGACATTGCAGTCACAAGTCACCAGGCAATTTGAACATGTGAGATCCTCATTCCCAGTTCATAATCTCTCTCCATTTACTGCTGTTGATCACAGCATCCTCCCTGAGAAACTCTTCACGCTCACTGCTCCGCTCATCTGTCTAAAGTGTCTTCTCTTGACCTCTGCTGGCCCTTTTCCTCTTCCCATCATCTAGTGGCATAGTGGCCTTACCATGGAGGATGCTCAAGTTAGAGAGCCTATTTTGGTTCCACCGTAATGGAGACTTGCAAACAGTAAAATGTCTTGATGAGTTATGCTTACACAGTACAAACTTGCCTCAGTTTACTCATCTACAAAACGAGGAGACTAAATTGTGTGCCTCAGACATTCAAACTAACCTGACTGGAACACTAAGCATCCACACTCAGGCCACCAAAGAAGATAAGGAAAAGGGCATCAGAATGACATGATTCTCACCCTCTCTCCAACAACCTTGAAACCAGCATTGCATTTATCTGTTTAGAATGAGATTGCATGTGAAATAACAAGATTCTGCAAAAAGTTAAAATTTTACTAAATGAAATAGGATACAAATAAGTCTTTATTTGTACTATTTCTTTAGTTTTTTATGTGTAATAATTTTTCTATTGCTTTTTTCCATGAGATTTTAAGACTTTATACCTACTGTATATCTGGTAACACACTGCACACAAACCAGCACTTTACATGTAAAAAGGAAGAATCACTTTCAATAACCTTGGTATAGGTTACCAAGAGTACTACTCCCTTCCTCCCATGTTCTAAGCAACCTACTAAAGGATTGGGTCACTTTGAGTTGCTTTTTTATCCTCTGCACATTTCTATTTACAAAATGAAAGAAATAGTTTTGCAATCATACGGTCAAAATTAATTGAGGCAACATATATGTATGACACAGTGTTCAGCAAACTTCTTAGTACATATTACATATCCAGTGAATGGATTTTCCTTCATCTTGAAAGACCCTTCCAGTCTGAAGGTCTATGAAATCACACTTGTATTTGAATATCAAACACTCAGTTTCTCATAAACCCAGTAGCATTACCTTCCCCTCCCAATTGCCAGTGTCTACCACCATGAGGCCATCCTTTACTGTTTCCAGAAAGAAATCTTGAAAGTATCTTTGACATGCTCTTTTCTTTGACACATTGTCACCAATTCTGATGATGCTGAGGAACAGAGCCCCACTGGGAAACCTGGAAAGGAGGAATGAGATAGGTCACTTCTCTGTTTTGTCAGCCTTTGGTTGTTATGACAAAATACCTGGGAGGGTGGGACTTAAAAGAGTACAGATTTATTTAGTCTCATGACTTCAGAGGTTAAAACCTCCCATGGTCATTTAGCTCCATTGCTGTGGACCTGTGTTGAGGTAGAATAACAAAGTGGTGAGAGCATGTGGCAGACAAGGCTGCTTATTGCATGGCAACCAGGAAACACACACACACACACACACAGAGAGAGAGAGAGAGAGAGAGAGAGAGAGAGAGAGAGAGAGCGAGCCTGGGAGGGGCCAACATTCCATTCAGAGACATGTCCTAGGGCACCTACTTCCACCAACTTGGCCCGGCAATTTAATACCTCACTCATTGGGCTGAAGATGTGGCTCAGTGATTCATCACTTCACTAGCATTCAGAGGGCCCTGTATTTGATTCCCTAGTACTACACACACACAACACACACACACACACACACCCCTCAACAGGAAAAAAAAATTGTAAGCTTTGATGGTCTTTAAGACTTAGTAAAATAGCCTTTCAGCTATTCACTCATTAATAGAGTAAGCGTATCCTGCATGAGCCTTGGGGAGACAGTTCATATCCAAACTATCTCTCTCTCTCTCTGTCCGACTTAAACTAAATTAACACATGATGAGAAGAAGTGTGGGTGGTCATTTATTTTCCTAGTTAAAGGAATTTTATTTCAAATGTATATTAATCTAGGTAAAGGAAACATTCATCAGAAGATTGGCTTTCAAAAATAGAAAGGAAGCCGGGCGTGGTGGCGCACGCCTTTAATCCCAGCACTTGGGAGGCAGAGGTAGGAGGATCGCCATGAGTTCGAGGCCACCCTGAGACTACATAGTTAATTCCAGGTCAGCCTAGATCAGAGTGAAACCCTACCTCGAAAAACCAAAAAAAAAAAAAAAAAAAAAAAAAAAAAAAAAAGAAAAGAAAGGAAGGGCTGGAGGAATGGCTTAGCAGTTAAGGCATCTGCCTGCAAAGCCAAAGGACCCCGGTTCAATTCCCCAGGACCCATGTTAGCCAGATACACAAGGGGGCACACGTGTCTGGAGTTCATTTGCAGTGGCTGGAGGCCCTCGCGTGCCCATTCTCTCTCTCTCCCTCTTTCTTAGTCAAATAAATTAATAGAAATTAAAAAATAGAAAGGAAAAAAATCCCATAGACACCTAAAATGTAACAAACACGAAATAAATTCCAAAGCATAGCTCAGTGACAGAGTGATTGTATAGCATGAGCAAGGTCCTCTCTTCACTCCTCAGCAATATGACAGATAGATAGATAGATAGATAGATAGATAGATAGATAGATAGATAATAGATATATTTACAAATAAATGCAGCATCCTTCCCCATTTACCTGCATCACCTAGGGAACTTATCACTCACTGAACAGCAGCAGGAACTACCTAGTTATCTAAGCAGTAGCCAGCTCCATTTCACATCAAGTCTCTAAATCCTGTCAATTCCCCATCCCTAATGGAACTCAGATTTCTTCTCTCCGCACTGTTGCCCAGCCCCAAAGCACTCTTGACTCCAGTGTTCCCCAATGGCTGAAGCAGATGCTAATTGCTTTCATAGACTACATTCCCATGCTCCAACAAATTCTGCAGATTGATGCCATAAGGCAGCCTCTAAAAGCAACCACTGATGGTCTGTGCCACACCTCATCTTTTGCTTGCTGGTTGTTTGGTTGGATTTTTGGTACAGGGTCTTGCTATAAGGCCAGGCTGGTCTTGAGCTCACCATCTTTCTGCCTCTGCTTCTTCTTTTTTTTTCTTTCTAATTATTTATTTATTTGCAAGCAGAGAGAGATAGAAGAGAGGCAGACAGAGAGAGAATGGGCATGCCAGGGCCTCTAGCCACTGCAAATGAACTCCAGATGCATGTGCCCCTTGTGATTCTGGTTTACGTGGGTCCTGGAGAATTGAACCAGGATCCTTTGGCTTTGCAGGCAAACACCTTAACCACTAAGCCATTTCTCCAGCCCATGTCTCTGCTTCTTCAGTGCGGGAGTTACATATGTGTGACTTGGCAGGCTTAAAACTCAGCTAGTCTGCTGTCATTTTCCTGCAGTGTTTGATAAAGAAGATAAAGCTCTCTAGGAGAAACTACCAGAAATTATAGGCCATTTTGCTTCTACTAGAAAATAGGACGCCTGATATCAAGGGACCTCTACCTACTGTTGACCTTAAACCAACTTGGCCTAGCTTAGGGAAGAAAGTGATCCCTGAGTTCAGTAAGCTTTTAAATTAATGAGTCCCTCACATTGGGCAAAGTCTTTTCTCTGCACTCCAAGAAAATATTTGCATTTTCTTCCCAGACATGAAAAAGAGATCTGCATTTTAACAGAAGGAATATTCACTCAGTTTATTTTCAGTGTTGAAATATTTCTGATTTGGATTTTGTAAATAATTTCTTAGGAAACTCTGTTCAGTTACTAATATTATTCCACCACTCCTATAATTAGAAAACATGATTCATAGAGCTGTATTGTCTAAATAACTATAAATTTCCTTTCTTCATCTTCCTAGTTTTAATTTTACTGTCGAATCTCTCCAAAGTTCTGCAATTTAGACCAGTATTACCATCTCTTCTTCTCTTTTCTCATAAATCATTTCCTTTACCTCAGGTTTCATCTTCATGAACAAGAGTTCAAGATTTTTCTTTTCTTAAAGGCAAATGCTTGTGCCTAATTATCCTTCCACCATATGGTTTCTTTTCTCCTCTTCATTCCTTAAACTTATCATGTAATTCTTCTACAGTTGCTATGATATTAATCTTCCCTCTTATATTTGCACACCTCTAAACCCAACATCTGTTATTGTTCTTCAAATGGTTACCTGGTCCCAAATATGTTTCAAAGTCTTGCCATTTTTATAACTCTCTTTCTCACCTTTCACCATTATATGATTCCCTAAGTCTGATTTCCATTTTTTTGTCTTTTATTTACTTAGAGGGAGAAAGGGAGGGACAGTAAGAGAAAGGAAGGGCGCACCAGGGCCTCTGGTTTCTGCAAACAAATTCCAGACACATGCACCACAATGTGCATCTGGCTTACGTGGAATCTGCAGAATCAAACCTGGGTCCTCAGGCTTCACAGGCAAGCACCTTAACTGCTAAGCCATCTCTCTAGCACCTCCATTTCTTACTAACAGGAGGGAGTGAACTGTTGTAATCTAAATAAAATGGTCTCTCTTCACTCACTCTGTGTCAAGATAGAGCTATATCTTATTCATTCCCTGAAGATACATTGTGAGCAAGGAAAAATTACACAGCACAGGAAGAGATGAGAAGAGCCACCAGGGAGACAGAAAAGATGATTGTGGCTTGCCATGGCCCTCTTACAATCCACTCAGGATGGACACTGCAGGGGACTTGTCTCGGTCCTTCTGGAATGCCCTACCAATATATCTCATAGTGCATAACTTCAAACAACAGGCATTTATTCCCCATGGTTCGAGAAGCTGTGAAGGATAACATCCAGGTACTAGCAAATTCAGAGGTTGGTAAGGGCTAACTTCTTGGCCCACCGACACCAGTCTTCCTGCTGTATGCTCACATGATAGAAGTGCTGGGCTTCTCCAGAGTCCATCCTTTCTTTCTTTCTTTCTTTCTTTCTTTCTTTCTTTCTTTCTTTCTTTCTTTCTTTCTTTCTTTCTTTCTTTCCTTCCTCCCTCCCTCCCTCCCTCCCTCCCTCTATTCTTTCTTTCTTTCTTTCTTTCTTTCTTTCTTTCTTTCTTTCTTTCTTTCTTTCTTCCTTCCTTCCCTCCCTCCCTCCCTCCCTCCCTCCCTCCCTCCTTTCTTTCTTTCTTTCTTTCTTTCTTTCTTTCTTTCTTTCTTTCTTTCTTTCTTTCTTTCTTTCTTTCTTTCAGAGTGACAGACAGACTGAGAGAGAAAGAAGCAGATAGATGGAGAGAGAATGAGCAGGCCAGGGCCTCCAGCCACTAGAAATGAACTCCAGCACTGCAAATGAACTCCAGGTGCATGTGCCACCTTATGCATCTGGCTTACTTTATGCATCTGGACCCTGGGGAACTGAGCCTTGAACGAGGGTCCTTAGGTTTCACAGGCAAGTGCTTAACTGCTAAGCCATCTCTCCAGCCCCAGAGTCTTTCTATAAAGGCAAAAACCCTCATGTGTCAGTCACCTCCCAAAGGTCTTACCCCACATACCACCACTTTGGAGATTTGGTTTTAGCATATGAATTGGGGTGGGGTGGCGGGAACACCGAAATTCAGTCTAAAGGAGAACAACAGCCTAAGATCTCCCCTCCCCATCTCTCTTTGAGGTAAGGTCTCACTCTAGCCCAGGCTGACCCGGAATTCATTATGTAGTCTCAGACTGGTCTTAAACTCACTGTGATTCTCCTATCTCTGCCTCCTGAGTGTTGGGATTAAAGGCATGTACCACTACACCCAGCTAAGTTCTCTTTTTTAAAGACTGAGTTTTTAAATTTATTTATTTCTAAGGAGACAGAGAGAAAGAGAGAGAGAACACATCAGGATCTCTTGCCACTGAAAAGAACTTCAGATGCAACTGCCACTTTGTGCATGTGGCTTTACATGGCTACTGGGAAACTGAACCCAGGCTAGCAGGCTATGCAAGCACTGAGCTATTTCTCTAGTCTCCCATGATCTTTTTTCATAGATAAAACCATACATGTATATGCTAGTCCTCCTTCAAATCCATGTTAAATCCTAATGTTCAGACATAGTCCATTTTCTTTTAGTAACTTCTTGTTCCTCTGATCTTAATGGATCGGCCAAATGACTTCTTTAATTAAACAGTACTTCAGATTTAATCTAACTTTTTGAATTAATGTTCCAATTCTGGAACACAGGACTTAAGAACTGGAAGGAGGGCTGGAGAAATGGCTTAGCAGTTAAGACATTTGCCTGCAAAGCCAAAGGATCCCAGTTCAATTCTCCAGGATCCACATAAGGCAGATGCACAAGAGGCACATGCATCTGGAGTTCGTTTGCAGTGGCTAGAGACCCTAGCATGCCCATTCTCTCTCTGTCTGCCTCCTCTCTTTCTCTCTCTCTCTGCTTGAAAATAATAATAATAATAAAAGACCTGGTAGTAAATGTGCCCTTTCATCTCATTAACACACAGGACTTTGAGCATCCTGACCTCGTCCTCTCAGTCTTCAAGCTTCAGTGGGGGACAACCTATGTTTGAGTTCTGTTTTCATACAGCAGCACCCAATCCCATCAGGTGATTTTCTCTACTTCTATACATGTTTACTAATAAATTATTTCCACTACCTCAAACTGAATTTCAGATATAGAGGAACCATTCTTTCATACCACAATGAAATACTGTTTTCATTCACTCTCAAAATCTTCAAATGTTGGGCTGGAGAGATGGCAGTTGCCTGAAAAGCCTAACAACCTGGGCTGGATTCCACAGCATCCACATAAAGCCGGATGCATAGATGGGGCTTTCATCTAGAGCTTGTTTGCAGTGGCAGGACGCCGCCCATTCTCTCTCCCTCCTTGCAAATAAATAAATAACAATATATTTTAAAAAATAAAAATCTTCAGATGTTAAAACATTAAAATTACTTACCAATGACCTATTTTTTATGCTCCCAAAATAGATTTTTGTTTGTTTGTTTTTTTGAGGTAGGGTCTCACCCTCGTCCAGGCTGACCTGGAATTCACTATGTGCTCAAGGATGGCCTCAAACTCATGGCGATCCTCCTACCTCTGACTCTCAAGTGCTGGGATTAAAGGTGTGCGCCACTACACCCAGCTGGGAACTTCTTATATTAATATGTTGTATGTAAAAGCATGGCATAAACTACAAATCATTTTGAAAATATGAATTATACTTTTTCCTGGTATGTGTTTACTAAATACTACATAGGTATGTCATATAGTGCATGCAGATAGAACATTTTGAATGAGTACTATATTTCAAATATATTTTATGTTATATGTTTAAATATATAAGAAATGTATTTTAAGACATTGTTAATTTTTTTAATTATTTTTTTATTTTGTTTTTCAAGGTAGGGACTAACTTTATATCAGGCTGACCTGGAATTCACTTTGTCATCTCAGGGTAGCCTCAAATTCACAGTGATCCTCCTACCTCTGCCTCCTGAGTGCTAGGATTAAAAGCATGTATCACCATGCCCAGCTAAGACATTGCTAACATTAAATTTCATATAGACTAATTGAATGACAGATGAAAGAAAACTATTTAACCCTAAAACTATGTCATAAATCATTCTTAAGTGAATAATTTATCCTTCATAGATAATCAGAGGTTGGCATTATCACCTGAGCACTGATTTCAGCTAGGGTCTAGCAAGAGCTAGGTGTGTTGAAAAATTACACATCTAAATCACAGAGAACTGAAAAAGAGTTTCTCAAAAAGAAACTGGGGGCTGGAAGGATGGATTAGCTGTTAAGGCGTTTGCCTGCAAAGCCAAAGGACCCAGGTTCGATTCCCCAGGATACACATAGCCAGATGCACAAGGGTGGCACATGCATCTGCAGTTCATTTTCAGTGGATGGAAGCCCTGGCGTGTCCATTCTCTCTCTCTCTCTCTCTCCCTCTCTCCCTCTTTCTCTCTGTCAAGTAAATAAATGAATAAATAAAAATTGACATACTTGTGTTAGTCTGTTTTGGTTGCCAGTAAAACAATACTACAAAGTAGTTGATCATAAAGAGGCTTATTTTACCTCATGACTCTTTAAAATGAATGTCAAGGCACCCCATCTTGTGATGACCATCTTATTGTCAGAATTCCGAGGTGTTGCATAATATCTAATGGCAAGAAAAGCAGAGAACATGTGTGCTGTCCATTCTAGTCCCTCTCCTGTATAAAATGGCTAGCATTCAATTATGTGGGTTTCACTCTAATTATTATTCAATCACAATCACCTCTCTGAGGTCCCACTTCTAAATACCATAGCCACATTTGGGTTCACCCTCATACCACTTGACAGAGGAGATAAAGCTTCAATACCTTCAAACCATATCCAAGCCACAGCAGTGCTCTGACCAGTACCAATAAGGTAGAATAGGATCTTGAACAGGCACAACCTAAATCGCCACATGAAATCCACCAGGTTGGAGTGGTCTTCCTACTAGTTGCAGTTTCTTGAATACAAACATACATATATATGTATACATACATATATATATATATATGGAGAGACAGAGAGAGAGAGAGAGAGAAAATGGGTGCACCAGGGCTTCTAGCCACTGCACACGAACTCCAGGAGCATGCATCACCATGTACATATGGCTTACATGACTACTGAGGAGTTGAACCTGGGTTCTTAGGCTTCACAGGCAAGCACCTTAACCACCAAACCATCTCTCCAGCCCTACTTAATCTTTTGAATCCACAGCTATGGATGATTGCTGCTACAATAAGTATTAGTTTCTTTTATATTTTCTAATGTTACTGAGGGTTCAAGGTATAAAGGAATTTTATCATTAGTTTTGAGTAGAGGTACAGTTATATATGTAGCTTTTTTTTTTAAATTCCAGAACAGGTGTTCCTAAGAAAGAGGGCATATTTTTTATTAGTTACTTTTTTTTTATTGAGAATATCTCATGGTACTTCCCTCCCCCACTTTCCCCTTTGAAACTCCACTCTCCATCATATCCCCTCTCCCTCTCAACATTGTTTTAAGATTTTTGTTCTGTCCCCTAAGTTCCTTCAGTGCAGATGGACAACCTATGATGATAACCAAAGCTGTTCTGAAGATTCAGTGCTTACAATAGGGAATTTTAAATAATTTATTAAATGTAACTTTTCTAAGAATTCTTGGACATGTTCTTTTTAAGAGGTTCTCTGTGGGCCATCACCTAGGCCAGAACTACGTTGTTTTATTTTTATGCTTCCCTCATTCAACGTTCGGAACGATATTATAGAGCTTCCTTGATTTTACACATGAGCAGGTCTACCTTAACCCATGCATTATTGAACATATATCGAAGAATTGAAAGAAGCCCAAAGGGAAAGAAAGTTTAATGTCCAGGAAAAGCTAAACAGGGGATTTATGATAGACTAGAGAACTGGTTAAAAAAGATAAAAGTAGAATCAACATTTTGCTTTCATTATGCAAGCAGAATAGCATAGGGAAGGCACCAACCACCAGTATAGTGAGCCAGTTTTCTTAAAAGATAAACATTCTGAAAATTTTTTATTTGGCTACTTTCTTTATCCTACATCACTTTTGTTAGTATAACCTATAACTTCAGGACTAAACTGAGGAGTAAAATAAAATTAAATCATACTAAAGAGTTAACAGCTGTGCATGTTTGTATAATAACAACTGAAAGGACGTTTTAAAGTGTTTTATGTGCATTAATTTCTGGATTTTCATTAAATATTAAATATTTTTTCATAAGGAAAGCATGCTAAATGATATGTAAATATGTAGCCTTCTTTCCCTCCTTCCTTCTTTTCTTTTCTTTCTTTTTTCTTTCTTTCTTTCTTTCTTTCTTTCTTTCTTTCTTTCTTTCTTTCTTTTTAAGGTAGTGTCTTACTCTAGCCCAGGCTGACCTGGAATTCACTATGTAGTTTCAGACTGGCCTCGAACTCACAGTGATCCTCCCACCTTAGCCTCCTGAATGTTGGGATTAAAGGCGTGTGCCCCCATGCCCAGCCTTAGTTCCCTCTTTCTTATTTTCCATCCTTTCTGAGTAGTAAAGCTTTTAAGATGGTCTCAGAAGTCAATAGTCATAGATGCAAAATGGAGTTCCTCATGCATTCAGAGGTAGCTTAAAACCAAATATATATCATATTTACCTTAATTGCCATGTTCAAAATGAGACAAGAAATGTTCTTCTACATAAGGTTTGCTAATTTATTTCATTCTTTCTGTCCATTTGTATGAGATATTCTGAAATTGCTGAGAATATATAATTAAGTCTTTTGTTCCTCTTCATAAACAAAATCTATCTCTCCCATTAATATCTCACCTTTTACTAACAAAATTTAAGGAGAAGACTTTCAATTACCAACCACAACCTAACCTCATACACAAATATAAATTCCACACCAAACTCCAGTTTTATACCAAAATATCTGAATGCATTTTTCTAAGAATAGCAGCGGAAAAACAAACAAACACAGCTGCTACCACACCATTTTGTGCTCTCTAAGGTCTTTAAAGCAATTTAAAAGGTTACTTAATCTTTACTCATAAACTATGGCAAATTCAATGTTTTACCCTCCCATATTTATATATATCTATATACTCTTCAGAAATCTGGAAATCTGCCCACAGTTATATTTAGAGCCATAATTTAAATGTGGCTAGTTTTGAAAGAAATGAAAGATGTCTACTTAAATTTCTCAACATGACTCATGTCCTAGGAAACCTTTGAAATCAGAATTCATTTTTCTATTATGTCTGTGTGATATTAGCAATGCTAAGGTACCTTGGTCTATTTTAGAAAGAAACTGACAAGCTTTTCTATTATGTAGTATAGCTGACCACAGACTATTTAAATGAGTTTCAAATTTTAGGTTAATGTTCTTACTGCTGTCCTGCTACTTATCCTAACTCATCCCAGTATTTTATGGTGTTAGATATTACTATCTGCATAATGAGCACAGGAATTTCAAATGTAATGCCTCCTTTCTCCTCATTAGTGCTGCTTCTAAATTTCACTTCTTAGGGGGAAATGACATATTATACATGTGTTTCAAAACAGATAATTGAACTGTTGAATTATTCTGGGCTGTATGGTATTTGAATTATTTATATGATATATAATCTGAATGTAAACACCTAGAGAATATATACTATGTTTTATATTGTGAAAAAATTTTTAAATAAGATAAATGTGGCAATAAAAATCAAATAGTATAAAAAATATAAAGTACCATGTAAAATTCTCTACTCTATTCTACAAAGATAACCAAATTTAACGGTTTCTAGTTCAAGTCCTTCTGGTCATTACTTCCATAATATTGAATATTATACCTATGCTTCATGCTCTCAACAGCATTAATTGAGGCTATCATAAAAGACAAGATAATGAGCCCATTTATACTCCTTTGGCCATCTCTTCTCCTCCCAATTTTTGCTGATTTGTTCCATTTGTTCATTTATTAATTATGGGCATACTTAGTGGATACATCATGAGTTGGTACCATCCTTTCTCTCCTCCCTGCCCCCTTCCGCTGGGGGCCCTCCTAATGTGGATGCAGGTATTTCCCATCTGGTTGTGGGTTATGCACTGTAGGAGCAGCAGTCAGTTCTTGGGGGACGGCAATGCCTCCGGGAATGATGTTTCACCCTGTGGCTCTTACAATCTTTCTGCCCCTTCTTTTGCAAAATTCTCTGAGCCATAGTGGGTGAGTTTTAAGTCTTCTTCAGTGAAGAGCTCTTAGGAGCCTCTGGATCTCTGCTTTGGTAGATGTTGAGTATCCTCAGGGTCTGTCTCCTTCACCCTGGTGCTGAATGTCAGGCTTATGTGGAAGCAGTACTCTTGCTTTTCTCACTTCCTCTGTGGTTTCAGCTGTGGCTTGCCTGAAGTTCAAGGGGTAGTTTATCTTCTCTAGCCTCCCAACATTCAGACAGAGAAAAAACAGATTCTCCAACAGAGAGTCAAGTCAGCGCAGGTGAACTAGGATAATCCTTATTAATTTAGGTAGAATTTGATGAATGTAGCCCCTCGTTTAGCCAAAGACTAGTGGAGCTTGACATTGGAGAACATAATCTTTGTCTCCATGTGATTCTGATCTGTTTCCCATTCCCAGATATGGGTTGCTTTCCACTGAGCTGATCTCTTAGCCAGTCAGAAGGCTATTGGTTACCTCCCAAGGTTGTGTGCCACTATTGCACTTGTGTGTACACTTGCCAGGGTGTTTGCTTCTGAGTAGTTTAGACCCCTGGTTGCTCAGATGTTGTCGGCCACTTTCTCCCAGTAGCTCATTCAGTGCTTTCCAGCACTAGACTGGCTAACTGTCTGGAGACCGGCTCCCTTCCGTATTCTAGCTAGGTCACTCCTTGTTTTGTGGAGGCAACATATGGTGTCTTGAGCAATAGGATCTTACCTTTTGCCTCAGGTAGGTAATCAAGTGCTTTGACAGGAGCCTGTCTTGTTTGGGGGACCTCGTAGATCTCTTTGATCAACAGCTCAATGTGGGTAGTAAGCCCATTCTGTTACAGGCCAGAGCTAAAAAAAAAAAAAAAAAAAAGTTAAGGTTGGGCTTTATCCCATTCTCTCCAGGGCCCTTCTTTTCAGGTGCTCCTCCCATGCTCCTGTTGAGGGTTTTATGTTTAGTCTATCTTCAGGGATAAAGGTTTCTATGACTTTGGGGGTGGGGGAGAAAGGGAGGGTGAGAGAAAAACCACAAAACTAAACCCAAAATGAACTGGTACCAAAGAAAAATTTTTGCTTATTTAATTATTTTTGTCAGTTCCCTAATTTTATTCTTTATTTGTATGTGTATAAATGAATATATTTATATTTATTATAAGTACATAAATGTGAAGATATGGTATGTTTTGTCTTAAGTAAATCTCTTTCTCCTTTTTGCCTAATTCTCTCCATTCAGACATTATTTACAACCCAATATAGGTCCTTGAACATTAGTGATGATTATATAATACTATAAAACATATACTTTAACAGGCAAAGAGTGTTAGTTTTATAAGAGATAAAGATTCTTGGAGCTGGGAAGATAATTCAGTGGTTAAAAGCATTTGCTTGCAAAACCTGCTGGCCAGAATGCAATTCCCAAGCCATCCATGTAAGCCAAATACAAAAAGTGGAACTGAAGCAGTACACTTAATGTTCATATTCATATATTAATGCTACTCTCACTTTTGGTTAGAGAAGCTTCTCTTTTCAGATGCCAGTGACCACTGGATGGCACAAAAGGCAACATAGTGCTGAGAAGAAGAGACAGAGGAGTGTCCAGCACTGAAACATCTCCATCACACCTTCCAAGGCTCGGGGTCCATTGTGGAAGAGGTGGTGGAAAGAATGTAAGAACTAAATGAAGGGTGGGACTCCGTACAATGCACTCTTCCAGACACAAAATGGCCTGGATATCCATGACCTCACAGTGCCTGGTACTACCTACACAAGACCCTCATAGTAGGAGGAAAAGATGATGACATCAAAATAAAAGAAAGACTAATGAAGAGAGGGAGGGGATATGACGAAGAGTGGAGTTGTAAAGGGGAAAGTGGGGGAGGGGAGGGAATTATAGTTTATTACCTGTAAGTATAGAAGTTGTCAATAAAAAATTATACATTAAAAAAGTGGAACTGTCTGTTGTTCATTTGCAGTGGCAAGAGGTGTACCCACACGCACATACACTCACATACAAATAAATAAAACACTGTTTTTACAAAAAGTTTCTGGACATCTTTTCTCCAACAATGTAAATGTAGGACTTAATGCTTCTGAGCTGTATACTTAAGAATGGTTAGTGTTCATAGTATATGTTACATTTGATCATTCATAGCAAATTCTCACTTTGCACAATTCTGATATGGAAAATGCAATGTGAAAGGATACAAGAGACCTGGTCAAGCATCCTCCTGTGCAGCCATTGCCTTTAGGCATACATAACGGAGGCACCACCCAAAGTTGATCTTCTTGACAGATAAAGGGGAAGTTCCAGGAATCATTAACATAGGCCTTATTGCAAAATGCAGGTGTTTACTGTTACCTAAGGAATGGGATGACCCCTCTGTGCAAATGTACTGACTTTCCTGTATCTCTTTGTTTCTAAATATCATTGTGATTACATAGCATAGAATGTTTTTGCCTTTAATCTGCCTATGTGATCTATATAATGAATACCTTGTATACCAGTAACTTTATGGTTTAACTCCCATCCTGTTTTTTCTATGAACATCATGTGGTTATTTCCAATAAAAGCTGACACTCCAAACAGTTCAGGGTTGCACCCTGAGATCCCAAACTCTGGGTGTAGCCCTGGTGCACCAGATTTTCTTCTTTTTCTTTTCTTTCATTTTTACCCAATAAATCTTTGCCTCTCATTACATGAGTCGATGGTCTTACTTGTGTGATACTGGACCCCATAGCAGATATAAATTAATTTCAGTTGTCATCCTTGAGTTAAACATGGGTTGAAGCATAGTTGCCACACTGTGTATATAAACTCAAAATGATTACATAAAGGAAAAACTTCATTGCTAGCTTATCAGTCTACAAATTACTGTTTAAATAACAAAGCTATATCATGAACAACAACCAATCATGTCACTTTTTCAAAACTGTTGGCGGTTGGCCCCTGTATGCTTTTTATTCAACTCATGCATAGATAGTAAGACATAGTAGTTATGTTGTCACTTGTCTCCCTGTGATAAACCCACATGCCATTTTACAGAGATGAAAAACCAAAAGAGGGAAGTGGTTCATAAAGATGTAAAATACAATAAAGTAATGGAAACTGGTAATGCTGGCAGCAAAATTCCAAGCAGTCATGAAAGGGGAATATTGACCAGGGGAATATTGATTTGCCACAGTGAACCTATGCAGCCAGAGGAGTTTCATGAAGGTTAGCTTAGTGACATAAATGAGAAAAGTGACTGCGACAAAAAAGGATGATGACTTAAAATCCATGGTGTCAATAAAACTCTTCACATTAAAGTAATTTCATGAAATTGAAAGTGCAAAGGTTAAAATGTCAAAGCTCATCCAAATGAGCAGTAATGTAATGGTTTGCAGGGGCAGAGGAAAATCAGTCATTCTGTATCATAATGAGAAGAAGTCAGTATGATTGCAATTGCTTTTGATAAGTTTAGTAAGGTTTTCCAAAGAAGTAAGATACTTTAATTCTTAATATTTCTAACAGTCTAGCTTGTAGTATACTAAATAATTTTTAGTTTTACAATTCTTTCTTCTTTACATTATTTGTAGCTGACAGTGAGAGATTGTAACAAATTTAATTAAATTTCTTAGTGATCTCAGGCAATAATACATTTTTCCATTGATCCTGAAGAACACTCAGTGTGCATATTCTTGTAGTGCTACCCTCCATGCACAGATACAACTGTTTTGTAATTGAGACCATGTTATCTACATTTTTCTGTATTTTGCTTTTTTCATTCAGGAATTCTTTGTGAGGGGATGAAGAGATGGGTAAGTGCATAAAATGCCTGACATATGAATGAGGACCTGAGTTCACATTCCCAGCACCCACATACAATGCTGAGCTGAATGGTTCATGTCTGTAATCCAAGTGCTGGATAGGTGGAGACAGGTCCTTGAGGGTAGCCAAATCAGTGAGCTCTAGGTTCAGTGAGTGATTCTGTCTTCCCAGGTAAAAAGCCAGATGCACAAAACTGAGCATGCATTTAGAGTTCATTTGCAATGGCTAGAGGCCCTGGAATGCTCCTTCTCTCTCTTGCTCTCTTTCTCCTTGCAAATAAATAAAAATTTTAAAAAATAAGGTAGCAGTAGGGCATGGTCGCACATACCTCTAATCCTAGCACTTGGGAGGCTGAGGTATGAGGATTGCTATGAATTCGAGGCCAGGTCAGCCTGGGCTAGATTGAGACCCCAGAATCCACATCATGCTGAACACAAGGTCTGCAATCCCAATACACCTACAGCAATGGGAGGCAGTGCCAGGAGAAACCTGAAGCTCATGAGCCAGGGAGTCTGATGACCACAGTGGCAAACAATAAAAGAGAACAACTATCTCTAGCAGAGTAGAAGGCAAAGACCAACACCCCAAAGTTGTCCACTGACCTCCACATGTGCAGCATGGCACATGTGCACGTGCGCGCGTGACACACACACACACACACACACACACACACACACACAAAATAAAGAATGACTGAGAAAGATACCTGCATTCTTACATGTGTCACACACATACAAACATGCATACACATGCACATGCTCAGCGCACATACACACACACAAACGATTTTTATTAAAAGCTCTCTAAATCAACTAGTATAGCTTTTTATTGTTGTAAATTTTGCGATATATTTATAAAACATATTAAACTATTCACTTACAAACAAGCATTAAAATGCTTTTGTGGGGCTGGAGAGATGGCTTAGCGGTTAAGGCACCTGCCCATTAAGCCTAAGAACGCTGGTTCCAATCTCCAGGTCCCACGTTTAGCCAGATGCAAAGAGATGCAAGGGCGCAATGCTGCACTTGCCCACAAGGAGGCGCACACATCTGGGTTTTGTTCACAGCAGCTGAGAGACTGCTGGTGTGCCCATTCTCTATCTGTCTCCCTCTCCCTCTCTGTGCCTCCAAAAAAAAAAATGCTTTTGTGTGTCCTAATTATAATTCCTTCAATATATAAGTGCTAGACATATTTTAAAGAAATAATTGATATATTTATATCAAAAAGTGTCTAGGAGCTGGAGAGATGGCTTAGCAGTTAAGGCACTTGCCCCTGAAACCTAAGGACAAATGTCCGACTCTCCAGGTCCCACATAAGTCACATGCACAGTGATGCAAGCATGCAAGGTCTCACATGTACACAAAGGGGTGCATGCATCTAGAGTTCGACTGCAGTGACAGGAGGCCCTGGCATGCCAATTCTCTCTCACTCTTTCTCTCTCACTCTCTATCTCTCACATTAAAAAAAAAAAAAAAAAAAGGCCATTTTGTTGGGCTTGCCTCAAAAAAAAAAAAAAAAAAAGAAAAAAGAAAAAAGAGTCTGGGAGTCATATTGCTAAGTTAAAAGGTATATGGTTTAAAAAATTCTCTTAGATATCACCAGATAAGTTTCCCAAAAGGCTACAACAATGCATATTTACTTTCTTGTCAGTAAGTTAATGTAAGGCAAAGCAAAAAAGTTTTCTATGAGAAATAGGCTTTAGGGCTGTTAAATTGTTTCCACACTTACAGGATAAGATTTTATTTCATTGATAATATAATTGGTTATTATTGACTAATAGATAATCTTAATATAATTTTATATGTTTTTTGGCCATTAGATTTTCTTGCTTTGTAATTTATTTTGTGTTCTTTGTCCATTTTAAAACTCAATAGCTAATACATGTGACATAGAAAAGCAATTTGGATAGGGTCAGAACTTGCTTTACTATGTAGCAGGGCATCATTTATCAAATCAATATGATGTTGGTATGAAAATAAATAAGTGTGGGCTGGAGAGATGGCTTAGTGGTTAAGGTGCTTGCCTGCAAAGCTGAAGGACCCAGGTTTGACTCCTCAGAACCCATGTAAGCCAGATGCACAAGGGGGTACATGCATATGGAATTTGTTTGCAGTGGCTGGAGGCCCTGGCATGCACATTCTCTCTCTCTCTACCTGCTTATTTCTGTATCCCTCTCTCTCTCGCTCTCAAAAAAATAAATAAACTAAAATATTTTTTAAAAAATAGGTAAGTGTATTTGTAGAACAGACCAGTCTTTAAAAATAAATCTTAAGTATATTTAATGATTCATTAAGGCTATTACATTTTTTATGTGAGTGGGAAAATGATACATCTTTTACTAAATTTTCTAGGACTGGAGAGATGGCTTAGCAGTTAAGGTGCTTGCCTACAAAGCCAAAGGACCTTGGTTTGATTCCCCAGGACCCATGTAAGCCAGATGCACAAGGGGATGCATGCATCTGGAGTTCATTTGCAGTGGCTGGAAGCCCTGGCAGGCCCATTCTCTCCCTCTCTCTCTCTCTCACTCTGCCCCTTTCCCTCTGTCAAATAAATAAATAAAAATATAATAGCAAAACTAATCATATGAGAAAAAATAATTATCATATTTTAGACAAAAATAAATTGATGTGTATTAAAGTAATAAGTATAAAAAGAAAGCCCATTTCCACACAAAAAAAATCTAGGATTCTATATATAGACTCTATGAAGAGGAAAATGAACATTTCTGAAAGAGATGATGAGGCATATTTGATTATAAGATCATAAAAAAATTAAATGTAGCCAAAAAGTTTATATGCAAATTTTATTTGTAAAGGTCATAAGAAAAGTTATATGAGTATTTGTGTATATATATATATATATATATATATATATATGTATAATTTATTGCTGTAGAATAAATAAATGATATCAAAATTGATATGAGAAAACACAGTATTTCAGAGTCTCAGGAATTGGGGTGTGGCTTAGATGGATACCTCTGGATCAAGATTTCTCACAAAGCTATAGTCACATTACCAGTAAGACCTTCAGTCTCATCTGCCTCCAGCCACTGCAAATAAACTCCAGATTCATGCTCCCCCTTGTGCATCTGGCTTACATGGATCCTGGGAGTTGAACCTGGGTCCTTTGGCTTGTCAGGCAAGTGCCTTAACCACTAAGCCATCTCTTCAGCCTGACGTCACCATCTTTTATGAGCTGGTTTCAAGTGACATCCCCTCGCTTTGCCTGCCTGCTTGCCTTCCTTCCTTCCTTCCTTCCTTCCTTCCTTCCTTCCTTCCTTCCTTCCTTCCTTCCTTCCTTCCTTCCTTCTTCTTTCTTTCTTTCTCTCTTTCTCTCTCTCTCTCTTTCTTTCTTTCTTTCTTTCTTTCTTTCTTTCTTTCTTTCTTCTTTTTTGTTTTTTCGAGGTGGGGTATCGCTCTAGCTCAGGCTGACCTGGAATTCACTCTGTAGTCTCAGGGTGGTCTCAAACTCACAGCGATCCTCCTACTTCTACCTCCCGAGTGCTGGGATTAAAGGTGTGCGCCACCATGCCCAGCCTTGGCTGCTTTCTGTTCCTGAGAAGTTAGTCAATAAAAGTTCAAAGTGAGGGGATTACACAAAGATGTGAACACTAGGAGACAGTGATCACTGGGTACCACATGTGAGGCTGCTGACTACAGTAAGGAACACTCATCATTTTAGGTGATGTACACAACTGCATCTTCGTATTTCAACATCTTTGGATAATATCTTTCAAACAACATAAGATGGGGAAATCACTTCCTTCTACTTCTCTGTTGATGGTTCCACATGCCATTTCTAAGAACAAGACTGTTACATTTATGTCCTCAAATCACGTAGATGATAGGTATAATTAAATCTCTTGACTTTCCCCACTAAATATGAGATCCAGGATTTCTGTCCATCCTTCAGTTTAGGTAGGCTTACTCCAGCAACAGTCCCACTTTGCAAACCTTAGCCCTGCCCTGGTGGATGGTGATTTCATTTGGTCTTGAACATGAGAATGGAGATAAATTCAAATAGCTGGCCTACAGATATTTTTTCTTATAAGCACCCTGATTTCTATCTCCCTTCTCATTCCCATTTTCTAACCCTAGCAATATAGAGACTCAGAAGT
Source organism: Orientallactaga sibirica (assembly GCA_036365145.1). NCBI lineage: Eukaryota > Metazoa > Chordata > Mammalia > Rodentia > Dipodidae > Orientallactaga > Orientallactaga sibirica. Next base: position 1,411,243 of record JAEOAD010000024.1, read on the forward strand.
CTTCCAGCACTTGGCAGGAAATACCCATGAGCATTATGATCATTTCTGTTGGTCTCTAAATTTGCTCCTACTTGCTCACTTGGTAATATTTTCAACTACTCGATATCATCTATTAATTCATGAAACTACCTGTCTGTTCATGTCCCTGTCTTGCTTTTGTTTCTTTCATGAATGTATTCTCTTATTTACTTCTTTACTAATATTTGAATAAAAATTTGAGAAAGGTGAGAGGTAAAAATCTTTTGGCCTGGTGTGTACTATGCTAGAGTGGAACAGAACCAATTCTATCTCTTATACTAAATATCAACTAGGTTCTCAATAGATAATCTACATAATGTAGATAATCTAGAATGTAGTTGATAGTATGATTAATATTTTTATTAATAGTTTAAGGTGAGTGTAATTACATTAATTTTCATCTGTTATCATAGCAAAAAAACTGGGCTTCAGCTGGAAAGATGGCTTAGCAGTTAAGGTGCTTGCCTGCAAAGCCTAAGGACTCAGGTTTGATTCCCCAGAACCCACGTGAGCCAGATGCACAAGTTGGCTCATGAATATGGAGTTTGTTTGCAGTAGCTGGATGCCCTGGCCCACCTATTCTCTCTTTCTCTCTCTCTCCCTCAACAAATAAATAGATAAACATAAAACATTAAAAAGAAAAAAATTGGGTTTAAAGAGAAACGGAAATGCATTATTTTAATAGCTCTCAAGATCCTGAATTTGAGATGAGTGTCACTGAGCTAAAACTGCATTAGTAGGGCTGCATTTCATTTTGGAGGCTGTAGGGGACAAGTCATTTTTTACTTATCCAGGATCCCTGTGTCTGATTCTGAGGTGGAGCTTTCCATATTCTTGCTGAGACCACTCACATGCCTTGATCAAGACTTTTCCTCTTCTGTCTTCAAACACCCCAGCATTCAGATCAAGTTTCTCTCACACTTCAAATTTGGCTAGCTCCTTCAATTAACATCTATCTCTGACTGACTCTTCAGCCTTCCTCTTCTGCTTTTATGATCTCATGTAATTACATAGTGATCATTAAAGACTATAATCTCTGTATCTGTTTTTTTTTTGGTGGGGGGGGGGTTCCAGGTAGGGTCTCACTCTGGCCCAGGTTGACCTGGAATTCACTATGTAGTCTCAGGGTGGCCTCAAGCTCACAGTAATGCTCCTATCACTGCCTCCCAAGTGCTGGGATTAAAGGCATGTGCCAAATGCCCAGCTCTAATCTCTGTATCTTAATGTCTGTGGATTAGCAATCTACATTCCATCTGCAGTCATAATTTCTCTTTCCATATAAAGGTGACATTGTCACCTTCTAGGAATTAGGATGTGGAAAATTTTGAGGATTCTTTATTCCACTTATCACAGTGGTCACTATCTGTCTTGGTTCATTTTCAGTTAATAACATAATTCTACAAATTAGTTATGTTGTAAAGAAAACAAGTTTATTTTGACTCAGTTCTGGAGCTCCGAGGTCAAGAGGCCACATTTTTGGATGGCTTTCTTGCTACAAACAGTACCAGTTTCATATGGTAAGTGCCAGAAAGCATGTGCTGGGATTAAAGGTGTGCACCACCACAATTGGCCTTAGAAAGGCATTGCAGAATGTAGGAGAGAGTACAAAAGAAAATATGAAACTTAATTCCTTGTATGTTCACTAGTGTGTGTTGCTGAAAATCTAAACCCAGAGCCTAATGCATGCAAGCCAAGTACTTTACCACTGAGATGCATGTCCAACACCAGAAATATATCTTAGACATACTGGTTGAATACATAGCTGGTAGATGACTGTCCTAGTTTTGATCATTCAACTTATAAGAAGCTAAAATAGGGCTGGAGAGATAGTCTGTAACAGAAATTCTGCACAAGCACCAGGACCTGAGTTTGATCCCAACATTCACATAAAAGGCTGGGCATGGCCCATGCCTGCAACCCCAGTGCCGATGGGAATGTAGACAGAATGCTGGGGTTAGCCAGTCTAACGGAAGGACGGTGAGCACCAAGTTCAGTGAGCAACTCCATCTCAAGGAAATGGGGCATAAGAGGGATAGACTAGGACCCCAGTATTCTCCTCTGACCTCCCTCCATATATGCATCTGCATACGTATGCATATACACCAGACACCCTACACACCAAAAATAAAGGAAAAAAAGAAACTAGGGAAGCAGACATGGCTCAGTGGTGTAGGCTTTTGCCTGCAAAGCCTAAGGACCCAGGTTCAATTCCTCAGAAACCAAGTAAGCCAGCTGCACATGGTAGCATTTGCATCTGGAGTTCATTTGCAGTGGCTAGAGGCCCTGGTGTGCCCACATTCTTTCTTTCTCTCTCTCTCTCCCTCTTCCTCTCACAAATAAATAAATCAAATAATTGGCTTATAGAAATGTATATTGCTGGGACTGAAATAGGTGTGTAAACATTAACTTGCTAGTATTTACAATGATTTTTCTGGTTAAAATCAAAGACATTTACAGTGGAACTACAATGAATTTTGATATTCCAAAATATGTTTCATTAGTGAGTCAGTATGTATAATGAAGATCAGGAAATAACTTACTGGAGTATATGAAAATCACCACAGCATCTATTGTTCCCCTAAGACCCAGAACACAAAGCTGTCATGAAAGTCTTTGTTCCTACACTTGAAGTATGATAGAGCCAAATGCCACGTGTGCTCTGAATTATTATTTGTTACATCTTACAGGATAGTGTGTTTTTCCAGTTTCCACATCATAGGGAAGAACATACTTTTTTTCTTTTTTGGTTTTTTGAGGTAGGGTCTCACTCCAGCCCAGGCTGACCTGGAATTCACTCTGTAGTCTCAGGGTGGCCTTGAATTCATGGTGATCCTCCTACCTCTGCCTCCCGAGTGCTGGGATTAAAGGCGTGTGCCACCATGCCTGGCTAAGAACATACTTTTAAAATGTCCCTTATTGCTATACAGACATTTGTGTGCTGAAATGTATAGTATTAGCAAATAAGCGTGAAGTTCTCTCACACATTTCCAACGCTGTGCAAACTAAGTCACTAATTAATACTTGCTTTCAATGCCAGGTAAAATAAAGTTAGACAATAGGTGTAGATATTTATTTAAAGGTTGACTATCTGTCAGTATTACTACATAGATAAAAATAAACAAGAATGTTCCATACTTTACTGATAAATATATAAATAGCTACTATTGACCCACAATGTTAAGTTGCCTATATATATAGTTCCTCTCAAGGTATTACACTGCTCAGAAATGTATCATTACATGCTTAAATGTGTCCAGAAACACTGAAAACTCTTCTATATATAAATGTACCAGTATTTCCTATGAAGTAGAAAACTCTTTGAGATTGAAATAATGAGTAAAATGTAACGATACTGTTTAGATACTTGCTTAAAGCCCATACTTACTGTTTATATGTGTGGGAGGTTTTAAGTAGATTTCAAGCATCTTTAAGAATGTTAATTTTATTTAATAAAAATTATTCTATTTGGGCTGAAAAGATGGCTTAGTGGTTAAGGCACTTGTCTGCAAAAACTAAGGACCCAGATTTGATTCCCCAGGACCCACATAAGCACAAGGTGGTGTATGCATCTGGAGTTTATTTGCAATGGCTGAAGGTCCTGGCATACCCATTCTCTCTCTCATTCTCTCTCACTATCTGCCTGCCTCTTTCTCTCTCAAATCAATAATAGATACTTTTAAAAAGTTCTTCTATTTGATTTCCTTATTCAGAATAGAATTTCTTGATAATGTTATTTTTGATGACTACAACATCTCGACATTGATGGTTATGGGTTATATAGTTTATATAGAATTTTAATAGTTTAAATATCAATTCTTAATACCATGAGCTGGTTCTTCTGTCCTAACTCTTCCATCTTCTTTTCAGCAAGACATTGTTGAAGTTTATCAGAAGCAGAACAGAGGCAGTGGTAATGCTCTTAAAATTGCCATTTGCTTCATTGTGTGTTGGATAAATTGAGAAAACTTTCCATTTGTTCCAGGACTTTATCAGGAAAGAACAATGACTATGTGAATGCCCTTTTTCTTTTCTACTTATGCATTTCTTGAGGTTTTCTTTCACATACAGTGTAAAAGAAGAGGGAGGACAGGGAGGAGGATAATGGAGTCACCACTATGAATGTAAAACCAGAATAATATGCATAAGAATAAATAAAATTTTTAAAAAGGTGGTAAAACTAAACTTCTGTGAGAAGCCCCATCTTTTCATATTTTATTTTATTTTTTAAAAGATTTATTTATTCATTTGAGACAGAGAGAGAGAATGTGTGTGTATGTGAGAGTGGGAATACCAGGGCCTCTAGCCACTGCAAACGAACTGCAGACACATATGCCACCATGTGCATCTGGCTTACATGGGACCTGGAGAACTGAACCTGGGTCTTTAGACTTTGCAGGCAAGCACCTTAACTGCTAAGTCATCTCTTCAGCCCCTTTTCATATTTTATGACCTTAGATTTTCAACCATGGTGGGCCTTTACTGTGCTATAAGACCCCTTTCCCTAACTTCTACCATGCTGTACAATTTTTTTTTGTCATAAAATGGACATATGAAACCCTAAAGACAATGGTGTTTTTTTGTCTGTGAATTGTCTTGTGTATTCCCATAAAAGTTTGTGAACATACAACTGGTTAGCATGTGTATACAGGATGTAGGCCATTTGGATAGCTACCTTATACCAATCAACTAAAACAAGTGCCTGCAGAGAAATTAAAATTTCTATAGGGACTGAAAAGAGCTTAAAGGTCAAAGGTGCTTGCTTGCAAAGCCTGTGGAGTTTGGTTCTCCCCACACCCACATAAAAGCCAGATGCAAAGAAGCACATACATCTGTGACACCAATGCCCTATGACAGTGAGATGTGCAGCCAGGAGAAACTAAAGCTCACAGAGCAGCTGAACTGGCATCTGTTTGCAGCAGCAAGTGACTCTGTTTCAAAGAATGTGGAATGGAAGACAAGCACAGACCCCTTGAGGTTGTCCTTTGACCATACTCTCACTGTAGCACATGCATGCCCATGCACACATATGTAGGTACCTACATACATAAATCCATACAGAAATCAATTTTAAGAAATATTACATGGCATGAAAATGTGGATCACTCACAAATTACTTTAAAGAAGAGACATCAATCATGCGTGCTTAAGAGCAATTCATTTCTCAATGAAAAGTTTATAAGTGTTAATACTACTTATAAAATCCTATAGAAAAGAGCATACAAGAGGACTCACTTAAACTGGGAAAGAATCTAGCAGTTGACTTCAGAAGCCATCTGGGAGATTTGGAGCAGTGAGAAAAATGTAATACAAATGAAAGTCCACAGTATGGTATAAATTTAGACACACATTCCAATTCTTCACATTACTTCCTCTCCTGCACTTTATTGATTCTTCTGCTAGATAGCATGTTCTTCTTGACCCCTTAGACTCCATTCCTGGTACAGTTTTAACCAGGATCCCATTCAGAAAGCATCAGGATAGTGTCAATCCCCGTACCAGATGTGAGGATTCCAGAATCTCTGATTTTGGAAGAACAAGGTCATGGACCAGTTTTGTTATTGTCACTTGCTTGTCCTCTATTGCGCCGACTTCCGGTTATCCTGTTTTCTCTAGTCCAAGAGTGTGGTGGTTTGAATTAGGTGTCCCACATAAACTTATATGGTTTGAATGCTTGCTCCCAGCTGATGGCAATTTGAGAGGTGGAGCGTTGCTTGAGGAGGTGTGTCATTGGGAGTTATAGACAGCTCCCCTTTGCCAGAGTCCAGCTCCCTCTCCTACTGCTGTCTTCCACCTACGGTGGCATGGACATGTCCTCCAGCCTCTGTTCATGCTATGTGTCTCCTGCCATCATGGAGCCCCTCATCGGGACTGTAAGCTAGAATAAACTCTTTCCTTCCATCAGCTTCTTTTGATTGGATGCTTTGGTCCAGCATGAGAAGGTGACCACAGAGAGAAAAACTAGCTTTGGACTGCCCTTTCTCAAAGTGACGACATACAGAAAATGTATTCCATGCATAGTGGCCTAGTGTCTGTGCTAAAGGCTTCTGTTTCCACATCTCATCCATATCCTAGGAGTTGGTACTCTGCAGATTGTGAACTTCCTTGTAACCCGGCTGTCAGATATGGCCAACTGAGAGGATAGGATAGGATAGGAGGAGGAGAAGGAGGATTTTGAATAACTAACTCTACTACCTGTTTCTCTAGCACAAATTCTCAACGGGAGCAATATTACCTCTCAGAGAGTGACAATTGACAGTTATGGCCTAATAGACTAGGTAGTAAACAGGGCCAGAGTATACACACACACAGACGTGCACACATGCACACACACATACACTGAATCTGTAGTATTAAACTTTTTTTTTTTTCAAGGTAGGGTCTTGCTCTAGCCCAGGCTGACCTGGAATTCACTATGTAGTCTCAGGGTGGCCTCGAACTCAGGGCGATCCTCCTACCTCTGCCTCCCAAGTGCTGGAATTAAAAGTGTACACCACAACGCCTAGCATATTAAACTTTTATGGTGAGAAAATGGGTAGGTGTACCATGTCTATATGGCCCCATGGGGCAATGATGACAGACAGTATGATCTGGGTGCATTCTTCAATACAAGATGAAGTCAGGAGATGACAGGATAAATAGGAACATTAAAAAGAGAGGTGGCGGGAGTTCAGAGGGGCTCACTTAATTAACTTTAACCATAGAGAAGTATGAAAAGAGAATTAAAGCTTCTAAATGAAGAATAAGAAGGTCTTTCATTTGTGTTCTTTCTCCAAAACCTTCATTTCAGCACTTAATCTCATTTAATTTACACATATTCCATATACCTATAAATCAATTAACATTTATGACCTTGTGCATTTGTGACAAACAGAAGTTTTAATGAAAGTTAATGTCTGTAGAGTCTGTTATAAATTACATAGCTTGTTTAATGATATGATACTATTTTTGCTCAAATTATTTCTTATATTATCTTCTTGCTTATGAAGTCTATGCAGGACAATGGTTATCAAGCAGTACTTCTAAGACTCTGTCATCTTTCAAAGACAGAATGGTGTACTTTGTCTATTTAAGCAAGTTGCCTTAAAATATTTGCTAGGGGGCTGCAGAGATGGCTTAGCGGGTAAGGCGCCTGCCTGCTAAGCCTAAGAACACCCGTTGATTCTCCAGGTCCCACATTAGCCAGATGCAAAGTGACCCAAGGGCACAATGCCACGCTTGCCCACAAGGGGCACATGCATCTGGAATTAGTTCACAGCAGCTGAGAGGCTGCTGGTGTGCCTATTCTTATCTCTCTCTCTTTGACTCTCTCCAAACAAAAAAGTTAAAAAAATATTTGTTAGGAAGAATAGAGAAAAATCCAAAATTCAAATAATCCTCAGAAGTAATCATTTTGTTCTTAAATTAGTTCTGAATCTTAGATGTTAGATACAGGTAGAGGAATATGTCTACATCTTTTTAAGAATTTTATTTTATTTTTTGTTCCATACATATGGTCTTTTGGGAGGCTTTTTTTTTTTTTTTTTTAGGTTTGGTCTCGCTGTAGCCCAGGCTAACCTGGAATTCACTATGTAGTCTCAGGGTGGCCTTGAATTTATGACGATCCTCCTATCTCTGCCTCCCAGTGCTGGGATTAAAGTCGTGTGCCACCACGCTCGGCTTGGGGGGCTTTTTTTTTGAGGCAGGGTTTTACTCTAGGCCAGGCGGACCCGAATTCGCTATGTAGTCTCAGGGTGGCCTCAAACTCATGGAAATCTTCCTACCTCTGCCTCCCAAGTGCTGGAATTAAAGGTATGTACTACCACTCCTGGTTTATGGTCTTTTAAAAATTTTATTTTATATATATATGTATATATACACACACATATATATAATAAAATATATATATATCAACAGGATATACTCTTATATCCCTTCACCCCAGCTAGCATTACCCTGGAGGCCCTTCTCAGTGGAGTTATGGTATTCAATGTGAGGTCATGAAGGCCTCATTCAGTCCCTGTGAGATAGTGGGGAAACATGCCTCAGGGTATCCCTGCCCACTCTGTTGTGGCTCTTATAATCTGTCTGGTTCTTCTGCAATATTCCCTGAGCCATGGCAAATCTGTTGGCAGTCTGAATTAGTGTTGAGTTTTCTGTAGCCTCTGGATTTCTGTTTGAGGGGTTTTGATTGATTACTGTGTCTGTCACCATCATCCTGGAGCTGGTTGTCAGGCTAGCAGTAGGAACAACATTCATGATGCAACTTTCTCTACAATTTCTCCTGAGCCCTGGCAGATGTGGCAGAGATGGCATGTTTATGGTAGGCACTCAGCTATCTTCTTTTCTTATCGAAGGAACTTGGCATTCCTTCATTTTTCTCTGCTATTTGTAAAATAAAATAGACACTCCAACCAAGAGTGAGAGCAGCTTGGGTTAAAGGGGGTATGCAAAGTAATTTGAGAGATTTTTGCTGTGCAAGACCATTCTTCTTCCTCACAGAGCAGTGATGTCTGAGTTTCCTGGTCATGGGATTCTGACTTGGTTTCCAGCATCAGATAGGAGTTCTCTCACATTGATCAGGCCTAATGTCCAATCAGAGAATAGTTGGTTACCTGTAGAAGCTGCATGCCACTATTGCACAAGTGTGTACTTTCTGTCTCTGATTGATGTTGTAGTCTATAGAGTCCCTGTTTATTCATGTTGTTGATGGCCATTGTCCTCCAGTAGCTCACATATAGTTTTTCCAGCTTTATGAAGGCTAGACAGGAGGGAACAAGTTTCCCTTTCAGTTCCAGCATGGAATTCCCATGCCCTGTGACTGCAGCCTGTGGTGTCTTCAGCAAAAGGGTCTTACATTTTAGCTCTGGCAGGTAATCAAGTGTTTTAACAATGGACTACATTGTTTTGGGGACTCACTGTGGGGATCAACCCAAGGAATTTTATTTTTCAATATAAAAAAATTTCACGGGCTGGAGAGATGGCTTAGGGTTTAAGGCGCCTGCCTCCTAAGCCTAAGAACGCTGGTTCCAATCTCCAGCGGTTCCAATCTCCAGGTCCCACGTTTAGCCAGATGCAAAGTGATGCAAGGGCGCAATGCCGCACTTGACCACAAGGGGGCACGCGCATGTGGATTTCATTCTCAGCAGCTGAGACACTGCTTGGCATGCCCATCTTTGTCTTCCTCTCTCCTCTCTGTCTCTGTCTCTCTCTGTGTCTCTCTCCAAATAAAATTAAAAATAAAAATTAAAAAAAAATTTCACATGTGTATGTGTGTGGTCTACCTATATGTGTGTGGGTGCACATGCACATGTGTGTAGAGGCCAGAGGTCAGCATTGTTGTCTTTATCAATCATTCTCCACTTGTTTTTTGAAATAAGGTCTCTAAATCAGGAGCTCACTAATCCAGGAGACTAGCCAGCCAGCGACCCCTCTGGATCTTCCTATCACTGCTTCACCAGTGCCACCTTTTACATGTGCACAGAGAATCCAAACTCATACTTGTGTGGCAAACAATTTACCACCTGAACCATCACCTCAGCCCCATTTTGGGATTTGAAAAATATGTTTTGTTATAAAATACAAATGGTTTGTAGAACACTGTAGATATGGGTACAGAAAATTACCTACTCTAGTAACATAGGAGAGACATCACTATATTAAACTCACAAAAGCAAATAAATCAGGGCTGGAGAGATGGCTTAGCAGTTAAGCACTTGCCTGTGAAGCCAAAGGATCAAGGTTCGAGGCTCAATTTCCCAGGACCCATGTAAGCCAGATGCACAAGGGGGCACACGCGTCTGGAGTCCGTTTGTGCCCATTCTCTCTGTATCTATCGGCCTCTTTCTCTCTCTCTGTCACTCTCAAATAAATAAACAAAAAATAAAAAATGCAAGAAGGTAAATGTTTGTTTGTTTGCTTGTTTTTTTTTTTTTTTTTTGTTTTTTGAGTTCGGGTCTCACTCTGGCCCAGGCTGACCTGGAATTCATTATGTAGTCTCAGGGTGGCCTCAAACTCACGGTGATCCTCCTACCTCTGCCTCCCATGTGCTGGGTTCAAAGGCGTGCACCACCACACCCGGCCAAAAAGGTAAATGAATCATACAAATGACTAAAAGAAAAACAGTATCTAAATCAAGAGGTACAGAAAAAGCATTGTTTCTAAGCAGGTTTTTCATGAAAGCCCAGGCTATCCTCTAACCGCTTTAAGAATGAGAGCCTCTTGGAATGGTGGCTTGAGTTCATACAACTAAAGGATTTTTTAAAACACATTAAATCTGTATGTGAAATGAGAACATAGCGAGGAAGCAAAGCAAACACATCAGATACATTGAAAAGATATGTGATTGCAAGCAAGCATGGTCGTCTAATAGCATAAAGGATTAACACTCATCAGCAGGGTGTTAACAAATATATCAAAGGAAGGAGACACAAAAAGGAAGTAAGTTTGCTAATAAATGAGGACAAGCACAAAATTAATTATGTCTTTTAAATGCCTATGCCATGAAAGTTGTTGAAAAAAATCTTTCTTTAATAAGAGAAATGAAAAGAAATTGGTACAATTTGAAATAATAAAGATTTGTCAAGGCAGCGATTGATAGTAAGCCTGATAAAGAAGTTATATATTCTAGACACACACGAGCACAAAGCAAGCTACTAGGAGATGAAAAGGACAGCGAGGGCTTATCAGGCTCCTTGCAAATTTAATTGTTAAAAGGTAGTCTGTATCTTTAGAAAGCATTTGTTGAAAAGAATTTTGCACTGTTGCAGGAGAAGGTCAAGGAACCAAGAAAGAATGGCCATCTGGGAGATATATTGTTAACTATTAGCAAAATAGCAGTTTCACCACCACAGCAGAAAAAACGGTATATATCAGGGGAAAAATGGCTCCAAGAAAAAATGAATAGCAATACATTATCAAGATAAAAAAAGACCATTCAGAATTATCTTTTTATAGAATTATCTAGAAAACATCTGGTATTTCAACATTAATGACATTTCTGTGCAGTCTTGCCGAACTTTTTGTTGGACAAAAATGAATTTGATTTAGGTAGATTGTGGTCAAGAGGAATTAAAGTGTTCCGAATGTCTGTAGTAAAGATTATAAGATGAAAATAGATCAGATATTTTTCATACATGCTACTTCACTTTATCAGAAGGAAAACATAGTACCTGCAGGCTCAACATTAAACCAAGCTTTTTTTGAAAAACCAAATTAAAGAGTTCTGGCAATCCAGTTATCTGACATTTGAGATTGTCAATATACTATTTTTGAGATAAAAGTTATTTTTTAAAATACACATTGATTTTACTTTCATAGATTAACATTTCTTGAGTATGTATACCTGCTACATGAAGTTTCCCCTGGTACAACTACATTGGGAGAAAAAACCCTGGTAAGTGTAATTTTTAAATTTTTGTACATTCCTTTTAATATACATGTAATATTCCACAATATCGCTTATTTAGCTTTTTTTTTCATTTATGCTATTGGGAGTATACTCAAAATAGTATTTATGTCAAAAATGCCTTTTTTATAAATAAATTTTTTATTTACTTGGCTGAGAAAGAGAAAGAGAGAGAGAAAGAGAGAAAGAATGGGCATGCCAGGGCATTCAGCCACTGCAAACTAACTCCAGACGCATGTGCCCCCTTGTGTGCATATGTGACATTGCACACTTGTGTTGCTGTGCATCCAGCTTACATGGGACTTGGAGAGTAGAACATGAGTTCTTAGGTTTCTCAGGCATATGCCTTAACCGCTAAGCCATTTCTCCAGCCCCAAAATTCTTTATAATATCACTTTATCAAGAGTATATTTTAAAAAGTTACTGTTTGAACCATGTGTGGTGGTGCATGCCTTTAATTCCAGCACTCAGGAGGCAGAGGTAGGAGGATCACCATGAGTTCAAGGCCACCCTGAGAATACAGAGTGAATTCCAGGTCAGCCTGGGCTAGCATGACACCCTACCTCAAATCCCCCCCCCCAAAAAGTTACTGTTTGAAAAAAATAACATGCTAAATAATTTTCTATTTCAATGAAATTACAAGACATATTTCTTTTGCAACTTTAACCAGCCTCTCCCCAACATAACACACACACACACACACACACACACACACACTTGAGACAACCAAGAACAACAATGTGTTGAAATGAAATATCAGTTTGAGGGATCATCTATATAGAATGGTGACTAAGGTTAGCAATTTTGTATTGTTACTTGACATTTGATGAGAGCTGATTTTAGGCGTCTTGCCCACCTCACACACACAAATGTTGACTAAGGGTGGTGCTGAATGTATTTAATTGATTGTGTATTCAGTGTGTACTTACATCAAACCGTTGCTTTGTAAACTTTGAATATATACAATTTTAATTAATTATACCTTTACTGATTTTTAATTTAAGAAATAATTACTTAACAATAAGCAAAATATGAAGACTGGTGATTTCATTTGTAAAGTATCTAAAATAGAGTTTTTATTTACAACATGTCAAATCCCTGGTCAGTTCCATTAATGCATACAAACAACTGTCCACTTGACTAGCAGTTTAATATCCTAATAAACTTGACTGTTTTGTTTTTGTCAACATGTTTGCTCTAGCAGTTCAGTGTGAATATTGTTATAGTGTTCCCTCTGGATATTTTGTAGGATATATTTCCCTCAGAGATTCATGACATGTGCCTACCTTGCATAGCACACTCACCTTTCAATAGGCACAGCGGTAATTCTGTGTGATTTGACTCCTGTCATATGTCTGAATAGCAAGAGGCTACATTGAAAGAAGCTGCCTAGAGACCAAGTGTTCTGAATTCTCCTGAAAATTCAAACAATTCTGCCAAGGACAGGCGAGGCAGAAAGAGATGTCTCAGGTGAATGGACTTTGGAGGGCCAACTAGTTTGTTGAAGAAAACAAACATAAATGAGTGTGTTTTTGTGAGCACCTGGCACTTCAAGCATTACTGCACAGCTCCAGAAAGTCACTCAGTTATGCCTGATAACTTGTAAAGACCCACAATCTTCAGTTAGATCAAAGTACATCCATCTATTTCATAAAGCCTATTGACATGTGCTATTGAACAGATTTTTTTAATTATTGTTTTTCATTGACTTTTATACTTACATACAAAAAAAACCCACCTGATATTTCCCTCCCCTCCCCCCATTCCACTTTAGAACTCCAGTCTCCATCATATCCCCTCCCTCTCTCCATTAGTCTCTCTTTTAATTTGATGCCATCATCTTTTTCTTCTATTTTGAGGGTCTTGCGAAGGTATTGCTAGGCACTGCGAGGTCATGGATATCGAGGCCAATTTCTGTCTGGGCGGTTGTATTGTAAGAGGTCATACCCTTCCTTTGGCTCTTCCATTCTATCCGCCCCCTCTTCCGCAATGGTCCCTGAGCCTTGGAGGGTGTGACAGAGGTGTTTCAGAGCTGGGCACTCCTCCATCCCTTCTTCTCAGCACTATGGTGTCTTTTGGGTGTTCTCGTTAATCCAAACATTCTGAAGTCACTTTTTTTTTTTTTTTTTTGGTTTTTCATGGTAGGATCTCACTCTGGCTCAGGCTGGCCTGGAATTCACTCTGTAGTCTCAGGGTGGCCTCGAACTCTCAGCAATCCTCCTACCTTTGCCTCCCAAGTGCTGGGATTAAAGGCGTGTGCCACAATCCCCAGCATATCACTTTTTCATCAGAACATTCAAATCAAAAGTTAGAGTAATAAGGTTTTTGTTCTGTGTCTGAAAGAGAGAGAGAGGTATATGTATGTTTATGGTGTGACACCCCAAAAGCTCACCTGTGGCAGGGGCTGCTGACCTATGGTGGTCCACTCCATCATTCTTCCTTCCCTTCTTGTTTGGAGCCGTAGTCTCTATACTAATTTCAGAGCTTGCAGGGCTCTCACAATTCTCTGGTCCCTGCTTTCCTGCAGGACTGATGTTACAGGCATGTGTGGCCACATTAAGCTGTTTACATAGGCTCTGGAAATTCAAACTCTGGCAATTTCAGGGCCCCTCAGGCCCTCATGCTTGCACAGGAAGCACACGCAACCCCCAAGTCTTATCCAACCCTCAAATCAGAAAATTTAAATGTTTTTATCATTTGCTATGTATGTGTGTGGGTCTGTGTGTGTGTGCATATGTGCAGGTGAGCCACTACACTTGTGTGGAGGTTATGATTGTGGTGTTAGATTTCTTCTTCCAATTTAAAAAAAAAGTAAATTGACAACTTCTATACTTACAGACAATAAACCATGATAATTCCTTCCCATCCCCCATTTTCTTCTTCACAACTCCACTCTCCATCATATCCCCTCCCTCTCTCCATTAGTCGTCACTCTTTTAATTTGATGTCATCATCTTTTTCTCCTATTATGAGGATCAATAGTGTACTGTTTAGTCTCCATGAATTTCTTCTATATGCTCTATAGTTTTTCTTGTTGCTGAATTTGTGGTTTAATTCCATTGCGGTCAGATACAGTACAAGGGATTATTTCAATTTTCCTGCATTTGTTAAGATTTGCTTTGTGTCCTAATATATGGTCTATTTTGGAGAATGTTCCATGTGCTGCTGAGAAAAATGTATGTTCTGCAGCATTTGGATGGAATGTTCTGTATATGTCTGTTAGGTCCATTTGTTCCATGACATCATTTAATCCAGATGTCTTTATTTTTGGCCAGGAAGACTTGTCATTGATGAGAGTGAGGTACTGAAGTCCCCCTCTACAATTATGTCTGGTGTTATCTGGTGATACCTTTGGTATAATAGCATTTGTTTCATGAAATTGGGAGCTCCCATGTTAGGTGCAGATATATTTATGATTATAATGTCCTTCTGTTGGAGTGTGCTTTTAAACAGTATAAAATGACCTTCTTTATCTTTCCTCACTAATGTTGCTTTGAAGTCTACCCTGTCAGATATTAAGATAGCAACCCCTGCTTGTTTCCTAGGCCCATTTGCTTGAAATACCGTTTTCTACCCTTTCACCCTAAGACAGAGAGATAAATTTCCCAGAGTCAACAAACCCTCTGTGGGGGTGGATAATGCTGGACCCAGAAGCCATAGGTTGTTACAGAAAAATCCATTGCAAGGGGTGGGTTCAACTCTCCCAAGTGACTTGTTGATTAAGAAGACCCCTGAGGCCTCTAAAACAACACAGGCTCTTACCAAAGCTCTCGATTGCTCATCAGAATTAGATGGAAAGACCCTACTGCTTCAGTAGCAGGACTGTGGCAAATCAAGCTAGGGCTGGAAACCCCCTTCCTGCTGGCTATCTGTCATAGTGCTAGAAAGTGCTATGCAGCTTGCTTGAAGAGTAAAGTCATCAATAGTCTTTATCAGAAGTGGACTCTGCAAACTACACAATTGCCCAGCCAGGCAAGATGTTCCCACTAGTGCAATAGTAATATGTCCGTTATGGGGGTAACCAACAGCTCTTAGACTGGATTTGGGACCCACTCTATGGGAACATAGTCATGTCTGATATTGAAGACGTAGTTAAAAGCCTATGGCTGGGAAGGTCATAAGCCCTAGGAGGGAGGTACTCCTGTTGCCTGGCTACATGGATATATTTATTCCTACCAAATTGCCTTTAAAATATTTAGGTTTTATGGCCATGCTCTCACTTTTGGTGGGAGAAGCTTCCCTTTTCAGATGGAGGTGACTACTGGGGAGACTCAAAACACTGCTGAGAAGTAAGAGCGGAGTATTCAGCACTAAGTGAGACATCTCTATCACACTGTCTAAGCTCAGGAACCATTGAAGAAGATGTGGTGGAAAGAATGTAAGAGCCAAAACATGGAAAGAATGCTTTTGAATGTCTTTCAGTCACAAATTGTCATTGCCTTTCTGATTTCACACAAGACCTGAATAATACTGGGTTCATCAACATGTGGTCAAGAATAATGAAGGGGGGAAAATAAAGACATCAAAATAGAACACAGAATAATTGGAAAGTACAGGGGGTTCAGTGGAGGAGGAATGGCAGACAAAGGCGGGTGGGGATGAGTATTATATATTGAAGGAAAAAAGAAGTATGGGCTGAGACTGGGATTAAAGAATGTAGAGACAAAATAGCCAATAAATAATGAAGAGGATGGTTAACATACTCAGCATAGTATTTTTTTATTTGAAAGAGACAGAGAGATAGAGGAAGAGTCAGAGAGAGAATGGGTGCCCCAGGGCCTTTTCAGCTGCTGTGAACAAACTCCAGACATGTGCACCCCCTTGTGTGCATGTGCAACACTGTGCGCTTGTGTCACTTTTGTGTCTGGCTATACGCGGGACGTGGAGATTTGAGGAAGCTTTCTTAGGCTTGGCAGGCAGGCGCCTTAATGGCTAAGCCATCTCTCCAGCCCAACATAGTATTTTATTTTATTTATTTATTTGGTAATGCAAGAGAGGCAAATAGTGATAGTGTGCATGCCAAAGCCTCTAGCCACTGCAAAGGAACTCCAGAAGCATGTCCCCTTGTGCATCTGGTTTTATGTGAGTACTGGAGAATCAAACCCGGGTCCTTTGGCTTTGCAGGCAAGTGCTTTAACTGCTAAGCTATCTCTGTAGTCTAAAACATAATATTTTTGACCTATTAGGAAATCAAAAATAACAATATTAATAATGGGACAAAGTGTGGATGAAGTGAGATGTTTACAAACTGGGGTGTGTAAATAAATGCAAATTTTGCTATAACCAGATTTTTCTATTCCTTCAACAACAGAAGAAAAACAATTTAGCTATAGTTTTTATATTTTATTTATTTATTTGAGAGGGAGAGAGACAGAGGCAGATAAGGAGAGAGAGAATGGGTACACCATGTGCCCCCTTGTGCATCTGGCTTACATGAGTACTGGGGAGTTGAACCTGGGTCCTTAGTCTTCACAAGCAAGGGCCTTAACTGCTAAGCCATTTCTCCAGCCCAGCAATAAATTTTAAATATAAAATATGACAGCCTTTTAACTTAGAAAATATGTTCCTAGAGCCCTTGCTTAAAGAAATGAACATAGGGCTGGAGAGATGGCTTAGTGGTTAAGCGCTTGCCTGTGAAGCCTAAGGACCCTGGTTCGAGGCTTGATTCCCCAGGACCCACATAAGCTAGATGCACAAGGGGGTGCATGCATGCATCTGGAATTCATTTGCAGTGGCTAGAGGCCCTGGTGTGCCCATTCTCTATCTATCTGCCTCTTTGTCTCTTATTCTGTCACTCTCAAATAAATAAATGAAAATAAAGAAATGAACATAAAAGTACTTAAAATGTATTATAGGAATATAACTTTATTTACAAGTAAACAACTGGAATTCATCAAAATACTCATCAACAGGAAACTATAGATCATTAAGTAGAATATTCTGTAGTCACTGAACATATTGGTGAATATCCTTAAGAACAAAGTAAATAAGAGTGGGACTACCAGGGATGTTGAAGGGGGTTGGGGAGAGAGGACAAGAATGAGTAATACATTGTATGTATGTATGGAAATGTCATAATAAAACCTCTTCCTTTATAAATTGATATATCATAATTTAAATAAAACTAAATTGAGCTGAACAGATAGCTTAGCAGTTAAGTGTGGTTTCTATGCGAGCATGAGGGCCTGAGGGGGTCTCAGAAGTTCGAATTCCCAGAACTCACATAAAAATCTGGGTATGGCCACGTACATCTGTAACCCCAGTCCTTTGGGAGTGGACACAGGAATTTCTGGGGTCCATACGTGGAATCAGTAACAATAGACTCCACGCAAGGAAACACAAGCAGGTGAGGGAGGGAGGACAACACCTATGAGGTGCCACATCATACCACTCACACACCATATCATATTTTTATTTATTTATTTATTTATTTATTTATTTATTTATTTATTTATTTATTTATTAGAGAGAGAGAGAGAGAGAGAGGCAGATAGAAAGAGAATGGGCACACCAGGGCCTCCAGCCACTGCAAAGAAACTCCAGATGCATGAACCACCTTGTGCATCTGGCTTATGTGAGTACTGAGGAATCAAACCTGGGTGCTTGCAATTTAACTGCTGAGCCATATCTCCAGACCAAGATAGACTTTCTTAATAGTTTGTATGTTAGATAAGTTAAGTAGCATTTTAGAAAAGTAAGATTTTGTACATTTAAAAAATATTTTAAAATTCATAAGTAATATAGATTGATATGGGGCAGTGTCTATAATATTACTACATGAGAGAAGCATGGCATAGTTCCCTATTTGAACTGTTATATTGTATTTACATGTGTTTATGCATAGAAAAATGCCTTAATGTTTAGACTTCTGCTTTTGCATGATTCTCTCTAGGTGATTAAATGATAAGTGATTTTTTTTGTCCTTTTTTTCCTGTATCTAGCCAATGTTAAATATGTGCAATTGTGTGTATAATGAGCATGTATTATTTAAATAATAAGCAAAACCAACAAAGTCATTTCCATTTTGGAAAAAAGGAAGCTCTGGAAAGATATGTCATCACTTATTTTAGAAAGTGAGGTGGTAGAGAAAAAACACTGAGCAGTAATCGTTGCCAGAAAAGTTTGATCAGGTGTCAGTTTCCAGGTTGCTAGTCCTGTAAGCTTACATAAGCTACCCATAATTTCTGTTGCTTTTATGAAAACTGGGGATAATAATATACCTGCTACCATGTGGAAGGCATTGGGTTTGACATTTAATGTGTTATTTAATCCTCAAAACAACTCTTGTTGTAACTATTATTATCCCATTATGCAAAAGTAAGCATAGAGAATATATATTACAGCTCTTTTAAACACCGTAATGGAAACCTAAGAAATCCCTGCAATGTAATCAAGAAGAGATGCTTGCCGTGCACAGCTCAGATATAGATACCAAATATAAGCTTGTAAAACAATGCACTGATGAGCTAGTTTTTAATGTGGATATCCGGCTCCTTTAAGATATTTGCTAATTTAAAGAGACACCTGTGTGTTTCTTTGCGTTTAAAACCAGACAGACATATCAGTAGGTACAACTACTTAGTGGGTGCCATCCAGGGCTCCTGATTAAAACTCAGTCTTTGAGAAATATTTAATTGAATACAAATATTATGTGTAAACTCGTGGTTACCAAATACAATTTCTAGATCCAGCTGGAGAAAGTCAGATTGAGAAGATGGATCAGATATAACACTAGATTGAATTAAAGTGTCTAAAACAGTTCCCTATACCCCAGGTAGACAAACGAATACTATCCAAACTTCCTTATGAAGAGCCTTTCAGGTTAGATGTATTTCAGAATTCAGAAATGGCTGGTTTTTCAGGAAGGTGCTTGAATGCGTATACCTTAGGTAATGTACTGATATGTATATATATTACAAAGCAGGCCTATGCTTTGTAATCAGTCACATTGTTGCCCTTCAGAGGAATGCATGAATATTCATTCTAAGTAGGAAAATGAAAGACTTTAACAGCCTTCTTCCTGTATAAGTTGTATTGCCAAATGAGTTTATGGCAAACTTAGAGAAAGCTTTTCAGTTCAATTAAACCCAACCATGAGAAATGAAGGGCTCTTGTTTTGTTCAAGCTGTTTTCAGGTTTTCATTTACTCTTCATTTTCCTGCCCCTGCTAATGTGTGGAGAAGGGCTCACAGTCGTAGAAAGAGATAATGTGGAAGCACATCCCTGACTCTTATCAGCTGCGTCATCTGGAGTGGTGATAAGAAAGTTGTCTACAGGGAGGAAATTTCTTCCTTCAGAGCATCCTATGCACTCCGCAGATGGATAAATCTTGTCGTTGATGTGAAGAGCTGATAAACAGTTTCCTAGGCTAAGGCTTTTAGAAGCCTTTAGCTTGGATGGAAACCTAACTCATAACCTCTGTTGTCTAGGTTTCTGCTAAGGGAGATGCTCACTACCTATTCAAGTTCTCATGACCTAATTGCAATTATTTAATGTTGAGACCCTTAGTCAGGACTGTAGATACTTTTGTAATTTGAATGATTATGTGAGTTAGGTGAGCAAAGAGTACATTTCCCCTGAACTTTGAATAAAATATTGCTATTAGTAATAGGTCAAAGATAAATAGTGAAAGTTTGGAGAGAAGTCGTTTCAGTCAGGTTCATATTGCTGACAGAAATCCCCCGACCAAGAGCAGCTCGTGGGGGAAAAAAAAGGTTTATTTTGGCTTATAGACTCAAGGGGAAGCTACAAGATGGCAGGGGAAAACAATGGCATGAGCAGAGGGTGGACATCACCTCCTGGCCAACATCAAATGAACAACAGGAACAGGAGAGTGTGCCAAACACTGGCAAGGGGACAGAGGCTATAAAACCCGTAAGCCTGCCCCCAACCATACACTGCCTCCAGGAGGCATTAATTCCCAAATCTCCATCAGCTGGGAACCTAGCATTCAAACCATTTAAGTTTATGAGGGACACCTGAATCAAACCACCACAGACATTTTCAAGCTGCAACACAAATATTTCTGCGTCAAGATATATACATCAACTGGATATCCATGGAAGACATAATAGAAAGAATACCAGAAGTTTAACTCCTCCCACTTTATGATCTCCCAGCTACTTTATTATCTTAAACCCAGCTATGAATGAAGAGAACAGATTAATTCATTGGACTATGAGGAAGAAGTCCCAACTGCAGGTTACTGAGAGCAAAACTTTAGCAAGACCTCTTAAGAATCCTAAGAATGGGATAACTGAGACCCAGAGAGCTTCTACAAGGATGGCACAGACATAAATGGAAGAATCTACACTTTGTCTTGTTTCAAAAGTGAAACAAAAATGACAAAGAAAATATAAAATATCACTTAATACATTGTCTAGCAAGCTTAAGTGGTAGCTATACTTAAAAACTGTAGGAGTGGGCTGGAGAGATGGCTTAGCAGTTAAGGCGCCTGTCTGCTAAGCCTAAGAACCCGGTTCCAATCTCCAGCTCCCACGTTTAGCCAGATGCAAAGTGACGCAAGGGCGCAATGCTGCACTTGCCAACAAGGGGCACACGCATCTGGATTTCGTTCACAGCAGCTGAGAGACTGCTGGCGCGCCCATTCTCTGTCTCCCTCTCCCTGTCTGGCTCTCTCTGTGTCTCTCTCCAAAACATAAATAAATAAATAAAATAATTTAAAAAATTTAAAAAAAACTGTAGGAGTGTGTGTGTTTTCTTTGGCAATGCATTGTAAAGCACAGAATGAATTTGAGATCAAGAGAAATAGAATAAAATAGAAGGAAAAGCCAAGAAGGATGAATCTAAGTAAGCCTGTGTTCCACCCTCTACACAGACAGCACAGCATTCTCCTCTGTGTCTGGAATGGGAAGAAGCGATAAAAGTGTGTGCAGCATGTGTCTGGTGTGACAAGAGAATAGGAAATACAAACCTCTGTTTTGTTCCTGGTCACACTGCAAAGAGCCAGGCAAACTCTGTACACCAGACACTTTAAATTTTAAGAGAAATTTGGTTTCTAATCTGTGCTCATAAAAACCCTCCATTGGGGCTGGAGTGATGGCACAGTGGTTAAGGCCTGCAAAGCCTAAGAACCCAGGTTCAATTCCCCAGTACCCACATAAAGCCAGATGCACAAAGTGGTATATGCGTCTGAAGTTTGTTTCCAGCAGGTAGAGGCCCTAGCATGCCCATGTTCTCTCTCTCTCTTTCTCTCTGCCACTTTCTTTCTCTGTGCACATTTTCTATCTGCCTCTCTCTCTCTCTCTCACTCTGTCCCTCTCAAATTAACAAAAAAATAATTGACTAAATAACTTAAAAACACTATTGTGTCTGTGAATGTGTTATTTGCTTTTTCTGAATTTAAACTTACACATCTCTACTCCACGTACACACCATAAGAAATAAATCTGGAAAGAGGACTTTTCTAGAGATAAGCACAAGTAATAAATTTTTTTTGAGTGTGTGTGTGTGTGTGTGATGTATGCATGTATGGATACACATGTGTCTGTGTGTACACGTGTGTACGTGTATGTGAAGGCCAGAGGACAACCTTGAGTCTTATCCTCAGTGACACTGCCCACCTCTTTTTTTTTTTTTTTTTTTTTTTTTTTTTTTGAGGTAGGGTCTCACTGTAGCTCAGGCTGACCTGGAATTTACTATGTAGTCTCAGGGTTGCCTAGAACTCATGGTGATCCTCCTACCTCTGCCTCCCCAGTGCTGGGATTAAAGGCGTGTACCATCCCCCCCGGCTCTGCCCACCTCTTTTTGAGGCAGGGTCTGCCATTGGCCAGAAATTCATCGTTCAGGCTAGACTGGCTAGCCATGAGCTCCAGGGAACCTCATGTCTCTGTCTCCCAGTGATGGTTTAGAAGTGCACACCTGGCATTTTACAAGAGTTCTGAAAATTGAATTCAGGTTCTCATGCTTGCAAACCTATGCTTTTCACATTGAACCCATCTACCTCCGCAGCCCACAAACAAACCATTGCTAATATTGGGGGAGGGTGTTGCAGCACAGCGATAGACCTATGGAAATGATGTTAAGTTATAATCCTCTAAGGAGAATTTATGCCAACTAATCTTCTTAATCAAATGTTGAACATATGGAGGGACTATCAAGTGTTGCTTTATTAACGCTGAACCTTTACTAGCATGGCAAACAAGATTTATTTATTTATCTTTGGCATGCCTGTGTGTGTATGGTGTGTGCATGTATGCATGTATATATGGGAGCATGTGTGTGTGTGTGTGTGTGTGTGTGTGTGTGGAGGCCAGAGGTTGCTATCAGTTGTCTTCTTCAGTTGCTTTCTACCTTATGGTTTTTGAGACAGACGCTCTTATTGAATCTAGAGCTTACCAAGTCAGATAGACTAGTTATCCAGTAAGTCCTGGGGATCTGCCTGTCTCTACCCATGCAGTGCTGGGATTACAGGGGTGTTCCACCATGCTTGGCATTTTATGAAAGTGTTAGGGATTAAACTCAGGTCCTCATGCTTGCATAGCAACCATGTTACCTATTCAGGTACCTCCCCAGCTCCAAAACTTAATTAATTAATTAATTAATTATTTTTGGTATTTTTTGAGGTAGAGTTTCACTCTAGTGCAGGCTGACCTTGAACTAACTCTGTAATGCCAGGTTGGCCTTAAATTTATAGAGATCCTTCTCAAAAACTTATTTTTGAATGTATATATTTGTTTTATCTCTATATTTTTCTGGAATGAATAACTTGTAATAACTTGAATGACATGTTGAACTTAGTGTCTAAGCTGTGTACTCAGGAAGTCAGACTCAGTGACCGGAGCAGCAGCAAGAAATAAGAGAGTGAGCAGGGCGTGGTGGCGCACGCCTTTAATCCCAGCACTAGGGAGGCAGAGGTAGGAGGATCACCATGAGTTCTAGGCCACCCTGAGACTACACATTGAATTCCAGGTCAGCCTGGGCTAGAATGAGACCCTATCTCAAAAAAAAAAAAAAAAAAAAAAAAGTAAGAGTGTAAACACCTATGGACATAATTGATAATTGTGCTCTATCTATAATATATCAATCAATCAGCTATCTTATACCCATCCCTAGCTTGGTATAACAAAAGCAAATATTTAAAAACTTAAATTTCAAAAATTAGTGTGAACATCAAGGAACATGAATTTATTCTAATTAGATTTATGACCTTCTTCTTCCACTCCTTAATATGAAATAATTTTGTATCCCAGCAGGATAAAAGTTGTTAGGAAATTATTATAAACAGAAGTGTCTTTAAAACCTGACTTTTCCTCTCTATACCCAAGATACATGAATATTTCTGCAATGAAAAATAGCTAGTTTAAAACACAGTGGACTGAAGGTTACTGTTATGAATAGCTCATTAAAATTGATAAGAAAAACACTGAGACCCCAATATGAAAATGTGCAAAGGACATGAACAGTAATATATACTAGCAAAGATAATTAGCAAGGAACATATGGGAAAATGTTTAGCCTTGTTAGTTAGTTAGAAAAACAAGCTCATATAATTATGTTAATATTTTACACATTTAAATGTGTTAGAAAAATTATATTCTGGTGGGTTTTATCACATATTCAAGAATAATCAGCATTATCTTTTAAAAATACCTTGAAAAGGTAAAAGAGGAGTATTTCCCATCTTATTTAATGAGTCTAGTATCACCCTGCTACCAAAATCAGACAAAAACATTCCAAGAAAATAAAACTAAAGACCAATACCTCTTATGAATGCAGAACAAAAATCTTCCACAATTTACTATCAAAGCCCAGTAACATAAGAAAGGATTATACACCATGACTATGTAGGCTTTCTCCTAGGAGAATAGGTAGTTGTTCAAGATGTTAAAAAAAAAATCAATAAAACAGTCCATGTCACATCCCTAGAATAAAAGAAAAAAAAGCTTTCATACAATCATCTAATGGACAGAGGGAAAAACATTAACAAGCTACAACTATTTCATGAAAGAAAAGAAAAGAAAAGAAAAGACACTCAATGAGCTGAAAAGAAAATTCCCTTCACCTAATAATGACCATCAACAAAAATTATAGCTAGTATCAAGCTTAATGATGAAAGATTTGATGCCTTCTTCCTAAAACCAGATTATCTACTCTTGTCACTTTTACTGGATATTGTTCTAGTAATTCCAGTAAAAGTTGGGTTGGAAAGAAAAGGCAATATTGTCTCTATTTGACAATCATCAACCGTGCAGAAAATTCCCAAGAAACACATATAATTTTAACAAGGTTGCAGGATATACAATCAATATATAAATAGCAATTTAATTTATACAGATTGATTAATAAATAATTTGTAAACGAGATGAACAAAGAAAATGCATTTATGACAACATCAGAAAAGAATAAAATGCTTAGCAGCAAATTTAACAAGGGCATTCAAATTTGTACACTAAAAGCAGAAAGCATTTTTAGCAAAACGTAAGATGTAAATAAGTTGGAAAGCATCCAATGTTCATGGATTGCAAGGCTATTGTTAAAAATGACAATTTGGGGCTGGACAGATGGCTTAGAGGTTAAGGCACATGCCTGCAAAGCCTAAGGACCACGGTTTGATTCTCCAGGTCCCACGTGAGCCAGATGCACAAGGGGGCACATGTGTTTGGAGTTCATTTGCAGTGGCTAGAGGCCCTGGCACACCCATTGTCACTCTTCCTCTCTCTCTTTCCCTCCTTCTGTCTCTAATAAATAAATAAAAATAAAATCTTTTTTAAAATGACAGTATGTTCCAGACTAATCTCCCAGGTTCAACACAAAACCTATCATAATCCCAACTGCCTTTTCTGGAGGACAGAGATTAACAAGTCAGTTGTAAAAATCAAATGGAAATTCAAGGGATCCAGAAGAGCTATGACACTTGAAAATAACAGAGTTGAAGGACACACACCTCTTGACCTCAAACTTTATTATGAAGATCTAAAAGTAAAGACTATGTGGTGCTGACATAAGGATAGAAATAGTGATAGAAGTATAGACCAATGGGGGCTGAAGAGATGGCACAGTGCTTCAAAGTGCTTGCTTGCAAAACCTGATGGCCAGAGTTTGATTCCCCAGGAATCACGTACAGCCAGATGCACAAAGTGGTACATACATCTGAAGTTCATTTACACTGGCAATAGGCCCTGGCACCCCATTCTCTCTTTTTCTGTCTGACTGTCTGCCTTTCTCTCTCCTTACAAAGAAATAAGTAAAAATATAAAGATAAAAGCATAAAAGAGATATAGAACAATGGAATGGAATTGATAATCTAGAAATAAACCCTTACATTATGACAAATTGATTTTCGACAGAGTGCTAAAACAATTCAATGGGCTATTGACAGCGCTGGATGTATATCAACATGCAAACATACAGAAATGAACTTCACACAAAAATGAACTCAAAATACTTCAAAGACCCCAATATACTACCGATAAAACAAAAGAAAAGCAGAAGAAAACATAGATATCTTTGTGACCTAGGATTAAGTAATAGTTCCTTTGACACAATGCCAAAAATACAAAGGAAAAAATAAATACATTGAACTCAATCAAAATTTAAATCATTTGTTTCCAAGGATAGAATCAAGTAATAGAAGAGAAAGACAATCCAAGAAATGAGGGGAAATATTAGTAAATCATAGACTTTGCAAAATATACAGACTCTTATAACTCAACCATAAAGACACTATGACTTCAGTATGGTTAGGATTTAGAATAGACATTTCCTTGAGGACGATATAGAAATGGATGATAAACACTGAGAAAGAGGCCTTAAATCATTAGTTACTGGGGATAATGTCAATTAAACACAATAGGATGCCACCTTATATGAATGAAAATAGTGTTAAAGAGGTAGAGAAATTGGAACTCTCTGTACTAGGGAGATGGCTCAGCAGTTAAAAGGGTCTTGTTGACAAAGCCTGCTGGCCTAGGTTCAATTCTCTAGAACCCACAAAAGCCAGGTACAAAGTAGCCACATGCATCTGTGATCCCAATGTTTCTATGACAATGGGAGGTGAAGCCAGGAGAATCTGACATAAGCTTGAGGCCCAACTATTATACCTTCCATTTGTATTCAAGACCCTGTCTCAAGGGGGAGCATAGATGCCTCAAGGTTGTCCTCTGACCACCACTCATGTGCCATGGCATGCACACACACACACACACACACACACACACACACACACACACACATCGGTAATAAAGATATTAAAAAGAAAATTGAAGCTCTCATACACTTTTGAAAAGTGCAACATTTGAAAAACCATTTAACTTCTTGAAGTTAAATATGTTACTATAATCTAAAAATTTCACTCCTGTATCTTACAGAAGTTGAAATATGTTCACATAAATCCTTGTCCACAAATGTTTATAGCAGTATTATGTACAACATTGAAAAAGTAGAAACATTTCAAATATTCATCAAATGATAATTCATGAACAGACTGTATTATAACTATACATTAAAGGACTTAACTACAAATTCATGCTCTGACCTGAAAATTATTACTCTATGAAATAAACAGAATAGACTGCTTTATGGAGAGGAGGGGAAAATGAAGAGTGAATGCTGGTGGGTATGGGTGATATATGAATAAAATCCCAATGAAACTGTTATTTTAAAAATATTTCTCTAGGGCTGGAGGAATGGCTTAGCAGTTAAGACATTTGCCTGCAAAGCCAAAGGACCCTGGTTTGGTTCCCCAGAACCCACGTTAGCCAATGCACAAGGGGGCACACACATCTGGAATTCATTTGCAGTGGCTGGAGGCCATGGCATTCCCATTCTCTCTCCTTCCCTCTTTATCTGTCAAATAAATGATAAAATATTTTTAAATTTTTCAAAAAATTAGGTGCCCCATTAACACAGCAGGTAGTATATCAGTCTCATAAAAATGTTTCTCATAGTCCATGTTGTCTAGGCTAGAGAGACTGCTACACATAATTTCATAACAGTTTAGAAGTCAGTAGAATTCTTTTTGCAACCCTGATGTGGTGGCACACACCTTTAATCCCAGGACTGGGAGGCAGAGGTAGGAGGACCGCTGTGAGTTTCAGGCCAGCCTGAGACTACATAGTGAATTCCAGGCCAGCCTGGGCTAGAGTGAGACTCAACCTCAAAAAAAAATATTTATAGAATTCTGTTTTAAAAATTTGCTCTTGGTCAAGTTTATACATATCTATATATTATAATTGGATCATACAGACCCCCTTTACTCTCTCCTATCTCCCTCCCATTCCCTCTGAACCCCTTTTTCTTCACCCCATGTATGAGTGGATACATCATTGAAGAGACTCCCCCTTTCCCAGCAATTGTTTATTTATTTATTTGACAGTGAGAGAGAGAGAGAGAGAGAGAGAGAGAGAGAGAGAGAAGGGGCATGCCAGGGCCTCCAGCCACTGCAATGAACTCCAGATGTGTGCATCACCTTGTGCATCTGGCTAACGTAGGTCCTGGGGAATTGAACCTGGGTCCTTTGGCTTTGCAGGCAAATGCCTTAACCGCTAACCCATCCCTCCAGCCCCCCCCAGCAACTATTAAATACCAATTCTCAGGAAGGGTGGGAATATTTAAGCCCCCCCATCTGTAATGAATGGTGACTGGCCCTATCTTCTGCAGGGCTTGTGTGGGTTACCACAGCTGCTGTGAATTTGCTAGTGCAATGTCCACATGGTATTCAGGTGAGAGAGATCCACAGGATTCCTCCCCACCCTCCAGCTCGTATACTCATTCCACCCCCACTTTCCTGAGCTTTGGGAGGAGATGGTATAGAGGTCTCATATAGGGTTCAGCACTCAGCCGTCACTTGTTTTCAGCACTTTCACCAGTTATGAGACTGCAGTAAGTCTACCTCACCACAAACAGCACTTTTCTGTATAAAACTAAGAGTAGCACTAATCTGTGGGTACAGACATAAATATTTGGAACGAAGTTTAACAACACATCTGTTTAGCAAAACAATACTGAATTCTCTTCTAGGACCTATGATCTCTCCAGCCATGGGCTTTTGACCTGGCTTTAT
The DNA here is from genome assembly GCA_036365145.1 of Orientallactaga sibirica. NCBI lineage: Eukaryota > Metazoa > Chordata > Mammalia > Rodentia > Dipodidae > Orientallactaga > Orientallactaga sibirica. Next base: position 1,439,667 of record JAEOAD010000024.1, read on the forward strand.
AGTATTAGGCATGAATTCCCTTATGAGGGTGGGTTTACAATCCAATTAGAAAGCAGCTGGTTACCTCCATAGCAGTCATGCCACTATTGCACCAATGGGCACCTCTTGCCTGATAGGTCAGTATTGCAGTACAAAGGGTCCACCAACAGGTGAGACCATTGACAACTTTTCTTTCCCAGCAGCCTGAATAACACCTTCTGGCACTATGATAGCTAGCTAGAAGGGATCAGGGCTTCTATTTCAGCTCCAGCTTGATTTCTGAACATCCTGCATCCAGAGTGTGTGGAGTCTTCAGCAATAGGGTCTTACTGTTCCATTCTACTGGCCAACCAAGAGCAACGACAATAGACTGTCTTGTTTTGGTGACCTTTGATGCTTCCCTGACCACCAACTCATAGGGCAGAATCCCACACCTGGTACTTTTATTTTCATTTAATAAATAACTCACAGCTCTGGGAACAGCATTACCTATCCATGTAGGCATGATATCTCTGTTCATTCACATATGGCTTTTTCATATCTCCTAAGTTTTCATTAATTTCCTCCCACTCCCTTCTTTCACCTATTGTATGGCACAATACAGGCCTGGTCCTAGCCAGACCACATGGCAGAAGACAACAGGAAGTGGCTTCTGTAAAATGGCGTTTCCAAGGCTTTGTGACAACAGTTACAGCCCCATGCTCGCGAAGCCTACCCACGAGATGTCCTGTCCAGAGACAAGCTGTCATTGGTCACCAAAGGGGACGCCCCATACAAGGATTAACAGCCCCTTAAAACCCACTTCCTGAACCAGTTTGATTCACTTTCACCCAACTCCCGGAGTCTGTGTCGTGACTTCGCTGCTCACCCCAATTCGGCAGAGAATCGTCCCTCCATTATGGGGGGACCCCAACAACCTATCCTCAACACTTAACCATGATCAGCCCTTTCCAATTCCAGAATTCTCCCCCCATTATTTTGACATCACTTTACCTTCTACTATTCCACTTCCATCCATGTTCATTGCTGCTTTGTTTACAATAGCTAGGAAATCAAATGTCCATCAATTAACAAACTGATAATGAAAATATAGTTTATATACATAATGTACTTAAAGAAACATGAAAATGAAATTTGCAAAAAAGATAAATGAAACTGAAAATACTGTAATGAGTGAGGTAACATAGACCAAGAAAGAAAACACCCCATGTTCTCTCTTGTATGTGGGTCCTGCTTTGATGTGTTTAATTTGGAATACATTTCTTTTCTAAAGCAAATTTGACTATGTTCATGAGCCATGTAACTCTTTCCATTTAGCATACCTGCCCCTGGGAATTTAAAGCATGCCTGTGCCAAAACTATGGAAAAGGTGATATTCAGTTTTCCTAACACCAAAAGAAAAAATAAACATTTAGTGTTATATACAAAGCAAGACTGGACATTTCATGCTTCTTCAGTGTGAGATATTGTTCAAAAGTTTATAATGTTTTGTAGTGTACTGAACTAACTATATCCTCAACCTACAATGAACTGTTGAATAAAAATGTTTTAAATGTTATTGTCTTTTAAATAATTTAAACACACAGACAAGGCCTGATGACAAATGTGGATCCATGGCCATAAGGGGTTTGTTAGTGTGATATAACCCTTGAGCTATCTTGCATTATCTTTATGAAGATTGAGAACCTACCCCAATAGTCTTGCTATTAGGATGCTATTATATTTTAAATATTTTAACTCTCCAATAGATAATTGATGATGATTATTTTTGGAATATGTGGCATATCCAGAAAGGTGTGGAAATTCTGACCAGATGAAAGCACCAGGCAATTCCAGCCATGCTTGGAAGAAGCTGCTTCTGAATTCAGTGCCTATTGTGTACATTTCATATACTTTCATTCATTCAGTAAGCAAGCTTTATGTCTGGAATCTTTCTCTGGGATTCATATTTGTTTTCGTTTCATTAATAGTGTTGTAGCATCAACCACAATTTTTATAACCATATAATATTCTGTTGTATAGGCATAACAAGCTTTATTGATTGGAAGATGTGGGAAGCCTATCCTCGTTGTAAAGAAGTCTGTCCAGAATTGACACCTGGTGGAAAACCAAGCTAGTGGAAGATGTGAGCCTTCCTCACCAACAACAGATTGGACCACAGACTGTGTTGTTCACCTTGGCAAAGGAAGGTGCATTATGGGAATTGTGACACTTGAGAAATGCTCCTTCTATCAATCCAAGACCAAAGCATGGCACTGAATCTCAAAAAGGACTCTTAAATAGAGGTATAACAGATACCTACCATATACATTTATACGTAGTAAAGTTCATAACTATTAAGTCTGCAACTGGGTGAATATTCATATAAATTCATTTTCCTGTCATTTAGATCAAAAGTGAACTTTTTGGCAGCACAAGACAGTCCTCATATCCACTCTGATGCCTCTGAAGAAGGCAACCAGCATCTGACCTATATTGTCTCCATATTGTTTGAGGAACTGGATAAACATGGAATTATCCTGGGTATTTTTTGTGTCCTCTTCTCTTTTTAAATGTTTTATTTATTTATTTATTTATTTATTTATTTATTTATTTATTTATTTATTTATTTAAGAGAGAGAGAAAGGAAGAAGTAGGTAGAGAGAGAATGGGTGTACCAGGGCCTCTAGCCACTGCAAACAAACTCCAGATGTGTGAGCTACCTTGTGCACCTGGCTCACATGGGTACTGGGGAATTGAACCTGGGTCCTTAGGCTTCAAAATCAAGTGTCTTAACTGCTAAGCCATCTCTCTAAGCATCTCTCCAGCCTGTGTCCTTGTCTCTTGTTCACTATTATGCCTAGGAGAGTTGCCCATGGTGTGTGCGCAACTACATGGTCATACACCACCTGCAGATTATAGAAAAGTTAGCAAGATTCCTTCCACTTAAACTTACTGTGATATCAAATAAATGCATGATTAAATATATTACTACCTTGTGTAGCATACATCTTGAGAAACATGCAGTGGTTACCAAAGGAAGGGGAGAGTGAGAGGGTTGAATAAGAGAGAGGAGGAAAGCATGAGGAGTGGTTCAGCCATGGGAACTAAGTTACAGGGAGAGAGGAGCAAGGAGTTCTGTGCACTATTGTACAGTAGGGCGATTACAGAGAGCAATGATGCACTGAGCATTTCACAAAGTGATAGAAGAAAAGATTTTTGTAGGTTTTGCCATAAGGAATTGATATACACAACCCAATTTAATGATCACAGGTATACTCCACAAATATGTACCATTTTTCTGTTTTCATTATCAATTAAAAATTTAAAAGGAACTGAATAAATCAACCACCTTAAGAGAAGATTGTTTGAAATGAATTCACTTAAGAACATCTGGCTCCGACAGAAGGCCACTGCAGTCAGCTAGAGAGCTGTCACTTCTGAATCAATGCACAAGCTGGCTTGGGGGACTCTGTAAGGCTGTGTGGTAATTCTGTGGAGAGTGGAGAGGAGCCAGGAAGGACAGGATGGACTAGCTTGCCAAAATGGTAAACAAAGGACACTGGCAAGCTCAGGAGGGTCTGCAGGCAGAAGTTACATGAGAGTGCTCTTTGCACTCCAGAGAGCCCCATGCAGTGAACTTGCAGTGGGATGCTCTAGTCTACTCCCAGGCCACCCTGCCTGTCTCAGGCAGAAGGTCTGCTGAGTCTCCAGGTTCAGGGATGAGGAAACGCTTTCACCACAATCTCAGCTCTCACTAAGGGGCCATTTGCAAACCCTGGGTCTTTACAGTACACTTGATCAGAAAAGCAGAGATTCATGAGGTCTGCAAACTGCATTGCTTTCTTTCTTTCTTTGGAAGAGAGAGAGAGAGAGAGAGAGAGAGAGAGAGAGAGAGAGAGAGAGAGAATGGGCACACCAGGGCCTCTTGCTGCTGTAAGTGAATTCCAGACACACGCGCCCCTTTGTGTGTCTGGCTTTATGTGGGTCTTGGGGCATCAAACCTGGGTTCTTTGCTTTGCAGGCAAGCACCTTAACCACTAAGCCATCTCTCCAGCCCTGTAAACTGCATTTCTGAGCTTCTTGTGGGCTGACATTAGAGGTTAGGTTGGGTTACATAACACTGATGCTCATAATCATAACATCGTAGTATAAGTCTGTTCTTGTGTAAAGGAGGAGCGGGGGCAAGTGTGTTCTATGCTTACATATACCCAGTGAATCTTTATCTCCTAGAATGGGAATTACTAATGTCTGACCACAGAAGCCAGCAGGAAAGCTTACAGGCTACCAACCTATACAATTTTCTATTGACAGAGAGAAACTTATCATCACTAACCTTTCAAAATGCATAGAACATATTTTGAACAGTTCAATAGTTTTGCTTTCTCTATAATTAAGGAAAAACAGACTTATGTAAGTTAGTACCCTGTATGACCTTGGGGAAATAACTTCTTGGAGTCTGAATTCCTCAACTGTAAAATGATGAGTTTAAATTAAGAAATCTCTAAAGTGCATTTTAAATGCTAATATAATTTATTTCTAAATCAAGTCATGTAGAGAACCTAAAAAAAGAAGTTCCCCTTTGATGTTAGGCTTCGCTTTACATTAGCATTAATTCCAGGAACCAACTTTTGATTTGGAATGACGAAGAATAATGTTCTGCTCCATTCGGGTGCTACATTTGGAGAACACCATGCGTACTACCAACACAGCAGGTGAGCGCTGCACCACAGAATAGCTGTTCCTTCTTCAGGAAGAGTGATGAGCCTCTGACCAAAGAGGGCTCTTTTGGGCTTAGATAGAAAAAGTGCCAATGTCAGATAACATTAGATTAATTTGAGACCCAGAAAACCTTTGGGTCAGGCTCACCCATTTATCTTTATTTGAGCCCTTAGAAACCTGTGTGCCAGGTGTTTATTACTCTCAGACAAGTGCCTTCTGTTTATCAGGGAAGCATTTGTTGAGATATGAGTCTCCACTGCACATGTGCTATTCAGGGATAGGAAGTTGGCATGTCAAGACCAAGTTGCAAGGAACCACGTTTCAGTATGAGGAAACGGTCATGATCAAGAGTTTATTAGACAAAATGTAGATTAGGCTCATGGTTTTATTTTAGTGTGTGTGTGTGTGTGTGTGTGGTGTATATGCGTGTGCATGTGCTCTGTGCACACTGTGTGGAGGCCAGGGAGGACATCAAGTATGTTCTATCACTCTTCTGCCTTTATTTCCCTGATAGCATCTCTCATTGAACTTGAAGCTCCTCATTTTTCAGTTAGGCTGGCTAATAATCCTCCTGTCTCTGACCTCAGCCCTGGTTTTCATGTGGGTGCTAGGGATTGATCTGAGGTTCTCATGCTTGCACAGCAGTACTCTTACTCATTGAGCCACCTCCCCAGACCCTAAGTACATGTGTTAATTGTGCCAGATTAGCAGATCATCTGCAGACAAATATGCCATCACATTGCTGCAGAACTGTTTCTGATGCCCATCCCACCTTTTTGGTGCCCAATATGCAGTAACTCCTGCTGTCAAGTGCTGATGCAAGAGATGGAAATTCCATTTTTCTTCTCTTCTACAGGAAACACAAAGGCCCTCCCATACAATCTTCTGAGCTATTGTCATACACTATGATTAATGTATTTCTTGTATGTTTCTTTCTTTTTAAATCTCGAAGTATATTCTTTTGTTTTATTGGGCTATTTATTCTCTTGACATCCTTGGATGTGAGTTAATGGAACCATGATAAAAGGATAGGAAAGTAGCGCAAACAAGGCTGATGGTATAGATTCTGGACAGCCTGACGAATTAGGGGTGGCAAGGATAAGAACAAAAGATAAAATCACCAGATTTGTGTGCACTGAGATGGTCCAAATGAACCAGAGCTGGATAGTTATGCTGTGCTGTGACTCTGGAAAATAAATGCAGGAAAGATTGGTGGTCAGAAAAGGATTCAAAAAGATGTTTGTTTTTCTTATAAAAATTAATTTTAATATGTAAACTTTAAACATTTAGTCAAAGATCCCAGAATAATGCTTCATACTAAATGATATTTAATCAATATTCATTAAAGTCAGAGGGAGGAATTGATGAATTTGAGGATGAGAAGATTGCACGGATAAACAATTTGTAAATTTTGTCTCCCTGGAAGAGTGCCCACCCTCATTCTGGACATGCCCATCCACCCTGTCATAATGGCCAAGATGGCAAGGTGCCATCATGCTGCTCTTAGTTTGTGTAGGGATGAAACCCAGACTAAAACAATCCCGGTGCCTTCCCTCCAGAGGAATGGGTCCAGAGAAGCAGCTGCCACAATCAGAGCCAGGAAGAGGGCTCTCTAAGGATCGTTCGTGGAAAGTGTTGCCTTGCCAAGTGCTACTCAAAATGCAAGCTGGAATAACTAAACTGGAAAACTGTGCAAGAGGCAATGGGTCAGACATTATGAAGTCAACTTACAGAGACAAAAAGGGCAAAGAATCTTGATCACTTTTGTCCCTGATTCTAAGCTGTTCCCAAGACTCCGTTTCATCCAGCTCCCTTGGGTCACTTGAGCCAACAATGGCCCTCGGAAGTGTCCTTGGTAAGGCAAGGGACAGTTAAAGTAGAAGTGGAGCTAGGTTGTTTTGGGAGTCATCTAAAATGCAAGCCATGTGAGGTAAAGGATCGTGTCGTTCATCTTCATAATCACAATGCATAAAGGAGTGCTTAGCACACAGTCGGCAGTCAATAACTCTATAGTCTCTGCAAAATACACTTATTAAGTGTTGTGGAAACATGCTAAGTGCTGAGAGTAAAACAGTGAGCAAGACGCATGAGGTCTTTGCCTGAAGAAGCTTTCAATCAAGTGGAGAGGATAGGGAAGATAGTGGCCCTGATAATGACAAGCAGGGCTTGTCTGATAGGGGTACATTAATTATAGTTTGAGGGTGACAAGTTGATAGCCTAGCTAATCCACGTTTAAAAGGGTATCATTAGGTAATCAGGTGTTTCACAGAACACAGGAGCAAGAACGCCACCTGGCTTTAGGAGGATGGGGAGCTGGGGTTGGAAAGCCATTGCCTCTGCACAAATATTCTCTTCTTCTCATGCTCTTCTCTGCCTCTTTCTTTTGTTGTTTGTTTGCTTGCTTTTATGAGGTAGGGTCTCACTCCAGCCCAGGCTGACCTGGAGTTCAGTATGTAGTCTCAAGCTGGCCTTGAAATCACAGCGATCCTTCTACCTCTGCCTCCTGAGTGCTGGGATTAAAGGCGTGAGCCACCATGCCTGCCCCACTCTGCTTTTTTTGATCTTTGCCAGAGACTGACTTTGCTCTCCACCAAACTGTTGGGAAGCTAGTGACAGTCTCATGCAGATGCCTCCAGAGAAGACAACTGTGCTGACCAGGAGTCCCCTGAGGAGGAGCATCTCATCTTGAAAGTGATATACTTCAAATACTCCAGAACTTTGAAAACATGCTCTGAGAAAATATTGAAGTTATTTTTAAATGTTTTCAATATTGCTGCTGCAGGAACTATTTTTAATTCTTCATGTGTTTTTATATTATTTATTTATGTGCAAGGGGAGAGAGAGAGGGAATGGGGCTTGCCAGAGCCTCTACCCACTGCAGACCAACTCCAGATGCATGTGCCACTGCCACTTTGTGCATCTATGTGGGTACTGGGGAATTGAAGCCAGGTTGTTAGGCTTTACAGGCAAGTGCCTTAACCACTGAACCATTTCCTCAGCTCTGCATGAACTTTTTGAATAAAATGGCAAGACAAAAGTTTCATAATGCCAAGAAAAATATTCTGATGGACTGGTCTTGGGACAGATGTACCCAATAAGGACGTAAAGTCACAAGACCATGACTATTGTGTTGTTGGGGTCCCTCCTAGGGGCAGCCCAGGAGGGACAGCAGGGTCTCTGCCAAATTGGGAGTGAGAGGCACGTAGTCACGACACAGACTCCAGGAGGTGGGTGGAAGCAGGCAGAGGGCAAGCTGCTGTAAACTCTTTTATTCAAGGAAGTGTAGGGGGTTTAAAGGGTTTGGCTGGCCAATCATTGTATGGGGTGGTCTCCTGCTTGTGACCAATAACAGACTATCTCTGGACAGATCATCTCACAGCAGGTTTCTCGTGAGCATGGGACTGTAGCTGTTGTCACGCCAGGCCTGTGCAGGAAGCCATGTCCACAGAAGCCACTTCCTGGTTTTTCTGGCATGCAGTCTGGCTTGGGCCCGAACTGCATTGTGCCATACATATCCTCCTTTTTGTTTTTATTATTGGCAACCCTGGGAGGCATAGTTCTTTGCCAAGCCATTGTTGACCCCAGGCCCTAAGGGATCATCACATGTGACAGTGTCTGTCTTAGGTTGCCCCATCTCATGGGGTCTTACCCGTCATTGACTACCCACCATCCTGGTGAGAAAACCCGAGACGTGTGGTCTGGTTTCTTTTAGCATTTTGTCTGCCTAGGGCCCAACCTGCATTGTGCCATACGTTGTGTCTATACCCATGTTGGGCTGAGGTAGAGGACACAAGGGAAATATATATATATATATATATATATATATATATATATATATATATATATATATATGATATTTATTTGCTTTATTTGTTTTTGACATTTTCACAGTTATATGCTTTGGTCATATGTACCCCATATTACCCTCCCTTACCCTCTCGGTCTCACTGTATACTTCTCATCTCTTACAAATGGCTATGCCTTGACAAGAATTACTCTCCCTCCTGGGCAACCTCTAACTGCCATTAGCTCATTAGGAGGCTTGTGGCTTCCCGGCCCCACATCTATAACTGAATGATGACTGGCCTCATGTGTGCAGGTTTTGTGGAGATAATCACATGTGATGTGAGGTCATAAGTGTAAATAGTCAGAACTCCACAGTTCTCCTCACGTTCCTTCAGCTCTTCCTTCTTTCCCTCTAATCTTCTGCAATGTCTCCTAAGCCCTGAAAGAAATGATGTGTATGTCTTGTTTAGGCCTGAACACTCATCAGTCAGTCATTTTCAGCCCTTTACCAGTTATAATTCTCTGCAATGGCTGTCTCACACTGGGAGAAAAAGAGCTTTCCTGATGGGCTGAGGGCAAAACTGATCTGTGCCTATAAAGATAAATATTAGAAGGCAGTTTACAACACATCCATTTAGGAATACAGCATAGCAGGTTCTCCTCTAGGTCCTAACACCTCCCCAGCCATGGGCTTTTGACCTGAATTTCAGTAGTAGGCAAGTGTCTTCTGTGGAGTGGGCCTCAAATCCAATCATAGAGCTGTTGGTTACCCCCACACAGCACATACACATGCCATAACCTTCATGCCACTATTGACCAGAGAGTGCAGCTTGCCTGGAGGGTCAGCTTTGTACAATGAGGGCTCATCACTGGTAAGTGATATAGGTGACCTTTATCTGCCAGCAGCCTGCATAGCACATTCTGGTATTGTGAAAATTGCCAGCAGAAAGATTCCACTTCAGTTCCAGCTTGATTTCTTTATGCACACTGAATGAATTTCTTACAAGCTGGTGAGATTGTCTAAATGCTGTTCATGTCAAACATAAAGAGCACACCTTAAATTCCTGCACTGGAAGGCAGAGGAAGGAGGGTCACCATGAGTTCAATACCAGTTCTAGGACTAGAGTGAGTTCCAGGTTAGCCTGGGCTAGAGTGATACCCTACATTGAAAAACAACCCCCCAAACAAAAACAAAACCAAAAAAGGTATTCACTGCAGGGAAGAAATAACTGTCAATGGAGAATCTAGGAGAGGCATGTATTCCAGGGGAAAGATCATTTGAATGAGAGAATGAACAAGCTACTATGTCAGATGCTTTAGTGAAAGCTGTGGTTTGTATATAGAAGGAACTCAAAGTCCGAGGTGGGTGAAATTTCAGAGGGAAAATGCCCCAGGGAGGAAAGAGAACAAGAGAAATCACCAATGGCAAGGCAACAAGAAGCCAAAACAGGGACAGTGTGCCTGCTGGTGAGAGTGTTACTGTACTGAGTGCTGCTCAGTATTCTCAGTGCTGCTCCGTGTTCTCAGTGCTCTCAGTATTCTCAGAACTCTGTGTTCTCAGTATTCTCAGTGCTCTCAGTGTTCTCAGAACTCTCAGTAATTTTAATACTCTCAGTATTCTCAGTGCTCTCAGCATTCTCAGAACTCTGTGTTCTCAGTATTCTCAGTGCTCTCAGTGTTCTCAGAACTCTCAGTAATTTTAATACTCTCAGCGCTCCCAGCATTCTCAGTGCTCTCCGTAATTTTAATACTCTCAGTATTCTCAGTGCTCACAGCATTCTCAGTGCTCACAGCATTCTCAGAACTCTATGTTCTCAGTATTCTCAGTGCTCTCAGTATTCTCAGACCTCTCAGTAATTTTAATGCTCTCAGCGCTCCCAGTATTCTCAGTGCTCTCCGTAATTTTAATACTCCCAGTATTCTCAGTGCTCTCAGCATTTTCAGAACTCAGTGCTCTCAGCGCTCTCAGTATTCTCAGTAATATTAATGCTTTCAGTGCTCGCAGTATTCTCGGAGCTCTCGGTAATTTTAATACTCTCAGTGCTCTCAGTATTGTCAGTGTTCTCAGTGCTGTCAGTAATTTTAATATTCTCAGTGATTGCAGTATTCTCGGAGCTATCAGTGCTCTCGGCAATTTTAATACTCTCAGTGCTCACAGTATTCTCAGAGCTCTCAGTGCTCTCAGCAATTTTAATACTCTCAGTGTTCTCAGCATTCTCAGTGCTCTCAGCAATTTTAATGCTCTCAGCACTCTCAGCATTCTCAGTGCTCTCAGTAATTTTAATACTCTCAGCGCTCTTGGTACTCTCAGCAATTTTAATGCTCTCGGTGCTCTCAGTAATTTTAATGCTCTCAGTGCTCTCAGCATTCTCAGGGATCTCAGTAATTTTAATGCTCTCGGTACTGTCAGTATTCTCAAGGCTCTTGGTAAATGTTAATACTTCCAGTGCTTCCAGTAATTTTAATGATCTCAGTGCTCGCAATATTCTCAGGGCTCTTGGTAATTTTAATACTTCCAGTGCTCTCAGTAATTTTAATACTCTCAGTGTTCTCAAGTGATTTCAGCACTCTCAGTGCTCTCAGTGCTCCCTGTACTCTCTTACACTCTACTTTTTTGACTTCCTTACACTCCTTTTTTTTTTTTTTTTTTGAGACAAGCCCAACAGACCGGCTTTTTTTTTTTTTAATGTGTGAGAGAAATAGATAAAGAGAGAATTGGCTTGTCAGGGTCTCCAGCCACTGTAATCAAATTCCAGATGAATGCACCACGTGGTGTAGATGTGAGACCTTGTGCATGTCTCACCTTTGTGCGTCTGGCTTATATGGGACCAGGAGAGTTGGACATGAGTCCTTAGGCTCACAAGCAAATGTCTTAACCACTAAAGCCATCTTTCTGGCTCTACACTTCTTACTTTTGAAAGTTTGATTATAAATAATCCCCACTAAATGATATGTCCCAAGCTCAATTAAGATCTTGAGAGTCTGAAAGAATGTAATAACAAAGCTACTGATAAAGGGAGGAAAGGCTGGAGAAAGGTAGAAGAGAAGGAAAAGGGAAGAGAGGAAGGCAGGAGAGGTGAGAAGGGAAAAGAAGCAGAGGCAGGCATTTTGAGGCCAGCTCAGATATTCCTGTTATCTTCTCTCCATCAATCACTATTCTGTCTTGTAGTTTCTGCTTTCCTCCCCACCCCCTTGCTTGAATCCTTATAGTTCTTTTTCTCTCAGGTTCCAAATCAAATCTGCTCTACTCATATTTCTCCCTTGCCCTTCGAGTTAGCTGCAAGTTGCAATATTATAACTTACAGATGCTTGCCTACCTGGTTACTCAACACATGCAAATCTGACTGTAGACAAATTATTACTTACGGCACATACTAAAATTTTACAGATGTAGGAAATTTTGCATTAAACATATGGAAACAGAAGTTATCTGATCCTTAGAGAGATGTTAAGAAACTAGGTTCAGAAAAGCAGTGGCCCCACAGAAAAGAGCATTGCCTTCCAGCTTCTGTTGCTGATACCCGTCCCCCCACACACACAATGACTTCACTTTACTCCACTGCTGTACATGGGCACAGTTAAATGTTCAGAACCCAGAATCTGGCTGCTTGAATCTCTTTTCTTTTTCCTCCATTTTCTAGGTGAACAACCCTGAGTATATCATCAACCCTTCTAATTCTCACCTTCCTTATCTACAAAGTAGAGATAATAAAGGTCTTCTTCCATAGAATATGTGTGTGTATTCATGTGTGTGCAGATGCACATTCCAAGTATGTGCATGCATGGGAAGGCCAGCAGACAATCTTGGGTGTCAGTCCTCAGGAATGTTCTCTACCTTTTATGAGACAGGGTCTCTCACTGACCTGGTGCTCAACAAGCAGGCTAGACAGGGTGCCCAGCAAGTTCCAGGGATCTATCTGTGTCCCCCTGCCCAGCACTGGCATTAGAAGAACATGCCCAGTATTTTAATATGGATTTTGGGATCAAATTCAGTTACTTATTGTCTGAGCTATATTCTGGTCCTCCAGAGCTTTTTAAAATTATTATTAATTTTTTATTTTTTTCTCCAGAGCTTTTATATGACATAAGTGAAGTAGTCTTGGTATAATTCCCAGCCTGTATTAAATACTCTCCTTAGTAAGTTGAGAGCCTAATGTTACTGCTCCCAATGACAGGTATCTTCTTCTCCCTTGACTTACATGTTAAATCCTTTGGGATTTTTCAGTTATGAAAAAAGTGGGGGCTGGAGAAAAGGCTTAGTGGTAAAGATGCTTCCCTGCAAAGCCAAAGGACCCAGGTTTGATTCCCCAGGACCCACATAAAGCCAGATGCACAAGGTGGTACATGTGTCTAGAGTTCATTTGCAGTGGCTAGAGTCCTGGAACATCCATTCACTACTCCCCCTGCCCATCCCTCCTGCTTGTTCTCTCAAATAAATAAATAAATAAATAAATAAATAAATAAAAATACTATTTTTAAAAAAGCAATTACATAAACTGGGGACCATCTATAGTAAAAAATAAATCTCAATGAACTTCAGACCTAAGATTACTTTTCCTCTTTTTCTGTAAGCATTGGACTCATTTGAATTAACAAAGTGATGAAATGAGCTTGATGCTTCTCTAGCATGCTTTTGCAAGTATTTAGCAAAGTCCTCACTTCCTTCACTTTAGTTCCTGTTTTTAATTGTAGTTTCTCCTCGATTACTAATAGTGAAGAAGAATTTGAAAAAACAACTTCATTAACCTGCAATAGAGAAGATGAAAGAGAGGAATGGACATAATAGTTAAGGATTGCAACCTAAAACTGTTCCCTAAACAGAGAACTTCCTGCAGAAACTCAGGTCAGATGTCTTTAAGCTAGTATAGAATAGGATAAAACATTCTCCAGCTCTCATTCAATGCAGAATTTATCAGGCTGCATTAAAAAAAAAAATCTCCTATTGTGGAAGTAGCCAGAGTCTAGGGAGCCATGTTCATATCCATAATAATGAAGCTAGATAAGGGCACATGACTCGGATTCTGCCCATCAAAACAATCCACCCCAGCACCATGTGAACGGCTTTGATAAGCACTCATGAGGACAGTGTATGGAGTGCATTTGTCATTGACTATGGTTTCTGTCCTTAGCACAACATTTTTTAAACAGCTTGATTTTTTAAAAAAAGTCAATAGTCCTTGAGTAAAAATGATATCAGGACAATAATCTTCAATTTAATATTAAGGGCTTTAAACCAACTAGTCCATATCATAGTAAATTCCAACAGTGATGTTCCTGTGCCTTCTGATGAATTCTTTCTTACTTTTGTCATGAAGCAAAGCACAACCTCTTTTCTTTCTTGTGTATTTTTTTTTAAACTAGTGGTTAACTTGAATTGTATTCAATAAAATCTTACTCAGGATAGCAGAGTGGAACTGTTCAGGAAGTAGCTACTATTGTGAAGTTCACTGGCAAGCCCAGCACCAAAAGACTTTGTTTGACTGGAAGATTTTGTTACCAGTGTAGAGAAATATGAAAAATGACATTTTCTCAAAGGATGGATATCTGTTGGTAATATAATACATAGAAAAGAATAATGTATGGAAATATGAAAAATGGCATTTGCTCAAAAGATGGATGTCGGTTAGGTAATATAATACATAGGAAAGAGTAATGTATAGCTGCTATATTGGTCAAATGCTTGCAATGAAGAGTTAATGATTTTGTTACTAGAAGTAGCTATAGTTGAGATCTTCCATTTCCTGTCTCTTCAATATCTTTTCCAAGGTGAGATGAACTGGGCGGGAACCACACACTAGCAGTTGGTAATGTTTCAAAAATTAGAATTTATACATCTAAGTCTAGGACTTTTAAACCTCAGTGACTGATGCAAACACTGGAGGTGAGTCCAGTGCAAAGCCCATCTGGAAGCAGCACAGACAGAGACATTTTCCCAAGTTGCTCTGACATCAATGTAAGACTGGAAAAAGTAGAACATTTTCTTCCAATGCAGCAATGTTAACTTTCATTTTGCAAAGATGAATTTGACCCCAGAGGTATTAGCTTGCAAAGGATAATTCTCACTGTATTGTGTTGGAGAAAACTAACCATCTTTACAGTGAGCCCTTGTTTTCCAGTCCTGGAGTGGTTCCTCTGTTTTGATAACCTTGCAAATAAGAAACAGCGTATCAATCTCATCAGTTACCAGAAGCGTAATGGAGTGGGGCAGTCTCAGTAGCAGGTCCCTACTTACAGAGCACAAACCTAGAAGCCTCAAGCATTAGGAATTGTTCAGAGAGCATGACAGACATAGTGACATATTATAATCTTTTGCCATTGCATTGAAAATCTTCTTTTCTGGAATCTCCTAGATTTTCTGTCATGCTTCTAAGTAGGCAGCCACCAATGCTTAAAGATGCTTCTATTGCTATCAACAGAGCTGTGTGCTTATTTGACTCTTCATAACTAACTCCCAGTACCAGGAACTGTTTATAACCCACACTGAGCTGTTGGTTAGAAAGACATCGAGGTCCCCCAAACAGGACAGACTTCTGTTAAAGCCTCAGGTAAAAGGTTCGATCCTATTGCTGGAGGAACCACATGTTGCTGGCACAGAACATGGAGAGATCCATATACTAGAAAGCACTTCATGAGCTGCTAGGGGGAAAATGGCCAACAACCTGTGCTACCAGGGAACACTGTTATACTAAAGCAACCAGTCTGACAAAGATGTGTGGGTCCTTGCTGTTCCCAGGGGTTGGGATGTCCTGGGTGCAGGAGGAGTTGGGGGGAAGCAGGGTCCTGGAGCTGGTGAGTGCCACGGGCAATGAACTACCCAGGAGGCCATCTGATGGATAGTGTGCTCTTCTTTATTCAAAAGGGGAGTGGGTTTATAAACACTTGAGAAAGGTTGAGAAGGCACATACAGACTATAAGGCAATTGGATACATAGGCTTATCTAATTGGCTGGTGTTGGAAGGCAGAAGTCATGAGGGAGAAGCTGCAAGGGAGGTAACAACAGTGGCAGCAAAAAGTAGGTGACTTCAGCCACGTATTGGATGGCTACAGCTGCAGGGAGACTGTCCATAAGGGTCTCTTGGGCAGCTAGCCACAAGGTCAGGAACTGTGGGGGGTGGGCAAAGCCTGACTATGGAATGGTCAGTGCTTTTGGGATAGTGGGAAGGCCCACCGGTTCTGCCCATTCTGGGCAAAGATAGGACACACTACAACCTTGCCCAAGGGCAGGGATGGCCAGCTCCCTTGCCAGAGTGGGTTCCCAATGATAAGGCCAACTGCAACCCCCACAAACCCAAGGCCCCCGGCCATGTCCAGCAGCCCAGGCCAGCTTCCTCACAGTCCCAGCCTGTGTTTGGCAATGCCCAACAAAGATGCACATACTTGTGTAATAGTGGCACCCAGCCTAGGTGGGTAACCAATGGCTCTCTGATTGGCTAAAAGATCCATTTAGTGGAAAGGAATCCATAGCTGGACCTAAGAACCAAGCAGAATCCTATAGAGACCAAAATTACGGTCTCCAGTAAGAAGCTCCCACCAGTCTTTGGCCAAAAGAGGTTACCCCCATCAAAATCTCTCTAAATTAACAATGTTTATCCCCTTTAAGTTGATCTCACTTTCCATTGGAGAATTTGTTTTTCTTTTTCAGGAGGCAGTGATAGGGCTAGAGAGATGGCTTAGTGGTTAAGGTGTTTGCCTGTGAATCCTAAGGACCCCGGTTTGATTCCTCAGTTCCCACATAAGCCAGATGCACATGGTAGCACGTGTGTCTGGAGTTTGTTTGCAGTGGCTGGAGGCCATGGTGTGTCCATATTCTCTCTCTATCTGTTTCTTTCCCTATTTCACTCTCTCAAATAAATAAAAATTAAAAATTAAAAAAAAGGAAGGCAGCAAGAACCGAGGACAACCAACATCTATCAACAAAACAAGAAAAGATAGCTGACTCCCTGGCAGGAGATAACCACCCCTCCCGTAACAGCTAGAACCCAGGTGAACCCACAGAGGAATGAACCACAGATGAGCAAGAGAACTGTTTCAATGGCAAGCACAACAACCTGCGCCCCGGAGATGGAGACAGACACTGAGGATACTCAAAACATTCCAATGCGTAGGTCCAGAAGTTGCTGAGAGCACAACACTCAAGTAGACTTAAAACATATCTACCAAGGCTCAGGGAATTTTTCAGAAGAGGGGGTGGAGAGATTGTACGAGCCACAGAGTGGAAGGGAATGTCCGGAGGCACTGCCCCTTAACAATGGCTAACTGCTTCTCTCACAACTCGTAACTCACAGTGCATGGTGCATACCAGCAATCCCATTGAGGAGGGCCCTCAGTGGAAAGGGGGCAGGGAGTAGGGAAATGATGGTACCAATACCATACAATACCAATATACATACAGTTTCTACTTAAAAAATAATTACACAGTATAAAATTAGAATCTATCATTAAATAAAAGTAACAAATGGGGCTGGAGAGATGGCTTAGTGGTTAAGGTGCCTGCTTGCTAAGCCTAAGAACACCCGTTTGATTCTCCAAGTCCCATGTTTAGCCAGACGCAAAGTGACACAAGGGCACAATGAGGTGGCGCCTGTGTCTAGAGTTTGTTCACAGCTGCTGAGAGGCTGCTGGCTCACCCATTCTCTGTCTCTGTCTCTCTCTCTCTCCAAAAAACAAACAAACAAAAAAAACCTAACAAATGTACAGAACTTATCCCATCTTAGTTATTTCACTACATTGCACAACTGTCTGTATTCATTACTTAGATTCATTTTATCTGTATGGTACAGATAGCACATTCCAGTGAGCTACTTCACATGCTCACATTCAGTAATGTCAGGTCAATCATTTGAAATCAATCATAAGCATTTACACCATCGAAATTCACAAACACAATGAGGTAGGTAGGGGCTCTAAGTTGTTAAATATTTCCTATCACACCATTAGCAAGGAGAGTATGAATAGATGTCAATTTTTTTTTTTTTTTTTTTTTTTTGGTTTTCTGAAGGGTCTCACTGTAGCTCAGCCTGACCTAGCATTCGAATTCACTTTGTAGTCTCAGGATGGCCTCCAACTCACAGTGATCCTCCTACCTCTGTGTCCTGAGTGCTGGGATTAAAGGCATGCACCACTATGCCTGGCAGATGTCAATTCTTTTGCCAATAGATGATAAAATAATTATTCTTATGATACTGGCTAGTGGGACATTTGCCATCAACTAACAATTTTTATAATGTTGTGAGCTTTGATACTCACAAGTAAATTCCCTTGTTCTCTTTATTGCCAGTGAAAATTGTAAATCAGCAGCAATAAAGATTTTAAATTAGGTTTCAAAAAGAAATAAAAACTATGCCAATCAACTATGTGGGTAGCACTTTATGCTGTTAGAAAAGTAGTAAAGATATGAAACTCATAAATCTACTACATGAATATATCAGACAGATAGAGGCAAAGCTATCACAAGGAGGACATAAATTGTGCTGTGAGAAAGAAAAGAAATGTACTAAATAAAGAAATGTTCTGCGTGGGTTCATAATTTGATGATAATGTGAGCTCAGTAGCAAGAGTCGGGTATATATTTGCTGGGTGGTAGTTTTTCCCCATAGAAAGAAAACGCTACCAAAGAATAAGTGATTTGTCATAGGAGAATAATTTAGTGAACATTCAATCAAAATCTGGCCGAACCATGCAGGCTCAGTCCCTTGTGTGGTGTCTTTCTGTTTAATTTCCTTTACTAGGGAACTCACTAAGCAGTTCTGCTTTATTTGAATCCAGACTGTGTCCAAGTGACCCATGTCTACCTTTTGTTTCACATTCGCAATTCTCAGCTATTGTCTTACAGTTCATCTCTTTCCTGAATGATTGATCCTAATAGCATTTTCATTGGTTGGTGAGATGTGTGAGCTCTGAGGCAAAATTTCAGGTCTTGAAAAATTACATAATAAAGCCAGGTGGGGTGGCACATGCCTTTAATCGCAGCACTTGGGAGGCTGAGGCAGGATCAGCAAGAGTTCAAGGCGAACCTGGGCTACAGAATGAGTTCCAGGTCATCCCGGGGTTAGAATGTGACCCTGCCTCACAAACAAAAGAACAAATTACATACCGAAGACCAATTCTTAATGCAATATTTTTTGAAAATCAAAATTAATGTAAAAAATCCACACATTAAAAGTTTTAAAATCTGGGTGATGAAAAGATGGCTTAGCAGTTAAAGGTGCTCGCTTGCAAAGCCTAGTTGCCCAGGTTTAATTCCCAAGCCACTCACATAAGTCTGGTGCAAAAATGGGACAAGTGCCTTGATTTCCTTCTAACTTCTTCCTCAGTTCTTCCTTTCATACCAAAGTTCCTCAAAAAGTAATTCATGGGGCTGGAGAGATGGTTCAGTGGTTAAGGCTCCTGCCTGAAAAGCCCAAGGACTGGAGTCAGATTCTATAGTACCCATGTAAAGCCAGATGCACAAGGTGGTACATTTGTCTGGAGGTCATTTTCAGTGGCTAGAGGCCCTGGCATACTTGCCCATTCTCTCTCTCTCTATCCCTGTTTCTGTCTCTCTCTGCCTGCCTCTTCCTCTTTCACTCTCTCCGAAATGAATAAATTATTTTTTAAAAAGCAATTCATCTCTAAATACCATTAGATTTTCAACTCCCATTTGGCATTTCCTCATGGGGTAATGTTGATTACTTTTTGTTATCTTCTTTTTGTATGTTTTTTAAAAATTAAATTAGTTTTTATTTTTATTTATTTATTTTACAAATATTATAGTTTTATATGCCCTTTCCCCTGGATCCACTTTCTCTGAGTGTTCTTTTTGATGAGGTTATTGGTATTCAGTGTGGGGTAATTAAGGCCCCTCAGTCAATTTCGTGTGTGTGTGTGTGTGTGTGTGTGTGTGTGTGTGTGTGTGTGTAGGCAGGCTGTGTTTCAGGTAATTTCTTCCCCAGCTGCCTCTCTTCCAATCTTGTCCCCTCTTCTGCAACGTTCCCTGAGCCTTGGCGGGTCTGTTGGCAGTCTGATTTAGTGCTAAGTTCTTTGTAGCCTCTGGGTTCCTGCTATGATGTGTTTTGATTAACTACTGAATTTATCACAGTTTCCCTGGATTCTCCTTTGACTTTCATGATATGGAATTTCTGTTCTTCTTCCTTTTTCTCCAAGCATCACTTCTCTGTCCTGTTTGCGTCTTATTTATTTTGGCCCTTCCTTAAAGTGTCAGTAGTTTTCAGGTGCTGAAAATAGTTTTCTTCTCCCCTCATCCTCCCACTTCTTAGGTTCCACTTCTAGGTTTTAAGTTTTTCTGGAGCATCAGATTCCTATATAAAAGATCTATTTAGTCTGGAGAGATGGCTTAGTGGCTAAATGTTTGCCTGTGAAGCCTACAAACCCAGGTTTGATTCCCCAGTACCCATGTAAGCCAGATATACAAGGTAGGGCATCTGTCTGGAGTTTGTTTGAAGTGGCTGGAAGCCCTGGCATGCCCATTCTTTCTCTCCAATAAGTAAATTAATTAAATAAAAAATAAGTCTTAAAAAAAACACCTACTAAACATCTCTCAGCTACCACACAGATTCCTCAAACTCAACATATCCTTATTGAAAGAATTCACTCTGACCCCATCTTGTCTGGTTGAACGGCACTAGCACTCCAACAAAGAAGCTTAGAGTCACTCTTGAGTCTTTCCTGACCTCAGTGGGCTGAGGACTCTGAAGACATGGGTTTCACCACAGTGGAGCTGCCAACCAAGGCCTTAGAACTTCATTTAACATCCGTACACAGGACCTGCACAAACTGACAAGATCATCCATCACGTTCATGTTCTGTCCTTGTCCCTTTCTCCCCTCACTTCTCAATGCCAGAAACTCTAGCCTTCTACTGCTACCTGGAATTTTCTTCCTCCAGATACTCACATGGTTTCCTCATCTTCCTTCACCTACTTCACTGCAGATAGATTTCTGAGCGAGCATCACTGACCATCATCTCACTAACATTAGTGAGCTACTTCCCTCCTGTGAAGTGATTGCCCTATCCTGCTTTATTTTTTCATGGTGTTTATAACGCATGACTTGTGTTTGTCTATTTCCTTCCATGTTTGTATTATTTACTTTTCTCATTGCCATAACAAAATAGCTGACACAAACAAGTTAAAAGAAGAATGAGGCAGGCACAATGGTGCATGCCTTTAATCTAGCACTTGAGAGGTAGGAGAATTGCTATGAGTTTGAGGCCAGCAGAGTGAGTTCAGGTTTCAGGTAGAGTGAAAACCTACCTTGAAAACAAACAAAAAAATAAATAAATAACCAGACTTATTTGTTTTGGTTCACAGTTCCAAAGGTTCAGTCCATTATTTGGGGGAGGGCAAGATGGGGCAGAACAGTTCCCATCATGGGGAATAGGAAGCAGAGAAAGAGGCATACAGGAAAAGGGACCAGAGCCAAATGAAGCCCCAAAGACATACCCACAGTGACTTACTTACTATCATGAAGCCTCTTATTTTTGACCATCTCCAAACAATGACAGAAGATTAGAAACCCATCAAGGGATCCATCTTTTCATTAAGTTAGAGCCTTCATAATCTAATTTTCTGTGGAAGTAACCTCACGGACATACCAGAGGTATGCTTCCATAATCTTCTGAGTGATTTTTAAGCCAATGAAGTTGACAATGAAGGTAGATCAAAGTACTATTACAATGTACATTTCTTTGTTTTCCAAACTTTAAAAAAATTAAAATTTTAGTTATTTGAGAGATAAATGAGTAAGAGAGAGAGAATGAGTATGGGTGTTCCAGGGCCTCCTGCCATTGCAAATGAACTCCAGATGCATATGCCACTTTGTGCATCTGGCTTTAGACAGATACCAGGGAACTGAAGCTGGCCCACCAGGCTTTCCCGGCAAGAACTTTTAACTGCTGAGCCACCTCTCTAGCCCAGATTTTACATTTCTTAAGACTAGGGTCTATGAGCTGGAGGTAGGAAGATTGCCCTGAGTTTGAGGCCAGCTTGAGACTACATAGTGAATTCCAGGTCAGCCTGGGCTAGAGTAAGACCCTACCTTGAAAAATCACACACACACACACACACACACACACACACACATAACAGAATAGGGTCTTTTTTATTAGCTTAAGATCTTAGGATAGTGCTTAGCATTCAGTAAATGTACAACACAAATGTGTTAAATAACTGATTGGTTGTATCATACCTATTTTGTTTAACTTTTTTTTGACACTTTGAGTGTCTTACTGTAGATAAGGCTGGCCTCAAAATCTTGATTGCTTTGCCTCAGCCTCCCTAGTGCTGGGACTGTAGGCCCAGCTCTACTACTGCAAACTTTGATGTCTCGATTGGTTTAATAGTCAGTAGGTATTTACTCAGCTCCTCCAAGGGGATCTGGCATGCTAGGCGCTCGCCATTCTCACAGCTTATACATCGTTGCCTCCAGCCTGGACTTTCGAAATTGTTCTCTAGTTGGTCTCCTTGGTTATGGTGCGTTCTCCTGTCCACCTGTTCTTTAGTTCGTATTTCCGATCTAGCTCATGAAGTCTTTCTCAGTCATTTCAGCAGCATTACTTGAACTCTGTGCCTCATTGCACCACAGTTATCATAACACGCAGGTCATGGCATCTTACCACTTGTATTTACACATGTGTAGCTCTACTGAGGCTGAGACGTCTTTCATATGCTCTAAGTCTTATTTCTCCTCACAGCTTAACATGGTATTAGGGCTATCAGGAATGTCTGGTGAATACTTGCCAAGAAAGTGAAAAAATAGTGTATCACTCGAGATCTGTATGTATGGCAAGTTTAAAGCACTTATATACAGATCACGTATATTTTTCTCACTTTTAAAAACTGACGTATCACATATATTTGTGAAATGGGCAAAAAGCAAATGCTTCTTTCTTTCTCTAAAAGAGGAAAGATGTGATTTATATCTGTTTATTAAGATTAGCTTGCACCCAAAACTGAGTTGATAGTATCAAGTCAGATTATTAAATGGGATTCTGAAAGGTTAGTTCAAAAAAAAAAAAAGTAGAAGCAGTCGGTTTTCAAGGGCGATACTAACTGAAGGAAACGGAAACTCACAGGAAATGCGTAAAACAGGTTCTTCAAACACTTCTGAACAACCTTAACGAAAGATCCTCAAATATTCAGAGAGAGAAGTACTGAGCATATGTATCTTATGAACAAAAGAGCTTCTTTCAGAGCAGAGCAACATACTTGGGATAATAACTGCTGTACCCAGTGGGCTGTGTACTGAAGGGGACAATCACCTCTTTCAAGCCTGCAGCGTCTCCTACCGGCCACCAGCATGCCCAGGGCATTCAGCAAAGCATTGTTTCAGGCTGAGCATCACTTCTACAGTGTGCCTGAAGGAAGGGAGGTCCAGACAGAATGCTTAAGGAAATGGTGTGAGTTCCTAATCGCTTCTCAGGGTATGTATATCATGGAAACAGCAGGTTTCGTTCTGAAGCAGGTTGCTAAAAAAATAACACTATGCTTCAAAAACTGCATCAAAATTCTACCAGTTATTCCACTTGCCAATTGTGCTGTTTTTGGTTTTCTTGGAAATGATTACATCCAAAGAGAATGAGACAGGGAGATAAATTAACATTTTTATAATGTAGAAGGATTCCATGTGCATTGAACTGCTGTTTCAAGCCCTCTTTTTCAATTAATCTCATAGTAGTGCAAGCTATTACTAGCTCATTTTTATAGATGAAGATATTATAGAGAAGAAAGGTCCACATAAAAGTGTATATATCAGGATGGTCTACCTATGATTTTTTTTTGTTGTTGTTGTTGTTTTTGAGGTAGGGTTTCAGTCTAGCTCAGGCTGACCTGTAATTCACTATGTAGTCTCAGGGTGACCTCGAACTTATGGTGATCCTCCTACCTCTGCCTCCCAAGTGCTGGGATGAAAGGCGTGCTCCACCACACCCAGCTACTGTCTATGAAATTCTTCATGTAACTATCTATGAATCTCACTGGATGCTTCATCCAGTGCTCACCACAGGGAGCTGGATCAAGCAGATTTGTGCCTTTTTCACATGCTTCATCGTGTTATGACCATATCTTGAGTTTTTGGCATTAGTAAGTTTCAGGTTAACCCTTGAATTTTACTTGCACCAGCTCTGGAATCAGGCAAGAAGATTTGGCCAAGTTACTTGAAAAGGAAAAATCGGATCATAGGAGAGACACGTTGCCATGTTGGTATTGTATCCAGGCTCTTGCAAAGCAAGCAGATAAGAAACATGTGCATGTGCACACATGCATACATTCACACGCACTTGCCTACAGCGGTTTCTAGATCTATCCATCTCTAAGTATATTAAAACAGAAGTTAGAACTCACAGCTCAGGTTCTAAACCCGAGATGCCACAGGGTTCATTCTAGCCTGCCCCGCAGTGAGAAATTGCACTCTCATTACCCACAGTATGCTTATTTATTTGAGCAACTCTGGAATACACAACAACTAGGTCCTGACCTGCTACCACATACCCCAGGGAAAAACAAATTTAGTATCTAAAATATTGCTGCATCACTTTTATTTTTGCCTTTAGCTTTATGACACAAATTCAAAGCAGTTTTACAAATGTGTTATAGTGAGCATTCCGTTTTGTGTTTTCTCTACCTTATTGATTTATTTTATCTATGTATTGACTATGCCTAACATTATCATGACTCAATAAGTCAGAAAGTATTCTTAGAAAGATAACTCAGAGAAGTCTCACTTCCCTTTCAACCTTTTGCCCCAATTCTCATTCTCCTGTTCTCTCCAGTCAGTCCCTACCTGTAGACTTTAGGTAGCAAATCTCATTAGTTCTGCCTTATTCTGTCCATGTTCCACTTTGTGCCAATGAGAAGGTATGTGTACATTTTCTTAGACTCATGGTACATCCATCATATAACACTCTTACGCTTAGCTCTTTTTACTTAAAACCATATTCTAGAATTAATCAACAGTTACAGAGGATTTTTCTCATGTTATTATCCATAACAAAGTGTGGAAGTCTACAATTTCGTCAACCACTTTCTTTTTTTAATTTTGAGGTAGGGTCTCACTCTAGCCCAGGCTACCCTGGAATTCACTATGTACTTTCAGGTTGGCCTTGAACTCACAGTGATACTCCTACCTTGGCATCCCATCCAAGCACTGGGATTAAAGGTGTGCGCCACCATTCTCAGTTTGTTCAACCACTTTTAAAACTGCTCTTTAATACATGGATGTCTATACTGTTCATGGGATTGAGGGTTGTTTGGTGCTTAAGACACTTGCCTGCAAAGCCTGAGGATGCAGGTTCGAGTCTCCAGTACCCTCATAAAGCCAGACGCACAGGGTGGCCCATGTGTGTGGAGTAGTGGCTAGAGGCCCTGGTGTGCCCATTCTCTCTCTCTTCCTCTCTCATAAATAAATAAGTAAATAAACTTTCAAATATCCTTGAGCTACAGATAATGCTGAGACAATACTTACACGCACGTTTAGCCACACGTTGTTAGAGATGGATTATCAGGATAAATTGCAGGAGAGGAAAATATTCAGTGCTTTCTTACAATTGAAACCCTCTCTCCTGGAGGGAGAAGGGACTTCATAAGACCCATAGGAAGCCCATGAAACTTAACAGGCTCAAGAAGCTCAGAGAGTTATAACAGTCACAAGGCCCTTCCCCAAGGTTATAAAAGCAGTAAATGATCTCTGAGGAGACTGTCTGATATGGCTGCTTGCAAGTTGGGTAGGGACCTTCAGGGATGCAGCTTCTATGAGCTGTCACTCATGCTGGGGTGGCTGCCTAGTGATGCAGCTACCTGTGAGTGACCCATGCTCTCTCTGCTAAGCAACCTCAGTAATCTAACAGCTTCACCAACCCAGGCTTAGGTTAGATCATTTCTTTGGTCTGTATTCTGGGATATAGATGCTTGTCCATGTCTCCCCAGGAAAAATCACAAAACAATTGGGTCAAAAGGTAACTACATACATAACATTGTTAGATAATGCCATACGCTCTCCACAATGATAGCACTCATTTTCACTCCTATCAGCCTGGCAAACAGCATATGTTGTCATGCTTTCCAGTATCATCAATCAGATAGGTGAGAACACATATGTCTCATTGTTGCTGTAAATAAACCCCTCTAATTATGCTAATTACAAGTCCATTTGGACATACTTTAACATATTATGAACCATTTCATATCGTTATGGTGAACTTTCTTTTATTATTGTTATTATTTATTTTTATTATTACAGACACGGATAAGTCATGTGTTGGTACCATCCTTTCCCTCATCCCTGACCCCATTCTGCTAGGGACCCTCCCCAGTGGGGTTGCAGGTATTCCCATGTACGCTGTGGGTTAGGCATTGTGGGAGCAGCAGTCAGTTGTTGGGGGAAAGCAATGCTTCTGGACATTATGTCCCCACCTGTGGCCTCTACAATCTTTCCATCCCCTCTTCTGCAAAATTCTTTGAGCCATGGTGGGTGAGTTTTAAGTCTACTTCAGTGATGAGCTCTTAGGAGCCTTTGGATCTCTGCTTTGGTAGGTGTTGAGTATCCTCAGCATCTGTCTCCTTCACCTGGCCGATGATTGTCAGGCTCATCATGGAAGCTGCATTCTTGCTCACCTCCCCAGTTCCTCTGTGGTTTCATTTGGGGCTTGGCTGAAGTGTGAGGGGTAGTTTATCTCCTGGTCTTGTCTTCTGAAAAACAGATTCTCCAATGGAGCGTCAGCATAGGTTAAATGGAATAAGCCTTATTAATTTGGGGACAATTTTTTTCTATTTATTTATTTTTTTATTTTTATTTTTTTAATTATTTAAAAAATTTTTTTGACAACTTTTATACTTACATACAAAAAGTGCATGATATTTCCCTCCCCTCCCCCATCCCCCTTAGAACTCCAATCTCCATCATATCCCCTCCCTATCTCCATTAGTCTCTCTTTTATTTTGATGTCATCATCTTTTACTTCTATTAGTGGGTCTTGCAAAGGTATTGCTAGGCACTGCATGGTCATGCATATCAAGGCCAATTTCTGTCTGGACAGTTGCATTGTAAGGAGTCATACCCTTCCTTTGGCTCTTCCATTCTATCCGCCCCCTCTTCCGCAATGGTCCCTGAGCCTTGGAGGGTGTGACAGAGATGTTTCAGTGCTGGGCACTCCTCCATCCCTTGTTCTCAGCCCTATGTTGCCTTTTGGGTCATCCCAGTAGTCATTGCCTTCTGAAAAGAGAAGCTTCTCTAACCAGAAGTGAGAGTAGCATTAATATGTGAATATGAACATTAAGTGTAGTGCTTTCAGGGCAGCTTGGTGGGAATAAAATATACATTTAGTCAGACAAGAGCAGGCTTTATACCCCTAAGGCTCATGACCTCCCCTGCCAAAGACTTTTGCTTAGGTTTTTTCAGTACCAGGTATGTATTCCCTCCCGTAGAGAGGGCCTTCAGTCCGATTATGGAGCAGTTGGTTACCCCAAGAGTAGACATGCCACTATTGCACCCGTTCAGTCATTGGGCCTGTATGGCCAAACTTGAATATTCCGTGTCCACTGTTTTCACTGCTTTTTATGATTTCTATCTCCCACATGGCTGCATGCAGTGCATCTTTTTTCCAGCTTTCAGTTGGCTGGTCTACAGGGAGAAGGTTTTCTGCTCAGCACCAGCTTGCTTTCTCAGTGGCCTTGCTTCTCAGGCAAGAGATGTCTTCAGCAATAGGGTCTTACTATCTGTTTCTCAAGGGAAACCAAGGGCTTTGGCAAAAGCCTTTAATGTTTTGGAGGGTACCAGGACCTCCTTGGCCAACAACTCACTGGAAGGTATCCTATCCCAGGCACTGAAAAATTTCTAGCAACAGTCTACAGCTTCTAGATGTGCCATTATTCAAAAAAGTAGGTTTACATAAGTCTTATTCACAGTATCTTGAATTTAGAT
Organism: Orientallactaga sibirica; assembly: GCA_036365145.1. NCBI lineage: Eukaryota > Metazoa > Chordata > Mammalia > Rodentia > Dipodidae > Orientallactaga > Orientallactaga sibirica. Next base: position 1,467,044 of record JAEOAD010000024.1, read on the forward strand.
TGACCCACCCCCTGTCCTTCTTTTACACTTTCTCTTCCCATAGCCTCACTTAGGCCATTCCCCTCCCTGTAATCTGTTCTACTTACATATGTGCAATACCATACACTTAATTCCTTCCCTTTCCTCCCTCCCTTATATCCTTTTACCAGCTTACTGTTTTCTGGTACCTATTTTTGAATTATTTTATTTTTATTTGAGAGAGAAAGACAGACAGACAGACAGACACACACACACACACACACACACAGAGAGAGAGAGAGAGAGAGAGAGAGAGAGAGAGAGGGAGAGAGGGAGAGAGGGAGAGAGGGCACACCAGGGCCTTCAGCTGCTACAAATGACTCCAGCTGCATGCACCACCTTGTGAATCTGGCTTATGTGCATCCTGAGGAATCAAACCTGGGTCCTTTAGCTTTGCAGGATAGTGCCTTAATTGCTAAGCCATCTCTCCAGCCCAATTTAGGGACAATTTGATGTATATAACTTCACTTTTAGCCAAAGACTAGTGGGAGCTTAATATTGGCGAGCATAAACTTTGTCTCCATAGGATTCTGATCTGGTTCTCAATTCCAGACATGAGTTCCTTTCCACTGAGTGGTTCTCTTCGCCAATCAGAAAGCTATAGGTTACCCATCAAGGCTGTGTGCCACTATTGTACTGGTGTGTACATTTTGTCAGAGTGTTTGCTGATTGCTTGAATCATTGTTAGCCACAATCAGAAACAAAACAAACAAAACCAAAACCACATCTATGCAAGAGCTTGTGATTTCTTCAAGCAATATTTACTTAGTGATCACAAAAATGCAAAAATAAATAAAAGATATATCAACTTGGCTATTCTAAAACTCTAAAACTCTGACACTCATAATAGGCAAAGATGCACTCAAGGTAATTGTTGCAGTCAGGTTCGCATTGCTGGCAGAAATCACCCGACTAAGAGCAGCTTGTGGGAAAAAGAGGTTTATTTTGGCTTACAGGCTCGAGGGGAAGCTCCATGATGGCAGGAAAAAACGATGGCATGAGCAGAGGGTGGACATCACTCTCTGGTCAACATAAGGTGAACAACAGCATCAGGAGAGTGTGCCAAACACTGGCAAGGGGAAGCAACCCATAAGCCCGCCCCAACAATACACCACCTCCAGGAGCCTTTAATTTCCAATTGCCATCAGCTGGGGAGACTAGCATTCAGCACACTTAAGTTTATGGGGGACACCTGAATCAAACCACCATAGTAATAAATAAAATAAGTAGAGAGAATGGAACAATACAGAAAATGAAGTACAACGACACTAAACAACTTCACAAAACTTAAAGACCAGGTGAAAAACTGAGCTGTGAAACTCCCGGTTACAAGTGAATGCTTTCTTTGGTTATAGTCTCTGGACTGGTGTATCTTTGTCCTGTGGTGACACAGACCCTTCCACCTCCATGTTCACTGCTGCTCTGTTTTCAATAGCTAGGAAATGGAGCCAGCCTAGATGTCATGAACTGATGATTAGGCAATGGAAGCGTGGCACATGTACACAATGAAATTTTACTCAGCTGTATAGAAAAATAAAAGTATGAAAATTGCAGGAAAATGGATGAAGCTGAAAAAGATCATACTAAGTGAGGTAGAATATCTCTTAAAGACAAAATTGCATATATTTTCTATTACATGCAAATCCTAACTTTGAATGTTTATGTGTACATAAGTATCAGAAAGTGAAAAAGGGCAGGTTATGAAGCTAGGTAGGACATCTTGAGACAAAAAGAGGCGTGGAGAATGAGGGAAGGACCAAAAGTCACATGTGACATAGAAGTGGAAGAGTTACTATGCAGGAAAGGTTACAAGGAGGGAGGGGCACAAGAAAGAGAAGTGAAACAAAAACTAGTATAAAATATGTCCCCTGAAACCTAATTATATGTTTGTATTCTAAAAAAATAAAAAATTAAATAAAAAGCAAGTTAAATGGTTTCTTTTAATGGTCTTGTTGGTTCTGACAGAAAACAAAAATAATTTATTAAGTTTTGCAGATGTTATTAAACAAGGTGTTTTTGACACAAGAAAAAACAGAAACAGCATGCACAGAGTTGACAAGGTTTGAAATATGTGAGGAGGCAATCGTGACATGTAATTAATCTTAGGAAAACTTATGCTAATGTTCCCTGGAGAAAGACATTGGTATCTCAAGTACAAAGAGGCCCTAGAGTATAAATTTCCAGTGGGTTTGGGGTTTGGGTATAACAACTAGAATAGGTGGTACATAGGCACATTACTAATAGTAGGATTACTAATGCAATAAAATAACACATATTTTATTTGAAGAAATGTAAGAAACAAGGCAATAATAATAGCAAACTGTATTAGAGTCCTCATTATTGACACGAGAGGTCACAAATTTATACTATCAACCTATATATATATATATATATTTTGGTTTTACAAGGTAGGGTCTCACTCTAGCTCAGGCTGACCTGGGATTCACTATGTAGTCTCAGGGTGGCCTTGAACTCATGGTGATCCCTCTGCCTCTGCCTCCCGAGTGCTGGGATTAAAGGCATGTGCTACCACACCCAGCCCTCAACCAATATAATTTTTTGTGCTCACACCATCAAAAAGTATCTACTTTTAGATTTATTTAGGTTTTACTCTTCTATCCCATTTATATTTGGCAAACTTGACCAATTTATTTATTTTGTGGGCTCTTTACAAAGGTTTGTGTTTGTTAAATTTCTTGGATACACAATTTTCCATTCCCCCCACCAACCACCCCTGGCAATAAATGCCCTTTGATTTGTCATAGTAACTGAAGTAGAACGTGTGCCTGTTTCTGAATTTGGCTAATTGGATCACTTTTGTAACATTTAACTTCATCATATGTCCATCAAATTTCCTTAAAATTGTAAGAAAGGTCTAGGCTAGATTTTGACAAAAATGTTCTGGAGAAAGACAGATATTTTAGCTTTTATGATCTATGTGCTCTCTGTCTCTACAGCTCATCTCTGCTGCCGAGACAGAAAACAACCGTTCATAGTACATTAATAAAAGGGCCTTAAGCAACAAGAACTTATTTTCTCATACTTTTGGAAGATAGCTGTTTAAGATTAAGATGCGAGCATACTTGATTTCTGGTAAGGATTGTTTTCCTGGCTTGTAGACCAAAACTGTGTCTTCACACGAGGAAGGAGAGGGTGAGGGAGCTCTATGATGTCCTGTCTAATAAGTACATTCATCTTCAGGTTCTTCTCCATCTCATTTAACCTTAGTGACTTCCTTCCTCCAAAAATAGTTACAATGGGGTCTAAGTCTTCAACACATCAGCACTGTGCCAATAAAACTTTATGTATAGATGCAAAGATTTGACTTCCAGTCAAGATGGCATCTGCCTAACCATTCTTCAGCTGCCAGGGTAATACCAGACAGAAGCGGGACCTAAGGAGAGAACTGACCCATAGCACTTCCCCGGGACCCCAGCAGAACCCATAGGGGAACTGGAAAAATGAGCAAGCATGCTACTTTCATGGTGAACCTGATATCAGCACAAAGGTGAAGGAGATAGACACAGAGAACACTCAACACCTACCAAACCAGAGATCCAGAGGCTTCTAAGAGCCCATCACTGAAGTAGATTTAAATTTACCCAACATGGCTCAGGAAATTTCATGGAACAGGAAGCAGAAAGATTGTTAGAGCCATAAGTTGGGATATTATGCACAGAGACATTGCCTCTTCCCCATAAGTGATGGCTGTCCCCACAATGCATGACACTCAATCCCCATGGTGATAACCGGCACCCCCAATGAGGGCATGAGGGAAAGGATGGCACCAACATGTGCTGTTTACATACTGAGTATGTCCATAGCTAATAAAAAAACTTTATGTATAAAACCCAGTGATAATTGCCAGTTGGGGCAGAAGAAAGAAGACAAATAAGAACACATCATGTTCACGGAATAGAAAGCATGGCAATGTGACAGAGGGAAAAGGGAGGGAAAAGTTTGAGTGAAGCTGGCTGCCTTCAGCAACATTTCCAGGGGCATCTAGGAACTCCTTTGGGACTTATTTATTTATTATTTATCACAGAAAGAGAGAGAATAGAGAGAATGGGCACTCCTGGGCCTCCAGCCACTGCAAACAAACTCCAGATGCGTGTGCTACCATGTGATCTGGCTTATGTGGATTCTGGGGAATTGAACTTGGGTCCTTAGGCTTTGCAGGCAAACACCTTAACTGCTAAGCCATCTCTCCAGACCTCCTTTGGTACTTTATTCACTGAAAGTTGACTTTTTTTTTTTTTTTTAAATCTCCTAAGTGTAAATCATCTAGAACATACTTGTAGGTCAAATATCTCAGAATTTAAACACCTACAAGCAATTTTCCTGTTATGACCACAAATATACTTATGAACCAGTCTCCCAAAATGAGTGGCAATTTTACATTCATTCACAAGTATTTATTGAGGAATAAAAGAAATGAAAAAAAGACAACATTTTCTTTCATGGGATTTATAATTTAAAAGAAGAGAAGGTATCAAGAATATAGTCATAAAAATTGAAATAACTCATCTACTCTGAGCTAAGTGCTATGACATATAAAACATTAGTGCCAAACTTCTTAGGAAGACTATAAGAAAGAAACCTGACCTAGGACAAAGGTAAGTGAAGGCTTCCCTGAGACACTTTGCCTGGCTTCTAATTTTAGTGTCCTTAAATCCTTTGGAGTGTGTTGCAGTTACCTCCACATTGCCTCTTGGCCAACATTAGGTGGACAATAGCAGCAGGAAGTATGCTAACCACTGGCAAAGGGGAGTTGGCTATAATACCCATCCGCCTGCCCCCAACAACACACCTCCTCAATTCCCAAATTGCCACCAGATGGGAACCTAGCATTCAGAACACATGAGTTTATGCTGGACATCTAATTCAAACCACCACAGAGTGGCCCCTGCCTCTCTTCCCAGGGATAGATCGGACAGAATGTCCCTGGTTATTCAGGTAACAAGCTTCTGCTTTGATTTCTCATTCTACTCTTGGCTGGGCTGAAATCTCTACAGAATTTGCCTCTGCACGTCCCAATTTCTCCAGAGGCAGTGTATGTCTCCTTTCTATTGTATTCTTCCAAGTGTGACGCATGTCTCTCTTTTGAGTTTACACATTGTCCAGAAGACACAGCAAAGCCAGGTGTACCTTTGGTCCGGATACTTAAGGGATTCCTGATACCTGAGAAACTAGATGGTCAGGGAAACAGGCACAAAAGTGAGAAAACATAACTCAGCCTAATGGATGGAGAAAGAGCACATATAGAAGGGCATTCAGCCAGGCCAGACATACCAACTGGTGCAGTGGTGGCATGCCTGTCATGGGAGAAGCCAATTGCTCTCTGCTTGGACTTGAGACCTGCTCCAGAAGAGGGAATTCCTGCCGGTACTGAAAACCTAATGAAAACCTTATGGCGGGGCAGGTCATAAGCCTTATGGGGGAAACAACTACTATTGTCTGGCTAAATGGATATATTATACCCAGCAAAGTACTCTGTAAATACTTACATTTATGCCCATATATTAATGCTGCTCTCAGTTTTGGTTAGAGAAGCTTCTCTTTTCAGATACCGATGATCACTAGCGTGTCTCAAAACTCACCAAGTGCTGAGAAGTGCTCAGCACTAAGTGAGATATTTCTACCATCCCCTCCAAGGCTCAGGAACCATTGCAGAAAAGGTAGCCGAAAGAATGCAAAGAGCTAAAAGAAGGGGAGGACTGCTTACAATATTGTATTCCAGACACAAAGTGGCCATGGTATTATGACCTTACAGTGGCTAACACTACCTACTCAAGACCAGTATAAAGGTAGAAAAAATTACATAAAATAGGAGAGAGACTAGTCAGACAGAAAAAAGGATTAAGTGGGGGGGGGATTTAGGAGGGGATTATGATCATGGTATATTGCCTGTATTTATGGAAATTGTCAAGAAAAAGTTAAAAAAGCCAGGCATGGTGGCACAGACCTTTAATCCCAGCACTCAGTAGGCAGATGTAGGAGGATCCCTGTGAGTTCTGTGCCAGCCTGAGAATACATAGTGAATTCCAGGTCAGCCTGGGCTAGAGCAAAACCCTCCCTCAAAAAGTTAAAAATAAAAATAAAGGAGGGGGCTGGAGAGATGGCTCAGAGGTTCAGGCACTTGCTTGCAAAGCCTAAAGACCCCTTTCAATTCCCAGTAGCCATGTAAAGCCAGATGCACAAAGTGGCACACACATCTGGAGTTCATTTGCAGTGGCTGGAGGCCCTGGCATGCCCATTCTCATTCTTTCGATCTGTTTTTCTTCTATTTCTCCCTCTGTTTGCAAATAAATGAATAAAGAATAATTTAAAAATAAGGAAGGGCATTATCCTGGGCCTTGTGTTCCGTTATGTGCTCTCATTCTCTCCCCACCATGGCCTGCTGCTTGCCTTGGAGCCATGAACACCTCCCTGCTCATTCAAACCAACCCTAACATCCCTGTATGTGCTTTCTTAGGTGCCCAAGTGTCTTTGCTCCAAGGGTTCCTTTGTTGGATGGTGTCACATGGTCTGGTTACCCTCAGCCTTCCCTGCTTCCTCTTTCCAGAATGCCTTTGGTGCCTCTCCACCTGAAGAACTCAGACTAGGCTGATAAACATATCACTTCCTTTGTTGCATGGTCCCAGGCTCCCTTTTTGTGGAAACCTAGCAGCATGATTTCAGCCTCCCTCTGCGCTCTTACAACTCCCTGTGTACTGTCTATTATAGCTTTTACCCCATTATGTCATTATATTGTAATTAGTGTTTGCAGATCTGTGTTCCCCACTAGACCATGGCTGCTTGAGGCCTCGGGTAATTATTATGTCTTATTCTTCTCTGTGCCTCCAGTGCCTTCAATATCTGCCACATAGTGGGTGCTGAATAATGATTAAACGACTTCATTAACTGCACTTGTCATACGTGCCGTCTTCTTGCATAGACATAGAAAAGGTGTAGCTCTAAAGGGACCGCACACACCCTGCTCATGGAAAGGGGGAATTAAAGCACGGTGCTTGTGTGAAAAGTTTGCTTTTTAGGTGGGTGGACTGCTCAGTTTTATACGCCTTAAAACTACTGAGAGGACCACCAGGTCATTTCTATCACCCCAGCCCACGTCCCCTGAAGAAGCGACGTGTTGGCGTATGTGGCGGTCTTCTCTTCGAAGGGAGAGGGTCTAACTCTTGGGGGGTTGCATACCATCCTTGCACCTGGTCTCCTTAATTTGATCTTTCAATTACCAATGATCTGCTCACCTCCAATTTCTTAGAATCCTTAATGCAAGGCAAGAGCGCTCCCCAGGAGAGAGAAAAAACGCAAAACAAAGCCAAAGCCAGCCCAACATGCAGCTCTGCGGCTGTCTTTCTGAAGCACTACCACCCTAACAAAAGCTCTTTGCTTCTATTTCATTATGTGACAGTCAGAGGCTGTAAACACTGTCAGGAGCAGAGAAAACAGTGTCTTAGAAACAAATAAGAAAAACGAAAGATGAAACTGGGAATATGTGTACGGCTGGCTTATGCCTTAGCAGTCTGTGGTCATGACAGCTTTTGCTCTTCTGAAAGCACTGTGTGCCGTGTTCTTTCTCTTGGTAATGATTTCTGAAACGGTGCGACTTGGGGAATTCGCCTTAAAAAATGCAGCGAGCGTTTAATCGCTCAGGGTGTGAGTAACCACACTCTGTTCAAGAGTGCTTCCAGCCCTCACTTTCCCGCTTATCAGTGACAGAGCTCCAAACACTTGTCTCAATTTTCAGATCAAAGCTGATGAAAAGCAGACCTCTAACGGGTTGAATTGCCTTCTGCATTTTTGTTCATCAGAAGAAAGCACCTACTCCACTTGAAAGCGCTGAGGTTTTTTTTTTTTTTCTGTTTAGATTAGGAATTCTGCTTTGCTTCCTGCTTTGCTTATTTCATACTCTGTCAATGTCGTCTGCTTCATGAAATGTATCTTTTAATTAATTATTCTTGCCTCAAATTGTCTGCTGAGGCTCACGGTCAGGACAAGAATTTATATCAGCAAAACAGGATCTGCCACTAAGGGAAAATATCTTGGCTTATTTCAACATGGAATTGACCTCATTTATCCAATAATCATCCAAACTGATTTTTCAGATAAATCTTTTTGTGGTGTGTTCTCTTTGAAGTTGCATGCAACATGGCTTTTCTACAAAGAGTAGAAATTCAGACTCATGAAAACACTAAATTATAGAAGAATCTAGAATCCTGATTAAGAAAGCATTTGGAGAAGATTCCAATGTGAGCAGCAAAATCCAACAACACAACAATGATTCCTCTCATGTAAGCCTGATGGGTACAAAACTCAAAACCTGTCTTTGAGCAACGGCATCAGAATGCACAGTTGTGGGAGGAGGACACTCGTGATTTTCATGAGGCCCTTGGTGTGTCTAACAAACACAGAAACTTGACAGCAATTGGAGTAAGTGGAAGCTCTGAAGTAAGGGAGTAACATCATGTGCATTTTAGAAAGACCACTCTGCTAGGAGTACAGGAAGTGGCCTGGAGTTGCATGAGCCTGGAGACAAGTATACTGATTTTTGAAAAGGGCTGGAGAGATGGCTCAGTGGTTAAGGCATTTGCCTACAAAACCTAAGGACTCAGGTTTGATTCCCCAGTACCCACGTAAAGCCTGATACACTAGGTGGCACACGTGTCTGGAGTTTGTTTGCAGTGATTAGAGGCCCTGGTATGTTCATTCTCTCTCTCTCTCTATCTGTCCCTTTCTCTCTCCTTCTCTCTCTAATAAAAATAAATATATAAATAAAATATTTTATTTACTTTTATATTTATTTATTTATTTTGGTTTTCAAAGTAGGGTGTTACCACTCTGGCCCAGGCTGACCTGGAATTAACTTTGTAGTCTCAGGGTGGACTTGAACTCACGGAGATCCTCCTACCTCTGCCTCCCGAGTGCTGGGATTAAAGGTGTGTGCCACCACGCCCTGCTAATAAACACTTTTAAAAAGCTAGTCTCTCTCTACTGGCTATATGTCTGAGAACTTTAATATATGTACCATAGGAGACAAGTAGAAGAATATTTAAAGTAGTGATCTATGCACTTGCAAAGCAAACCAGGAATACCCCAAATATCTTTGAATGGATCAATTGTAGTATTTTCTCACAATATAATTCCACAACACTGGAAATGAATGAACCATCTATATGCAACTGCCTAGGTGAATCTTATAGAGTTTCCAGAGTAAAAATCAAGTAATGGAAGACCACAAACTATACCATTCAAATAGAGTTTTTAAATAAACAAAATCCAGCAGTCAATACACATACACAGCTTCTGAAGAAAGCAAAATAAAATCCACATGATTCAGCACAGCATGCACCACCTGTTTAGGTTAGGAGGAGGGCTCAGGAGGAAAGATATGATAGGTTCAATGATGTGCCTATCATTTCAGACTTGAGTTGAATAATGGTTTGATGGCCAGATGTACTTTGATTACGCTTTATAACTTATGTAAAGCATACTGACAACCAGTATGCAAAGATGACCCTCCAATGCCGCACCTTGCTAGTATTCATATTCTAATGAAATCCTCCCCACATTGAGCCTAGCTGGAGAACCAAGAGGATGCAGCAGTAGTGATGCCCTGTAAGTTAGGTCCTAAGACAACTCACATTGCCTGCCTCCTTGGTGTCTGGGAAGTAGACTGCTATGTAAGAAATTCAGCTGTTTTTATCCTTGTGATGAAGCCTATCACAGTTAAGTTCTGTTTCAGCTTGAGCAGATCAACTATCAAGTAAGACGTGCCCCTTGGGCAGACCCGTGAGGGCATTTCTTGAAAGGATTAATGGAGGGAGAGGCAAAATGTATATAAAGGAGCTCCAGTGCCTGTTTGCATGGTTGTCCATGCTGTGTGCTGCAGAGGGCATCTATCCTGTTGTTGCTACCCTTTGTGGATGTCAGGACCCGGCTTCATCAGAGTGAAGGCCAGGGCCTCTTCAGGAATCCAGACTGGGACAGCCGAGGCATCCAGCCTCATAGCCTGTGTGGTTATGGGATTCTCTGATTTCAGCCTGAAGACAACCATTGCTGAGCTGCCCAGCCTATGTCTTGTAAGCTAATCTAACAAATCCCCTTTAGAGTACATATTCATTCTATCTGTTCAGTTCCCTTGAGAGCCCTGACTAAAACAAAGCCTAAGGCATTTGGAGACGCTGCATAGAAATAGGGAAATGTCTGGCCAGATAGTCCCTAACACCCTCAGGGAATGAGTACTGAGTCACCGTGGGTGTGTGGCACCATCGAGTCTCCCATTGACTGCAGCCCCTGCGACTGTCAGACTGCAGCTGCATGAGAAACCCCAAGAAAGGACTGTCCATGGGCCCTCATCACCAAAAAAGAGAATAATCATTACTGTTTCAGAGCAAAAAAGCGAGAGTGGTTTGTAATGCAAGAAGTCACCATACATTGTATGTCCATATATTATTTTGCATGCCAATGCTATAGTTATTTTGGTAATTATGATAGTATTATTATATTATATTATGATATATATATCTGATATATATGCTATATATGATATCTGATATATATGATTTATGATATATGATATATATGATAGCATTATATTATATTATTATATTATAGTAATATTTGGAATCAGACAGTTCTGCCTTCAAACCATGGTTCTGTCTCCTCTATGGTTCTGGAGAAATCCCTTAACTTCTCAAAAACTTGCACTTTCTCATTTGAAAACTGTGTGTGGTGGTCAGGGGTAGGTACACGGGATTTATCTTAGTTCATAGAAAAGTTGAGAGACTTAAGAAACAGACTCTGCATTGTTTGATGCAGGCTAATGGTAAGGACACAATAAATGGTGGGGGCTGGCCCATACCACACAAACTTGCTTCCTGTGGATCTGAGGAAGGAAGGAAAAAAGGCTTTTGTAAATTAAAAGTGTAGATTATCGCTCAAGAGCTTCTGAGACTGTTCATGGTGAATGGGATTCAGCTGGAACAAGCGTCTATCAAGTCTGTTCACAGTCTGTGGTTTTATGAAGATGCATTGATTCCCTGTGGTTTATTTCAGGTATAAAGCATGTGAATTCAGATTTCTCAGAGACAGATTTCCCTGGTTATTTCCCTGTTTTTAGCATTATCTCTTTCCTTGGTTTCCTTTTCCTGTGTAGCTCTCCATGTTGGGGCACTCTCATCTCCTTTCAGATGACAGCAGAAAAATGAAGGAGTCATACAGTCAATGCACTTGATGGCTGGCCAGACTATTACATCTTACAGGAAGAAGGAGAAACAGAGGGCTGAATGCTATGTTTTTTTTTTTTTTTTTCTTTCTGTAAGGTAAATTAAAGTCTGAGAAGAGAAGATAGAAGGGTGATTTTAAAAAGCAGTTGTGTGTTTGAAAGATGATTATTCTGTGGGAAGGGTGAAATGTGGTCATCGAGTGTCCTACAGATATCCTTACACTATAATGAAAGACAGTTGCCACCTTTCTAGTTCAGCTGGGTCCTTAAGCAACACAGTTAAGGAGGATTAGCAAGACATCAACTGGGAGGTGAGCATTGTTGTTCTGAAGAGCTTGTTGCCCCCATTGGAGCCTGTGAACCACAAAACACCAACATTGGCTTGAGCTGCAGGAGATATAACGAGAATCAGACCCAGCATAGCTTCAGCCTGTGCAAGGGGCAGACTCTCTATTGCAGACCCCAGAGCTCACCAGGATCAGAGGATGTCTTCCATCTGTTCTCCACACCCTCCAGAGCAGAGCCAAAGGGACGGGGTCATAATCCAGCAGGAGGTATTTGGGTTAGATGAGCTCCAGAGGGTTTAAGCTCTCATTCAATGAGAAGAGAAGACTGCATCTTTCTTATCTTCTGAGAAACTTTACTTTTGAAAAAAAAAAAAAGGTATTTGTGGGATATTTGTTGAAACTTTATAAATACTCATGTCTTTAAAAAAGTTCAAGTGCAGTAAAATGTTCAGATTTACTAGAAAGCTGATGGAGAAATTTGACACTTCATTAACATAATTTTTTCCTTTGTAGATTTCTTCTTACATGTACAGAAATTTAAGAAAACACAAACCATTTCTCTTCCCAGAAGTCCCTCTATTTCCAGGAGCCTGCTATGGGTTGTGTCCAGAATCCTAAATGTCAGAACATAGAATAAAATCAGTGGTTAAAACCTCCAGGTAATTTTTTCTTTTGATACTTATTGTATTAGTCATCTTATCGTTACCATAAAGAAATATTCAAGGCATCCTATTTAATAAAGAAAAATAGTTTATTTAACTGACCGTTTTAGAGACTAGAAATCCAACAGCTTGGTGCAGGTTCTTGCAAGGCCCTTCTTGGCTGCAACACAATGGCAGGAATGGTGTATACCTCTACCTGTGAGGTCTCTTTCCATCTCTTTAGAAAGCCACTGGATTTCAATCTTAGAGGCTGCACACCAATGATCTAATCAAATCCTCTAGTAAAGATCCCGCCTCTAACACCAACACCATAGGCAAATGAAGTTCCCATCCTCTTAATACCATCACTACAAGTTAGACTCTGAGGCTCAGACTCTTGTATGAGTTTATGGGCACAGCCCATATTCAAACTATACCGCTTACCTAGCAAGTTCTTGCGTTGGTGAACCATGGGTAGTAACTAGAGAACTGGTACTGGTCTTACTTCCATTTAAAAAAAAATTATCTCTGTGTGTGTGTGTGTTTGTGTGTGTGTGTGTGTGTTTGTGTGTGTGTGTGTGCTTGTGCATGCATTCACATGGACATATCAGGGCTTCTTGCCACTGTAAGCAAACACCAGATGCTGGTGCTACTTTTGCATCTGGCCTTGCATGGGTGGCTTGGGAACTGAACCCAGGCCAGAAAGCTTTGGAAAGCAGTCCCTTTAACTGCTGGGCCATCTTCCTAGCCCCCACTGGGGAAAGATGTGGATTAATTCCTCTAATTCATTGCACTTTTATACTAAGTTATAATGCACTAAAGCTTTACAAACATTTCTCACTGAAGGAAAATTGCAAATATAGTACATGGTTTTTTTTGTTTGTTTTTGCAGGAAGATTTGAAATTAATTTGCTGACCTGGATTGCCCAAATCCCCAAATATTTTAGTGTGGCAAATTGCTACAATACAAATACCAAAATTAGGGTCTGAAAATCAATATTCACTGCTATCTAATCTCCAAACCCCGTTCAAGGTTTGCCATCTGCCTTAATGATATTATTTGTAGAAAAAAAAAAAGAGCTGGTTCAGACCCAAGTGTGATGCCGAGTAATTTCAGTCTTGGGTTTCCTTCAGTTTAGAATATTTCCGGGGCTTTTATGACCTTGGTACCTTTCACGATTGTAAACCATTGTTTCATAGAAAGCCTCCCAACTCGTTTCTTTGTGATTACGTTCATGTTATACGTCTTTGGCAGGAATACCACTGAAGAAGTGCTGAGCTGGCATTGCATTTTTTTCTGATGAAATGTGACTTTTAATTTGTCTGATTAACTGATAGTGTTAATTAGATCACCTAATTAAAGTGTCTGTCCATCTTCCCTGTAGTTACATTTGACCCCATTTAATGTGGTTTGATACTTTACATAAATATCCTAATTCTCAATTTATTTGTGTATGTCAAATATCCTCTGTCCCAGTGACATGATCTACCATTCATTTAACATCTCCTCACTTCCTGGCACAGATATACCAGGCTTTCCCTGTCCTGTCCCTCTTCCAGCTGTGGGTCCGGTCATTTCTCCCAAGGCCCTCCTTCTGTAAATGAAGACCAGCACATGAATCCAAGCTTTGATTGCTAGGTGCCCTCTGTATGACCAGGATGTTGCTACTTCCTAGCCCTCTCAGCACCTTCTAGCCATTGTAGTTTAATAAAAGTATCCATTTCTCATAAGTGTTGCAAGTAGCTTTTTTTTTAGTTTGAGACTTATCTTTCTGACTTCTTTGGATTATTTTTGTGTGCAGAAATGATCACTGATACTATAGCTCGATTTATCAATTGTTTTGCTGTGGCTTCTGGTACTTATATCTCAGCCCTTCCATCCTTCTGAGTTGGGGATACGTTTTATCCAGTTATCTTCTTCTACTACTTTCATAGAAAAAGACGTTTTAAATCCCGAGGTGAACATACTGTCTTGTTGATGAGGAATTTGTGCTTCATTTAGCGATCAAGCTCAGTGCCACGGATTGACGCACTATTTGAGGAAAACTCAAGTCAAGATCCAATTGTTTCAACATATAAATATTTTATAAACAGTCCGAGAACTTCCTTATCCAAGTGTGGTTGACAATTATTATTTCCATGAGAAATTTAATAAAACCTCTAGCACACAATACTCACTGCCCAAAGTAATTGGCTCAGAGCTTTGGCCCCTGGGCAAGGACTTTTTAAAGTTTTACAGGCACACTAGTGGACTGCGAAGACCAAGACCCACACGTCCAGTTGTACATCTTCACTGCCTGATCCTCAACCACTATAGACTGCTGCCTTTGTATTATGCCATTCTTTTCTGATGATCACCTTTGATTTATTTATTATGTATGTATTGGCAAGCAGATAGAGAAGAGAGAGGGAGGGAATGAGTGCGCTGGGGCCTCCTGCTACTTCAAACGAACTCCAGACACATGTGTCATTTTGTACATCTGGCTTTATGTGGGTCCTGGGGAATCGGACATATGGCCGTCAAGTTTTGCAAGCAAGCACCTTTAATTGCTGAGCCATCTCTCTAGCCCCATAATTATAATCTTTTAAAAGTTAATTAAAAATGTAACATATCAAGTTTCTAATAATTTAGCACTAATGAGTTTAGTAGACTTTAAGTAAAGAACAAACATTGACATTTTCATATGCCATTTAGCATGCTCACATCCCGGTAGAGCTGCACACAAAAGGTAACAGCTGCCCAGACCAAGGTCCTGTGTGAGTTATTTTCATGTCACTGTGACCAGTGAGGCAGCAGCAACAAGGTACAGTTCGGGGAATGCAGACCATCATGGTGGAGCAAGCGTGGAGTAAGACCTGGTCCTGTCTGTGGTGATGGAGGCCTGAGGCTGCTTCTCTACCTGCTGAAGGAACAGAAAGCAGACAGTAAGACCAGAAGCTGGTGGATCTACAGCCCTCGAGGTCTGCCCCCACAGCCCTAGATCTGACAGGTAGGGCTCGTGTCCAAAATGTTCCACAACCTCACAAAAGAGTGCCAGCGGTTGAGGACCACGTATGCCAACACATGAGCCTGTGAAGGACCTCACACATTCAGACCGTAGTAGATGATATGGTAAGAACAGAAAGAAACATTGTAATCACAATGACCTAAAAGGAGCACCAGTGAGAGGTCTGTACTATTTATAAACAAGAGCAAACTGGAAGGTGTGTGATATTCAAATATATCCCATTAGCTGCATGTTTGTGGATGAGGTACCTAATTTTGGTAACAGAACCTCATTTTTCTTAATAAACCTGATGTGAACACCTATCTTGTAGAATTGTTGTGAGGATTAAATCAGTCTAAAGGTGAAAGTTCTTCAAATGTATCTAACATATGCAAAGACTCAGTAAGTATTGATCTTTTAATAAGGAATAGCTATGTTCACTCCTGATGTGTATGACTTCTAATAGACTTTTCTGGGTTTTTTTTTTTTTGTTTGTTTGTTTGTTTGTTTTTTTTGGTTTTTTGGTTTTGTGAGGTAGGGTCTCACTCTGGTCCAGGCTGACCTGGAATTAACTATGTAGTCTCAGGGTGGCCTCGAACTCTAGGCGATCCTCCTACCTCTGCCTCCCGAGTGCTGGGATTAAAGGCGTGCGCCACCATGCCCGGCCTCTAATAGACTTTTCTGTAGGAGCCAACTTGTACATTGACTTAAACTTACTTCTTAAGGGGCCTATATGTAACATTAAGTAATATTACTTAACACTAGACTAAACTTTTGGTCTGAGACAATGTTTTCTTTATTTGTATTTACAGAGAGAGAGAAAGAAAAAGAGAGAGAGGGAGAATGGGCATGCCATTCTCTAGCCACTACAAACAAACTCCAGATGCATGCGCCCCCTTGTGCATCTGGCTTACGTGGGACCTGGAGAATCGAACCAGAGTCCTTAGGCTTCTCAGGCATGCGCCTTAACTGCTAAGCCACCTCTCCAGCCCGACAATGTTTTTTTGTAATGAGTATACATTTCTTGACTTCTAAGGAAAATTCAGCAAAAGTACAATTAAATGATGTCAATTTTCAATCACTAAATTGCACAGATTAACTCTTTGGAATGTATTGAGATGGTGAATGAATCTAAAGTGATAAATTTGCTGTAACTATTCATTGAACTCAAGTTTCGATGCTACAATTCTTGCACTGTCAGTTCTGAGCACCATACAGTCTGGAGAGAAGGTGATGTTAGAATATGAGGTGGTCATGGATGCTTCTGAACGCAGGAATTTATTATGACGATGTTTAAGTTAATATGTATGTACATATTTCTCATGTTACCTGATGCATAAGAGGCAACCGACCTTGTGACAGCTTGAAATAATAGACAAAGCATCTTGGAAACAGGCTCAGAATTATGTCGCCTGCAGCACGCACAATTTCCTGTAGTGTCAAATAAAATGAATATGAAGTGTATCTTTAATAAGAAGAAACAAAAACTGATAGCCCATACAACGGGGGACTTCTCTCAAGCTTTCTCTCTCTCTCTTTCTCTCTCTCTCTCTATATATATGAAAAATCTTCCAACACAGTTCTTTGATTTAAAGAAAATGAATGGTTTAAATAAACTGTATTTATATAGCCATCAATTCTCCTTATAAAAATCTTCCACTGGGAAAATTTCACACCTGTTCATCAGTTCCAGACACTGTAAGTTGAGGAAGTTGCTCCTGACGCTGAAATCATGCCATGGGTTGGGTAAGTGGAGAATTTCAAACCCGTTTTCCTTCAGTCATTTAACTTTTTTTTCTATTATTTATTGGTACTCTTAGACTACCTTACCTCCCCATCCCAATTCTGCTGAGAGTCTTCTGTGGGGTTTCTGGTATTCATTGTGGGGACCACGAGGCCTTAGTGAGTCTCTGTGGGTAGATTCAGTGCCTCAGGCCATTCCCACCCATGAGGCTCTGAATATTTCCTCTTCCACGATGTTCCCTGTACAAGGGACTTAGGTAATGCGGGGCTTATGTAATCTGATAAAGGAAATAGGAAATGTTAGAGTATAATGGACTTCTTACAAAAACAAAACTGAAGAGAATGATTTATTTGCATTAATGTAGTCAAGGTGAATAGTAGGAGATAGGACCTGAGATTGGTCTAAAGTGTTTGGACAGATGAAGGGAGGGAAGAGGAGGAGGCATCCAGAAAGAGTCATGCATGGATTCAAACACAGCACTGTGAATAAACAAGAACTGGTGACTGTTTTTCTGAGTAAAAACCACCTCCCAATTCAAGGATTGGAAACAAGGGCCTTTTGCCACTGGCCTGTGTTCTAAGGTGGGCCAGGCATTCTGCTCATCTGGGACAGTCTTCCGGGCCTGGGTTGGGCTTGCTCTCAGCAGGTAGCAGTTAGCTGGAAGGTCACCTGAGCTGGGCTGGAATAACTTGCAATTAGGCTTATTGGCTGGTGGTTGGCTGGCTGTTGGCGGAAGTGCTTTGGTTCACCTTCACGCTTTGCCTGTCTTTCAACTGGTTAGGGCTGTTCTCCACACATGTCAGGGAC
The DNA here is from genome assembly GCA_036365145.1 of Orientallactaga sibirica. Classification (NCBI taxonomy): domain Eukaryota; kingdom Metazoa; phylum Chordata; class Mammalia; order Rodentia; family Dipodidae; genus Orientallactaga; species Orientallactaga sibirica. The sequence continues at coordinate 1,484,755 of JAEOAD010000024.1, forward strand.
ACAAGACGCCAAGAGCATAAACATGCCAACATCTTCTGCAGGTGAGGCTTGGACCCAGAACAGTATTGTTTGTTGCCATATTCTATAAGTCAAAACACAGCATAAAGAGAGCCTAGACTGAAACAGGTGGTGGGGAATTATGCTATATCTGTTCCTCCTTTTTACAATTTTACTTCTTAGACAGAGAGGAGTATATGCATGCCAGGGCCTCCTACCACTGCAAACAAACTCCAGACATGTGTGCTACTTTGTGCATCTGGCGTTACATGGGTACTGGGGAATCAAACCCAGGCTGTTAGGCTTTGCAAGCAAGTGCCTTTAACTGCTGAGCTGTTTCTCCAGCCCTTCTTCTTTATTCAATTACTTAAAAAAATTATTCATTATTATTTGTAAGCAGAGAGAGGGAGAGAAAAAGAGAGAGAGAGAGAGACAAAGAGAGAATGAGCATACCAGAGTCTCTTGCCACTGCAAACAAACTCCAGATGCAAGCACCACTTTGTGGCATCTGGGTTTATGTGGGTACTGTGGATTGAAACCTGGACTGTCAGGCTTGCAAGCAAGCACCTTAATTATTGAGCCATCTTCCCAGCCCAAGTATCTAGCCCAGGCTAAACTGGAACTCACTCTGTAGTCCCAGGCTGGCCTCAAACTCACAGCAATCCTCCTACCTCTGTCTCCAGAGTGCTGGGATTAAAAGTGTGAGCCACCGTACCCAGCCCCTCTTGCTCTTTTTAATTGTAATTTTTTTAATCCCTCAGGGACACATGAGGTAATGGGAGGGGCTGTAAAGTTACAATATAAAGGGTCTATGTGGTGCTTTGAATGAAATGTTGCCCATGCCTTGTGTGTTTTGAATACTTGGTCCCCAGATGGTTGCAGTTTGGGGGAGTTGATGGGCTTTGGGCAGATGGAACCATGCTGGAGGAGGTGTGTCATTGGGGGCGGACCTTGGCATTTATTACTGTAGCCCTCTGGCTGTTCAGAGCTAGCTCACTCAGACTACCTCCTTCCCCTGCTACTGTGACAGGATGTGACCCAGGCTTCCTGCTCAGACCTGTCATACTTTCCCCACCATGATGAAATGTCCCCTTAAAACTATAAACTAAAATAAACCCATTCTTTCCCTAAGATTTGGAGAGGGATTTTTATCTCACCCATGAGAAGAATGGCTACTATAGTGTGGATAAAGGAAAGGACTATTACAACTTTCCATTTAAGCCCAAAGGATATAAAAAGAAAACAGTGGGCTGGAGAGATGGCTTAGTGGATAAGGCATTTGTCTGCAAAGCTCAAGGATCCAGGTTCGACTCACAGAACCCACATAAGCCAGATGTACATGGTGGTGCATGCATGTGGAGTTCATGTGCAGTGGATAGCGGCCCTAGTGAGCCATTCATTCTCTCTCTCTCTCTCTCTGTCTCTCTCATAAAATAATAAAAAGGAAGCAGTGAGAAGAATTCCGTAAGATTAGTTTGCCAACTGCCCATATTCATGTTTGGGAAGTCCTAGGAAAGACTGCAGTTGAGCTAGCGGACTGCACCAGAAGCCCTGATGGGAAGTATTTGGGCCATAGCAAGGACGGAGAACGTTTTGGAAGGATTTTTGTTTTCATAAGAAGTAACTACCAAATACGTAATTCTGTTCCTCGGGGGCATTTTCCAGTTGTTCTTATTCCCCAACTCAATGTTTTCTGGGCATCCGTATCTCTAGGTTGGTCAGGAGCGCACACATTGCGCTGACTCCCCAACAGTACTACACTGGGCAAGCTTGCTACTGTGAGCGCTCTGGGCACACATTTATCAGCATTCAGCTATATTCCACAACTGACAGATTTTTTTTTTTATTACAACTTCTATACTTACAGACAATAACCCATGATATTTCCCTCCCCCTTTCCCCTTCAGAACTCCACTCTCCATCACATCCCCTCCCTCTCTCCATTAGTCTCTCTTTTAATTTGATGTCATCATCTTTTTTCCTATTATGGGGGTCTTGTGAAGGTATTGCTAGGCACTGCAAGGTCATGGATACTGAGGCCAATTTCTGTCTGGACAGTTGCATTGTAAGGAGTCGTACCCTTCCTTTGGCTCTTACGTTCTTTCTGTCCCCTCTTCCACAATGGACCCTGAGCCTTGGAGGGTGTGATAGAGATATTTCAGTGCTGGACACTCTTCCATCCCTTCTTCTCAGCAGGGTGTTGCCTTTTGGGTCATCCCAGTGGCCATCTCCATCTGAAAAGAGAAGCTTCTGTAACCAAAAGTGAGAGTAGCATTAATATGTGAATATGAACCTTAAGTGTATTGCTATCAGGGCAGTTTGGTGGAAATAATATATACATTTAGCCAGACAAGAGCAGGCTTTATACCCCTAAGGCTCATGACCTTACCTGCCATAGACTTTTGAACTACTGACAGATTTTTTTTTTTTTTATGGTGTCTTTACTCCCTTTGAGCTGAGAGTTTCTCAGAAGGTTTGAAAGAAATTCTAATCTTGGTTTCTGAGATCCTGTTTGCAGCTTCAAGTGATCTCTCAAGATCTGGACTTGTCAAGCATCATTCCCTTGCTGATGCAGTGTCCCAACATGATGTCACCAGCTGTGACCTGCCCAACATTGTCATCTATTTGACCTTAACCCACGAGCAGTAAATGATGGTGTTATGGCTTTGGGCAACTGTAGAAATCATATCAGAGTAAAAAGAAGAGGTTTATTTATACAATCCCAAGGTTTATGTGACAACTAACTTTCACAAGAATCATACAAAGTAAGAGAAATACCAGACTGATATTTTAAAAGTCGTATTTCTTGTGGAAATTTGAAAAACTTTAATTGATTCAATTAAGTTAGATTTTGAAGAAATATTAGGAGGTCACTCTGAGAACACTTGTCTTAGAAGAGAAAAATCATTTAATACCAAGTAAAGATTTCAGATACTCATACACAACCCAAATTGATTTAAAAAATTTATTGCTTTAATAACTCAAAGTTCAATTGTTATTACCTACCCTCCCTCCCACTCTTTCCAAACATCCACATTGTTTTATTCTAATGATTTTCCTTTTCCAAAGGCTTGTAACCCTTATATGCAAAGACTTAATTGCTTCTTATGAAGTGGAGGAGGAGATGATGAAAATGCCTGGTGTGGGGCTCCAGAAAAACAAAGTATTCATCTCTATTTCTGTCTGTGGAGATGTTTTAAGGTTAATAATTGGGAATGGCTCATTTTAAAGCCACATTGCATGAAAAAAAAGACACATGCTTCCTGCTGATAGGATTCTCAGACTGTTTAGGATTTATTATAACTTTACGAGAGAAAAATCTTAATAGCTTAGCCATCAAATACATTATAAAATAATTTTAGAAAACCTAAGTATTTATAATTTCTCTAATTGTTCCTTGTAAATTTCACTTTCCCCACTTGTACCGTTATGCCATCAGGATTTGGAGTTTTAAATTGCAGCCTTCATTCATTTTACAACAGTATGATGAATGTTTTATCTTCCCTGGGAATTATTATTTCCGGAGGTAATAAGAACTATCATCTATTATATGGTCTGCAATTCTTGAGTTGTTTTCCAAGTTTTTTGTCATCAGCTTTGCAAAATTAATTAGATTAATTCCCTGTATTCTAGAGAATATTATTAGATATCAATTAAGCACTCAAATGGTTGTTTTAGATAGTAGTTTATAGACTAATTTTAAAAGAAAGTAAACCCATCTAGATTCACTTATTTTAATACTTAGTCTTTTCCATACAACCTAATATCTATTAATGTTTTCATTATCTTTATGGGCAACTATATAGTAAAAAGTTGTATGTATTCTCATTAAAATATTAGCTGGCCTTCAGCATTATTTTCTATGTTCTGAATGTAAGCTGTCCCCATGTTATGTGTTTGAGCACTTGCTCCCAAGAAGGTGGTGTTGTTTGGGAAGGTGGTAGAAATGTGCATTTAAAATAGGTCTGAATACTAGTATATTCCCCTTCCCAATAGAACAGTAGCTGAAAGAAAATCATATATCAAGCTTGGTCATCATTTCTATGCAACTGCTTTTATGTGGGTACTGGGGAATCAAACCTAGGCCATCAGGTTTTACAAGCAAGTTCCTGTAGACACTTGAGCATATCTTTAGCCCCTTAGTCATCAGTTCTGCATGCATTCAGGGACATTCAATTGTTTATGCTTTTATAAATTTTCAAAAGTAATTTTTAAAAATAATTTTAAAAATCAACACACCTTCATTTTAACCATTAGGTATAATAATATGCAACATCCCTGCCCTACCTGTCAGATTCTTTACTCAACAGAGGTAGCCTTTAAACTCAGCTCTTATATATACATATTTTTTGGTTTTTTCATTTTTCGGTTTTTCAAGGTAGGGTCTCACTCTAGCCCAGGCTGACCTGGAATTCACTATGTAATCTCAGGGTAGCCTTGAACTCATGGCGATCCCCTACCTTTGCCTCCCAAATGCTGGGAGTAAAGGCGTGCGCCACCATGCCCGGCTTATAATTTTTGATAGATGACATTTCCACTGCTTGCCTTTCATTTTATTTTGATAAGAATACTTAGTATGATATCAACTTTCCTAGCAATTTTTAAGCATACAATATAATATTGTTGATTATAGGCACACTGTTGTAAGAAGATCTCTAGAACTTACTCACAGTGCTTAAACGAAACTTTATGCTTACTGATTAGTTAAGTCCACATATTCCCCTCCCCGAGACCTTGGTAGCCATCACTCTACTGTTTGATTCTATAAAATTTCAATACTTGAGATACTAATGTAACTGAAATTGTGTGATATTTGTCCCTGGGTGCCTGAATTATTTTACTTAGCATGATGGCGTCAAGATTCATCCAGATTCACAGAAATGGCATTTCCTCTTTTTTTTTTTTTTTTTTTGTGTGTGCATATTTGTATGTGTTTGGGTGCCATGTGTTTGAACATGTATGTGGAGGCCAGAGGTTGACAGCAGGTGTCTTCTTCAATTGCTTTCCACCTTATTCTCACTGAATCCAGAGCTCACCAATTCAGCTACACTGAGCCCCTGGGATTCCCTGTCTCTGCCTCCCCAGCACAGGGATTGCAGGTATGCAACACCATGCCTGACATTTTGTACAGGTGCTGAGGTTTCCAACTCACGTTTTCACAAATCATCTTCTTAGCCCAACGTGTTTGCTTTTTTTTTTTTTTTTTTTTTTTTTGGTTTTCTGAGGTCAGGTCTCACTCTAGCCCAGGCTGACCTGGAATTCACTATGTGGTCTCAGGGTGGCCTCGAACTCAGGGTGATCCTCCTACCTCTGCCTCCCAAGTGCTGGGATTAAAGGCATGCGCCACCATACCCGGTTTCATGTTTGCTTTTTTAAAGGTTGATTGATGATCTCTTTTATGTGCACACCATATTTCCTTTGTCCATTAAACTGTGGAAGATCTATTTCCACACATTTGCTATTGTGAGCTAAACAATAATGAATATGGTAGTACTAATATCTCTTCAGGATTTTGATGTCTGGTTTTTAAATATAAAACAAGGATTGGGATTATTGGATCATAAGGTAGTTCTCCTTTTAATTTATTAAGGGACATCCATGTTGTTGCAGCCACATTAGTCTCCATTTCTATCAGTGTGCAAAGCTTTGCAATGTCTCCATGTCCTTCACAACTTCCATAATTTTTCAATTTGCATGAACCATCAAAATACAGGACTAGCTAACTCAATTTTTGAGAAAGAACAAATCTGAAAGCATCACATTTTCTGATTTCAAATGTATTATAAAACTACAACTTTGTAGCTTTGATTACAAAATAACAAAAATGGCATAAAGATAATCATACAAATAAATGGAACAGATTGGAGTCCAGAAATAAATCCACACAAGTATGTCCAACTGATCTTTAACAAGAGTGCCACAAAGACAAACATTTTCTCTTCAACAACTGTTGTGGATAAACAAGGTATGAACTATATCCTTGTCTTATACCACATACAAAAGCCAACTCAAAATAGACCAAAGAGATGAAATTAAGGCTCAAAACTATCAAAATCCTAAGAACGCAACAGGGAAATGCTGCATTAACCTGAGGACCCAAGTGCAGATGTGCAGCAGCCACTTCAATGCTGGGCATTGTGATGCGGGCCTGTAATCCCTGCACTTGTGAGGTGGGGACAAACGTATCCCTGAGTGTGATGATTAAGGTGTGTTCAACTTGATCTGTTTAGTAATCCACAGAAATCTCTGAGATTGCTTCCAGGAAGGATTAACTGAAGGAGGAAGTCCTTCCCCAGAGTGAGCCCTTCCCCCAGTGAGGGTGGTCCCTCTCAGATGGGAACTTTGTATAAGGAAGCTCTGGGTGAAAAGAGCTCCTTCCTTCCACTTGGCTGCTGGATCTGCTTGCTGTGTTCCAGCGTGGATTGAAGGCCAGCATGGACTGAAGACCCACACCAACTGATGACCTTCATGGATTGAAGACCAGCGGCTCCTCAGGACGCCTCCAGGCCTTCAGTACTGGATCGGGACTGCTGAGGCATCTGGCCATGAGGACTGAGCAGCTACCCGGTTCCTTGATTCTTGGGCCTGCAACTGCTATTGGATTACTGTAAGCTAATCCAATAAATTCCCTTTTAAATATAATTCACGCTAGCAGTTCTGTACCTCTAGAGAACCCTGACTAATACACTGGGGCAAACTGGACAGTTAGACTAGCCAACTCAGTGAGCCCTGGGTTCAAGGAGAAAACTTGTCTTGATAAGTAAGGTGGAGAGTAATAGAGGGAGACACCCAACGTTGACCTCTGGCCTCTACATGCATGTGCACACATGTGTACCCACACACATACAAACATGCATACATGCATGCACACATACCACATATACATGAAAAGCATAAGCAACAAAAACGAAAATAAACAAGTGGAACTTCTCAAACCTAAAAGCTTCTGTGCTGCTAAGGAACCAACAGAGTGAAATAGCAAACTAGATATAGAAGGGGACAGATATTTTCAAGCTGTGAACTTGATAAGGGATTTACCTCTATAGTACATAAAAAACTCTTACGGGTTGGAGACATGGCTTAGCAGTAAAGGCACTTGCCTGCAAAGTCTAAGACCCAGGTTCAATTCCCCAGGACCCACATAAGCCAGATGCACAAGCTGGAGCATGTGTCTGGAGTTCATTTGCAGCAGCTGAAGGCCCTGGTACACCCATTCTCTCTCTCTCTATCTGCCCCCCTCTCAAAATAAATAAATAAATAAAAAAATTAAAAAAAAGAATTCTTACAATTCAATAGAAAAAAATTAATAACTTGATTTCATAATGAGCCAAGGAATTGAATAGGTATTTATTTATTTATTTATTTATTTATTTATTTATTTATTTATTTTTAACTGACAACTTCCTTAATTGCAGACAATATCCCATGGTACTTCTCTCCCTCCCCCACTTTCCTCTTTGAACCTCCACTCTCTATCATACCCCCTCCCCCTCTAAATCAATCTCTCTTTTCATTTTGATGTCATTATCTTTTCCTCCTATTATGATGGTCTTGTGTAGGTAGTGTCAGGCACTGTGAGGTCAGGGGTATCCAGGTCATTTTGTGTCTGGAGGAGCACGTTGTAAAGAGTCCTTTGGTGAATAGGTATTTTTTTTTTTTTTTTAGGTAGAGTCTCACTCTAGTACAGGCTGACCTAGAGGTCACTTTGTAGTCTCAGGCTGACCTCAAATTCACAGTGATCCTCCTACTTCTGCCTCTTGAGTGCTGAGATTAAAGGCATGCAGCACCATGTCTGGCTTTGACAGGTATTTTTCCCAAAGAAAATAAGCAAATGTTTAAAAATATTGTGAAATAAAGTTCCATATTACTAGTTGTCATAGTCAGCTTCACATTACTGGGATGAACCTCCAGACTAGACACAGTTATAGGAGGAATGGAATTTATTTCAGGCTTATAGATTCAAGTGAACTTCCATAATGGCAGAAGAAGCTGGCCCCTTTTCATAGGTCCATGCAGAGGGAAATACCACCACAAGTACCATAAGCAAGCACGCTCCAGAAGCCCCAGACAGAGTTCAAGCACTCTGCATACCTTAGGCTGGAAGTTTCAGATCCGCCTCCCCCCACCCAGCACACTTTAGGGCTGGATCCTAGGATTCACCCACATTGATACCTCCCCAGTCAAGGTGGCTGGAGATCTGAAGCTTTTAAAAACTCCTGAATATACTGGGGGACATCCGTTCAAACTACCACACTTGTCATCAAGGAAACACAATAGAAACACAGAAAGATATCACCTACTTTGGATTATGCTACATAATAACAATATTCTCATAAAGAGCTTGTTAGCTTTCATTAATTTAAGAGGAAGGTGGAATATTTTAGTCAATAAAAGTTGGAAGTTCTCTTTGACACGTGAAGACTAAAGAACACTTTAATGTATAAAGTTGCTGGTTTCCCTCCTCTGTTGGCATCCAGTACATATCCATTTCCACATACAAGTGGAACCTGTCACCTCTGCATTGCACTTACCCTTGTGCAGTCTCAAGTACTAAAATTGACTTCTAAAAATGTTAATTTGAAAGGAGCAGAGATAAGATTCAAGGATGCTTGCTCCGAGAAGGATTATTTATTAAGGGAAAGAGTTATCCTTTGAAAATTAGTATTATAATTATCAATAAGAACCCAATTCTATATCTCTTACTAAGGCAAAGTTCCTGTAAGGCAAACACAAGATGGCATTGATTGCAGTGGGACATCTGGCTGAACAGAGCTGAGGAATCAGCTTCAGAATGCTGCTCAGGAACTCAGCAGGACAAGGGCTGCTCTGGCAGGGTTCCGAATTTATTTCTTCCATTCAATTGTCAGATTTCTTTTTGATATCTTCTGCTTCCTTGGATAAGCAATTATTCTGAATAATTCCAGAAGCAATAGTTAATTCTTGAAGATCAACTACATTTGAACAGTGAAAACAGGTTGGATGTCCAAGGAATCATTACAGTATTGACAGCTGTTGAATCACATTCTCTCAGAGTTAAAGTTGTTTGGTCCCAATCCATGCAGATGAGAAATTATACCTTAAGGTCACTTTGTCATCATGTTTTTTACATCTTATGCCAGGAAAACAAGAGACCTGCAATGACAGCCCACTTCAGCTTCTGTTTGCCAACTTCCCTGCTGCATTTGTGGGGCTTGACTCTGCTCCTTGGGGACATGTAAGCATTTTGTGAGTAAATAATGAAGGTACTATTTAGCTTAAATCACACAAAAACTTTACACATTACAGCACAATAGATACTTGACATTTTTGAAAGCTTTATTCCCCAATGCATAATATTCTCAAAACATGAACATATTGCTTTAGAACATAATTTCTTCCCTAAAGGGTATAAAATTTTCAAATAGCAAACTATAACTACTTACCACTGAGTTTCCGTGGAGTCAGAAGTTGAGTAGTTTCACTGTTCCCAAAATTTTGTAGAACACTCTGGTATTTCCCCAGCTCATTTCTTCACTCCAGCTACAAGGTTTTTAAAAAATATTTAATTTATTTATTTGACAGAGAAAGAGGGGGAGGAGAGAGAGAGAGAGAATGGGTGCACCAGGGCCTCCAGCCACTGCAAATGAACTCCAGACACATGGGCCCCTTGTGCATCTGGCTAACGTGGGTCCTGAGGAATTGAACCTGGGTCCTTTGGCTTTGCTTGTAAACACCTTAAATGCTAAGCATTCCTCCAGCCTACAAGTGTTTTTTGAAGGGCTAGTATGTGGCAGGTACTGTCTTAAGATCTAGGTACGTTAGAGAATAAAACAGATAGAATCACTGGGCTTATGGTGTTATCAGCTTAGAGAAGAGGCAATCCACAGATAATTCACAGAACAGTAAATACAATAATGACAAGTGCACCAAAGGAAGCCACCAGATGATAGAGAATGCACTGGAAGAAAGCCTTGTATGAAAAAGTGATGCATAAACTGCGATTTGAATCAGTCAGTCACATAAAAATAAAATAAAATAAAAGAATATTCCCACTAGGGGCTAAATGTATATATTCCCAGCATATATAAAGTCCTTGATGTTGAAAAAAAAACTCATGGAGCATTAAAGGGTTAAATTTTTGTGTGTGTTTGCTTGTTTTTCGAGGTAGTGTTGCACTGTAGCTCAAGCGTGTAGTCTCAGAGTGATCCTCCTATTTCTGTCTCCCTAGTGCTGGAATTAAAGGCAAGCACCACCACGTCCGACATAAAGGGTTATTTATTTATTTATTTATTTATTTATTTATTTATTTATTTATTTATTTTGAGGTAGGGTCTCACTTAGCCCAGGCTGACCTGGAATTCACTCTCTTCAAACTCACGGACGATCCTCCTCCCTCTGCCTCCCAAGTGCTGGGATTAAAGGCATGCGCCACCACGCCCAGCCTAGCAGCCCCTAGCAGGCATATCCTTAGTACAGGGGCATGTTACTGGGGGCAGATCTTGGAGTCCAGCCCTAAGGGGTGTGGAGAGCAGTTGGAGCTCCGCTGGTTTGCACTTGCTGATGTGGGTGCTTGCTGGTTCTTTGGTGATGGCTCTGCTCGTATCTGTGGAGCTGAATCAGCTTCTTCACCCATTGATAGTGTTTGTCTGAAATGAACCCCTTCCTCCCATAAGCTCTTTTTAGTTGGATATTTGTCCCAACAACATGGACCTGACTGCCACAGACATCTTTTTAAAAAGTATTATTGTGCCTGGAGAGATGGCTTAGCAGTTAAGCACTTGCCTGTGAAGACTAAAGACCCTGGTTCGAGGCTCGATTCCCCAGGACCCCACATAAGCCAGATGCACAAGGTGGTGCATGCATCTGGAGTTCGTTTGCAGTGGCCGGAGGCCCTGGTGTGCGCATTCTCTATTTATATGCCTCTTTCTGTCTGTTGCTTTCAAATAAAAAATAGATTTAAAAAATTGAAATTATTATTTTATTTTAGAGAGAGAGAGAGAGAGAGAGAATTGGCATGCCAAGGCCTCAGCCCCTGCAATTGAACTCCAGATGCTTGTGCCACCTAGTGGGCTTGTGTGACCTTGTGCTTGCCTCACCTTTGTGCATCTGGCTAACATGGGATCTGGAGAGTAGAACATGGGTTCTTAGGCTTTGCAGGCAAGCCCCTTAACCACTAGGCCATCTCTCCAGCCCCACAAACATCTTAAAAATTTTTTTTTTGTTTTTTTGAGGTAGTGTCTCACTATCTAGCCCACCCTGACCTGGAATTCACTAAGTATTCACTAAGAACTCACAGTGATTCACCTACCTGTGCCTCCCAAGTGCTGGGATTAAAGGTGTGTGCCTGGCAAAAGATAAAAGTTTTATTTTTATTTGTTTAAGAGAAAGAAAGAGGCAGAGAAAGGGAGAGAGAAGGAGAGAGAGAGAGAGAAAGAGAATGGGCACACCAGGGCCTCCAGACACTGCAAACGAACTCCAGATTCATGCACCACCTTGTGCATCTGGCTTACATGGGTCCTGGGGAATCAAATCCAGGGTCCTTTGGCTTTGCAGGCAAATGCCTTAACCACTATGACATCTCTCCAGCCCAACATCTTTTTTAAAAAATTTATTTATTTTCAGGGAGAGAGGGAGGGGAAGAGAGGGAGGAGGGAGGAAGGGGGACAGAAGAGGTGTGTAAGGGCCTAATGGCACTGCAAACAAACTCCAGATGTATGTGCCACTCCATATCTGGCTTTGTGTGGGTGGTGGAGAATCGATTCCTGGTCTTTAGGCTTTATAAGCAAGCACCTTCACTACTGATCCTTCTCTCTAGCTCTAAACATCTTTTTTTGTAAATAATTGACAATTTTTATACATGTATGTATTTTGATCATAACCCCCACCTGTTATCTTCCCTTGTCATCCCTCCCCCATACTTCTTCATCTGAAGCTTTTCTTCTTTTTAAGGAGTTGTTCTTCTACTTTGGGATCTGATTTTTGCTTGTGTATGCATGTCATATGGTGTATATGAGGGGTGTAGTGCTTATGTGTGCAGTGTGTACATGGATGTGTCCTTTCAGTGTCTCCTGCACTTGCCTTTGGTGGTGGTTATTGACCTGTGGTGGCCAGAGCCAAAAATGAACATCCCGCTCCCTCGCTCTTTTGCCCATTCATACCAGAGTTCATACCAGAGACTGCTGTTTTTAAAATGCCTGGGGGATTCTCTGGTCTCTGCTTCCCTCGGGGGGACTGGAGTTGACAGTGTGCTGGGTCATGCCCAGTTGTTTATGTGGGACCTGCAGGTTTGAACTTGGGTGGTTTCAGGCCCCCCAGGCCCTCATGCTTATACAGGAAGTACACTTGATCCCTGAGCCATCTGTCCAGTCTTGCAGTCCTGCTTTGATTTTCTTTCTTTCTTTCTTTCTTTCTTTCTTTCTTTCTTTCTTTCTTTCTTTCTTTCTTTCTTTCTTTCTTTCTTTCATTCTCTCTTTCTTTCTGGTTTTGGTTTCTTGAGGTAAGGTCTCACTGTAGCCCAGGCTGACCTGGAATTCACTCTGTAGTCTCAGGGCGGCCCTGAACTAATGGTGATCCTTCTACCTCAGCCTCCCAAGTGCTGGGATTCAAGGTGTGCACCACCATACCTGGCTCTTTTCTTTCTTCCCTTCCTCCCTCTCTTCCTCTCCCTCCCTCCCTCCCTCCCTCCCTCCCTCCCTCCTTTCTTTCTCTTTCTTTCTTTCTTTCTTTCTTTCTTTCTTTCTTTCTTTCTTTCTTTCTTTCTTTCTTTCTCTTTTCTTTCTGGTTTCTTTCTTCCTCCCTCTCCCCTGTCCCACCATCATGACTCTTTCTTTCTTTAATCTTGCAGATCTTGTGCATGTCTTTGCAGGTTTTGGTAACAGTCACTGCCCAGGTTACCTAAATTCCTCTGTAGTCCAATGCTGGTGATCCTTCAGCCTGTGCACCTGGAAACACCTGGCTCTTTTCTTTTCTTCCTCACTTCCTCCCTCCCATCCCTCCCTCCCTCCCCTCCTCCATTCTCCTTTCTTTCCTTTCTTTCCTCTCTCTTTCTCTTCCACAATGTTCTTTGAGGGTTTAATTTTTTCTACCTCAGCCTAGGGAAAGGCTAGATCATATTGGTTTTTTGTTCTTTCTTCAATTGTACTCAAGGAGTTTGGATTTTGTTCTTAAACATGAGGAGTCTTCCGCCCCTTCCACAATGTTCTTGAGGGTTTAATTTTTCAATGCTAGAAAATGAATTGTAAGGAGTTTGGATTTTTTCTCAGTTCTGACCAAACGTGTAGCCATACAGTGCAGCCACTTTGAAGGAAGAGACAGAATCTTCCTTCTTCATAGGAAAGATAGCCAGTAACAATTTGTGCCACATGAAGAAGCCTGAAGTTGTGGTGGGGAAAGCTGGTTGGAGGAGATGTGAAAGTCAGTCTTGCAGAACAGTCCACAAAGCAGTTGGTGTGAAATGTGGCTTAGTGAAGGTGGGAGTGATGCTCAGTAGAGAACAAGACATGTGCTCTCAGTGAAGAAGTCACCGAGGCACTAGGTGAGTAGATGTGGTACCTGCCTCTGACAGATGTGGAGTTTGGTGGCTGCACTAACCACACCGTTGGAGACTTGAGATGGTAGCAGACTTCTGAGAGGAAATGGCTAGCTGGGTCTGCAAACTTCAACTCAGAGGAGATGCTTAGGGTATAAAGACAAAGGTATTGATGAGAGAAAGAGAAACAGATAGAGAGAGAGAAGAGGGCTCAGGACTGAATCCTGGAGAACAGTAACAATGAGAGGTCAAAGAGAGAAAGAGTGTCCACAAGGAATCAGAAGAGAATGTGGCAAGGAGATAGATGGACGTGCAACAGAGGTATGGTGTCAAGTCAGCACAGAGCTGAGGCAGGGAGGGGAGAGACAAGGAAAACAGTCTAATTTCTGACTTCATAATCCATAGCATCCAATCAAGATTAAATGTATTGTCACCTTAGTTATTTCATGTGTTTCCCACATATTGTATTTCTTCTGTTTCTTTGCAGTAATGACAACTGCTAGGTGAGCACTGTGAAGACACGTACTTTATAGAAAAGCCTTTCATCTATTTTTTCCTTATGAATTCTGATTATCCCTGAATTCTCTGGGTATTTTTCACAATTCTATTTTGCCACCATATGTGGAATCTAAAAATCTACAAAAGTCTCTACTTTTCAGATGCAAAACCACTTTAGATGCAGTTTATTATCTTTTGAAAATTATCCATGTTCATTTAAAAACATATTAGCTCTTCACCTTCAATGTATTTGAATTGCTGTGTTGTAAGAGCCTTGGAATATTAAGCTTATCAGAAAGTTAGGACAAATTTTCCCTAGAGGGTGGAGAGTAGTTTTAAATTCAAAGTGGAAAAAAAAAGTTCTGCATCTTAAAATAGAAGCAATTTTTTCTCTGTTTCACATTCTCTCCAGATATCCATAGTCCTTTATAAACTCTCTATTTATTATTAAATACAAGCAATTTAGCTTCTTTGTAAGGTTATGCAAATAACTCATCCAGAATTAGCATTTAACATGCAGTTCTTATATCCACACAAATGTTTTGTATAAAGTTGTTTTAAAAAGATTCAAATCTTTATAATTAGGAAGGGAAAATATATTAATAGGAATAAAGGGATACTCTGCTAATCTTCCATATGTAAATTAGCTTATAATTTCCATCGTTTGCTTTAGAAGCAACAGAACAATGGAACTTTTATTCTTCAATATTGCTACTTCCCTCCTCCTGCTAGAAAGTCTGCGCTTATACACGTGTATATAAAGATAAATAAGAAGAGATGTTAGATATTTTAGTTCTGTGGGAAAGAGATGGCTGAGTAACTTTTTAGTGGGACTGAAGTTGATACCCTGGTCTTGGGAAACACAAAGACAGTAATGCTGAACCCTTATGCTCTCATATCAAGTAGTGTGTTTCCTTGCTTGCTTTTCCAGGGGGCCTAGAGCTACTTGCACCCACCTGTATCCTCAGTCTCCAATGCTTGCCTTCAATCTTTATATACAAGGTATTTGTATGAGCCTTTTTGGTCATTGTGACCATATATCTGACAGAAACAACTTATAGCAGATAAGGATTTATTTAGGCTCACTGTTTAAGGATGAAAGGGGCCCATCTTTAAATTGCAAATCCCATCAAGGCAGAAAGGGCATGGTGGGAGAGTTTCTGTCTTAGTGGACAGAAAGCAGAACAGAGCAAGAAGATATCAGGAAGACATCCGCAGACACACACCCAGTGAGCTACTTCCTTCAACTGGGCTCTACCTCTCACGTTTTATAAAAAAATTATTCATTTACTAGAGACAGAGAGAGAGAGAGAGAAAGAGTGAGAATGGGTGTGCCAGGGCCTCTAGCCACTGCAAACGAATTCCAGATGAATGTGCCACCATTTGCATCTGGCTAACATGGGACCTGCAGAATCGAATCGGGGTCTTTAGGCTTCACAGGCATGTGCCTTAACTGATAAGCCATCTCTCCATTTAAAAGATGTACATGTGTGTGCATGTTCCTGTGTGTGCAAATGTGTGTCTCAGTGTATGTTCATGTAGAGGACAGAGGATAAGCTCAGGTGTCCTCCTTAGGAACATCAGCCACCTCTTTAGAGATGAAGTATCTCATTGGCCTGGACCTTACCAATCGCATTAGAGTAGCTGGCTAGCGAGCTCCAGGCACCTGCTTGTTTCCATCTCCCCAGTGCTAGGATTTCAGCTATATGCCACCATTCCCAGCATCTTCCATGAGTACTAGGCATCAACGCAGGTCCTCATACTTGTGAGGCAAACGCTTTACTCACTGAGGAATCTCCCTAGCTCCCTACATACTTTTTACAACCTTGCAGTAATGCCACCGCATTCTGAATCTATTCAGGTGTTTAGTTAAACCATACATTAGCTCAGAGCCCTAATGGAATGCCATGACAAACATACAAAGAGGTGTTTATTATGTGTTTGTTAATTCAATCAAGTTGACATTTAAAATTAGCCATCCCAATTTTTGGAGACATGGTTCATTTCCTTGAAGAGCTTTATCCTTTTTTCAGTCTTTACCCTGGATTTTTTTTATTTTTTGTTTATTTTTATTTATTTATTACAGAGAGAGAAAGAGGCAGACAGAGAGAGAGAGAAAGATATATATATATAGAGAGAGAGAGAGAATGGGTGCATCAGGGCCTCCAGCCACAGCAAATGAACTCCAGATGCATGCTCCACTTGTGCATCTGACTTACGTGGGTACTGGGGAATCGAGCCTTGAACTGGGGTCCTTAGGCCTCACAGGCAAGTACTTAACCACTAAGCCATCTCTCCAGCCCTTGGCCTTGGATTTTGTAAAAGGATCCTCTGGGTTGCAAAATGGGTGTTGGTCAACAGTACAGTACTGGCTAGAGTCTTCAGTCTCATGGGTTTTCTGGAGCATGATTCCAGGAATATAATGCCCTGGCCTGGGAATTCACAAAGATAGTGAAGGACCTGAAACTAAGTCAGACTGAGAGATGTTGGAAAGGTTTAGTTGTTGAGCCTGGATGTGAAGAGAGGAGCCCTGGAGTGACCTTCAATAGAAAGCAGGTTTAAATGTGTTTCTTATAGCCACCAAGTGACACAGCTAGAAAGGTGGGTTAATTGCATAAAGGATACATATACTTATTTTGGCACACATTTAGAAAACTCCAATTACCATGTAGAGTTCCAGCACACTGGATACAAGAAGACAATAGCATCTGTTCATTTCAAGGGTATTACTGTCCAGTGACAAAATACTCATGCAAGTAGGTCACTGTCCTCAGCCATGATGAATGTGTGAATAGAACTCAATAAGATAACGGAGGTGCCATCGACAGCTTGAGTAGCAGCCTACTTCCCTCTGTCCTTTGGGTGTGTATGCATGAGTGTGTATGTGTGTAAGTCTGAGATTGACACTGGGTGTCTTACTAATATGTTCTCTGGTGTACTTTACTGAAGGTGGTATTCCCACTTGAGCCCAGAGCTCATGATTCAGCTATGTAGCTCCTCAGCTTGCCCTGGTGATCCCGTCTCCACCTCTTGCACTGGGGTTACAAGTGGCTGCTGTGCCCACCTGATATTTATGTAGGCACTATGGCTCCACACTCTGGTCCTCATGTTTGCATGTCAAGCATATTACTGTCTAGAGTCACTCCCCAGCCATCAAATCTCAGCTATGTTTCATGGAAATTTTTCCAACTTTTCAGACTTATCTCCTGTCACCAGATTTTCTGAGGTTTCTCTTTAATCTTGATTGCAGTCAGAGTCATAGTTCCAGGAGGAAAACTATTTTCTCACTAAAAGGCCATCAGTAACTTTCTATTATGACATAAATTAAGTCTGAATCCTTAATATAGCCCATGCCTTAATCTCTGACTTTACTGACCATTGAGTCACCATTTTCTTCTGACTTCTGGGTTTCTGCACTTGTAGCACTCTGCCAGAAACCACCTGTCCTGTCCTCAGAAGCCATCTGTAGACACACACAAAAGAGGGGCACATGTGTGTGCTTTTGAGCATGTGTGCACCCATGCATATCCTATGCATTCTTCCCATCCACTTTCCATTTTTGCCATGAGCCTCAATAACTCATTCTTTTTTTTTTTAATTTTTTTTTTTTTTTTTGGAGAGAGACACAGAGGGAGACAGAGAGAGGGAGGGAGAGGAAGACAGAGATGGGCACGCCAGCAGTGTCTCAGCTGCTGAGAACGAAATCCAGATGTGTGCGCCCCCTTGTGGTCAAGTTCGGCATTGCGCCTTTGTGTCACTTTTGCATCTGGCTAAACGTGGGACCTGGAGATTGGAACTGCTGGAGATTGGAAACCAGCGTTCTTAGGCTTAGGAGGCAGGCGCCTTAACCCCTAAGCCATCTCTCCAGCCCAATAACTCATTCTTTCTTCCCTTAGGTCCACAACACTCCATGCCTCAGGACAATCCTTTCTGTGCATGTATCTCCAGGTGCCCCTAAGCAGTAAGTTTGTTGTATTTAGTACATCTGACTGCTTACTTCATCTTTTCACTCCTTGACTGTAGGTACTGGATCTGAGTCATCACATTGTAGATAATTACCCTATATTAGCTTCACAGATGAGTAAATTAATGACAAACTACTGAACAAACATAAGACACCTAGCCCTGTTCCTATACAAATATATATTGCATATTTTAGTAGAGTGACTGTTTCAAAAAGTTTGAATTTTGAAAGTTTATTTACATTTTCTCTGAATTGGACACAATTTGACCTTTGGGGTGCAGTATGACCTTTGAAGATGCAATAATACTGTCAAGTAGTCTGCCACAGCAACAATAGCTAGCTCTAGCAAGCTTCAGAAAAGGGGGCTGGACAGACTGTTAGAACACGAGGTCTGGAGCCAGGTTTAAAACAAACCACAATTTTCTTTAGCCATTCAAGTCTTGCAAAAGTGCAAAACTTGCAACATTACATGAAAAGACCCTGTCTTTTCCCATTCCACCCTCCTTGAGTCTACCATGTTAGTAATTTCCAGATGGTAGCACATACATTTCTTTGAGCTTTCTCTAGCAGCTATAGCCCATTTTTAGCTTCTAGGGCATTCTGGAAATGCCAAGGAATTGACTATCTCACAAAGACTGATCAAAGTTGATAATGTGATGGCATATCACGGGGATAACTGTAAGGTATTTGTTTTTCTTTGCTTCCCAGAATTACCCTAGGGCTTGGCATTAGCTTGATAACACATGCCCTATCTCCCCTCCCTTTCCCTGCTATATTCTCCTCCATAGTTTCCCAGTATCATCTCTCAAACAAACTCAGATCCTTGCCTCAGGGCTTGATTTGAGGCAAACCTTAAACTAAGATAGTTAATGAGAAACAAATATTCTCTCATCTCAGAGTACAAACCTGCCTCAGGCGTATGGGAATTACCATGAGAGGTTTACCTCCTCCAGGGAAGTTAGACTGACAGGCACAGACTGAGGCTGGAATCTGGATCAGAGGGCCAAGTTTTCAAGAGGGGTTTTACCTTTGCATTGCTGATGAAGGTGGATTATACCCTTTGTCACACTCAAGCATATTGTCACATTGGATTAGGCCAAAATATGATGAAACCTATAAAGACTGGTTTAATGTAGTCACACCCACCCCAACTTTGGGCATTTCCCTGTGGTAATGAAAACCAATAATTGCAAAGAGTTCACCTGAAAACATGCTCCTTAAGACAGCAGAACTCTAAGCTATGGAACTGTCATAGTGAAACCTTCAGCGTCTAGGTTTGGTGGCCTTACTGCTTATCTAACCCCATTCACTCTGTTTTGCTCACAAAGAAACTGAGGCCCAGGTAAGGACCATGCCATGCTCTCAATCTCAGGCAGGTTCCAAAGACTCACTCTACTTCTTTTTCTACCAGATTCTGCCATCTCACAACCAGTGTTGGCTGAGTTAATAGGAATTCTAATCCTTCCCATTAGCTTCTAATTATTTTAGATAAGATTTTCCCCTAAGAGAACATATTCTTAATGTGAGGCTGGGGCTGTAGAGTGGTGTTAAAGGTGCTTACTTCCCTAATAGGAGGCCCATACTGGTCCTAGCAAATCTATGATGTCAAGGTCTCCAAGAGACTGAATCATTTTGAAGTCTTTCTTCTATGCTCAACTAACTAAGCATAAGGCCTCTAGATGTAGCTTATCTTAAAAACAAGGCTTTAGGTTAAGGCGTTTGCCTGTGAAGTCAAAAGATCCCAGTTTGATTCTCCAGGACCCACGTGAGCCAGATGCACAAGGGACACATGCATCTGGAGTTCGTTTGCAGTGGCTGGAGGCCCTGGTGCGCCCATTCTCTCTCTCTGCCTCTTTCCCTCCTTGTCTGTTGCTAATAAATAAATGAAAATAAATAAACCAAACCAAACAAACAAACAAACAAACAGGGCTTTACAGCATCTACTAGGAGTAAGTGTGAATAGTCCACATAAAGCTGAGTTTCCCTCTCGGGCTCTCACATTAAAAGTTGCTCTGCTTTCTGGACTTCTCTTGCTACTGTTGCAAGTCACATCCACACAGCTTCCAGTTGCCTATTTCCCATTAAAAAAAGGAGATGCTATTTAGATAACAGTTGCCTCAGAAATACAAATCTTCACACTTAAAACTTTTGTCAGCCATGTGATCCCAGGAGCCCAACATCTGATGGTAAGAGTTCATTAGCTATTTTCAAAGCCTTATCTGGCAGCTCCATTAACTGTCCTCACATCCCACTGTGTTTGATGGCACAATGCCAAGAGCTCCAGTTATCTCAACCAACAAGAAATATGTAGTGAAAAAAAAAATGAAAATCTAGCAAATATCTCAGAGAATTCAGAAAAGGAAAAGGCATGTATTCTGCTATGGTGGTTTGAATATGAAATGCCCCCGCCCTTAACCATATGGTTTGTGATTAAGTCTCATACGTGATCCCCAGTTGGTGGAGTCTTCGGGAAGTGGAGACTTGCTGGAGGACATGTGTCACTGGGGACAAGAAACAGGTCTTGGCACGTTGCAGCCCAGCCCGTTTGCCTTTGCTAAGTAGCTAATTCTTACAGCTTCCTCCCATCTGACATGACAAGATGGAACACTTTGTGTCTATTCCATCATGTTTTCCTCACCACCATGAACCTTCCCCTTGAAACTATAAACTGAAATAAATCCTTTCCATCCAGTAGCTTCTTCTGGCCAAGTGTTGTGTCCCAGCAATGAGACAGTAAGTGCTATATTTTGTTTTTTGTGCTTATGTTCGCAGTACTGAGCACCAAATCCCGAGCCTCAGACATGCTAGTCAAGTACTTTATCACTGAAGGATATCCCCAGCCCCTGGTATTTTATGATTAAATTCACTTAACTTCTTTCTTCTGTTGTTTCTGAGGAATTTTTGTAGATATACTCATTTTCTCCATTACGACTCTGGCTTTATTAGAATGTCTGCTCATTTATAACTTTTACTGCCCCATGGCCTCTGCAAATGGCTTTCTGGGTTTGTCCCTTCACCTTCAATCCCTCTGCTAATTGTTCAACTCTGAGTTTTTATTTCACTTTCAAATTCCTGAGAGAACAATCTCAATTCCCTACCTAATCAACACCATCCCTTTCATTACAAAGCTGTTGTGTGAAAACATCTAATAAACTTTTGTACAGACTCCCGCTAGGTTGGTTGTTCAATCACTTGTCTAAGTGAGAGTATGTGGCAGAAAATGTATAAAATGTTTGACGCATTGTCCAGGTCTGTCTTCCTTGACACAGCTAGTGCTGGGGTCTTAGAAGAGTCAGAGGATCCAGTTCTTGCTCTCTCAAGAAGTACGCGCATGAGGTGATGTCCTCCTGCCTCCTTGAGAGACTTTGATCTCAGCATCTCATGTTGATGCACAAGGTGACGAGAATGCATACCTTCCAGGCAAATAATAAACTGTGTTACTCTTTCTGCCGCTCCCCAAAGAAGTGTGTTTTAGTTAACTTGCTGAATGTTATGATTAAATAACTAAGAAGAAGCAATTTAAGGTAGAAGGAGTTTATTTAACCTTACAGTTTAAGGAAATAAAATCTATCATGGTGGGGAAGGCATGGAGGTACACAATGTGGCTGGTCATATTGCACTTGTAGTCAGGAAGAACACACACACACACACACACACACACTCACAGAGAGAGAGAGAGAGAGAGAGGACAGAGAGATGTATGTTGATGCCCAGCTGTCTTTCTCCTTTATATTCAGTTCAGCCCATGGAATGGTGCAACCCACAGTTGGAGCAGATCTTACCACCTCAATTAATCAAATCTAGAAACTCATTCACAGCCTTAGTAAGAGGTATGTCTCTTAGGTAACACTGGATCTTGTCAAGTTCAGTCAATATTAACCATCATAGACTACTTTCAGATTCCTGTGTGTTCAGCTTGATCCCATGCTGTCATTTAGGCAACAGAAAAAAACTGGACCCAAGGCCTTTTTTAAACTAAACTTTAAATACGTCTTGGCACACGATTCAGTTTTAGAAAAAGCAATGGTTATCTCAAACCCATGCCTCATGATAATTCAGTTATTGAAAATGATTCTTCTGTGTTCTGGCTCTTTCTATGGACAACGGTGCTCCTGAGTTACAGGTGACTCATCCTTCACTATACAAAGCATTTGGCATTACTAAATGAAGTTTAAATTGAAGAGATACTATACATTACACATGGAAAAAATTTGCATTTTAACATCTCCAGAATGCTATTAAATATCTCAGAAAGATCCATAAAAGAAAGTGTGTCCTAGAGCTTGAAATAGAAAATGATTGGAAAATGTAGAAATAGAGTTCCTATTTTTCAGAAAGGAGCCATATCACCCCATAAATCTTTGGGAAGAAGTTTTCTTGGGCTCTGCTCTGAGCATTCAAATGCTTCCCAGGAGCACCTTGACCTTAAATTAACATTTATAGAGTTTAGCTTACATCGAGCTTTGCAGTTTAATGGAAGGTTTAAAGTTGAAGAAGGTAAGTAGTCTAAATTGGTATTGTATATTAAGTCCTGAATAAGGATGCATTTCTACAACTGCCACCAGTTTCATTTATTTCCCCCTCTAGAACAATAATAACAATTGGAGAAATATAGGAAGTGCATTTTCTATCATGAATAATACATTCTTATATGTTCACTTCATGGAAGCAGGAACAGTGCAACAGTCACGGCAGCACTAATGCTGTCTTCTTAAGAAAGGGTGTACGTGGGAATTGGTTTATATATAACCTTGGTAATCCTTGATAATGTTATTTTCTGAAGAACCTGTGATGTAAAGGAAGTCATAAGAAACATTAACCACACAGTAAAATAATAGAGGACCCTTTAAAGTGAAGGAAAGAAGGAAATATACATCGTCACTTATAGATTTCATTACAGATCAAATGAGAATGAAGTAAATTACATTCTCTTCAAACTCAGAGTACATTTTAAGTAGAATATGAATGCCTGGGGAGTAATAAATGAAACATGGAGATTCTTTTTTAACACTGCTAATGAGTTAGCTGTTGGTTGTATTGAAGATAAAAACAGGCTACACAGACACACACACACATTCTTTTTACATGGTAGAAAGCCTATTTTACAAATGTGGCATGTTTATGTATACAGAATAACAATGTCTTGAACCCTAGAAAAGATGCTTTTGAAGACGAGAGTAAGGGGCTGGAGTGATAGCTCAATGATTAAAGTGCTTGCCTTATAAACGAGAGTTCTTCAATTCCCTACTATCTATGTAAATGCATGTGTGGGCATGGGCACCCCCATTAGGGGAGGCAGAGGCAAGTGGATCCTTTGGGCTCACACAGTCTAGCCAGACTGATGAACTCCAGGCCAATGAGAGACCCTGTGTCAAAGGGGGCAGACAGTGTTTCTGAGGATGACACCTGAGGTTGCCTTCTGACCTCCATGCACACATGAAACCTCACCCCCAAACACATGCACTCACACACATACACCTGCCCCCATCCACACACACACACACACACACACACACACACACACACACACACACCACCACCACCACCAAGCAAAAGAAGCAAGTGAGTAGGAGAACTGGAAGTGAGTAGAACTGGAAGTAACTGGAGAGCTGGTGGGGCTCTTAGGTGGAGGCATAAGTCCCACTCTGGATGGGAGCAGGAGGAAGTGGAGCATTCACCTCCCTTCTCTTCCCATCTGTAGCTTGTAGCAACTCCTGCGGATGCTCTAAGCCCTTCTCTGTTATTTGAGACCAGCATGAGCAGCAGTACCATTGTGGTGGTTTGATTCAGGTGTCCCCCATAAACTTAAGTGTTCTGAATGCTAGTCTCCCCAGCTGATGTCAATTGGAAATTAAAGCCTCCTGGAGGTGGTGTATTGTTGGGGGCTGGCTTATGGGTATTATAGCCAGCTTCCCCTTGCCAGTGTTTGGCATGCTCTTCTGTTGCTGTTATCCACCTTATGTTGGCCAGAGTGATGTCCACCCTCTGCTCATGCCATCGTTTATCCTGCCATCATGGAGCTTCCCCCTCGAGCCTGTAAGCCAAAATAAACCTCTTTTTTCCCACAAGCTGCTCTTAGTCGGGCGATTTCTGTCAGCAATGTGAATCTGACTGCAACAACCATTCAAGCAGTGTGCCCTGAACCCGACTCAGACCAAAATGGTTCCAGCTCTCAACCTTTTTATCCATCCCCCAAGTGTGGGGCCAACCAGATGCTCCGCAGCACTTCAGGACTCACAGCTATAGGGTGCACTGAGAATTCTGTGGCAAGCTGCTAGCTCCTGGAGGGCAGACGGATGAACAAGACATTCTAGTTGAGGCTCAGTGTCCTTCACTGCATCTGATGACATCGACCAGCAGAATGGTGGCCACCAGCTGATGTGGAATGATTCAAATTGTTCATTGAGATAGTGGCTCTTGAAAAATAGATTTGTCTACTCAGCCCTTGAAGGTAGGAGGTGACCCTGTGGGTAGCTGTATTGAACAAAAGGAAGTAAAATCTAACAGAGTAAGTTAAGAGTTTCCCTGTCCTCAAGGTTGAAAACATGTCACTGACATAAGAGCCAAGACATAAATTTGCACACTGTGAAAATGAAGTGATTCTAAAAAAAAGAGAAATGGAGAGAGAGGGAAAAGAGAGAGACATAAATCAGGGCACATTCACAGGACATGTCTTACAAAAGCAATCACTGTGACTGAGAAGGCCAAATTTCTTTTGCAGAAGACTTTCTTGCCTGGGTCCGATTTCAGGCTTCTCGGACTCCTCCTGGACAGTGTTTCATGTCTTCTTACTCTTCTTTCCTGTTGTAGCCATGACTGCTGGAAGCAGGTTTTGCGCAAGCTTTGACTCCTTTGATGCTGAAAGCCCTGCTCTTAACAACCTGCCCTGAACTCCCAGGATGTGATTCCTAAGACCCTGGGTATGGGATGGAGTTACCTCCCAACAGGCCACTCTAACCCTCCCAAGAGATGGCCCACAGCTAATAGTCAACAGCTTTTATTCTGGTGGACTTCTCTACTTCTACACTCAGCGTCACAGAACATAGAGCCCCAGTAGCCAAAGTAACAACCAACTCAGTGACAAACCCTTGCTTTGCCTCCTCCTCCTTCCTGATTTCATTTTTCCTGTCTCTTCCTCCTGCCCCTTGGGATTGAGCTCTGGAATACATGCACAAAAGCCTAGCTGTCAAGAATAAGACCATAGACTCAGCCAGCTCATTGTAGACACTCCCATCAATTTCACAACTCCTCCACCACAGACCATCTATCACTTATGCATATCTCAGTGCATCCTAGAGCCCTTCCCGTGTGTACATATTTCTAAAGTTGATCACATGAATAGAATAACACACATGATCACCCCATGTGTTCCTGCTAGAGACTATGGGCTAATCAAAGGGCCCCATATGATATGACCTATGGCACTCCTTGCTTACCAGAAAGCTCATGTGGCTGAGACATTGGTCACCTGAAGAAAGTAGCCATTCACATGTTATGTTCACTGTAAACCTCACTAATACAGTCACTTGAATAAAGGTAAGAAACACATTTTTCTAACATGAATATTATGAACAAGGCATCATACTCCATAAGTTGTTTAATCAACTTTATGAAGATACATTCATTTATCTTCCATCAATATACCACGCATCTTTGAAATTTATATAAGAAACACTGCTATCTTTTGTATAAATATTCAGAAAATTTTATCATTCCTAGGGTTCTGTGTTTTAGAGGAAACATTCACAGTTACGGCATAGTGTAATTAAAATGACTGGAGCCAAGTTGCCAAAACACTCCCATTTCTTTCAGCTGTAAGAGCATCCAGGATGCATAGGAAATTAGAGAAATGTCTGTTTTAAATAAATAGGCAAGTCAGAAGTTACACACAGTCACACATACCTATGCATACATGATTAATTAAACCAGCAGCATTTGCAAGTGGCAACTTTCCATAGTCCCAAAGGGAGAGAGGGATGATTAAAGTGTTTTTCTTGGACAGGCTTCATTGCTCTTTAAACAGGAGAAAACTCTAGTTAACATCTGGTCATGATACATTATTGAAATGCATTCCAGACATTGTTTCTTTTGGTCACACAGCTGGGATACTAGTTTTTTTTTTTTTTTTTTTTCTTGCCTTATCGTCAACTTCTTCTGGCTGTAGAAAAAAGTAAACATAAGCCGGGCATGGTGGTATATGCCTTTAATCCCAGCACTTGGGGGGCAGAGGTAGGAGGATTGCCATGAGTTCAAGGCCACCCTGAGACTATATAATGAATTCCAGGTCAGCCTGGTCTAGAGTGAGACTCTACCTCGAAAGAAAAAAAATAAACATAAACAATAAAAAACCAGTAGCCTTCCTATATGCAAAAGACAAATATACAGAGAAAGAAATCAGTAAGGCTGTCCCCTTTTCAATAGCCACAAAAAATCAAATAACTTGGAATAACACTAACCAAGGATGTGAAAGACCTACATAATGAAAACATAAAAACATTCAAGCCTAATATCTAGAATCTACAAAGAACTCCAAAAATTAAGCAATGAAACATCAAACAATCTACTCAAAAAATGGAGCAGAGAACTAAATAGGGAGTTCTAAAAGGAAGAAATACAAATGGCTAATGCACACCAAAAAAATGTTCAATATCCTTAACCATCAGGGAAATGTAAATTAAAACAATTATGAGATTCCACCTTACTTCAGTCAGCATGACAATCATTTAAAAAAATAAAATGCAAGAAGGCATGGTGGCACACACCTTTAATCCCAGCACTTGGGAGGCAGTGGTAGGAGGATCGCCATGAGTTTGAGGCCAGCCTGAAATAGTGAATTCCCAGTCAGCCTGGGCTAGATGAGACCCTACCTCGAAAAAGCAGAACAAACAAACAAAAAAATCAAACAACAACAAATGTTGGTGAGGATGCGGGCAAAGAGGAACCCTCATTCACAGCTGAT
Organism: Orientallactaga sibirica; assembly: GCA_036365145.1. Taxonomy (NCBI): domain Eukaryota; kingdom Metazoa; phylum Chordata; class Mammalia; order Rodentia; family Dipodidae; genus Orientallactaga; species Orientallactaga sibirica. Next base: position 1,511,680 of record JAEOAD010000024.1, read on the forward strand.
GGGAGTGCAAACTTTGATAACCACTATGAAAATCAATATGGAGACTCCTGAAATGATGAAAAGCCATTCCTCTACAGGGCATCTACCCTAAAGGCTCCACTCTTCACTGCAGAGACATTTGCTCAACCATGTTTCTAGCTGCTCAATTCACAATAGATAAAAACTGGAATCAACACAGATGTCCATCGTTTGATGATTGGATAATGAATATGTGGTACATATACACAATGAAATTCTGCTCAGCAGTAAGGAAAAAATGATATAATGAAATTTGTAGGGAAAATGGATGGATTTGGAACAGATCATACTAAGTGAACTCACACAAGCACAAAAAGACAACCACCGCATGTACTCCCTCATCTGACATTCCTAAACTGGAACAGTTTGAGTTGCAGGCATACCTGACAAGCAATTTGAGGAAGAGACAAGAGTGATGGAAGGGCCTGGGGGATGGGGAATGAGAGGGTTAGGTACACACAACCAAACCCAAATTAACTGGTACCATGGAAACCTTCCTCCTGGATAGCAGACTAAAAAATAACCCCCCAATAGAAGCATGGAGGGATTGTCTGGTATGAAGAGCCCCGGAGAGGGTGGGATGAAGCCTAACCCTAAAACATTTGGCCTCATCTTGTACCTCCCAGTACCAGAAATTCGTTACAATCATATCGAGCTGTTGATCAGAGAGAATTATGAGGTCCCCAACACAAGACAGACTTTTTTTTTTTAAATAAATATATATTTTTTATTTATATTATTCTGATTTTACATTCATAGTATTGGTTCCATTGTCCTCCTCCCTGTCCTCCCACTTTCAAAGGGACCCTCATCAATGGGGAATGTGGATTGTGCATTGTGAGTTTGCTCAAGAGTTCTGGTGGATAGGCCCCAGTCTCTGTGCATAATGCCCCAACTTGTGACTCTAACAATCTTTCTGCCCCCTCTTCTGCAAGTTTCCCTGAGCCACATTGGGGTCATTTTAGTTCTGCTTCCTTGATGAGGTTTTGGGAGCCTCTGTGTCTCTGGATATCTGGCTTAGTTGGAGTTGGATGTTCTCTGTGTTTATCTCCTTCAGCCTTTTTCTGGTGTTGTAATCGCCTTGAGCGCTGTATTCTTGCCCTTCCCCTGCATTGTTCTATGGTTTCAGCTGGTGAGGTGTGGTTAGCTGATCCTCCCTTCAGGTTCGTTGCCCACCTGAAAAGAGATAAGCAAATTCTCCAACGGAGATATGGTTATCCCTTCTATCTAGTACAAGACAGACTTCTGTCAAAGCACGTGATTACCTGCCTGAGGTATGACACTGCACACCTCTTATGCAGAACATGAAGGGTCCAGCTAAATCTGAAAGGATGCCAGGTCCCAGAAGGTCTTCCCATATAGTGCTGAAAAGCACTATATGAACTGATGGGGGAAAATAGCCAACAATGTTGTGAGCAAGCAGGATATGAAAACAACCAGCCTAACAATATGTACACACCTTGCACAATAGTGGCACAGAGCCTTGGTAGGTAACCAGTGGCTCTTTGATGGTCTATGAGATGTCCTCGGTAGAAAGGAACCCATATCTGGAACTAGGTACCAAGTCACAACCCTATGGAGACCAAGATTATGGACTCCAATGAGAAGTTTCCACTAGCTTTCATCCAAAAGTGAAGCGACGCTCATGAAAATCTCTTTAAATTTACAATTCTTGTTCCCTTTAACCTATCCTGCTCTCAGTCTCCAGTGGAGAATCTATTTTTGTTTGTCAGAAAGCAGTGAGAACCAAGGAAAATCATAATCTACCAACAAGACAAGGGTATCTGACTCCCTAATAGGGATGAACGACCCCTCAAAGAGCAGCCAGGGCCCAGGTGAAACCACAGAGGAACTGGTGAGATGAGCAAGAGTGCTGCTTCCACAGAAAGCCTGATAAACAAGGACAGGATGATGCAGGCAGACACAGAGAACACTCAAAACACAGCAAAGCAGAATCTAGAAGCTACTGGGAACTCAACACCAAAGTAGAATTAAAGCACACCTGCCAAGGCTCAGCGAAGTTTGAAGAAGAGGGGGCGGTAAGAATGTAAGAGCCACAGGGTGGGAAGGAATATCCAGGGACATAGCCCTCCCCACAATGACTGACTACTGCTCTCACCACTCATAACCTACAACTCCATGGTGAATACCATAAAACCCACTAAGGATGACCTCAGTGGAGTGGGGCCAGGAAGGAGGGAAATGATGGTACCAACATATGATATGTCCATACAAAGTTCCTACTTAATAAAAAGGGATTAATATATCCATGCTTATATAAATGATATGCTTTTTTCTTTTTTAAAAATATTTTTATTTATTTATTAATTTGAGAGAGAGAGATACAGAAATAGGCAGGTAGAGTGAGAGTGAGAATGGGCGCACCAGGGCCTCTAGCCACTGCAAACGAACTCCAGATGCATGTGCCCCCTTATGCATCTGGCTTATGTGGGTCCTGGAGAATCAAGCCTCGAACTGGGATCCTTAGGCTTCACAGGCAAGCGTTTAACCACTAAGCCATCTCTCCAGCCCCTTTTTTCTTATTTTAGAGAGAGAGACAGAATTGGCACACCAGGGACTCAGCCACTACAATCAAACTCCAGACACTTGTACCACCCAGTGGGCATGTGGAACCTTGCCCTTGCCTCACCTTTATGTATCTGGCTTATGTGGGAATTGGAGAGTAGAACATGGATCCTTAAGCTTTGCTTGCAGGCAAGTGCCTTAACAGCTAAGCCATCTCTCCAGCCCAATAAATGATAGTCTTGAGCTTCATTAAAATGTGATTTAACTGCCAAACATAAAAACATTGCAAAGCTGAATGAATTTCTCCTGGCTATAAATCTAAAGACCTACCAAATTTCAGGGTAAGTTAAGCTTTCCAAATTCCATACCAAAGAATGTGGTTCCAGATCTACTATCATTAAACATTACTGAACCAAGTTTCTACAGAGCCTCAGTGGGCTTGCAAATAAATAACATGTAGTGGCTCTGCCTTACCTTTTCAATTTGTCACCCAGTGGCTTTTCCTTTAGGTCTCATGGAATATTAATTTTCTTGTATTATGCCCTTACACAAAAAGATGTATTATATATTGACTTAATAATTCAATACCCAAAGTTCGAAGTAGAATTTTGTTTTTCCTTTCAGCGGCAGAAGCTAGTGAGTTGAAAAAAAAATTTTAAGGACTAGAAAAACTTTAGTTGTAACAGCTATGATATTGATTATTTGTGGCATAAATATATGTACTATATCATGTTTATGGCAGTGTTCCTCACTCTTAACACTTTGATATTTTAGGTCAAATAATTCTTTGGTGTGAAGAGAGATTCTGTACATTGTATATTTAATGGTAAGCTCACATCTACCCATCAGGCACCAGATATTGTGACAACCACATCCCTTCCAAGCTACAAAATTACATGTCCCTGCAATAGAGAGCTGCTGCCCTAGACTGTGTTTCCTTGGTTAGTGATGAGCATGCACATGATTGTTGTGTGTGTGTGAAGTGTGTGTGTGTGTGTGTGTGTCCTAGCATAAACCAAATTTAGGAAGTTCACACATAACTGGATTAAATAAGAGTATTTTTTTGGGCATATGTGCATAGTATGTGTGATGTGAGTGTGTGGTTTGGCATGGTGTGGTGTATGCATGGGTGTGCAGATGTGCATGCTCACAAGCTATGTACAAGAGGCTAGAGGAGAATGTCAGGTGTCCTGCTCTATCACTTCTTTGACACGAAGTCTCACACTGACTGACCAGTGAGCCCAGGCAGTTCTCTTGTCTTTGTTCCCCATAGACTGGCATTATGGTAATGGGTAGCCGGGTAGCCATGCCCACTTTTTTATGTGGGTGCTAGTGATGGAACTCAGGCCATCTTGGTCCCTCATGCTGGTGTAGTAAGTGCCCTTACTGAGCTTTTTCCCCAGGCCCTGTCATGATATTTTTAATTATGAAAACTTCTTACTTGAAATATGGCCTGATCAATATTGATGGATCTTTTTAATTCTGTAATATTGCATTAGATTATTTATTTTCATTACCCGTTTATTTTTTTTTATCAGCCCCTACATTTTGTCGCTAGCCTTGGCCCTGATAAATATATAATCTCAGGTCCCAAGACAGCCTTACTAAATCAGAATTTGCAATATAGCAAGATCCTTAGGCGATTGAGATGCATAATAAAAGATCAAGAGGCAATGCTGTAGTTGCCCCAAGAAATGAGTGGTATTGGGTGTGGGATGGGCAAGCCTGTGTAGGTGTAAGTGTGTGAAAGAGGCAAAGATTAGGGGACACAGCTCTAGGCCCATTTAGGAGATCTGCTCCTAACAGTCCTATTCAATCAGATGCAGGAAATGTGGAGGTAACTGGGTGTGGTGGCGCACGCCTTTAATCCCAGCACTGGGGGAGGCAGAGGGGGGGGAGGATCACCATGAATTTGAGACTACCCTGAGACTACATAGTGAATTCCAGGTCAGCTTGAGCTAGAGTGAGACCCTATCAAAAAAAAAAGAAAAGAAAAAGAAAAAAAAAGAAAGAGAAAGAAAGAAAGAAGAAAGAAAGAAAGAAAGAGAAAAAGAAAGAAAGAAAAAGAAAGAAAGAAGAAAGAAAGAAAGAAAGAAAGAAAGAGAGAGAGAGAGAGAGAGAAAGAAAGAAAGAAAGAAAGAAAGAAAGAAAGAAAGAAAGAAAGAAAGAAAGAAAGAAAGAAAGAAAGAAAGAAAGAAAGAAAAAGAAATGTGGAGGCAGCTGGTTCCTGGGGGCGGGAGGAGGGCGTGAACAGGTAAGACGTCTGCTCTTAGATTGCCTAGTTGATAAAGTGTGGCACAATGCTGGGGGGAGGGGCATTCCCTCCTACCCTGTGAGAAACATGGTGAGCAGGAGAAATCACTAGCGAATGAGACATTTCACCAATTTGTTTTGGAAGGAAGCCTCCTCAGGAAAGAGCTTTCTCGTGGAGGGCGCTGGCGCCCTCGTGTGGGTCTGTGAGCTGAGACTGGGGTGAGGAGCTGGATAGGACTCTGTCCTTGTTCTGAAAATAGACTCAGGAAGATGAAGCTGTGGTGACCTGGTGAGCCCAGAGCTGGGGAGTACCTGTGATGCACGTAAATCCCCTGGGAGCCATAACTAGAGAAACGGGGGGAAAACAGATGACATATCTTCATTTATTTGTATTTGAAATTTTGAGACCTTGTTTTGCTCAAGCAATGACGTATGTAGGGTTAATGTTCAACAGATACTAATTACGTGAATGAGTAAGTCGTGGAATTGAACACTAGATTTGGGCCACAGTCTCGGGTTTCTCTACACTAAATAGATAATATGCAGGAGTAATTATTGCATGGAGACCAGAGATTCAGTAGCATTGCTATTGTGCGTGATAAGATACAGATTTGATTAAAAGTATTCGAGTTAGCTTTATGTCTTTCTGCATAATGTCCTTTAAGATATACTGAATGTCTAATTTATATGTGAGGGGTTTGGGTATGTGTGTGTACCTACGTGTATTAAAAGTTATTAAATATATGTATGAATTCAAAGCATATATTTCTAAAAAGTTGAAAAGCCTAAATGGAGGAGTACAGTTTTAAACTCACATTTAACAGGTAAAGATACTCTAAAAAATTGAAATTTTACTCAAGTAACTTAAAAATACCCAGGGGTAAAAGCAGGTATGAGAATCGTGAGATGGAATGTTTCCTGTCCTTGGGCTCCATTTTCTCTGCCGCTTTCCCTCAGCAGACAGAAAGTAAGCTACAAGAAAGCAAACTATTTTAACTATGAAAGGTGACCTAAAGAAAAATCATTTCAAGACCAAGTTGGTTGCAGCAAAATTCATTAGCTTCTTCCTGGATGAAAGCTGGTGTCTGGGTGACATTCCAAGGTTACTAATACTTGTCAGTCCAACAACTTACAGAATGTACATGATGGGGAATCTTTGGGGTTTGGCATCAAAGGAGAAAAGATGTAAAAGTAGCCCTGATGGATGTTCTGAGGTTGTTTGATCTAAATCCAGAGAAAATAGCAGCTATCACAGCTGATGGAGTACCCACTATGACTGGAAAGATGAATAGGACGGAGGAAAAAAATTAAAGTCAGGAAAGCTTGTGCCAGACATTTTATCATATCTTTTTTATTATATATATATATATATATATTTACAAACCGATCTTGACAACTTGGAAATCCTTTTGTGTAGTTTATAAAATAATGAATTCTAAATGAAAGCCCACATTCACCAACAGACCAAGCAATTATGTAAACAATTTCTGTTCCCCAATACGGCTTTTTTTTTTGTCAGTGCATTTTCTAGTCAAATCACTTCTGTGAGGTTGAACAGTAATGCATACGAGGTATGTCTTTGAAGTGTGGACTATCAGACATGTTGAGATGCCAGCTTCCCAATATCCCAGTGATAAGAATGGTACCCTGGGTATATTTCCGCTTCTGATTTACACTCAGAGAACAATCAGCAGAAAGACAAAAGTGTTACACCATCATTTGCATTCTCGTATCATTTCTCCAATGTGCAGTGTGTGTTTTCCTCTGATCTCATTATCACTGCTGTTTGATACTACAAAGCTTCTGTTAAGGGTGCATGCTTATACGCACGTGCACACACACACACTCTGCATAATTCCTTCAAAGTGATACAATTAGCCATGTGGTTGCTTCAATCTGTCTGCTTTAAAAGTTTGCTTGTGTCAAAGCTGGTTGGTTTGTTAGTTTGCAGTCTTCCAGAGACCAGGTACCCAGTGTATTATGCCCTTTGTGCTCTCCCCACACAGTGAGTGTTCGATAAACGCTATTGACTGACTGACACATCTCCCTCCTTTTCCCTTTGTCTCTGACACCTCTGCTTCCTTTCAGAAATAGTGTTTTCTTAAAAGTGGCACTATTCCCCACTCTGGTCTTATCAAAAGCTCTTCTTAGCCTCTAACTTTTACTTTATGTGAGTTTTTTTTTAACAATAGACAAAATATAAGTGGAAGGAAACTGATATTGTAGTTCCCCTTAACAGTAAGCTCTGTTTTTAATTGGAGCGTGGCAAGTGCCTTACAGAATGGAAGCTTTCACCCCAAGAACAATGCAAGCATGAACATCTCTGTTGAAGTAGCCATTAAAAAATAATAATGCCTCCTGCCTGTCTTACCCACTCCAAGTCCTGAATTCAGGCCAGGGTATTAACGGACAGCCCTGTTTTATTTTTCTTCAACTACACAATGGGTCAGAGACACTGTCTATGTTCAGTGTCTCTGTTATTCCCTTACAGAACTTAAATAACAGCTGGCTCTCTTTTGAAAGAGGCACCTAAACCACAATTATTTTTTTTAACCTTACCTTTGGAAAAGAGTTGGTAATTCTGTGATATCCAGAAATATGGCCTTTTCAGGTGACATTAAAGTCCACCCTCCATCAGGCCGAGCAAGCATTGTTTGATCTCCCAGAGGCAGGGCATGTGCCTTCATGAATGTTTGCTTTCTGTGCTACAGCTGTTATTGTGCAGTTGTGTAGACAATGGTTCCAGGAAGGTTGTTCTCAAGTCACATCCCCTCCAGGTGTGTTAGCCTCCTGGGAAAAGTGGAAAACATCTCAATCCATTGTGGTACCTGCTCTTCAAGGCTGTCTCTCTACTTGGTAGTTAACATATAGCAACGTCCTCTTTGGTGCTGCTTTCATATGTTTTTTTTTTTTTTTCGCTTCTAATAGTACTTGTTTAATGTCTCTTTGAATAAAAGAATATTGAGAAAAACAGAAGAGCACAGATATAAGTCATGAATATTACAGTGAGATGGGACCGTTGATGCTGGTAGTCATTATGTTCTACCTGGCTGGTGTTTCTACCTTGGGGCTGATGCTGACCTTGTATCTGTAACCATGGGAGCTTGCTGACTTATTTCAGGTCCTACTGATACCACCATAAAAGTGATGCTTTCATGTAAAAGCCTGGTGTGGTGTCATGCACCTGTAATCCCAGCACAAGGGAATCAGAAACAGAAAGATCCCAGGACATGCTGGCTAAGTAGTCTAGCTAAATCAGTGACTATGAAGTTCAGTGAAAAACCTTGTCTCAAAAAATAAGGTGGAGAGAGGGGAGCAGGGCTGCATGCTACAGTGAGATGGGGCTGAGCACCTGCTGAGGTTCTGAGTTGGGGCTAGATGCCATTCCAAGGTGCCTGCCTGGGTGGGAACAGACCTGTGGAAGATGGCTGGTGCAGTCAGATTTGTATTGCTGGCAGGAAACACCCAACCAAGAACAGTTTGTGGGTGTAAAGGTTGATTTTGGCTTACAGACTTGAGGGTAAGCTCCATGATGACAGGGGAAAATGATAGCATGAGCAGAGGGTGGACATCACCTCCTGGCCAACATCAGATGGACAATAGCAGCAGGAGAGTGTGCCAAACACTGGCAAGCGGAATCTGGCTATAACACCCATAAGCCCACCCCCAAGAATACATTGTCTCCAAGAGGCTTCAGTTCCCAAATCTTGATCAACTGGCAACCTACTATGCAGAACACCTAAGTTTATGGGGGACACCTGAATCAAACCTCCACATTCTGTCCCTGACCCCCATAAACTGATAGCCATAGATTATGTAAAATGCATTGCATTCATCCAACTTTAAAAGTCCTCATAATTTTATCAATCTCAATGATGATTAAACATCCTCATAGTCTAAGGTATTTTAACTGAGTCATAATACCAAAAAAAAAAACCAAACCAAAACAAAACAAAACATAATGGCACAGAATAAACACTTACACTGCAAAAGATGACATTGGGCATAGCAAAGAAATATTCAAGCAATACAAGATTTAAACAGGGCAAACATCAAACTCTGTAGCTCTAAGTCCAACAATTCTAGTCAGTGACAAGTTTCCAAGTCTGATAATTCTAACCAGTGACAAGTCTCTGGAATTCCAATTCTGTCCTTCCAGCTAGGCTACTCACAGTCTTGGAAAACTTTATCAGGGCTGGCAGCTTTCCTTAGCAGCCATCTCCTGGTCCTGGCATCTCCACTGGGTCTCCACTGCAACCCATGGTCCATCCTCATGGCTCCACTGGGTATCCATAGCAGGCATCCAGCAAACCTACTTCACACCATCCATGGCCATTTCCAAAACTTAAGACCGTGTTACAAACTCAATGACCCTCTCTTTCCTGCATTTCTCATACTCCACAATACCAGGTAGGGTGCCAGTTTGTTAATCCAGGGGGTGGGGGTAAAGCAGACTTTGAAGAACAGGACACTCCTTAAGCACTCAGCCCCTTCAAAAGAGTCTATATTCTTCTTGTTGCCCCAGTGCAGGTCAGCTGGCCCAATCTCAATGGTTGTAATGTCTCATAGAATTGAAGTTTCAGCCCAAAGATTTAAATTTTTCTGTGCCATATCCCTCTGTTTACACCAATCCATTTCTATGCAATGCAACCCTGCACAAGTTCTTAGGACATGGGCATAATAGCAAGCCTCTCACACAAACTGCTTCTAGCCCCATCCAGGCAAAGCTCTTTCTCACTGTCATAAGCCAAATCTCACAGTCCTTAGTTCTTACTGCATCCATGTCTTTCAACTCTGACCAGAATAGTTCATCAAGCCTTACTTACAGCACTTCAAGCAGTATCTTAGGCCAAGGTTTCAAATCCTTCCACATTCCTCTTGAAAATCAGCTCCTAAAGGCCAAAGCCGCACAGTCAGGTTTCAAGCAGCAATAACACCACTCTTTGTACCAACTTTACTGTTGCATTCAAGTTGGCATTGCTGGCAGGAAACACTCAACCAAGAATAGCTTGTGGGTTAAAAGGTTTATTTTGGCTTACAGACTCAAGGGGAAGCTCCATGATGGCAGGGGAAAACTATGGCATGAGCAGAGAGTGGACACCACCTCCTGGCCAACATCAGGTGCACAACAGCAACAGGAGAGTGTGCCAAACACTGGCAAGGGGAACTGGTTATAACCCCCATAAATCCCCCCCCCAATAATCCACTGTCTCCAGGAGATGTTGATTATCAAATCTTGATCAGCTGGGAACCTAGAATTCAGAACACCTAAGTTTATGGGGGACACCTGAATCAAACCCCCACAATGTCAGAGAAAACAAAGGAGAGTCACCTTCCATCGATAAGACAAGAAGATAGCCAACTGTACATTGCAAGTTGTGCCACCTCTACTACATCTGCCAGGGCTCAGAAGAATTTGCAGAGGAAATGACAACATGAGTACTGCTAGCCTGACAACCAGCTCCAGGGCAGTGGTAACAGGTATGGTGATCAACCAAAACCTATCAAAGCAGAAATCCAGAGGTTACAGAGAACTCACCACTGAATCAGACTGCCAATAGTGCCACTATGGCTCAGGGAACATTGTAGAAGAGGGGGCAGAAAGACTGTAGGAGCATGGAGTGAGTAGGAATACCCTGAGGCATGGTCCCCTGCTACCTAAATAGACTGATGGAGGCCTTCACGACCTCACAATGAATAACATAACCTCACTAAGAAGGGTTCCCAAGGTAACAGGAGCTGGATGGAGGGGATAAAAGAGTATAACTTGTTATAATATATATAAACTAAAAAATTAAATGAAAAAAATAAGGTGGAGAGTGATTGAAAAAGACATCTGATGGTGACTTCTGGCCTACACACAGGATTCCAGGGAAAGTAGTTTACTTAGGAATCAACCCAAGAAGTCAAGAAGATAGAGGCATATGATATCAGAGACCTGGAGCGTTTTATAATTATAGGGTTGGTCAGGGCAGATGTCCCCTCTTTTTTGTTGAAAAATTTAATATATGAGCAATACAGAATTCAGTCATGTTCATTTCTTTATCCTTTAAAAATATTTATTTATTTGAAAACCCAGAGAGACAGAGAAGGTGAGAGAGACAGAGAGAGACAGAATGGGCATGCCAGGGCCTCTTGCCATTGCGAAGGAACTCCAAATGCCTGTGCCACTTTGTGCACCAGGCTTTATGTGGGTACTGGGGAACTGAGCCTGGATCGTTAAGTTTTGCAGGCAAGTGCCTTAACCATCAAGTCATCTCTCCAGCCCCACAGTCAAACTCTTATTTTGCTCCTTAACTGTGTCCCCAGACTGTTCTAGGTCAGGAATACATAGGGCACACACCAGAACAAATCCACAGAGGAAAGCTGAAATGCAGACAGACCAAGCACCCACAGGCTTATAGCTGGGAGGGAGCAGACCTGGGGTCTGAATGCTAGTTATCAGACTCCAGCCTGCCCTCCTGACTGCCACTGTCACGGGAAGCCCTGATCAGTGACATGTGTGCTGATCTTCACTCTTGTTTTCCCAACATAAAGGAAGAAGTGATGCTGTGGGACTTGGGCATCTCCTTTGTGAGGTTCTTGGGCTTCGGTCTTATCCCTGGGCTATGTCACTTTACAGCTCTTTATGATAGTTTTTTTCTACAGGTAAAATCACCATCTGCCAAAGGACTTCCGCCCTGAGTAGTTTATTCACATATGACAAAGGGCTCTGGGCTGAGGCTGCAGACTCTTCGTTGTTTTGTCTATCCCTTCTCCTATAACTTGGTATTCTTTTTGTTTGTATGTTTGTATGGGTGTTTGCATATGCCATGGCACATGTGTGGAAGTCAGAGAACAACTTTTGGGAGTTAATCCCCACATTGTACCGAGGCAGGGTTTCTCTCAGTGTCACTATTGTTCTTTGATGCTTTTTCTATGAGCTTTTGAGCCATCTCGCCACCAGCATTATGGGTTACAGAAGCCTACTATGGCTTCTGGCTTTACGTGTGGTCTGGGCATTGAGCTCAGGTACTCAGGCCTCAGCAGAAGTGTTTTATCAGTTGAGCCATCTCTCCAGCTCCTATCTTTATATTCCTACTCCCACTCTAACATGCCCGTTTTCCTGATACAAATAATCTGGGTAAAGGTGATGAAACTATTTCTCTTTTCAAGACAGTGAGGACAATACATCAGGGAAATTCAGCCATGGAAATCCTTTGATATTTCTGTCTGGAAGGTATGCAGGGTGCAATAATTACTTAGGTAATTTATTCCTCCCAGGGGGACAGGCAGTTATTTTGACAGCTTATTTCACTGTTACAGATAAAGTTGACATTGTCAATTAATGGGAATATACCAGGTAATAGTCATGAGCTCTCAGGGAATAATCCTGAAGCCATTTCCAAATGTCCTTTATGGAAGCATATGGTCGCATCCACTACTTCATCACCAGGTCAATCAGCAGTTGCTCTTTAATCTGGCATGTTCTTCATGCACCAGTGCAGTTTCTAAGCTTCTCACATTTGTTTTCTCCCCTACGGTGCTGGAGAGTTGCTTAAGCCTCTGATTATTGCCTTGCCACAAACTCTGATCGCTCTTCTGGATAGTAGGCTTTCAGATGTCATCTTTAATTTGTGGTATTAATATTGAACTCCATCACCGTTCAGTGGTTTTAGTAAAGTATTTACATATAGACTAGCAAAGTGGTTGAGCAGGGCATGGAAACTGTCCGTTCCTAATTGGAACCGTAAAGTTTAGTACAGCATCTGCGTGCCATGGATATGACTTCTGGTTATATAGCATCCGTGGAGGTTTGCTTGCAAAAACAAATGAGATACGCCTTTACAGCTTTGTCTTTCCTCACCTACCTAACCATTCATGACGGGTGGTGACAGCACTCAGAGGACTGGTTTTTACAATCTCACACACTTTTAAGAAAGATTAACTATCTCGAAGTTTTTTTTTTTTACTGAGAATCACATTTAAAATTAATGAACTAATTAGTTAAGAAATGTATTACTTGATTATGGAAAGAGAAACCTTGTACCATAATGATAGTATGAAATGCATGAAGTGTCCTTTTATTTTATGACATTAGGGGAAGGTGGACTTGTTAAGGAACATTTGGACTGCTGCTATTAATTATCTGATTTAAAGATCACCTCATCCTGTGAGAGAGATGGATTATCAATCAGTGTTTAAGAGCTTTAAAGGGATGAACGAGAGAAAAAGTGAAAAGAAAAAGGGACATCTTCCCAGTCATGTTGTTAGATGACCTTGTGCCCTGGCGTGTTTAAATTGCTTACTTCCTATAACTCTATAAACTTCTGTGTTTTCATTTGCCAGATTAGATTGAAGTGTCAACTATATTTGATGAATGGTATTGGTAATATATGTTCATGTTCGTCTTTGCTCTTTCTGCTTTTATTTATATAGAGTCAGTATAATTTATTTCTCCTGAAAAAGCTTTCAGCAAAAAAAGATTTTTTTTTAAAGTACAAATACTTTTTTAACAGGGCTCTGGGGTTTGTGATGATCAAATCACTCATCCTTCTTGCTTCATTTTAGCCTTTTCCCTCCTTGCTTACTTTTCCTTTAAAAGTAGGGCCTAAAACAGAACACAGGAAAATTCAATGGCTGCAGCCATGCTGGATAAAATGATAGCACTGTAACAAGTCTCCAGCTCAGTCTGTGCATATGTTAGTGGAATGAGGTTGAGAATTGCATAGTTATATGGGTAATTTACTTGAAAAATACCAATCTGCAGCCTTTCCTATTCAAATACTTTATTCTCTCATAGAAGGGTGGACATAAGATTGTGGATTTTTTTTTTTAGTTCTGGCTGAATAGAAGGACTTTGCTTCTTTGTAGGGGGCTACACGGAAGGAAGCCCTGGAAATCTCGAGGTTAAGATGGAGTGCTATTACTTACACAACCAGTACTCAATCTGGATTTTGCTCTTTAGACCAAAATCGTATGTTTAGGTTAATTGGTATCCTACCTGTTTCAAAGCTTGCTGAGGGGTAAATGGAATAAAAGAAAGAAAAAGAAAAAAAGAAAGAAAAAAAGAAAAAAAAAGAAAGAAAGAGAGAAAGAGAAGGAAGAAAAAGATAGAAAAACTAAGGAAGGAGTAGAGAATGCAATGCCAACTTATTCAGAGTTTGAAAACTGCCTTGCACAATTGTAGCTTACAAAATGGAAAATGGAAAACATAGAGCCAAATCTAGGCAAGTGCCTTGTTCTCCTTTCCTTCCTTTTTTTTCTTTCTCTCTCCCTTCCTTTTTTCTTTCCTTCCTTCCTTCTGGTCTTTCTCTTTCTCCTTCCTTCCTTTTTTTCTTTCTCCACCCTTTTTGTTCTAAGATATGGTATCCTTATCCTCAACAGGGCTACTCCTTCACTTCTAATTTCATTCATTTTTCTTTTGAGGTAGGGTTTCAATCTAGCCCAGGCCAACCTGAAATTCACTGTATAGTCTCAGGGTGGCCTCAGACTCACAGTGATCCTCCTACCTCTGCCTCCCAAGTGCTGGCATTAAAGGTGTGCTCCACCATACACAGCTTAATTTCATTCTTTTGCCATTCAAGAATTTCTCCTACTAATAGCAATCCAGTGTCTTTCTTACTGTTCACTTAAAGGCTGTTGAAGCAAAACATGACAGATATGATGAGATGCCCAAGTTAAACCAGTTCAATCACAGTAATAACAACATGCACACAACTCCATTTCTGCCTCACGTATCCATTTGCTCTGCACCACAGTAATAACAATTACCATGACCCCTTGTCAAAAGACAAAAATCACAACAAACTTGTTGACAGATCTCATTGCCTTTTATTTGTAATTCATGGATCAGGACAGCCTCCACTTTACAAAACAGAATGGAGCTCCAACTGGGCAATAGCAGAATGGTAGGCTATGTGGAACAGGAACAAGGAAACAGAACAAGAGGGGAAAAGAATTCATTGGTTAACAGAAGATTGCTGTTTTGAAGGGTCAGAGCTGAGGAGTCTTCCTTATCATGTGCACTCTTGAAGTAGAGCCTCTTGTTTTCAAGGAAAACTGGTCTGTTTTGGGATCTATCTGCTTCCTTAAAGTTTTATTTTGATTATCTGACATTTAGCATGAGTGTTTCCATTTTTGGTCTGGTTTGGCCTGTGATGGACAAGTGCAAGAGCTCATTCCACAATAGCCTCCCATGGTTTTCAATATTACCTGCATGCAACCTATGTTTTGGGTGCCTAAACATAGAACCTGACTTCTCTAGGATTCTGGGAAACAAAATGCGATTAATGTGCACATTTCTGGAAGTCTCTGTGCATAGTTTTTTACTGACAACAGAGAGTCAAAGAAGCTGAACTTAAAAAAATAAAATGAAGAGAATATAAAAGTAGCAAATTACAGCCCTACTTGACTGAACACCAGATATAAGCTCATGCATTTTAAAAACAAGAATTAAGTCAAATTTGATTTCTCATACACATGAAGATAAAATGAAGACTGTGTTTATGTTTTCTAAATGCAATAGTTTACAAATTGCATAATTAACATACAAAATGAAGTGGATCAAATTTTACCTATGCTTATTCTCATGCAACACTTTGAAGACAGTTGTTATAATTCCTGTTCACTTGAGAGAGAACACTTGGTGTGAGGTAAAGTTAATCTTAAGTGTGTAAGTATATAACTACACAAGCAAGTATTTGAAAAGAGATGGAATTATAAAAATATGAAAATATTCATGGCCTTTATTATTATAGTATAACCCTTAGATTTCTAATAGAGCCTTGAACTTAACAAAATCCAAACTGAACTGCTCATTTTTATCTCCACACACCCTAAAAAATTCTTCTGGGATGAAGAGATGGCTTAGCAGTTAAGGGTCTTGCTTGCAAAGCCAAAGGACCCAGGTTCAGTTCCCCAGGACCCACATAAAGCCAGATGCAGAAGGTAGCACATGCATCTAGAGTTCATTTGCAGTGGCTTGAGGCCCTGGCACACCCATTCTCTCTCTCTTTTTAGTTGCCGCTTTCTACTTCAAATAAATAAAAATAAAAATTAAAAATAATAAAAAGACATAATTGGAGAACAGGTAAGGCTCCCCAACTTCTTTTATGAAGCTAGTTATCACCTTAATACCAAAATCAGACAGAGATATAACAAGAAAACGATAGTTCTATATCCCTCATGAACTTAGATGCAAAATCCTTGTAAACTGAATTCAACAACACATCAAAAGCATTATCCACCTTGACCAAACAGGCTTTATCCCAGGTACACACGGTTGGTTCAACATATGGAAATCTGTCAATGTAATATACCACATAAATAAGCTTAATCACAAGAACCACATGATCATTTCAATAGATACAAAAAAGGCCTTTGACAAAATATAACATCAGTTCATGACCAAAATGTTGGAGAGAATAGTCAAGGACAGTTTATATCTCAACATAATAAAGGCTATATATAAAGCACCTAAAGCCCAAATAATACTTAATGAGGAGAGACTCAAGGAATTTCCACTGAGAACAGGAACAAGACAGGGGTGCCCACTCTCACCTCTGCTCTTCAACATAGTACTAGAAGTCCTAACCCAAGCAATAAGACAAGAGAAAAAAATGAAAGGGATACAAACTATAAAGAAAGAAGTCAAGTTAGCCCTATTTGCAGATGACATGAACCTATACATAAGTGACCCGAAAGTCTCTATCTCAAAACTCCTAAAGGTGATTAATTCCTTCAGCAAAGTAGCAGGATACAAAATCAATGCACAAAAATCAGTAGCCTTTCTATTTGTAAAGGACAAAGATACAGAGAAAGAAATTAGCAACACTGTCTCATTTTCAATAACAACAACAATAAAATACCTTGGAATAACACTAACCAAGGATGTGAAAGACACATATAATTTACACTCAAGAAAGAAATTGAGGAGGACTTGATAAGATGGAAAGACTTCCCATGCTACTGGATAGGTAGAATTAACATTGTGAAAATTGCAATCTTACCAAAAGCAATACACAGATTTAATGCAATACCAATAAAAATCCCAGCATCATTCTTCACGGAGATAGAAAAAAATGATCTCAAAATTCACATTGAATGGCAGCAGGCCTTGAATATCCAAGCATCTCCTCAGAAAAAGAAACACCTCTGGAGGCATCACCACACCCAATATAAAACTATATTACAAAGCCATAGTAACAAAAACAGCATGGTACTGGCATTAAAAAAAACAGGAATAGAGACCAGTTGAGTAGAATTGAAGATCTGGATTTAGGTCAAGTAACTATAGCTACTTGATTTTTGACAAAGGTCCTAATAATATAGACTGGAGAAAAGACAGCATCTTCAACAAATGGTGCTGGATAAACTGGGTAACCATATGCAGAAAAATGAAACTAGACCTACACATCTTGCCATGCACAAAAATCAAGTCCAAATGGATCAAAGACCTCAATATAAGATCTCAAACTCTTCTCCTACTGGAAGAAAAAATAGGAGAAACCCTCCATGATATAGAAGTGGGGAAAGACTTCCTAAACAAAACCTCAGTAGCTCAGTAAACTAAACAGTCACTCAACCAACAGGATCTCATGAAGCTGAAAAGTTTTTTTCACAGACAAACATACAATAAGTAGAGCCAATAGATTGCCCATAGAATGGGAGAAAATTTTTGCTGGCTATACAACTGACAGAGGCCCAATTTCTAGAATCTACAAAGAACTCTGGGGTTTTGTTTAGGACATCTTTCCCCACTCCTAAGCAATAATAAAATAAAACACCCACTCACAAAGTGGGGCAGAGAACTGCACAGGGAGTTCTCAGAGGAAGAAATACAAATGGCAAACACACACTTAGGAAAATGTTCAACATCCTTAACCATCAGGAAAATGCAAATTAAAACAACTATGAGATTCCACCTTACCCCAGTAAGAATAGCTAACATTAAAAAATCAAATGAAAAACAAATGTTGGCGAGGATGTAGAGAAATAGGAACACTTGTTCACTGTTGGTGGGAATGTAAGTTGGTACAACTATTATGGAAATCAATATGAAGACTCCTATAAAGGTTGACTATAGAGTTAGCAACAGACACAGTTATTCTCTTACTGGGCATTTACCCTAAAAGCTCTACGCCTCAGTTCAGAGAGATTTGCTCAACCATGTTTGTAACTGCTCAATTTATAATAGCTAAGAACTGGAATCAACCCAGCTGCCCATCATTGGACAAATGGATAACCAAGACGTGGTATATCTACATGATGGAATTCTACTTAACAGTAAGAAAAAAATGACACAATGAAATTTGTAGAAAAATGGTCAAACTTGGAACAGGTCATACTCAGTGAACTCACACAATCACAGAAAAACAATCGTCTCATGGTCTCACTCATCAGCGGTTCCTAACTTGGATCAGCCCAAAGTGCTGACATACATAATAGGCATTGTGAGGCCTAGAGAACAAGGAGGGTAGGGTTTGGGGGGGGACACAAAACTGAACCCAAATGGAACTGGTACCATAGAATCCTGTATCCTGGAAGTCAGACTAAAAGGTTGAACCCTCAACAGGACCTTAGGGGAGAGCACCTGAATCAAAGGGCCCTGAAGAGGGTGAGACGAAGCCTAACCTTAAATTTCTCCTGTTTCCTTTTTTTTTTCTTTATTTTTTCTATTCTCTTTCTTTTTCTTTTTTCTTTTCACTTGGTGCTGGCCTGTCACTCCCAGTACCAGGATGCAGTTAAAACCCCCAATGAGCTGTTGATCAGAGAGACTTACAAGGTTTCCCAAAACAAGACAGACTTCTGTCAGAGCATTTGATTACCCACCAGAGGTTAATGGGAAGACACTAATGCTGAAGACACCATATGCTGTCAGCACGGAACATGGAGAGACCTGGCTGACATCTGGAAGAGAGACAGTCCCTAGACAATCATCCTATCTAGTGCTGGAAGGTGCTACATGAGCTACTGGGGGAAAGTGGCCAACATCTGCCAAAGCAACTAGAGATCTAAGCTGCTCAGAAACAAACAACCTGATGTGATGCTCACACAAGTGCAATAATGCCACATAGCCAAGTTGGGTAATCAACTGCTCTTGAACTGGCTAACAGATCTGATCAGTGGAAAGGAAACCATATCTGGAACTGAGAAACATATCAAAATCATATCCAGATAAAGAGTTTGCTTTCCAATATCAAGCTCCCACTAATCTTAGGCCACAAGAGGGTCTACAACCATTAAATTCTCTCTAAACTAATAATGGTTATCCCATTTAACCTGTGCTGACTACATTCTCCATTGGAGAATCTGATTCTCTTTTTCAGATGGGAGTGGGACCTGAGGATAGAAACAACTCAGTGCATTTCACCAGGGTCCCAGCTGACACCACAGAGGAATTACGGAAATGAGCAAGAGTGCTGCTTTATCAGTGAACCTGATATCACCAGAAGGGTGAAGGAGATAGAGACTTAGAACATTCAAATCCTACAAAACCAGAGATCCAGAGGCTCCTAAGAGCCCATCACTGAAGTAGACTTAAAAGGAACCCAACCTGGCTCAGGGAATTTTGCAGAAGAGGGGGCAGAAAGATCGTTAGAACCACAAGTTGGAACGTTATGCACAGAACCATTACCTCTTCCCCATAACTAACAGCTGCCCCCACAATGCATGACCCACAATCCCCCTGGGGTTGACCTGCATCCCCAATGAGGAGGGTCCCTTTGGAAAAGAAGCAAGGATGAGGGAAAGGATAGTACCACCATATGTGGTTTACATACTAAGTATGTCCATAACTAATAAAAATAATAATAAAAAGAAAGTTAAAAAATTCTTCCAAAATTTGAGTTGTTTGGGGGCCTTTTGTAGTTCTCACATTCCATGTCCTGTCTTTCTGCAAACCTTATGTAATCTACCCACAAAATATGCCTCAAAACTGACCATTTCCATCTCTCTCCCACTCTCTCTCCTCTGAATTACCACAGTGATGGGTCTGGCCCAACTCCCTGCATCCACCACTGTGTGTTTTGAGCAGACCCATCAGAGGGATTATTGGAAACTTATGATAAGGCATAGTTCTCCTCTGCTAAATGTCCCTCAGAATAAAACTCAAAAAGTTTGCAGTATCTTAGATGCTATGAATGCTACTGCTTCATGAACATCACTTTTTCCATTCCACTTTAGTCACCTAGAACTTTAGCTGTTCCTCCTTCTTAGAGCATTTCCCCAGACATCCTCTTGCCTCTTTCCATTGTCTTTCTTCTCTTTGTTCAAAGATCAACTTAATGAGGATTTTCCTACTAACATAATTGCACACTATACCTCCTGTGCTCCCTTCTTACTCTCCTGCTTATTTTCTTTACAGTGCATTCTAGCTATGTGTATACATATGCAGACACACATACACATCATATACACATCCATACAAGTTAATATAAAATGTTAGATTTATGATACTAATATGAGGATAATACTACATACTTATATACATTAACATATAGTGTCAGTCAATCCTTTTGTGTATATACACACATATTCTATCTTCATCCCCTGCAATGTCAGTTATAGGAGGGCAGAGATTGGATGTCCTGTGTACTGCTGAATACAAGTGCCTAGAACAGTACCTGGAACATAGTAGAAGCTCAATGAATCATGGTTAATAACTAAATAAATCAACAACCTAATAAATGGCATGACAGAGCCGATTTATTTCTTGAAATTCACACACACTATATACATATACACATATATGTGTGTAGATATACATACATATATATATTTTACAGGTCTTTTTTCACTACACTAAACAGTATGAAATCACAACAGTATGACATTGCTGAGATTTTATTTTCGATCATGTGGTTCACTTTGGTATCATTTTTACATTTCCCTTTCATTTTCTTGCCTTTTGCCTCCTCTGGTTTTTCACATCTTGTGCCGTCTCTAGCTTTCTGTCCCTTGTACTCACCCAGCATATTTCAGCATCTCTCCAAAGTGAAGAAATGGCATGCTCTGTATGTCATGGCCTCCTCTTCTAATACTTCACTTAGAGCCCATCGGAGTTAGACTCAGCCACTGTGTGGTCACTAAACTTCAGAAATATTGTGGGAGAAACACTTCAGGAACAGCAGAAGCATGTGGACATCAGGACAATTATCTGGCTCTATATGAGCCACAGCACATTGTCAGTGAGAATTATGCCAAATCATTCATGTGCATGCTGATGAAGAGAACTAACTGTGGTAACAACAGCAGTGACAAAAATGCAAGAGGTAGAGGGCTCAAGAGGAGCCCACCCTCCTTGGTCCTGGAAGAAATTGCCAGTACCAGGGGCCAGCAAGGAGCCACTTCAGCTATGAAGCATAGGTTGTCTGCTTAGATCTTCTCAGTGTGCACATGAAATCCTTACAAACCACGGACTTTATTTCTATAGGAAACAGTATATTGGTGTTGTTTAAACATGACTGCCTCATCTTGAAGGCCTGAATTACCCCACAGTGAACACCAACAACCCTACTGAGGACCCCCAGGGAAATGAAGACCAGGGAAGAGGGGATAGAAGGCTATATAAACCTATGTCAAAATAAATAAATAAATATTTTTAAAATGTTTCTTGGGGCTGGAGAGATGGCTTAGCAGTTAAGGTGTTGCCTGTAAAGCCAAAGGACCTCAGATCAATTCCCCAGGATCCATGTAAGCCAGATGCACAAGGTGGTGCATGCATCTGGAGTTCATTTGCAGTGGCTGGAATCCCTGAGGTGCCCATTCTCTCTTTCTTTCATTCTCTCAAATAAACAAATACAAAGTTTAAAAAACTTATCTTGAAGCTTAGGTTTTCAATGTTGCAGTATTGGGAGGTGGGGCCTAGTGGGGGTGTTTGGGTCACTGAGACGGAGCCCTTATGAATGCATGTGTGAGTTCTTACTCCCCCAGGACATGATTAGTTACATGGCAGTTCTTCCTCAAGTATGTCCATTTCCACCAAGAACTGAAGCAGCACATTCTCCTCACCATATTCAGAACTGTAAGCCCAAATTAACCTCTTTCTTTCATAAATTCCCAGGCTCAGGTATTGTGTTACACTGACAGAAAATGGACTGAGACATAGACAGAAGCTGCAACCCAACACATCCATCTCAACACTGCCCTTGTATAGAACGAACCCACTCCTCGGTTCTCCTTTACTTTGAAACAACAAGTAGAGTGGAATCCTCCTGCAATAAGGATATAAGGGAAGCTGCTTCTTCCATTGATAATGCAGGCCATGTTTTCCTCATAGTTCACTGGACACAGCTTGAGACAAAGTCTGATACAGAAGGATATTCATATGTTGCGTGGTTGATATTTTAAAACTTTTAATATAAGACTCACAAATTGCAGAAGCATGTCTATGTATCCTCTGTCTGGCTTTCTCCAGTAATAGTCTATTACATAATCAAAACATATTATTAAAATCAGGAAACAGACAGTGACACACTCCCACTAATGGACAGAGGGACCTGATTTTATAATAACATGAGAAGGACTTCCCTCTTCCAGTGCTTCTGTTTTTGCCTAGGGCAACTTGAAGTCACTCAGAGCAGCAGCTTCCCCTGCTCACATTCCTATCTGACTGATCAACTATGATTACTAAGAATTGGACAGTTGGACAGAGCTGAGCAAGTGAGCTAACATCCAGTCATGTCTTCCAGTCTTGCCTCTCCTTGGGAGTTCTCCTCTGTTGAGCCCTGGGTCTTTGCTGTTCTCTGGTATATATAACTTTAAGTCAATTCACATTATCACAGTGAGGATTCCCAGTGCTCACACAAGGAGGCCCAGCCACAGTAGCCACCTTTCATATCCTGATTGTAAGAGGACAGCC
Source organism: Orientallactaga sibirica (assembly GCA_036365145.1). Classification (NCBI taxonomy): domain Eukaryota; kingdom Metazoa; phylum Chordata; class Mammalia; order Rodentia; family Dipodidae; genus Orientallactaga; species Orientallactaga sibirica. The sequence continues at coordinate 1,534,319 of JAEOAD010000024.1, forward strand.
GTGCTCTGGCTAATCGAGCTTCCATCTCTTTGAATCAGTCCCAGCTATTTCTAGAACATCATGTGGCTTCATCATTTCCTTTCTCCTACCATCTGTCTTGGGCTTTATTATTGCATTCTGTACAACTCAGAGATTGATTTTTCTATGTGAATTGACTTTAGATGGAGGTGGACGATGAGGGTGTGCTTTCTGTATGGGCTAGGCATGGGCAATGCAATTCTTTCTTCTTCAACCACGAATAGTCTTTAACTCTTTAAATTGCTCATATATTCTAGCACCAGGAGTCCCTAGTCTTTTCTGCACCATCGTGAAAAACTCTTCCTGCACTTTGTGAAGATTCATTGGATGCTCCCCAGTAGCTGTAGCAGTAGAATTGTCTTGTGAAAGCTTCAAAATCTTGTTGGCCCAGAGCTTAAATATAAGGTGATTCAATCTCCTTGGATACACTTAAATGTCTCAGCCAAATGCACAATTATTTCATCAGCTCCAGCAATGTATGGGTCCCAACTCACTATGATTTAAAAGTTGATGCTAGGCTGGAGAGATTGCTCAGAGTTTAAGGTGCTTGTCTGCAAAGCCTGACACCCTGTGTTCAATTCTCCAGTACCTACAAATAGCTAGATGCACAGGATGGCACATACATCTGGAGTCCGTTGGCAGTGGCTAGAGAACATGGCATGCCCATTCTCTCTATCTCTCCTTGCAAATAAATAAAACTACATTTAAAAGAAAAACAAAATCAAAATTGATATTCTACATAGTAAGACTTTGGTTGTTGTGGTGGTTTGATTCTGGTATCTCCCATAAACTTAGGTGTTCTGAATGCTAGGTTCCCAGCTGATGGTGATTTAGAAATTAACACCTCCTAGAAGCAGTGTATTGTTGGGGGTGGGCTTATGGGTATTATAGCTGGTTTCCTCTTGCCAGTGTTTGGCACACTCTCCTGTTGCTGTTGTCCATCTGATATTGGCCAGGAGGTGATGTCCACCCTCTGCTCATGCCATTGTTTTCCCCTGCCATCATGGAGCTTCCCCTTGAGTCTATAAGCCAAAATAACCCCCTTTTCCCCACAAGCTTCTCTTGGCCAGGGGTTTTTTTGCCAGCAATGCAAATCTGACTACAACAGTTGTCTGCGTAAATTTACATCTAATTGCTATTCAGATAGGTAAGCTTTGCTGGCAAGATGCTCAAAATTTTTTTAACATGCAAATTTTGGGTGAAAATGGAAAGGACAATTCTGTGAAGTTGTTTCTTGGCAAACTGAAGGAGTACGGTAAATTGACTTTGTCCTCCAGCAGACCTTTCTATGGCTCTCTGTGGCAATTAGAATCGAAATATAGGTATTTCCCCTCCCCCGATACTATCTTCAGAGGCTAAAATACTCGGTAGTAACCAAGGTTTCAAAAATGTTATTGCTGAGAGACAGCCTTGTGCATATATGGGGCCCTGAAAGTGACCTCTCTTATCAGTCAGAGGAAAACCAATTTCTGCAAGTATGAGTAACCTGGGAGAATTGGAGATTCATGCATTAGTTTCTCAGCCAAAGCAAAACACATGTGTGTGTCTGGCAGTTAACTAAAGGATATTTCTAAGAAAAAACTATGGAGGCTATGTGGAAAATTAAAGTATAATCTGTTGGTCATATAAATATTTAAAATTTCAGATTATGATTTGGGGAGGGGAGATATAAAAAGTGACCAAGAAAAGAGCTGCCCCTTTCGTAGGTTTCCTCCCAGTCCTGGAGTCTTGACAGAGACTAATGCTTCCTCTGGCTTTGCTTTTAATTTTAGCTCCCTCTTCCAATTCTGAGAACACAATCTTGCTTCTCAATTAATCAAGAAAATTGAGGCCACTGCACATGACTTTTTTTTAATCCTGACCTCTTATCTATGAACGAGTTGTGTTCATTGCTGGACTCTATCTCATCCTGTTTCTCCTGCCCAACTCCCTGCCTGTCCCTTGACTCAGCCACCTTCTGCCTTTCCCCAGGACTCAATGTCTATACAGTAATGTCTGTGCTAACTTGACTCCAGGATGAAAGAGTTTTCTTCCACTTTGGTTAACATTTCCCCTACTAATATTTTATACTAGATTGCAATGTAAATTCTCTTCATTGTGAGAACCAAAGATCCATTGAGAGGTGATAGAATGCATACAGATGCCCTCATCACATTGATAACTTCTTCTGGAAATGCTTTTACAAAATGTACAACCTTGGTACCTATGGGAAAGCAATTAGAAACAGTCTTTTCTATATTTAAAAAGCAAAACTCAAATCATCTGTTAGTTCAGAAGGCAATTTCATCTTATTTAAACACCTGTGTCTTTTTAAAGTAATAGGACATAAATACTGATAATGTGATATTTTGATAATACACACTAATTATATTAGGTTAATTTTGGTTTGAAGCATTTTTAATGTTTATGCTTCCTCTTTCCTGATACAATATTGTTAGTAAAATATAGCATTTAGTTTTGAAAAATCTACAGGATAAAAGTGAGCTCATCATTTTTGTTAAGTCCATACCAAATGCATTTTTTGTTGGTTTTGACCAGAACATTTTCCCCATCGTGAGTTACTTGACTAAGGCATACCATCATTATGACCATGAGAGACAAAGCATGGTAAAAATACCAGTGGTCAATATCAATGCAATGTGCACCAACTGCAGACCACATAGCACTATCTCATATTGTCCCGTTGATGATAATGTGGCATTTGTGGTCCATGTCGCGAACGTTTTTCTCTGGATAGGAAAAGTAGGACATAGGAACATTGAAAACTGCATTTTGAAAGAGACAATGTTGGATACACAACTGAGTCATCTACATTTAAAATGGGACTTAAGGTAAACCTGGTGTCTCAGGTTGCCACCTTGCTACCTGTGAGACTGAGGCAGGGTGAATTCAGGTTCAAGGCTTGCCTGAGCTACATAGTGAGTTCAAGGCCAGCCTAGGCAACTTGGTAAGACTCTAACTCAAAAAGTAAAAAGAGGGCTGAGGGACATAGCTCAGTGATAGCCAACTTGCTTAGCATACACGGGGCCCTCCCTAGATTGAACCCCTAGTGCCATTAAAACTAACAAACCTTCAGTATTGCAAAGAGAAAACACTTGGCTAAAAACCATATTCATTCTCAAATATAAGCAAATATTTTGAGAGAGGAAGTTGTAGAACTACCTGTGGCATAATTCAAATGTTTTAAGCCAGGTGCTGAGGTATACTACTTCACTCTCAGCACTTGGGAGGCAGAGGCAGGAGGATTGCTACTAGTTTGAGGCCAGCCTAAATGATGGAGCAAGACCCTGTCTTGAAACAAGCACACAATAAATAATGATGGGAGTGATACCAATTCAAGTAGTGAAATATGCTAACTTTTAATATTTTCTTATAAACATGGAGAGAGGGTAAGACAGTTTTTCTTGTGTGATTTTTCATGAGTTATTTTTCCCAGTGTTGATTTTGTTCTGCTTGTTTGGAATCTATCCCAGTACACACTTGGCATTTCAGACAGACTCTACGTTTTCACTTTTGTTTCTACTTGCTGCTTCTTCTTAAGCTTCTAAAAGCTGTAGTGCTTTGCTGGTTGTCAGTGACTAATTTTCTGTTTTCCCGTTTAGATGAGACCATGATTTTCCAAACAGCTTTCTTTAGAGAACTCTATTCCAAAGGGCAGAACCCATGCCTCCTTCCTACCTACACATTTGAGCATGCAAGCTAACAATTCATGCATGCTTTGATAACAGCACTGCCTTTTGCACATCGTTCCTGCTCTCTTACCCACACCTTTGCTGCCTTCTTCGGTAAGCTGGTATTCCATCAGCTCACAGGTTCCTAATATTTGTGGGCAGACTCTTCATTTAATTCTCAGCTTTTGCTTGCTTTCTCATTGTGTAATGCCTTTGAAGATCAGGCGGAAAACTTTGTCATCCTCTCTCTATTCTGTGTCTTGTGCGGCTGGTCCTCGTTATTCTTATCTCTGATTACTTCCCTCAGGTCCTATTCACGGCAGTGGCCCCTTTCCCCTGCAGGGCACCTACTGCTAGATCATTCACAGAACCCTGGGAGAGTGAGTAATTGCCTCCCGAACACTTTCCATTTCTTTTCCTATTTGCTCTCTTATCCTTCTGTATTGTACTCAACATGGTCTCCAGGTTTGCAAATTGCTTTTCTCCTTTTTTTTTTTTTTTTTTAAGATTACTTACCCTAATCATTAAAATTGTTTGAAATAACTGTATCCTACCATCTCTGTAACCCAGACCCAACAGGTAGACTTCTGCAGCTCGCCTTTTGAATTGAACAGCTGCTTCACATCTTCTATTCTGATAAAGCTCTTTCTTTTTGTTTTGTGTGTTAAGAATATTGAAACCTAACTTACTTAGAAATAGTCTCAGAGTTTCCTTTTTATAACTTTCTAAAAATGGATCATATAAAATAAAATCCACTGTAAACAAGATTAAAGGGGCATATGGAAACTCCTTGAATTATGCCACATGGTGTACTTATATAATTTTATAAACTATCTATAACTAAATTATAAACCAAAAATTAAATTAGAACCTTTACTAGGTTAATTGCATACAATAGATGAGAGATGACTCAGTGCTTAAAGGCTTTCAAACCCTGCCAGCCCATGTTCAATCTCCCAGAATCCACATAGAGCTGGATGCACAAAGAGGTACATGCAGGTGGTGTTTTTCTGCGATGGCGAGAGACCCTATACCCAATGTTCTCTTATCACTGTGCTCAAAAATAACTAGCCATGTGTGGTGGTGCATACCTTTAGTACCAGCACTTGGGAGGCAGAGGTAGGAGGATTTCAGTGAGTTTGATGCCACCCTGAGACTATATAGTGAGTTCCAGGTCAGCCTGGGCCAGAGTAAGACTCTACCTCATAAAAACAGAAATTAAAGAAATTAAATATTTTTTAACATTTAAATATTCCTGTTATATCTCTTTCGTTGAAAAAGAGCTTGTGTCAGTTTAAATGTGAAGTGCCCCATAGCCTCATGTGTTTGTGATGAAGCCATATATTCAGTCCCCACTGGTGGAGCCTTTGGGAGGTGGAGCCTTGCTGGCAGAGGTGGGCCTTGGATTTTGCAGCCAGCCTTCTTGCCAGTGTGAACTAGCACACTCTTGCTGTTTTCTTCCAGCTCATGTGACAAGATGTGACACCCAGCTACCTGTCATGTTGCCCCTACCACAATGAAACTTCCCCTTGAAACTAAACAGCAATAAACCCTTTTCTTCCATAAGCTGCTCAGGTTGGGTGTTTTGTCTTGGCAATAAGAAGGTGACTGCTACAGAGCTCCTCCTGAATTGGCCATTGGAGGTGGTTTGCTCTGTTGGGTCCGACCCTCGGTAGAGGCAGGTGGTTCCTCTGCCTGCAGGCTTATTCTTTTCTTTCCATTCTGATCTTGTTACATGTTCATTTATATCAAATTAAGAATTTTTATATTTTTCCAAGTTACATTTTAAGTCTTCAAACCATAACATTTTCTTTTATGGAAAGATTTTTAAACTTTTTATTGACACCCTCCATACATTTAGATATTATACCATGTTCATAATCCTTGCTCAACACTCTTCCTTTCCCCTTTCAGAATCCCCAATTCACTGAATCTCTTCTTGTTGTCTGGAAGGGTTTTTAAAGGTGAAAAATCACAAGATTCAAGATTGCTCATTCTAAAGGAAATAATGGTTGAGTAGCATATAGGGCATCCACCATATTGTGAAAATATCACTTCTATAGAGTCCTAGAATTCTTTTATTGACATTTGTCTACTCATCAGCTGCATTCCATTCCTACAAGTCTCTATGGAGTTCTTTATTCAGTGTATTTCATATAAGTAGAGCAGTGCAGTATGTGCCTTCCATGCCTGCCTTCTTTCACTTAGCATAATGTTTCCAACAGCCATCCATTGTTACAACATGTATCAGTACTCTATTATAATTTTTATGACAAAATAATCTTCCATTCTACCACACTGTCCATTCATCCAATGATGGACATTTGGGCTACCTGCCATTTGGCCATTATGAATAGTGCTGCCACTGAGATACATGGATATGTATTTGTTCAAGTGATGATTTTCAGATCTCTTAGGGATATAGCACAGAGTGTAATGGAAGTATGACATGGTTATTCCATGTTTACTTTTTTTTTATTTGAGAGAAATACACAGAGAAGAGAGAGAGAGAGAGAGAGAGAGGGAGGAAGAGGAAGAGAGAGAATGGGCACGCCAGGGCCTTTTCAGCTGCTGTGAACGAACTCCAGATGTGTGTTCCCCTTTGTACTCATGTGCTACATTGTGCACTTGTGTCACTCTTGCTTCTGGCTATATGTGGAACCTGGAGATTTGCACAAGCATTCTTAGGCATTGCAGGCAGGCACCTTAACCGCTAAGCCATCTCTCCAGCCCCATGTTTACTCTTTTAAGGAAATACCAAGATATTTTCTTTGTTTTTAATTATTTCTACAACATAAAAACCAAGTTTTAGACAATATTCCACCAAGAGTCAGCATTACCTTGAAGCAGACCAGTTTTAAAGTTGAAATAATTAGTAACTTGATTAATTATATCTATCTTTTTAAATTTTATTTTTTTAAATATTCATTTTTTAATTATTTATTTGAGATAGAGAGAGAGATAGAAACTGAGAATGGGTGTGCCAGGGCCTTCAGCCACTGCAAATGAACTTCAGACACATGACCACCATGGGTATCTGGCTTACATGGGACCTGGAGAATCAAACCTGGGTCTTTAGGTTTCGCAGGCATGTGCCTTAACCACTAAGCTATCTCTCCAGCCCCTAAATTTTATTTTTTAAACTTTTATTTACTTGAGAGAGAGAGAGAGAGAGACAGACAGAGAGAGAATGGGCAAACCAGAGCCTCCAGCTACTGCAAATGAACTCCAGGTGCATGCACCACCATGTGCATCTGGCTTACATGGGTCTTGGGTTTGCAGGCAAGTTTCTTAACCACTAAGCTATCCCTCCAGCACTAATTATATCTATCTTTTTGAATGAAATGAGCTTTAAGAAAAGCATGTTTACAGGAAGTTGGTGAATAAGATTGTATGAGAGAAACAAGAAGATATTTTTATATGGTAAGTTGGCAGGGGGGAAGAAAGAGGGCCTGTCACCCTGACATTCACTCAGCTGTGTGGTCAGGGGCAGGGGATCTCTGTGGAGGAAACCTCATCAGAGAAAAGCACTTAACCTTCCTTGTTCTTCATTTGCCTCCTTGTATGCATGTTCTGTTCTAAGTAATTCAGAGTCCACCTTGAGTATAGCACAAAGAGCATGCAAAACATAAACTAGGTGGGCTGGAGAGATGGCTTAGAGGTTAAGGCACTTGCCTGTGAAGCCTAAGGACCCGTGTTCAACTCTCCAGCTCCCCACGTAAGCCAGATGTACAGTGCAAGATTGTGCATGCACACAAGGAGGCACACATGTCTGGAGTTTGATTGCAGTGGCTAAATGCCCTGATGCACCAATTCTCTCCACTACCACCACCCCATTAAAAAATAAAAGGCAGGGCTTAGTGGTTAAGGAGCTTGCCTGCAAAGCCATAGGACCTCGGTTAGATTCTCCAGGACTCATGTAAGCCAGATTCACAAGGTGGTGCATGCATCTGGAGTTCATTTGCAGTGGCTAGAAGCCCTGATACACCCATTCTCTCTCTCTCTCTCTCTCTCTCTCTCTCTCCCTCTCTCAAATAAACAAACAAATAAACAAATAAATAAATAAAAATTTACAAAAATAAAAAATAAAATAAAAGGCAGTCAGTTGGACTTGCCTAAAAAAAAAAAAAAAAAAAAAAAAAGCAGGGAGGAAAACAAGAGAGAGAAAAACCTCCTGAGCCAAAGGTGATGTAACATGAAGGACAATCAGCTATGGAGGATTTGCTGTGGAAGTCATTTCCATGAGGGCTATGATTCAGGCTTTGATGAATAATGATTCATATTCAGACCATTTTCAATAAAATGCCCTTATTTATTCAGTTCTCCTGATTTTGTATACTTTTCCGATAGAAGTTATCTTTTGTAGGAAATTTAAATGTCCACATAAAAGACTATTTTAAAAAATTAACCATCTATTTTCCTGTTTATGTGTCAAAAAATCTGTATATTTTAAAATTACTGGGTAAGAGTCAGGTGTGGTGGCACGTGCTTGTAATCTCAGCATTTTGAAGGTGGAAGTAGGAGGATCAGGATACAGGGTCATCTTGGCTATAATGTCAGAGAATAGTGGTGAAATTCATACCATTTTAGGTGAGAATATTTATTTTCATCTACCCCCTGCAGTTTTTTGTAATGTTTTAGGAAAATTTAAATAGCTTTGAGAATTGAAATTCAAGGATAAAATTATATAGTATTTGAGGCCAGGCTTTGTCAATGTTTTCTATTATCCAAAATGAAAACATCAGTTGAGATTTATCTGAGAATGGTTTATGGCTTCAGAGCTCAAGCTTTAAAGGTTCATTCTGTGCGGTGATACTTGAACAAGATACATCTCCCTCTCTGAGGGATCTCATTTATACGCTAGGCTCACCTGCTTGCAATCAGAAATGTTTTTGCTTATAAGATTTTAGATGAGATATTGTATTTCCCTTTTTATCCCCCGTTTCAACTTATCACCCTCTAAGAAGGGTGTTTCTTTTTTTGTGGCCTTTGAAGGAAAAAAAAAAAAACTTACTTGTCTGATTTTTCCAAAGCAACTCTTTTAATGCGTTTGGAATTGCTTTCTGAATACCGCCTCTCATGTTACTATTGGGGTGTTTGGTTATACGTGAGACAGAAAAATAGGAAAAATCACTTAGATGCCTGTGTTTGCTATTAAAATATATAGCTTCAATTCAACAGAAATTGTTGTTTTTCCAGGTTTCTATGTTTTTGAGGCTTTTGATGTTTGAACAATTTATGTAACAACTGAGAAGAAAATATGTTTAACTATGTATAGGAAGCAGTAAACACCATCCAATTCCAATCACTTAAAACCTTCTTGTACAGGAGTGATTTGTGCAACAGAAGATGATATAGGCTCTCATGTCTGTGCTCAGGGAAGAAAGCCCTTCTTTTGCACTTCTACAGACTTTGATTCTGAATAGATTAACAAACTCATTTCACAGTCATTGTGGGTTTAGAAGGCTCATGAAGGGCTTGCAGGGCACTGAGCAGGGCTGGGCTAATCTCATGCACCATGTCTAGTCCATTGTCCAGCCATGTCTCTGGCCAGGCCATCTTTCCCAGTTCTTACACAGCTCTCCTCTTGCAGAAGGGTGTGCTAAGGCTGTGCAGATTTTGGAGGGTGGCAGAACATTGACAGGAAACCCAGAAGATGGCCAAGGACACGTGCATCACCCCAGTGACAGTGTCATGGGAGTGTTTCCATATTGGCCTTAAGAACTTGAACATGGTACTAAGTAAGTGAATCCACATAGAGCTGTCCCCTGGAGATGTCCACAAGCACCCCTAGGCTCTAGTTCTTTATCTTGGAAATGGGAGCAGTATTTTCTGCATCATAGCTAGTTCTAAGATTCAAATAACTATTAGATGAATAGTATTACTACTTTACTTTTAAACCTATAAAAACACTGCCTTTTAAAACAAACTTCAATTTCATAGAGCCCACTGAAATCAAAAAGTCTTTTGGAAGATAAATTTCTCAAATTCAAGGGCCAGAGATAAGGATCTGTCAGTAAAGTGCTTGCCATGCAAGCGTGAGGACTCAAGTTCAGGTCACCAGTGCCCATGTAAAAAGCTGGGTGTGGGGCTACAGAAATTTCCTAGTGGTTAAGACACTTGCCTGCAAAGTCTAATGACCCAAGTTTGAGTCCCCAGTATACATGTAAAGCCAGATGCACAAAGCTGCACATGCATCTGGAGGTTGTTTGCAGTGTTGGAGGTGCTATTGTGTTCAATCTCCTCCTGTCTGTCTCCTCTCTCTCTCTCTCTCTCTCAGTCTGTCTGTCTCTCTCTCTCTCCTTACAGATAAATAAATAAATAGCTGGGTGTGATGGTGTATGTTATCATCTCAGGGCTGGGGAGGTAGGGAGAAGAGGGTCCTCAAAACTTACTGGCCAGTTCGTTTAGCCATATCAGTGAGTGCTGAGTTCAGTGAGAGACTCTGACTCAAAAAAAAAAAAAAAGAAAGGCAGACACCGGACATCATCCTCTGGTCTCCACCTGCATGTGCACACACACACACACACACACGTGCACTTGCATACACACACACATGTGCACACACACACACGTGCACTTGCATACACACACATACACAATCAAAATCTCAAATTCATCATCTCCCCACATCATCAAACCAAATGGCAGATATTACAAATGTCTCCTGGAGGAGAGGTTTCAGACAGCCCAATTTGAAGTGTGGTGCACGAAGACAGAGGGAATGTACTTTCACTTCTCTCTCAATAAATCTGTCTATGTCTCTCTCCTGCTTCTCTAGCTCTGGGAAGCTCTATGGTATCTGGAGGCCTGCAAACAATTTTCATGTTACTCTTTCCTGTGATGACAAATATTTCGGCATCACTGATTCTCAACTGTGAAAAAACTGGAAATGGGGGACTAAATTCAGGCCCTCTAAGGTTTAACTCAAGGAAATATTCTTAGCTCTTCTTTCCCTGGTTACATCGGATTGAACTGGATAATTTAATTACATTGCAATAAAAGAGCACATTACGAAAGTAATGGTGCCAAAGACCACATGCAGAGAGAGCACACAAATGTTTTCATTTATTCCATTATATAAAAAAATAACTTTAGAATGATTTCTGCAACATGTAATATAACATACTTGTAAATTGATATGAAAAGCTACAGTGTCCTCACTATATGCTGGGCACTTTATGAGTTATAGGTTTGCCAGAGAAACAGTGGTCCCTACCTCCTCAGAGCTGGTAGTCTTGGGATAGAAAGAAGACACTTTAACAATATTAAAGCTATAAAGTGTGTAGGCAGTGCAACAAAGGTTAAAGAAAAGTATTTATGGGAACAAGAAAAAAATGGGAGTAAGGACATCCTGCAGAGACCTTTAGGTAAGCTTTAGAATGGTGGTTTTTAAAGTGGATAGTATTTCCACAGAAGGATCCAGCGGAGGAACCAGCAGAAGAGAACAGTGTAAACAAAAGCCTGGCCAGTGTTGGTGTTCTTGGGTGGCTGCATAACATATACAGGGGCAGGGAGAGGTAAGAGACATGCTGCTGACATCATGGGTAGCACTGGGGAAGGGTCATGATGTTTAACAATACTGACAGGAGGGTATGAAGGACAGGATGAGTGGAAGGTTTCCGAGGACAGAGCCATGAAGAGGGGCCGCTCTAGTAAAGCCAGAAAAAAAGGTGTCTTTACTGCTGGGGCTGACAGAGGACAGGGCAACAGAAGGATAAAGAAGAAACCAATGGTAAAGTGCACCCCACTTTCCTTTTTTATATTTTATTTTTATTTATTTATTTGAGAGTGAGAGAGAGAGAGGCACATAGAGATAGAAAGAGTGAGAGAATGGGCATGTCAGGGCCTCCAGCCACTGCAAACGAATGCCAGATACATGTGCCACCTTATGCATCTGGCTTACATGGGTTCTGAGGAATCAAACCATGTTCCTTTGACTTTGTAGGCAAACGTCTTAACTGCTAAGACATTTCTACAGCCCTCCACTTTCCTTTTTAAAAAAATATTTTAGGGCTGGCGTTAGCAGTTAAGGTGCTTGCCTGCAGAGCCTGAGGACCCGGGTTCAATTCCCCAGGACCCATGTAAGCCAGATGTACAAGGTGGCACATGCCTCTGGAGTTCCTTTACAGGGGCTGGAGGCCCTGGCATGCCCATTCTCTCTCTCCAAGCTGCCTTTCTCTCTCTCTCTCTCAAATAAATAAATAAAAATAAAAAAAAAAAAAAAAGGTTTAAAAGCCAGGCATGGTGGAGCATGCCTTTAATTCCAGCACACAGGAGGCACAGGTAGGAGGATCACTGTAAGTTCAAGGCCACCCTGAGACTACATAGTTAATTCCAGGTCAGCCTGGGCTAGAGTGAGACCCTATCTCAAAAAAAAAAAAAAAAAAAAAAACCACAGAAAAAAATGTTTAGAAAAAAGCCGGGCATGGTGGCACATGCTTTTAATACCAGCACTCAGGAGGCAGAGGTAGGAAGATTGCTATGAGTTCGAGGCCACCTTGAGAGTACATAATGAATTCCAGGTCAGCCTGGGTTACAGTGAGACCCTGCCTTGAAAAACCAAAAAAAAAAAAAAAAATTTATTTATTTATTTATTTGATAAGAGAGAGAGAGAGAGAAAAGGGAGTGAGAGAAGGAGAGAGAGAATGGATGTGCCAGAGCCTCGAGCCGTGAACTCCGTGTGCATGCTCCACCTCGTGCATTTAGCTTACATGAGTACTAGGGAATCGAACCTGGGTCCTTAGGCTTTGCAGGCAAGTGCCTTAACCACTAAGCCATCTCTCCAGGCCCCTACTTTCTTTTTAACTGAGATATTTCTAGGGTGAAGCAGAAGGAAAGAAGTGGTTTTAGGAAGGCGACCAGGGAAGCAGCAGCCTTCAGCAGGAAATCATCTTTGACTTTACCTCCTATGCAGTTTATTCCGATTCCCCAGCTGTCTGCTGAGATGCACGGCACACTCACACTGAGTGAACAGTGTCTTTGGTGTGGATGTGCTTACTGAGGTGTGTGTAGAGCAAAGGGAAATAAGTAGGCATGGTGAGGACGTGCAGGCTGGCTCATAGGTTCCGGGAGCACTCCTCAGCCTGAGTGGCAAATGGAGGAAGGGGTTCCCAGAAACTGAAGGAAGAATGCGATGGCTGTTGCATCACAACAGACAGAGGGGAAACCAAAAGAATAAGGTAATTAAACAGTGAAAGTTGGCAGAGTCAAAATGGAGTCACTTGTGTCAATTCTACAAAAGGAAGGGGGAGTTGTTGGTAAATAAAAGGGAGGTGATGAAGCAAGGGTTTTAGCCTTAAGTGCCTGGTAGCAGCTGTCACAACTCTGTTAGAGGACCAGCTTGCACAGGTGTCACTACAGAAAGAACTTCCACAAGGATATTTGCCTTGCATTCTGTCCACGAACTGTCTGTCCAATCTTAGACAATTATTAATCATTGTGACCAAAGATTATTATGTTAAAATAACATGTAACCCTACTCATTTTGAGTTTAAAGCCTTCTTGTTGCCCCCATCCCTTGGATGTGCCCACAATTTATTGTGGCATGTGTATTCTCACTGCAGTTCCGCTAGTCCCAAATAGGGATCAGTACTTTTTGGAAGACCTCAGTCATGGGTTTTTACTTAGATGGCAGTGAGGACTCTCACCTCACCCCCTTCAGAGTGCCTTTCTCCATTCCACCTAAAGCAACGCTAGAGCACAGTATGATCACAGGAACATGGTGCAACGAGGTTAGCCTCGCAGAGTGCAGGGCAAAGACAGAGGGGACAGACCTAGAGGCTCAAGGGCTACTGTCCGTCCATGTCATCTCATCGTTTCTTATTTGTAGCACTAGTCACAATTTTAACTAAAATTGAATTGTATAACTAATTATTTAGCCTCTATCTTCCTATCAGCTACCTTTGGGTCTTTTCCTCTGCTGTATTTCTGGCATGTGGGCCCTATCTGTGCCTTACAAACAGAAGGTTTCAATTGAATGAGTGAATGAATGAGTGAATAAACACAATGGACATTATCCTTTTGAATATGTATTACAGATGTCTTAATTTTTTTATTTTTATTTATTTATTACAGACAGAGAAAGGGAGAGAAAGAGAGAGAAGATGGGTGTTCCAGGGCCTCTAGCCACTGCAAACGAACTCCAGATGCATGCGCCATATATGCATCTGGCTTATGTGGGACCTGGAGAATCGAACCTGGGTCCTTAGTCTTCTCAGGCAAGTGCCTTAACTGCTAAGCCTATTACAGATGCCTTAGAAAAAATTTAAAAGGGCTGGAGAGATGGCTCAGCAGTTAAGGTACTTGCCTGCAAAGCCTAAGGACCCTGGTTTGATTCCCTGGGACCCATGTAAAACCAGATGCACAGGTGCATCTGGAATTCGTTCACAGAAGCTAGAAGCCCTGGTGTATCCATTCGGTGTATCCATTCATACTCTCTCTCTCTGTGTTTACAAATAAAAAATAAAATATTAAAAAAGATAAAGTTTGGGGCTGAAGAGATGGCTTAGTGGTTAAGGCATTTGCCTGCAAAGTCAAAGGATCCTGGTTTGATTCTCCAGGACCCACATAAGCCAGATGCACAAGGGAGCACATGCATCTTGAGTTTTTTGAGGTGGCTGGAGGCCCTAGCACGCCCATTTTCTCTCCCTCTCTCTCTCTCTCTCTCTCTCTCTCTCTCTCCCACTCCCTTTCTCTCTCTCAAATAAATAAATAAATAAATAAATAAATAAATAAATATTATTAAAAATTTTTTAAAGACAAAGTTTAAAAGAACTCAAGTGAGATTACTATACATATAATTTTGGATTCATTTAAAGCTAAGCCTGTGAGGGGCATTAATCTGAAAGTTTCTTTTCCTGTCTATGGCTTTTTTTTTTTTCTCTCACTGATTATCCTACCTGGAGTCAGGGCCTTTGGAGATAACACTGTGTGATTAGCAATAGAAGACTGAAGGTCCCGAATGTCTGTCCCCATGGGACATGTGCTGATGGTAGCTGGCACTGTGGGAAAACCCAGGCTCTCTGAATCTTCTGCAGTTAGCAAAAATGCGTATCTGATTTGTCTTGTAGTCATTAAGTAAGGGTCAATAAATTTGTATTGATGGAAATTTTGCTTAAATCAGTAACAAAATTCTCTATCAAATTGCTCATGGGGAGAAGACAGTATCAGGGCAGTAAGTGTGAAGTACAGTGGCTCCAGGGAGGAGGTGTCCACAATGGGGGGCATTTATATCTTCAAATTACAATTGTCTGTCAGACACTGTGCTAGGTTCCCAGGATATATTCATAGATGACACAGTAGGCTCGTTTCCTTTCCCAGAAGCTCTTGGATGTATGCTCTGATTTGCAACATAGTCACATAGGCAGATCACAAAGAAAAATAAAAGGGTTAAGTTGTAGAAGTACTGGAGGGGGCAAGAGTTAGGGGAAGAGTAGACTGCTCTGTGGCTCTGAGAAGAGCATCTGACTCAGACTGGGGCTGGGATGAAACAAGAACTTTCTGGAGAGAGTGTCATGCCATGAGATGGGCCTAAGGGAGGAGGGGTGGAACCAAAATGACTTGGAGTGTGCTGTAGGCATGCTGAAATGCCATTTAAGGGCTTGCTAAAGGATGCAGCTGGCATTTAAACATGTGACCCTTCCTATCTGCTTTGTGCAAAGTAGATTGAGAAGGGGCAGAAAAGAAATGGAAACCCATTTAAGAATTATCATAGCACCCTTAGAAATGAATGGTGATATAAAAAAATTAAAAAGAGACATAAAAAGAGAAATGGGCACATTCTAGATACATTTGAAGGAAGAAACTACAGGATTTGCAAATGGATTGGGGTGAGGCAGAGGGAATGAAATGAAGCAAGTGTCTTTAAGAGTTTTGGCTTAGGTGTCTTGATCATCCTGGTGGCTCCCTTTTCCAATTTGGAGCAGGTGGGAAGGCTTTGGACAAGTTGGTTTTTAGATGGTCCTCTGACAGTGAGGTAAACATATGAGTCTGCAACTCAAAGAAGGCAGACATGAGCCAAATATTTAATCTGAGAAGCAATAGCCTAGTATGTGGGGTTCAAAGCTGTGGAGGGGAAGATAGAACTGTGGATAGAGTATCTTCCAATGAGGAAGAGAGTAAGGGAGGAAGCATGGAAGCCTCCCGTACTTAGACAGAAACAAGAGGAGAAGAATCCAGAAAGGAAATGGAGCTTGAAGTGGTAGAAAAGAAGCCCTGGAGAGTGCAGTAAAAGAACTGACCCACTGTGTCAAAAACTGTAGAAAAATCCAGGTGAATATATGGAAATATTGATTTTATTTAGTGACCTAGGGGACATGAGTGACTTGCAAAGGAGCTCTTCAGTGGAGAGCACAGAAACTTGACCAATGCAATTTGGAGAGAGAATGAATGGTGGTGAAGAAAGTATCGAACCAGTTTGGTGGTATCTTGCAATGCAAAGCAAAAGAGAAGTAAGGAGCAAACAGGAAGGGGATGTGGGCAGAGCAAGGTGGTGCTTGTTGTAAGTAAGGTTCAATAGAATGTGTTTACTATGCTCATTTTGTTCTAGCAGCAAAGGAGAGATGCTGCTGCTGCTGGAGACATGCAATGATCAGATGGATGACTGAGTGGGAGAGGAAAGAAGGGACCCTAGACAGCAGGTGAGGAGATCGCAAGAGGAAGACAGCAGGCAACACAGGAAGGTGGAGAACCTGAGAAGTCAGCAAGCTTTTCTATTTGGTAATTAGAAGAAGGGAATGTTCCTAATATGTTGTGGGCAGACAGAAAGGGAAGGTCATAAGCGGTGACGTGATAAAGTGTAGGAAGTCAGAAAAACATGTGAGAGATAGTGGGAAAGTGGGTTTACATGGGGATGGAGGAAGGTTGTGCGACACTACTGAATGTTCATTTGGAGACTACGATCACCTAATTTGAATGCAGCTAGTTTCCACACAGGTCTCATGTGTCTTTTTCCTGGCAAAGGCTAGCAACTTCCATGCAAATGTATGTTCAAGCAGGCTGGAGTTTTGACAGGTGACTATGAGGTAAAAAGAGGGAAATTTTGCTGCAGGTGGTCATGGGAGTGATAGACCGTAAAATCTACAGGGAGAAGCAGGACATGACAACAGGGAATCAGTGATGAAGAGGAGAAAGTGTTCTCTTCCAAATGTCACCAGGATCAAAGAGTTATTGGTGCTCGTACTTGAAGAAGACGTGAGCTGGAAAGTTAGGAGATGGCATTGAAAAGGTAGCATCTTGAGAGTGCAGTCTCAGAGAGGTGGCATTACCTGGAATGACCATGGATGGTAAGCTGAGGTACAATGCAGGACAGTTGATTGAAGTCCTGGAGGACTGAGCCAAAGATGAAAGGTTGTGATATTCTTGTGATGTTGAACATCACTGTAAATGGTTGCAGCTGGTGGGGTGGTGAGGAAGAGAATGTGTCAAATCTCCAAACATGGGTATGGTGGTTTGACTGTGAATGTTGTCATAGACTCAGGTGTTTGAGCTTTTTGCTTGGTTCCCAGCTGGTTAAGTCTTTTACAGGTGGAATCTTGCTAGAGGTTTCTGGGGGAGGGGATCTGCCTACTGTGCCTTCAGAGCCAGCTCGTGTTTGCTGTTCTCTTTACTGTGGATGTATGGTGAAGTAAACCAGCTTCCTCCACCATGAGGAAGCTTCCTCTGGAATTGGAAGCTTGACATAAACCTGTCCTCCCATCAGCTGCTTCTGGTTGGGTGTTTTGTCCCAGCAACAAGAAGGTAACTGCAACAGTGGGAGTCGAGGCAAGAGGGACAATTAGATATCAGCCAGTCAAGGGAAGAAAATACACCAAATAAAAAGATAGCATAATGACATTTGCAGGAAAGTGGACGGACTTGGAACAGATCATACTAAGCAAACTCACACAAGAACAGAAAGACAAATGCCACATGTCCTCCCTCATCTGTTGTTCCTAACCTGGAACAGCTTGAGTTGCAGGCATTCGTGACAGGCAACTCGAGGGTCAGATAATAAGGGTGGAAGTTTGTTGGGGAAAGGGAATGGGAGGGCCAGGGAAATACACACAAAACCAAATCCAAAACCATTTCATTCCATAGAAATCTTTCTCCTGAATAGCAGACAAAATGATACAACTCTCAACAGGCGTATGCAGGGATTGTGAGGTAAGAAGGGTCCTAGAGAGGGTGGGATAAAGCCTAACCCTAAAACATTTGGCTCTGGCTTGTAACTCCCAGTACCAGAAATCAATTATAATCCACACTGAGTTGTTGATCAGAGAGACCCATGAGGTCCCCAAAACAAGACAGGCTTCTGTCAAAGCACTTAATTACCTGTCTGAGGTAAAAGGTAAGACCCTATTGCTGAAGATACCACGTGCTGCCAATACAGAACATTGAAAGATCTAGATGGAATTTGGAAGGAAGCCAGTTCCCAGATGGTCTGCCTGTATAGTGCTAGAAAGTGCTATACAACCTGCTGAGAGAAAATGGCCAACAACCTTGTTTGCTAACAGGGGACACTGTTATACAAACAGCAACCATCCTGACAAGACTGGAAGTGCATATGCAATAGTGGCACCAAGCCTAAGTGGGTAACCAATGGCTCTCTGATTGGCTAAGAGATCCACTCAGTGGAAAGGAACCCTTAGCTAGAACTGGGAACCAAGTCAGAATCCTGTGGAGACTAAAATCATGGGCCCCAACAAGAGTATGTTCAGGTTGCAGTAGAGTTAGTCCCCAAGAATAGCCAGGTTTAAACTGTGTGCAACAGCCGGGCTCGGGGGGTCGGTATCAACTATGGACCTAGAATTCTAGACTAGAGGGAAAGGGCTTGGGTACAATTAGTCACTCTGTGAGAGACTGAGTGAGAGAGGGTATGGGCAGAAGACCAGAAGTGATTGGGGGAGATATCTTTGTGACTATAGATAAGTAACTAGGCCTCGGAACTGGACTGAAGAGAAGGTCCGACATCACTCTGCTCCCCCTTTGCCATTGTTCTGAAATTGATTTTGGCTTTCCTTTTTGAGAACTGAAGATTGCAGGAGAGGGAGAAGACAAGAAATTTTCAAGGAACCAGAAAAAAGTATATTTTATATTATTTGCAAAATAGGGGTACCTAATTAAAATGATATCACTTTATTTTCTGACAATTTACAAGCATTAGAAATCTTAAGAAACAAATAGTAATCCCTTTAAAAATTTCCTACTGGGGGCTGGAGAAATGGCTGAGCGGTTAAGGTGTTTGCCTGCAAAGCCAAAGGATCCCTGTTTGATTCTCCAGGACCCACGTAGGCCAGATGCACAAGGGCCCCATGCATCTGGAGTTCATTCACAGTGGCTGGAGGCCCTGGTGTGCCCATTCTCTCTCTGTCTGCCTCTCTCCCCACCCCCTCTTCTTGCAAATAAATAAATAAATAAATAAATAAATAAATAAATAAATAAATAAATAAATAAATAAATAAAATGCTTGAAGCTGGGCATAGTGGTCCATGCCCTAATCCCAGCATTTAAAAAATTTTTCCTGTTAGGATGCCTAGTAGTTTTTGCAAAATTGCCTCTCAGTGTATACAAGTCCAGTCTTTATTGAGATTATGCATATATTGGTAATACACTGTGAAGTGGAGAAGAGCTGTTATTGTTCACATGCAATGGCCCTGATTTTCTTTCTTTCTTTCTTTCTTTCTTTCTTTCTTTTTTTTTTTTTAAAAAAAAGGAGCAAAGAGTATTTAGAAGCAGATAGTGATGGTGCCAGGAGCATCTAGAAACTTTAGAAAGAGTGGGAAATGCCCAGTGGCTAACATGGTGATAGCAATAGGAAATCAACATGGAAGCAATGTGGAGCATGGAGCTTGAAAGATTTTGACTCAATTTTCCACCCCCCCAGTGTCCTAAAAGTGTGCATAACTCCAACTCCCAACTCACCCTTACACCAATAGTAGAAAGAAAAGAAAGGTCACCGGAGAGCATCGTGTGTTCTATAAAGTTCATAGCAGTTTTTACAAGGCCTTAGTGGCCAAACTGAGTGTCAAATAGTCCATAATGGGATGATTCTTCTCTCCCTAGCTAATGACAAAAATATGAAAGAAAAAAATCAAAGAAAGACCTGGCCTTCAATTCATGGCTTGACAAATATCAAAACCATGAAGAAATGACTTTTAAAAGATTGTGCCCAACTTATTTTGTCAGATCTCACATGATGAGGGAAGAGGAATTTTGAGTCTCCCAGTTACCCAGTTCACCTTGAAATGATCATGTAATTGAGACTTGTTAAGTTAAAGATTTAGGCTTGGCGGCTGAAGATATGGTTTAGTGTTTAAGGCTGCTTGCTAGCAAGGAGAAGATCCTGAGACACCCTGAGTTCAATGTCCAGCACCCACTTAAACAGCTGTATGTGACCACACACATCTGTCATTCCAGTCCTGTAGGGGGTAAATTCCAGAGAATCACTAAGGTTCCCTGGCCAGCCTGAAAAACAGCAGCTCTGGGTTCAGAGAGACAGACTAAGTCTTAAGGAAACATGAGGGTGAGTGACAGAGGAGGATATTCAATGTTTTCCTCTGGCCTTCCTGTGCACAGGGTACGTGCATCTGCACACACGCGCACATACATACCACACACATACCATACCCCAAAGGCACACACACATGATTTATATTTGTAAGGCTTTCAAAATATTGTAAAATAATTCTAAGTTTCATTTCTCTTTAAAAAATATTTATTTATTGGAGAGGGAGAGAAAGGAAGAGACAGATAGAGAGAATGTGCACGCCAGGGCCTCTAGCCACTACAAACAAACTCCAGATGCAAGTGCCACTTTGTGCATCCGGTGCACATGGGTATTGGGGCTTCTCAGACAAGCACCTTAACTGCTAAGCCATCTCTCCACTCAAGTTTCATTTCTTAAGTAACACTTTCTCACTTATAAAAAAAAAGATGTGAAAAAAGGAGGAGAAGACTTTTTTTTCCTGCTTGTTTTCTTCCCTTCTTGTCCATAATACAACCCTCAGGAAATACGCCTCTATTAAGAGTCATTGGCACCAAGGTCGTGCTTGTTGCTCTTTCTCTTTTCTGACAGCACCAAGCACAAGGTGGCAGCAGGTTCGTGAAGCTGCTGACCCAGAGAACTGAAGTAGACAGGACCGGGCCAGGGGGCCAGCAGGGCCTGGGCTGGTAGACCCACAGACAGGCAGGGGCAGGAGGTGGACACACATGGGACCTCACCAGGGCTCAATCACTAGGGAGCCTGAGGCCCCTGACCAGAGGGAGAGTGTGCATGGGGAATAGGTTGGGCAGGGACAGGACCGGGAGCGGCTGCCTATGGAGAAGATGACACAATGTCAAGGAAATGTTTGTTATCCTTAGCGAGGTTTGGGCCCTTCCTGCTTCTGGGATTTCTGAGGTGGTGGTGGCTGTGAAGTAAATAAGCAAGGCGGGACTCATAACCAAGGTGGGGGCATTTCCATTAGGTGCAGCCTGAAAAAGAAATTTACATCAAATTCTTCTGAATCATTTCCTCTGAGAGTTTGAATTTAAGATAAAAATTCTCGTGGGTTTTCTTTACTGGATGGGTAAGCGTTCCCAGCACACAGAATGTATTTTAATTAACCAGGCAATTGTGTTCTCGTACATTGTAAGAAGGACCCTCAAAGTAATCCTCTGCCCATAGGGTCTTATGTCCTTCAGAAAGCAAAGGCATGCTCTTATCACTTCCTCACTGCACAAAGAGGACGGGAACAAAGAGGGAGAACAGACAAGCCAGCACCCATGGCTTTATCTTCTTTCTCTTTATTCTGGGTTTTCAGTGTCCTTCCTCTTTAATCCCAGGGATTCTGTTTTCTGAAAATTTCCCCTCCTGTTTTTTTATTAGCTTTATAAGTTAGCACACAAGATCACGATGGATTTCATTCTGGCATTTTCATATCCTTCTTGCTGATCCCCTGTCTTTCTCCCATGTAACCCCTTCTGCCATCATGTTGTTTCTTTTTTTTTGTTTTGTTTTGTTGTTTATTTTTTATTTTTTTATTTGAGACTGACACACAGACAGAGAGAGAAAGAGACAGGTAGAGAGAGAGATTGGGCATGCCAGGGCCTCCAGTCACTGCAAATGAACTCCAGATGCATGCATCACTTTGTGCATCTGGCTTATGTGGGTCCTGGGGAATCAAACCTCGAACTAGAGTTTTTAGGCTTCACAGGCAAGTACTTAACTGCAAAGCCATCTCTCCAGGCCCTTGCTTGTATTTCTTTACCCTCTCATTTGTCCTTCCCTCCCTTAAGATCCCTTCTTTCCCTGTCATGGTTCCATTTCTAGTTTCATGACCTATATACTCACATCCATATTCACACACACACACATACACACCTTAAAATCTATGATTTGCATGTGAGAAAAACCATATAGCATTTGTCTTTCTGAGCCTGACTTATTTTGATTAACATAATGATTTCCAGTTCCATCCATTTCCTTACAAATGTCATGATTCAGTGTTTCTGTACATTTATAGCTCATAGCCAATTATGGGAAAAGTAATAGCTACCTTTAGGACACTTTTCCATGGAAAGTAGGAGGTCAGTAAATAATTGGTTGATGATAGCTAGCCCCCATAGTGCTGGAAAGTGCTACATGAGCTGCTGGGAGAAAATAGCCACTAATGTTGTGAACAAGCACGGGATTTTGCTAGATACAAAATCAACAATCCAGACAAGATGTACACACCTGCGCAATAGTGGCACTCAGCCTAGGCAGATAACCAATGGCTTTCTGATGGGCTAAGAGACCTGCTCACTGGGAAGGAACTCATAGTTGTTACTGGGAACCAAGTCAGAGTCCTATGGAGGCAAAGGTCATGGTCTCCAGTAAGAAGCTGGCACTAGTCTTTGGTCACAAGAGAGGCCACACCCTTCCAGTCTCTCTTAATTAACAACGCTTGTCACCTTTAATCCATGCTGCTCTCACTCTCCATTGGAGAATCCATTTTTCTTTTCTTTTTTCTTTTTTTCTTTTCATATTTATTTATTTATTTATTTACAGAAAGCAGCAAAAGACAAGAAGAAGCAAAATCCATCAACATGACAAGAAAAGATAGCTACCTCTTGCACATCAGCCAGGGTCCAGGTGAAACCACAGAAGAACTGGTGAGTTAAGTGTAAGTGCTGCTCTCACATGAGCCTGACAAGCTGTGCCAGAGCAAGAGACAAGATGACACTCAAATTGCATCAAATCAGAAATTCAGACATTGTTGAGAGCTTAACACTAAAATGTACTTATGACACGCTTGCCAAGGCTCAGGGAACATTGCAGAAGAGGTAGCAGAAAGATGGTAAGATGGCTGGGGAAATGGCTTAGTGGTTAAGGCATTTGCCTGTGAAGCCTAAGGGCCATGGTTCAATTCCCCAGGACCCATGTAAGCGAGATGCACAAGGGGGCACATGCATCTGGAGTTCATTTGCAATGGCTAAAGGCCCTGGCATGCCCATTCTCTCTTTCTCTCTATCTGCCTCTTTCTCTCTCAAATAAATAAATAAAATACATTTTAAAAAAAGATTGTAAGAGCCACAAAGCTGTGAAGGACTATACAGAGGCATTGCCTTCCCCTGCAATGACTGACCGCTGCTCTCACCACTCATAATCCATATCCCATAGTGAATACCACTAACCCTACTGTTGTGGTTTGATTCAGGTGTCCCCATAAACTCAGGTATTCTGAATGCTAGTCTCCCCAGCTGATGGCAATCAGAAATTAAAGCCTCCTGAAGGCAGTGTATTGTTGGGGGTGGGTTTATAGGTATTAGAGCCAGTTTCCCCATGTCAATGTTTGGCACACTCTCCTGTTGCTATTGTCCACCTTATGTTGGCCAGGGGGTGATGTCCACTCTTTGCTCATGCCCTCGTTTTTGCTGCCATAGTGGAGCATCCCCTCGAGTCTGTAAGCCAAAGTAAACATTTTTCCCTCAAAAGCTCAAAAGCTGCTCTTGGTCAGGAGATTTCTGCCAGCAGTGTGAGCCTGACTGCAACACCTACTGAGGAGGGCCTTCAGTGGCATGTGTGCAGGGAGAAGGGGCATAGGACCAACACATATTTGTCCATACAATAAAGTTTCTAAAAAAAAAAAATGGAAAAAAATAATTGGTTGAGGGTGCAGTGGTTAAAGGTGCTTGCTTGCAAAGTATGACAGCCTGGATTTGAGCCCCCAGTACACATGTAAAGCCATACACAATACTAGGTTGAATTAATTCACAAATGATTGCAATTATTAGCATAAACAAGCACTTATTATGTACCAAGGTCTGCATTTTACATTCTTTATTTCACTGCATTTTCACAGTAGTTGGAGACTAAGAATTTTATATCCACTTTAAAGAAGAGGAAATTGAGTCACAGAAAAGGTCACGCTGCCTCTTCCACCATGTAGTGGTTAAAGTGACTGATTCCAAAGCCTAACTCCAGTGTTTGAGTCTCCACGATGTAGCAATCAGCAGTCTTAGTAAGTGTTGGAGATGTGGTTTGGATCAGAGCTTACACGTGCTCACTAGGATACTGAAGTCTAACATGGAAGGAATCACAATTTAGGGTGCAGTTTAGGGGATGAAAGCTGCCATATGAAATCTAGGAGGTGTTAAAAAATCCATGGTATGTATTCTCTACACTTTGATTGTTAAAAATTCAGACTGAAGAGCCGGGCGTGGTGGCGTACGCCTTTAATCCCAGCACTCGGGAGGCAGAGGTAGGAGGATTGCCGAGAGTTCGAGGCCACCCTGAGACTACATAGTCAATTCCAGGTCAGCCTGGACCAGAGTGAGACCCTACCTCGTAAAACAAAAAAAAAAAAAAAAAAAAAAAAAAATTCAGACTGAAATAAAGAAAATAGCATAATAAACACTCATACAGTACCACCCAGTTTCAAAACATGCTTTGTTCCTCGATCGTCTGGTTCCTCTGCAAGTATTGTATCTAGCTCTAAAAGACATTGACTCTCTAAGAATTTCACTATTACTATTTCAGCTACAAAAATGAATGAGCGTAGTCTTCGTCTTTAAGAGTTAGGTTAAAGATATCAAAAACTGGGCTGGAGAGATGGCTTAGCAGTTAAGGCACATGCCTGTGAAGCCCAAGAACCCAGGTTCGATTCTCCAGGTCCCATGTAAGCCAGATGCATATGGGGCACATGCGTTTGGAGTTCGTTTGCAGTGGCTAGAAGCCCTGATGCACCCATTCTCTCTCTCTCGTTGACTATAATAAATAAATTATATATATATATGACTACTCATAAATGTGAAGTGAGGCAAAGCTGTTCTCTGATGGAAGTAGTTATCCTCTGCTCCTTTTTATAAAACATTTTATTGACAACTTTCATAAATATAAGAAACATACCATGATCATAATCCCCTCCTATTATCTTCCATTTTTCCCTCTCAAATCCCCTCTCTGCTGAACCTTTTCTTTCCAACTAGTATCTCTTCTATTTTGATGTCATATTTTTTTCCTCCTATTATGCAGGTCTTGTGCAGGAAGCATCAACCACTGTGAGGTCATGAATATCAAGGCCACTTGGTGTCTGGAAGACAGCATTGTATGCACTCCTCTCCTACATTTGACTCTTAACATTCTTTCTGCCGCCTCTTCCGCAATGGTCCCTGACTTTGGAGGGTGTGAAAGAGATGTCTGGCTTAGTTCCAAACATTCCACTGTCACTTCTCAGCACTGTGATGAGTTTTGAGTCATCCCAGTGGTCACTGACATCTGAAAAAGAAAGCTTCTCTAACCAAAAGTGAGATTAGCACTAATATATGGGCATAAACATAAGTATTTAGAGGGCAGTTTGGCGGTCATAATATACCCATTTTGCCAGACAACTGGGGTAGTTTTCCCCTCTAGGGCTTATGACCTCCCAAGCCATAAGCTTTTCATTAGGTTTTCAGTACCAGGCAAGAATTCCCTCTCATGGGGAGGGCCTCAAGTCCAGTTGGTTTCTCCTATAACAGACATACCACCATTGCATCAATTAGAACATTTCTTCAACCCTTTTGTGTAACAGAAAATAGTGTATTGAAAGAGGGTAAAGTGTTACCAGTAAAGACAGCAGATTAGTATTAGGATATATGGGTTCAAGTTTTTAATTTTTAAATTAAATTTTTATTTTTTAAAATTAAGTTTAGAAAACTCTCTAATCTAATTTCAGGAACTAAACCTTTCTATAATGAGTGAGTAGCACACTGTATGTACATGAGTATACACTGCCCCATCCAACAGGGTTGATTCAAAGATTTAAAATACATATAAAGAGCTCATGGTATGGAAACAAAATTAAGCTTGACACTGTCATCTTTATCAAAGGTGTGAGGAGATGGGCTGTTGACACATGTCCGATCAGCCATAGTTCAGCTTCTTAGTGTGTACAACAAAAATTTGCAAATTAGCATAAAATAAAACAACAGCCCGGCGTGGTGGCGCACGCCTTAAATCCCACCACTTGGGAGACAGAGGTAGGAGGATTGCTGAGAGTTCAAGGCCACCCTGAGATTACAAAGTGAATTCCAGGTCAGCCTGAACTAGAGTGAGACTCTAACTTGGAAAACCAAAAATAAAAATAAAATAAAAAAGAATAAAACAACATTGAAGCCGGGCGTAATGGTAAACACCTTTAATCCCAGCACTTGGGAGGCAGAGGTAGGAGAATCACTGTGAATTCGAGGCCACCCTGAGACTACATAGTGAATTCCAGGTCAGCCTAGGCTAGAGTGAGACCCTAACTTGAAAAATCAAAAAAAAAAAAAAAAAAAAATTGAAAACAAATATTGCAATACTTTGCAATAAGCTTTTCAAAAACTGGCGGTCCCCGTGGCTGTTGGTGCTCAGCTTTGTGTTCAGGTACAAGGTCCTCTGGATCCTCCTCCCATCCTTCTTGTTCTGCAGAAGGATGCGGAGCAGGAGTCACAGATATGGACAGAGATCCGGGACCCGAAGCAGGAGCTCTCCACCATCAATATGATGAATGAGTTTCCAAATATGCCAGGCCACGAGGGCAGATCAGGGACAAGCTCAAAACTCACATGAATGCTTGAACAGCACAGTTGGCCAAGAGAAAATGAGTTGTAGGAGTTGCTTTCTATATATTGCAAGCAGTCTTGATGAGCTTGTTCATTTGGAAGTACTGTTCTGTCCCTGTGGCCATTGTGCCAAGTAAGTGGATTGCCCCGCTAGAGACACCACCTGCTGGCCTTTCTGACTAGGCATTACCTGTTGGAGTCTCATCTGTATGGGAGTGGTGGCCCTTGTTCTTCACCCTTGAAGCTGCTATTACCCCAGAAGCTGAAGCACAGTTAGGTGGGTGCCATCTTGACCAGAAGCTCTGGGTTCAAGTTTTGAGTTGTCTCCCCTTTTTATTGTCTGTACCACCTAACTATGTTTAACATATTGTGTTAGACTTGAATATATAAACACAGTCTCTTCAGAGATATATAACCTACCTCTAAACATACAGTTAGCAACTGTGAAGGAAAAGAATGAGATACTTTAAGAAATAGTGAGAAAGCCCCATTTGTATTGGAAGAGGAAGATGATGGATGCCCACACACAGTATAATGTACTACGACGCAAAGGCTGCCTGCAGTCAGCTAGACTGACGTCTTGAAAGCAGGGTATCAGACAGAAAACAGCATGTGCCAAGGTCTGGAAACATGCAACAACTTAACATGTTCAAGGACCCAAGGGAAATTGCATGTGTTTGAATATTAAGGATAAAGTGGGGTGGGACAAGATTGGAAAAACAGGCAGGGTCATGTAGACATAGCATAATACTAAAATTTCATGGAAATGACAAGACATTGAAAGACATTATATCTGGAAAATGATTGGGTCTTTTACATTTTATTGTATTATTCATCATTAATTAATCAATTTGGATATTTTGAAACATGGTCTTGATATATAGCTATAGCTGGCCTGGAATTCCCTCTATAGACTAGGCTGGTCTTGAACTTACAATGATACTCCTGCCTCTACCTCCCAGGTGCTAGGATTGCAGGCATTCACCACCTGCTTTTTTATTTTATTTGTTTACTTAATTTATTTGTGTGTATGTGTATGTGAATGAGAAAGAGACAGAGAGAGAGAGGGAGAGGAGAAGAGAGTATGGGCATACCAAGGCCTTTTGCCACTGCAAACAAGCTCCAGATACATGTTCTTCTTTGTACATCTGGCCCTACATGGATCTTGGGGAAGCAGGATCTCTATTCCAAGCTGAATGTCACTGGATGTCACTCTGTTGTTCAGGCTGGCCTTGAACTCATAATCATCCTACCTCTGACCGCCGCCCCCCAAGCTAGGATTAAAGGTGTTTGCCACCACGCCCAGCTACTTTTAAAATATTTAAAAAATAATCTTGTTTGTGTAATAGCATCTTCAGTGGAGGACACTTAAGAATGAAATTAGAAAGCTGGGGCGATAGCTCAGTGGATGTGAACACTTGCAGGTTAAGCATGAGGACCTGAGTAAGCCTGAGACGACCCAAACTTGATTCCTTAGCACCCATGTCAAAATATGGGTGTGGCCACACAAGTCTACAACCCCAGTCTTACAGAAAGTAGAGACCAGAGAATCACTGGGGCTCTCTGACTGAAATTGACAGCTCTGGGTTGATGGAGAGACTGTACCTCAAAGAAATAACACAAATGAATTTGGATTACCTGATATTCATCTCTGGCCTCCACAGACACACATAGGACACACACACTTGCACATACATGACTATATGCCATACAAATAGCATGCCCTACATGACACACACACACATCTGAACATACATGACCATATGGCATACAAATAGCATGCTCTACATGACACACACACAAAGAAAGGAAGAAATCAGAGAAAGAGCAGTTTGAAATTATGTATGGGGAGTAGGTCCATGGGACCTAGGGATGATTGTCCATCTAGTCACCACTGTGGCTCATATGAGGTCATTGTCCATCATGCCAAGACTTTTTTTTTCTTTAACTTGGTATACAGAGATTTATGTATCATTCATTGTGGCATTTTCAAATATAATTTATTTTTGTCAAGTCCTGTCCTATATCACCTCCCTCCCCCATAATCCCACCTCCCTAGTATCTTCCCCCTTCTATTCCTTATGTTCAATTTTGATAATGGTTTTACGTTTTTAAGGCTTTTGCTCATATTTGCTGCCTCTCACATACACACTTATAGATCTTACAAGCTAAGACCCACATGTCAAAGAGAAAATGCAGTTTTGGTCTTTCTGAGTTTAAGTCACTTCACTTTTTTCCATGTCCATCCATTTTCCTGCACATTTCATAATTTCATTTTTCTGTGCTCTGGAATGGAGTCCATTGTGTATATATGCCACATTTTCATTAGGCATTCATCTGTGATTCCAATTCTTAGCTACTGTAAATACAGTCACAACAAACATGGTTGTGAATGTATCTCTTAGTAGATTATGGAGTCAGTAGGGTATATGCTGAGGATTGGTATGACTGGGTCATATAGGAGTTCTATTTCTAACTTTTTGAGATATGTCCGTACTAATTTCTATAATGGCTCTACTAGTTTGCCCTCCCACCAGCAATGGACAAGGTTTATTCTTTCCCTATCCTCACTAGCACTTGGCTGTTTTCTTGATGCTAGCTATTCTGACTGGGGTAAGATGGCCTCTCAAAGTTGTTTTATTTCCATGTCTCTGATGGCTAGGCATATTAATTTTTTTAAGTACTTCTTGGCTGTTTGTGTTTGAAGTATAGCTGACAAAGATTTTCTCCCATTCTGTAGGCTGTCCTGTTTGTTGATTCTTGGGGCTATTTCCTATGCCACTGATGTCCTGTTCAGGAAGTTCTTGCCTGTGTCTACATCTTGAAGTATGTTCCCTGTTTTTCCTCTAGCACTTTCTGTATTTCAGATATTAGATTGATGTCTTTAATACACTTATCTACCTGTATAAATTTAATCCACCCTGTATGGGTGAGAGATACAGATTTAATTTCATTCTTCTGCAAGTGGATGTCCATTTTTGCCAGCACCACTTGTGAAATTAACTTTTTTCCATTGGATATTTAAAAATATAAGAATAATTTATAACTATTGATAATCCTGTCACATATATGGTTGCATACATAATAATTGATAATATTATTGTGCCACCTTCAATGCTGAGTGCCTGGCTTTGATTTGATGTCTCAATTAATTCTTCCTCTAACTCTGAGCAATAAGTGCAAATTTGATATACTAAGCAATAGTAACTTAGGGCTGGAGAGATGGTTCAGTGGTTAAAACATTCAGCTGCAAAGCCTAAACTACTCAGGTTTGATCTTTCCAGGACCCATGTAAAGCCAGATGCACAGTAGCACATACATCTAGAGTTTGTTTGCTCCAGTAGCTGGAGGCCCTGGCACAAACATTCTCACTCTGTCTCTCTTCTCTCTATCCCTCTCTGCTTGCAAAAAATAAAAATAAAAAAAATTTTAAATAGTAACATAGAGAGGTTAAGTGATTGCCCCAACATATGGCTAATGAGCAACCCTAAGACTCAAAGCCTTCTGTCTCTCAAGTCAGTGCTCTAAAGTGCAACATGACACACCTTAAATCATATTATACTAAACAGTGACTGCTGCCTTCTGTCATTCACTCCCATATGGGAACCCGTCCCCATGTGTGCAGGATGGACCTAGATACTTGCTTCTAACAAGCTGAGTCCTGCAAAAGTAATGAACAGCACTGAGATTAGATTCTGGTATTACGCTGCCAGCAACCCCCTGAATAAGCATATCAGTGGCTCTTTATCCTCTTGGTCCCCGAGATTTCTGCAGCTCACCTGGCACCTTGAATTGCAGCATGTGGGATTGTGAGCAGAGTACCTCATTAAGCCTTACCCAGATTCTGTTCTTTTTATTATTATTATTATTTGAGAGAGACAGAGAGAGAATGGGCATGCCAGGTCCTCTCAGCTGCTGTGAACAAATTCCAGATGTGTGCGCCTTTTGTGCACATGTGCAACATTGCATGCTTGCGTCACTTTTGCGTCTGGCTAAACGTGGGTCCTGGAGATTTGAACAAGCGTTCTTAGGCTTCTCAGGCAGGCACCTTAACTGCTAAGCCATCTCTCCAGCCCCAGATTCTGTTCTTTTAAGCTACCATGTTTTAGGGGCAGTTTGTTACACAGCAAGAGGTCATTAATATAAATGATAATATCAATGGTAATGATATTAGCTACTATAATTACATTTGTGCAACACTGATATTTTTAAAGAAAAACCAAGTTACAAAATAGTGAACTTGGAAAATATATTTCTGTCTTCCTCTAAAACATTACAGTGACACTTGAAAGTATCACCTGCATTTTCAACAAGAAAATAACCAGGACGTGTTCACTTGGTTTTCATTACCTTAATTCCCTTCTCTCAGACCATAGGAAACATGGTACCTGGCAAGGGAGTTATTTTCTTCTTTGTACTAAGCTATTAGTAACAAAGCATGTTTTAACCATCTGGCTTGGTGTTCTCTAGGCCTTCACCTTTGTAGCAGCCAGTTGGATTTCTTACCTTGTGCTGGGCTTTCCTAATCCCTGCATCAATCCCCACTCTAAGAGAGGGACATGGGTTTTAGGCTGTCAATCAGTATTTTGGCCAATTTGAGATATAAGGGATAAAAATTTTCAAACATTAACATAAGACCAGAGCTGAGAATGGGCAAGACCACAAAGAATTTTTCTAAAAAGTTTTCCCAAAAGGAGCTAATTACTGTGGGAGGAAGTAATTTTCGTGTTTGGCTTGAATAACTACAGAAACAACAAAATGCAAATATTTTTAAATTATGGGAAAATTAAAAGAAAGAAAAACTTTTGATTGCATTCTCAGGGGAGCATACTTTAACATTTGAGTTAATGTGTATGCCCTCAAACATCTATTAACAGAAACACAAACATGGAAATAGAGTACAACCTATTCATTTTGCATATACCTAACATAGTCCAGATAAGACTTGAATGTAAAGAAAATCCCACAAGACAAACCCAGTCTCTACCCTGGAAGAGACAAATAAGTTAAAGCAAACACAATAAATCAATAAATAATTACAGGTGTGATAGTGATGGAAAATAAAAACTAGAACTTGTTTAATGGATACTCGGAAAATGCTTGCTTGATAATTATAGGCAGAGCAGGTCGCTGTGTCAGAACCAGGGCAAGATCTTTGTAGATAAAGAGAATAGCAAACACAAAAGCCCACAAATAAGAAAGATGTGGAATGTTCTAGAGCAGTCAGAGATTGGCTGGTGTCTTAAGCAGCTCCACTCTGCTGGGATGAACCTCCAAACCAGACACAGTTTATAGGAGGAAGGGTTTATTTGAAGCTTACAGACCCAGGGGAAGTTCCCTAATGGTGAAACAGTGGGCCTCCTTTTCCAAATCCATGCAGAAAAAAAAAACCTGCCACCAGTACCACAAGCAAGCACACTCTGAGGACCCCACGTAGAGCTCAAGCGCGCTGCATACTTAGACTGGAATTCCAGATCAAACCCCAGTAACACCTTAGGGCTGAACCCCAGGATACACCCCCAATGATGGCAAGGCTGCTGGAAATCCGCTACAGCTTTAATAAAACATTTGAATATACTGGGGACATAAATTCAAACTAGCACAGTGGGCTTGGTAGAGAAGGGTATGAGATCAGAAGTGGTAATGAAAGGCCAGATAATTAGGGCTTTGTAGGCTGATATGACTGGTCTTGCAAATCCAGTGGCATGCTCTGATTTATAGTTTCAAAATATGACTGTCATGGCTGTGTGGTAATGAACAAGAATGGGCCTCAATAGCTGAGTAGAAGGCAATTATATTCTTCCAGACCTGAAGTGAAACTGGCTTGGAACAAAACGTGAAAAATAAAAAACAGCGTTTGAAAGTAAGATTTAAAAAAAAACACTTAGAAGATGAATTGGATATGTTTGCTGAGAAAATGTCACAAGGAAATGTCTTGGGATTTGTGTCTGGTAGGTGAGTATGATGACGTGTATTGTACTAAGAAATCCCTACAAAAAGACTGGATCTGATCATGCAGAGGCGAGATGCTTATGAGATGTTCAGGTAGGATTTTGAGGTAGGGTCTCACTCTAGCCCAGGCTGACCTGGAATTCACTATGTACACTCAGGATGGCCTTGAACTCACAGCGATCCTCCTACCTCTGCCTCCCAAGTGCTGGGACTAAAGGCATGCACCACCACGCCTGGCTTCTTTTCACTTTTTTAAGAGCCAAAAATAAATTTCACATGTCTTCCAATTATTTTTTACTTTTTAGTAAAAGTAGCCCCAACACAAATATCATTTAAATTTTTTCTCAGTTTCATGCTTTCTAAATTTTATTTTTATTTTATTTTATTTATTTGAGAGAATGAGAGAGAAAGAGTCAGATACAATGGGCACAGCAGGACCTTCAGCAACTGCAAATGAACTCCAGGTGCATGTGCCACCTTGTGCATCTGGCTTACATGGGTCCTGGTGAATCAAACCTGGGTCCTTTGGCTTTGCAGGCAAGCACCTTAACTGCTAAGCCATCCCTTCAGCCCTAAATTTTGAATATTCAAATTCTGTAATATAAAAAAAGGATTGGGTCTAAAATTAATGGAGTATTTACTATAAATCAGGCAGGGACAACATGTAATTTCACCTGAATTAATAACAGTCCTCAAAGATTATCACTTTTCCTCAGGTGACAAGCTGAGGTTCTGAAGTGGTAAGTAACTTGTCCAGTGCCACACAGTCAGGATTCAAAGCCCAATGTCCTTTAGTCATGCTACAGCCATGTTCTTTCTATCTTTCTAGAAGCTATAAGGCCCAGAGATTCTCTTGTTTCTCTTTCCAGCATCTGTATTTTCTGTTCTTTCATCTCTTTTAACATTTAGGTGAATTGAATTCAACAAGCTGTGCATCCCTCCATTTGAATTGTTGATGACTGTTGCTTGTGGGGTTTAGGCATGCTCTGTATCTCACCTCTGCCATTTGATGGCATTCTGCCATTGTCTCAGTTGCCAAATAAAGAGAAACTCCCAGGACCCTTCTCAGAATGTCCTAAGTAGCTGCTGGCGCCTTGGACTTCTGCAGCCGGTGAGGATGGGTGTGGTCTGAATGGTGAGTTTTTTGGTTTTGTTTTTTTCTGTCAACACTCCATTGGCTTGGAGGTTTGCTTACTGGAACAAGCAACTTGATTTCTTCCTCTTTTTCCTTTGTTCTTCCATAATCTTTCTCTATTAGTACTACAGTTTTCACTCCCTTAACTTTTAGTTTCATCATTTTATTTTTATGTTTTGTAAATAATAATTTAATTTTCTTTTCTAGTCTTGGAGTCTACCCTTATGGTTTTCGTTTTTTGCTCTTTGGGATAGGGATACTTGAATTTACTAATACTTGTTTATTGATTTGTTTAAATAAACTGATGTTTATGGCATAAGATTTTACCATTCTCTCTTTCTCTCTCTCTCTCTCCATATATCTATGTCCATATATGTACGTATATAAACAAATAGTAGTCTTTGAGAGCTATAACTCTCTTATTAGATACATTAGGAAAAGGAATAATACATTTTAAAAGTCCTTTGGAGCAATTTCGATGTGACTGTTACTGCTAGAAGCTATGAGCACATACATCATCACCCTAGCCACCCTGTGAGCTTATACTATTATTATCTGCATGTTACAGGTGAAGAAACTACTGACAAAATAGAACAAAAGCTCAGAATAGAAAATCTATATACAGTTTGGCACACGGAAATAGAACCTACCCTAATTGCCTGATGGAGGCTTATATTTGAGGTATTGTGCACTGGGAAGAGGAAAAGAACCAGGAAATGTGGCTTCTTACTGTGCAAAGATGTAGAGTGTTCACAGGAGGTGAGAGTGGAGTTCCAGAGGGAAAGAACTGAAGAAGAGGGCATGACTTACTCTGTATGCAGGAAAGACAGCGATGGTGGGGGACTGACCTAGTGAAGGTGGAAGTCTCTGTCCTGCCTTTTGATAGCAACATAAAAAAGTTGTTAGCTGGGAACTTATCCTTTACCCTGATAGAACTCCAGTAGAGAAATTTGCATAGACCTGAACAATGTGATATACTTTTCTGGAGAGACCAATAGAACATGGTGGCCTTGGGGAAAACGGTGTCTATGAAGTAGACAGTGGGTGAGAGGGACAGGTGCTGGTTAACAGGGCAGTCCCAGTGGGAGAATCCCAGAGGGCTATTATAAAGAAATATAAAACAAAACTGAAAACCTTAGAGAACGGAGAATGTCTCCATGAAAGAGAAAAAAGAGAATAGTAGGAAATATTTCTATTCCAAAAACACAAGAATAGTTTATAGTTTATGAGAAGAATATGATCATGGCTTCATATTTAATCATAAAAATTGGCTCAACGCTGGTCTAGCATGCACAAGATCCTGTGTTAAATCTCTACCCAGCACTTCAAGAAACAAAGAAGACAAAACAAAAAAAGACCACACACACACATACACATACAAAAAATAAATAAATAAAAAAGAGCCAGGCATGGTGGTGCATGCCTTTAATCCCAGCATTTGGGAGGTAGAGGTAGGAGGACTGCCATGAGTTCGATGCCAGCCTGAGACTACCTAGTCAATTCCAGGTCAGCCTTGTCTAGAGCAAGACCCAACTCAAAATAAATAAATAAACAAACAAATAAATACATAAATAAATAAATAAATAAATAAATAAATAAATAAATAAATATTTTTAAAACGTTTGTACATTAAAAAATTAAAAGGCCATAAAAATAGTAACAAAAAATAACCTTTCCCCCTCTGGCAGTCAGGCCATCAGAGTGGGAAGGACTCAAGAAGAGGTCCACACACCTGCGCAAGGAGAGAGAGAGAGAGAGAGAGAGAGAGAGAGGCGGCGGAGGGAGAGAGAGGGCAAGCTGATTGGATGAGACTGGGGCAGGCGCTAAATTCCAGTTCTGGGGCAGCAGTAGGGCAACTGTGTGACCTAGGCAAAAGGAAAGAGGAACCGCTTATGTTCCAAGCAGCAAGCAGGTATCAATTTAAAGGCTCTTACGAGCCTTTCCCTAACTACCTTTCTAACAATCTTATCTAAGTAGTTCCCACTCAATAACAGGGTCGAGTTCTAGTTGGCTCATAATATATACATGAATAAAAGCCTAGAATTTGGGAAATTATAGAACAAATAAAAATAAGCTGATACTGTGGATGTTACTACCAAACTAAATTGATAATGATGAGACAAGGAGCTCTGTATAAACCGAAGCACTAGTCGTGAATAAAACTGTGACCAAACCATCATAACTAGTGAGGTATTGATAAAAAAAAAAAAGGGTCACGTTCATAAGTTCATAAAGTAGGAGGAATTTCAAGTATCTATGGTATAGGTTACTAAACACTTATAATTTTATCTTGGTTATTGGCTGGTCAAATACCTAGATAGAGTCCCCAATTGTAGAATGAGTTTAATTTAGTTGAGGAATAACACATCTAAGTAATTCTTAATGACACACTCTGTGATAGTTAAGAATGCTCTGGGCTGAATTTCTTCCAGCAGAAAAACAGGACGGTGTCATAGAACATTAGTGAACAAGCCCTTCCAGACCTCTGTAGTCTCACACCCTGCCCTTTTCCAAAGGCAAGGAAGACACCACTGTGGGCTGACTTCTTCCTATACCTCAGGGTCCTGCTTATGTCTTCATGTCTTTTCTTTCTTTTTAAACATTTTAAATTTTTTTAATTTTTAACTTTTTTATTTCAGAGAGAGCTTGTGTGGTGGTTTGATTCAGGTGTCCCCCATAAACTTAAGTGTTCTGAATGCTAGGTTCCCAGCTGATGGCAACTTGGGAATTAACACCTCCTGGAGGCAGAGTATTGTTGGGGGCGGGCTTATGGGTATTATAGCCAGCTCCCCCTTGCCAGTGTTTGGCACACTCTCCTGTTGCTGTTGTCCACCTTATGTTGACCAGAGAGTGATGTCCACCCTCTGCTCATGCCATCGTTTTTCCTGCCATCATGGAGCTTCCCCCTCGAACCTGTAAGCCAAAATAAACCTCTTTTTTCCCACAAGCTGCTTTCAGTCGGGTGATTTCTGCCAGCAATGCGAACCTGACTGCAACAGTGAAGTGGTACCGAGGAGTGGGATTGCTGCTAGACACCTGACTGTGTGGCTTTGGCCTTTTGGAGCTGATTTTCAAGAGGAATGTGGAAGGATTTGAAACCTTGGCCTAAGAGACACCTTGCAGTGTTGTAAGTACAGATTAATGGACTATTCTGGTCAGAGCTGAAAGACCTGAATGCAGTAAGAACTATGGACTGTGAGGTTTGGCTTATGAGGGTGAGAAAGAGCTTTGCGTGGACTGGGCTAGCAGTTTGTGTGAGAAGTTTGCTGTTATGCCCGTGTCCTGAGAAGTTGTGCAGGGTTGCTTTGCGTAGAAATGAACTGGTGTGAGCAGAAGGATATGGCACAGAAAAAATGAAATCTTTGGGTGACCTCTACCCGTTCAGCTGCAGTTGAGAGATTACAACCTTTGAGATTGGGCCAGCTGACCTGCACTGGGGTAACAGGAAGAATGCAGACTCTTTTGAAGGGGCCTGAATGCTGAAGGAGTGTCCTGTTCTTCAAAGTCTGATTTATTCCCCCCTGGATTAACAAATTGGCACCCTACCTGGTATTATGGGAGTATAACAAATGCAGGAAAGAGAGGGTCATTGAGTTTGTAATGCGGTCTTATGTTTTGGAAATGGCCATGGGCAGTGTGAAGCAGGTTTGCTGGATGCCTGCATGGAGATCCCATGGGGCCATGAGGATGGACCGTGGGTTGCAGTGGAGACCCAGTGGAGATGCCGGGACTATGAGATGGCTGCCAAGGAGAGCTGCTGGCCCTGGATGAAGTTTTCCAGGACTGTGAGTAGCCTAGCTGGAGGGGCGGAATTGGAACTCCAGAGACTTGTTGCTGCTCAGAAGTATCAGACTTGGAGATTTGTCACTGACTAGTTGTTGGATTGGAATTACAGAGTTTGACGTTTGCCCTGGTTGTTTAAAATCTTGTACTGGTTAAGTATTTCTTTGTTTTGCCCAATGCCATCCTTTGCAGTGTGAATGTTTTATTCTGTGCCATTATGGGTTTTTTGGGGGATATTTTTGGTATTATGGCTCAGTTAAAAGACCTTGGATTATGGGGATGTATGAACATCATTGGAATTGATAAAAACTATGGGGACTTTTAAATTTGCATGAATGCATTACATTTTACATCATGTACGGTTATCAGTTTATGGGGGCCAAGGGCGGAATGTGGTGGTTTGATTCAGGTGTCCCCCATAAACTTCAAGTGTTCTGAATGCTAGGTTCCCAGCTGATGGCAACTTGGGAATTAACACCTCCTGGAGGCAGAGTATTGTTGGGGGCGGGCTTATGGGTATTATAGCCATCTTCCCCTTGCCAGTGTTTGGCACACTCTCCTGTTGCTGTTGTCCACCTTATGTTGACCAGAGAGTGATGTCCACCCTCTGCTCATGCCATCGTTTTTCCTACCATCATGGAGCTTCCCCCTTGAGCCTGTAAGCCAAAATAAACCTCTTTTTTCCCACAAGCTGCTTTCAGTCGGGTGATTTCTGCCAGCAATGCGAACCTGACTGCAACAGCTTGACAGAGAGAAAGAGGGAGAGAATTGGGGTACCAGGACCTCAGCTCCTGTAAACGGACTCAAGAAGCTTCTGCCACCTAGTGGGCATGTGTGACCTTGCAGTTGCCTCACCTTTGTGTGTCTGGCTTATGTGGGATCTGGATAGTCGAACATGGGTCTTTAGGCTTCACAGGCAAGCACCTTAATGCTAAGCCATTTCTTCAGCCCTTTTAAAACATTTAAAAAAATATTTTGTTTGTTTGAGAGACATAGAGAGGGGGCGGAGAGAGAGAAAGAATACGGGCATTCCAGGGCCTCTAGCAACTGCAAACCAACTCCTGACACATGCACCACTTGTGCATGTGGCTTATGTCGGTACTGGGGAATTGAACCTGGTTCCTTGGGCGTCACAAGCAAGTGCCTTAACCGCGAAGCCCTCTCTCCAGCCTCTATATCTGTTTCTGTTCAATCTTTATAGACACAGTCTATGAAGTGATTTTAATCGAGCATCCCTTCTATTCCCCCAAGAAAAAGCCATGTTTTCTCTAAGTTCTTGCAGTATCCTTCATTCTTATTTATCATTGATCAGGGCCCATAATTGAGCACAGGCTAGAGAACTTGCCAATGGACAGGTGGCAGAAGCAGTGTGGTGGTGTAGGGCTCTCAGTTCAAGCCCCTCTAGCGCAGCATGAACTGATTTTTATGTGACTGACTGCTCATGAAAATTTACATTTTGTAGATTGCATTGGTTGTAGTTGGCTATGGATTAGAGATGAGCATGAGTCAGAACAGAATGGCTGTCTTGGTTCAACTAGTTTTGTTTAAATATCTAGGTGACAAGAGGGTGGGCAATGAGTCTGATATGAGTCCTTGGAGAAATACTGTGCCAATGCTAGTTCTGGTGAGGCCAGGAAAGAAAAGCTATGAATCCTTTGGTGAAGAGGAATTGTGCCTCCAAAAATAAAATGATGATCTGGCATCCCCCAAAGACAAAATGCCAGTTTCACTTCTTTAGTTTGTTCCTGCCCAAAGGACATACATGGTGTTGAAGAAAAATCAGTGTTTGAGGTTTAAAACTATACATGAAATAATGAGAGGAAAACCTTATTGTCAGCACTTTATGTTTGAAATCATACAGCCTCTCAATCACCTTGTTTCTTTTTGTTATTTTTTTTTTTTTTGAGAGAGGGTGTCCTGTAGCCCATGGTGACCTTAAACACCTGATCCTCCTATCTCCACTTCCCAAATGGTGGGCTTACCTGTGTCTCTCACCTGGCTTCTCATCCTATGCCTCACTGAAACAAATATGGTTTAAATTGATTTTTTCAGGTTGAAGAGATGGCTTAGTGGTTAAGGTGCTTGCCTGCGAAGCCTAAGGACCCATGTTTGACTCTCCAGATCCCACAAAGGTGAGGTAAGCACAAGGTCATACATGCTCACTAGGTGGCACAAGCATCTGGAGTTCAATTTCAGTGGCTGAGGTCCTGGGGTGCCCTTTCTTTCTTTCTTTCTTTCTTTCTTTCTCTCTCTCTCTCTCTCTCTCTCTCTAAAAACATAAGGAATAAAAATAAAAAATAAAAATAAATCCATTTTTCTTTTTGTTAAAAGAAGGTTTCGGAGGATATGCTTCCCAGGACCTGGTCTGTTGGAGTCCCGTAACTAGTCAGGGGCTGCTCTGTACTCATCAATTTCCACCTCCACATTAGACACTGCTAAGGAAGAGGGAGATGTTGGCCAACTTACACTTTTTTTTCACATGTTATAGATAAATCTGGAATTATCTTTACTTGCAAGAAGGTATTTGTAACAATTACCTTCTCATTGCTAAGACACAACACCTGACCAAAAGTAGCATATGAGAGGAAAGGGTTTGTTTCAGCTTACAACCTCCAGGGGAAGCTTCGTCATGGCAGGGAAAGCAAGGCAGAGCAGAAAGCTGGGCATCACGTTTTGTCACAGTATCCAGGGAAGGAAGTAGTTCTGGTGAGCTAGTTCTGAATACCCAGTGAGCTGGACTAATAAGCCTCAAGGTCCACCCCCATGACTCACTTCCTCCAGCATGGCTATACCTCTCAAGGCTCAACAACTTTCCCAAATTGCCCCCAGCGGAGGACCAAGTATTCAAAACACATAAGCCTATGGGGGACATTTCATTCAAACCATGACAGCATCCTTCACATTTAAGAAAGACATAGTTTAGAATTATATTCTTGGTAGTTTATTTTGTTCATGTTCTCTTGCTGATCAACAGTTACTTCTCATGTTGATCATCTGTTTGAAAGTTAATCTGTATTGATCCCGACTTTACCCAGCAATGTCACTATGTCTAAGAATGGCTTTGTTTTTATTTATCATGTTCAGAATAATATATGCTTTTTTAGCCTGAGGTTTCTTGCCTTTTTTAAAAAAAAAAAAAAAATTAACATTTTTATTTACTTATTTGAGAGAGAA
The DNA here is from genome assembly GCA_036365145.1 of Orientallactaga sibirica. NCBI lineage: Eukaryota > Metazoa > Chordata > Mammalia > Rodentia > Dipodidae > Orientallactaga > Orientallactaga sibirica. The sequence continues at coordinate 1,575,080 of JAEOAD010000024.1, forward strand.
TGAGAGAGAAAAAGAAGGAGATAGAGAGAAAGAGAATGGGCACACCAGGGCCTCTAGCAGCTGCAAATAAACTCCAGATTCATGCACCACCTTGTGCATCTGGCTTATGTGAGTCCTAAGGAATCAAACCTGGGTCCTTTGGCTTTGTAGGCAAGTGACTCAACTGCCAAGCCATCTCTCCAGTCCAAGCCATCTTTTCAGCCCTCTTGTCCTTATTCACTGCTGGAAATCTCTAGGTTATTTTAAAGATGAACCCAAATTTTGAGGACATAAGATCCAAATCTTCTCATTGCCTGTTATATTTCTCTTTTCTTTCATATTCCTTTGTGTTGTATTCTGAGTTATTTCCATGGTTTATTCTTTCAATTTGCTGTTCATTTTTCTTCTGCTTTGTTGAAACTATTATTTAACAAGTCTATTGAGAGCTATATTGTAATGATCCTGTTGGTTCTTTTCTATGGTTTATAAAATTTCCAACTTCCCTCAGCTTTAATATATCACTCATTTAAAAAGATCTTACCTCTTTGAACATTTTAAACATGTTTATGTCAACATCCCTTCAAAGTCCTCTATTATTATAGTTGTAAAGTCTCTCTTTTGGTTTTCTTCTATGGCACTAAATTTTCTCCTATAATTTCTGCTTATGAGTTCCTCTTCTGTTATACTGTTTCCCAGTATTGTCACCTGACCTTGGAGTTCTCCTTTAGGAGTGCTTTCACAAGTCTTCACAGAAGTTGAAAACCTGTCTTTTGTTTGTTTTTTTGTTTGTTTGTTTTTTTCACTTGAGAGTGCTACATCATGTGGCTAGTATAAATTTAGGTGCTTCCACCTGAGCATAGATTTGACCCTTCTATGTGATATTTCTCCACATTTCAAGATGGATGGCTGTCTTTAGTCTATTTAGGTTTATTGGCCTCCTGGCAGGGAAATGGGTTTCTTACTGTAGGCAGAAAACGGAGTTCTTGCTGGCAGGGGCTCTGCACCTTGAGTCTTATCTCTATAGGTGTTAAAGACCTGATTATGACAGGATGTCTCATGGGCACTGCAGCTTTAATCCCTTTTTACTCTGAGACTTCTTTATCTGTGTAACCTGGAGAGTTTTCTAGTGTTGAATTTGGCTGTATACTATCAAAATAATTTTAAATGTTCTGGCAAGGTTTCTCTACTTCTTGGATGGGGGTTTAGAGAGGTTTGCTTTCTCTGCTTAAACCATCATCTTAACTGAAAAACATTCCAGATCTTTCCTATCTCTACAACAGCTTAAGAAACTGCTTCAGAATTATTGTATAATTTAAAGAATACATCTTATTTTCGCTGATTTGAACCTCGAGAAAAAAGCCTTTAAATAAACTGTCAGGGAAACACAAAGAGCAAGAAGTTGAAACTATTTCTGGTGGTGTGTCCATTTGCTTACTCATTTCATAGTGCCCTTGTCTCGTTTTCACTATAGAAGTGCTTGTTATGCTTATCGGAGAAATTGCTTCTTTATGGTTCTGTGATTAAGTGAAGGAGTCTTGGGCTTTGGGTCTCAGTTCCATCTCTGTTACACTTAAATGTTCACATCACATACTAGGCACACCTTAGTCATTTGTTGAAGGAATAAATAAATAAATAGTTATCTTTCCAAGTACAGTCCCTCTTATGGATAATGTGATTAATTCCAGTCACCACACCATAGGGCTTGGAGAAGTAAGTGAGCTCTTACACCAGAAGATTCTAGCATTTTGTCTAGCACAGACAAAGAGCTCAGGAAGATTTAACTATCACTATTATTATTCCACAGAGGTTTCAATAATTCTACACTGCCTTCACCTTTCCCTTTCATTCCCCTATCACGTGCGTTATTCCTATCTTCTACAAGATGGCTGCTCCTTACACAGTCATGCTCTTGAATGGTACTGAGATCCCAATTTGTATTCATAGTTCTATGATTTTACCCAGGCTGCATTTCGTGGGTGCAACAATGGAATGGTTGTTCTCCAGGTATTGTTTATTATTACTAGAGGAATTAAATCAAGAAAGTAAAAGCTAAACAGAAGTCTGGTATCTTTGCACTGGTAAAAAATATTATGTCACATAGTTCTAAGGAAGAAAAGGGTTTTCTGATTTAATACATATTAAAAACAAGGGAGAAATAAAAACACAATTTTCCTTGAGTTCATTCTGATTTTCACTTATTACTTTTTAAAAGGAGTTAAAATATCTTAACGAAAATTAGATCATCATATAGTTTTGCACTATTATATTCTCTTTAATATTCAACTACAGTTTATGTAATTTAAACTATAAATTTTAGAATCCTATTGAATTTTCCTGCTTGTTAATAAATACAGAAACTTGCAGTGCCATCTTGTGACAAAGATGCAGAACTGCAGACTTTAACTGGGAATAGTTGAAATACAGTGGAGAGAAGGATATAGAGCTAAAAGTTGTGTATGTATAAGAAAGATGAATCAGCAGATTTCTATCAACTTAGACTAGATATGAAAAGAGATATTTAGCACCATTCCAGATGTTTCTGAAGCACTTACAAAAGCTAGAGAGGATGAGTTAGTATACTGACACTGTATAAAGGAAATTCTCAAACATCAGAACGTTTTAATTTCCCAGGTAAGAAAGAGAGGAAGGATGGTGTTGGTTGGGCCCTATGCTCTAAGTCACCAGGAGCACACATGATTGAACCAATGGTGTTGATCAGTGTGATTGAGAAAAGAGGGAATTGTTACCAACCCTGGATAAACACCTGTGCCATGAGTTCAAAATGGCTACACGTGGCATAGATACCTTCTAGTTGCCTTAGAAAGAGAATCTGGGGAGCTGAGAGAGGTTACTGTAATCTACAGAAAAGAATTGTTCCTTATCAGTGAAAGTGATTCCTGAATTCTGACTTTGCTGTGGGAGGATATAGGAAACATTCGTTTTCAAGCTCACTGGGAAGCTAGGTATAATATAAATTCAAGGCTTTTTGAAAGATATGATGAAATAGATAAAAGATGTCCCTTGCCATCCATGAGCACTGCCCCTGGCCTCTTACCACATTAGCACATGCCACAAGTATGTGTGTGGCAAACACCTGTTCATCTTGATCAGCAGGCACAAAGCCACGTATAAGAAATGTACCTGTTTTGGAGGTTTCGTAGAGGCCACATGGAAAGATCAAGGGACGATTGTTTTTGTTAGAATGGACTAAAAGAAAATGAAGGAAACAGAATCTGAGAAGCAGTGATGTTATGTACAGGAGGTGGGTAGGTGGGGTGGAATGGTAGTTACAGCACTTGAAATGGAATTTCATTTTTTGTGTTTTTTTATTTCATCCATGTATACAATTACTATCTTTTGTCCCCTGCCCACTCCTGCTAAATCCCATCTTCCCAGCTAGCCCCCTTCCTTATTTTGTGTCATTTTTGCTACTAACTGATATTAATTAGGGTTGCTTACATGAGCATGGGTGGGGGTTATTTACTGGAGTTTGGGCTACACCACTGAGGAACTTTCTTGGCAATCATTTAACTGTTATTAGCTCTTTGGGAGGGGGTGGGCCCTCAGGAGCCTCTCTCCCATCCATGATGGACTATTGATGGGCCCAATCGTGGGCAGATCTTATGCATATAATGTGTTATTTTAATGGACAAAAGGCAATTCTAGGAATTATGCTAAAGAACGTATCAGAGACAAAGTAAGATGGGAGAACAGCAATAAAAGAGTTCATTTGAAAATATAGATCGAATCATTCTCTTATGATCCCACTTATTACTGATGTTCTGAATTCCTCTGTTGTCATAAGGGCCTCTGGGAATTGTTTGCAGCTAAATAATTTAATTGCCTCCACTTCCTATATGTTCAAGGAGGCGTTATGCTCATGCAGCGAGGCATGAAACTGGAGGAATTTTACTCCTAAAACCTTGCTTTGAATTTTCTTGCCTTCATGGATTTAACTTAGATCCTTTAATGCCATAATAATTTGGTTTCATATTGAATGTCCTTTGGGCTTTCATTGTCATTTATTTTTTTAAGAAGTTTTCTATGAGTTCAAAATAATCCTTTTGGTGAAAAGGCAATTCAATTATAGTGACAGCATAAAAGGAGCCCAATATGATACAATTCTCTATTGAGATCAGATTTACTGCTAAACCCCGATGATTTTATAAAACCAAAATTTGTATTTGCATTGTGAGACACTTGATGGAGGGGCTTGATCAGAACCTAAGGCATCAAATGGAAGAGAATCTCTCATGAAAATAAGGCAGAGCTGAATTAACAGTTTAAGACACTCTAGGGGAAATAAGCTACAGGCACAACCAGGTAGGCAGGTTTGAAAGCATGACTTTAAAGATCAGTGCATGCTCTTGCCATTACCCTCCTCACAGGCAGGGAGTAAAGTGCTCAGCTCTGTTTCTCAGTCTCTTTTGTTATTGTTGAGACAGGAATATCACTAAGTAGCCCAGGCTGGCCTTGAACTCTTGATTCTCCTGCCTCCATCTCCTAGAGTGCTGATATGACAGGTTTGTGCTTATCATAGCATCTATTAACTTCTCATTGAACTTCATCACTAGCATTCCCATCTGCCTCTTTTAATGTTCACAATATGTCCTAGGACTGACAGCATGGGCCTGGGAGCTGGTGCAGACTCTTGAGCCTACCTCACTCCTGCATTCACATTTTCATTTGTTTAATTTTTTTTTGTTTGTTTTGTTTTACGATATAGAGTCTCAGTCTAGCCCAGGCTGACCTGGAATTCACTATGGAGTCTCAGGGTGTCCTCAGACTCACAGTGATCCTCCTACCTCTGCCTCCCTAGTGCTGGGGTTAAAGACTTGCACCATCGCGCCTGGCCTTCATTTGTTTAATTTTTAAAAAATATTTATTTATTTGCAGAGAGAAAGAGAGAGAGAATGAACAAGCCAGGACCTCTTGCCACTGCAAACGAACTCCAAATGCATGTGCCACTTGGTACATCTGGCTTTACGTAGCTAATGGGGAAGTGAACCCAGGCTTCAGGCTTTGCAAGCAAGTGCCTTTAACTGATGAGCTATCTCTCCAGCCCGCCCCACATCTGCATTTTTTTTTTTTTTGGAGAGAGACAGAGAGAAAGGGAGAGGAAGACAAGACAGATAGAGATGGGCGTGCCAGCAGCCTCTGAGCTGCTGTGAACGAAATCCAGATGTGTGCGCCCCCTTGTGGTCAAGTGTGGCATTGCACCCTTGCATCACTGCATCTGGCTAAACGTGGGACCTGGAGATTGGAACCAGCGTTCTTAGGCTTAGGAGGCAGGCGCCTTAACCGCTAAGCCATCTCTCCAGCCCACATCTGCATTTTTAACAAGATGCCAAGGTGCTGTCTATGTACTTTACGGTGTGAGAAGTGCCTCTTTCATAGGCTTGAGCTTTTAGCATGGTGCCTGGCACTTAGTCAATGCTTAATGGAAGTTTACAGAATGCATTAAGTTGAATTCCTGGAGGCCAGCAATCGAGCTCCAGGTAGAGATGAAAAAAGGAATAGCAACCCCAAACCAATGCCTTAACCTGGAGCTCAGCTTCTGTGGTGATCACAGAAATGAAGAAAAATCATGTGCCCCGGCTCGCAAGCGGAAAGAGAAGAGTACAAAGTGATTAAGGATTGAAGCTAGTGGGCCCTGGGAAGATTGTACAAAATAGCCCATCAAGACGGGGTGTGTATATCACAAGACCCATCCCACAGCAGCTCCATATGTCAAGTGCTTAAACCCATGATCCCTCATGTCCGACCCTGGAGAAGAACACTGAGTGTGGAGAGACTCAGGTGAGAGCGGCAGGCACTTCTAATTGTGGGGTGGTAAGTTATCAGGAAGACTTATTGACAGAAGCACCTTAATGATCTTAAATTTCAAAAGGATTAAGTAGAGGCTGCCTCTGCCTGTTCAACCTGGACCATATTTTTAGATGCACATCTAAACTGCCACTTAATCATAACACTTGTTTTAACGTTGATCCTAACTCATTAGATATGCTAGTGACTTTGAAGCATTTATTGAAAATATAAATTTGAAATATTCATTTTTTAAGCTTTCCTTTATTAAAATTTCTTTTGAGACAGTCCAGGCTAGAGTCCAACTCATGATCCTTGTTCCTCCTGCCTGTTTGGGGTTACAGGTAGGCACCACTATACTTGGCTACTTCCTGTTTTAAATTTTTAAATACTATCTCAGTGTTTTAACTCCGCTTTGAAAACAAAATCATCTTTCATCCTTTATCCTTGCATATAATCTATCTTTGATTCTTATTTAAGCTTCCCTCACAATCTATCTAGCATGAATTTCCACCTACATTTCCCATATCCTCCTGGTGTCTAAAGCAGTCTTTGCACTGGTATTTTGGAGTCTGGTGGAACAGGACTTGACTTCCTGAGCTGTCCCTTTTATTCATGCCCGACCTTAAATCATGAAACTTGACATTTTCTGTGCAGTGGCGGTGCTGTGGTGTCTTCCTCAGAGAGTTGCTTGGCCGAGAAGTAAGGTCGTGTTTGTGTGTAAATGAAATGCATGCTGGTGGTTAGGACACAGAAGAGGGAACACTGTCGCTTGGTTAAGACTCAGAGCTCTGTGTCCTCAGGCAAATTGTATCACCTATGACTTTATTTGAAAAAAGAGAAAAATGATAGTTCTTCATAGTTTGGAGGAGATTCAGTGGGCAAGTATTGCATACAAAGTCTAATAATTGCACAACAGTTCCTCAATAGTTACTGCTCTATCACTTGCCTTTAATTTCCTCAATCCATCGCCATCGATCCTCCTGAACCATTCTAAAACACCCTTCTCAGCATTAGCTAGAATGCTGCAGTTACAAGTAACAGGAAAATTAACCAATAGAAGCTCAAGGTATAATATATCTGCTATTTATTTGATTAGCCAACTGGGAGTAGGTGGACCCAAAATTGATTGAACAGTTCAATAATGTCATCAAAGACCCAGGCTTTTTCAATCTTTCCACTTATTCATCTAGAGTGTGTGAAGATCTCTCTTCACAGAGCCAAAATTGCTGCTGAAGTTATTAAGTTCCACACCCTTACACCAAGAAATTACAGCATGAGTTGCACCAGGGCAAAGAGAAGAAAATATCAAGTAGATTTTCTATCTCCCTCCACCCCTATCCTCCAACTCCGCCCCCCATTCCCTCACCCCCACCTATTCTTCCTTCCTTCCTTCCTCTCTTTCTATTTTTCTTTCCTTCCTTCCTTCCTTCCTTCCTTCCTTCCTTCCTTCCTTCCTTTCTTCTTTCTTTCTTTCTTTCTTTCTTTCTTTCTTTCTTTCTTTCTTTCTTTCTTTCTTTCTTTCTTTTCTTTTTTACTTCTGGGTAATTCTCCTGTCTCTGCATTCCTTATAGGCAGAGGAATGCCGCAATTGTAGTTGCCCAGGACAGCATCTTGTTTTTATGTGGTTCTGGGAATCCAAACTCAGATACTCAAAACATGCATGGCAAGTGCTTTATCTACTAAGCCATCTCCTCAGACCTGTTTTATTTTCTTTAAATATTTATTTATTTATTTATTTATTTATTTATTTATTTATTTATTTCTTATTTATGTGTGGGGGAGAATGTGCTATGGCATGTGTGTGGTCAGAGGCCAACATTGAAGTGTCTGTGCCCCACCTTCTTTGAGACAGGGTCTCTTGCCACTAGAAACAAATGTCAGGCTCTTTGGCCCGGGCCCTTTGGATTCTCCAGGCTCTGCCACTCCTTGTTGGAGGTATGTTGGGATCACAGCTGTGCACACCACTTTACATTCAGCTTTACTTGGTGCTGAAGAATTGAATCCAGGCCGGCAGATGTCGCAAGCAAGCACCTTTAACTACTGAGCCATCTTCCCAGTCTCCCAGCCTCTTCTTTTCTTTTCTTTTCTTTTCTTTTTTTTTCTTTTCTTTTCTTTTCTTTTCTTTTTTGGTGAGGCAAAGTTTTGTTGGGTAAAAAAAGAAAGAAAAAGAAGAAAAGCTGGTGCACCAGGTTACCCCCCAGAGTTTGGAGTGTCAGCTTTTACTGGAAGTAACCACGTGATGTTTATAGTCAAAACGGTATGGGAGTTAAACCACACGTTACATACTGTTAAATGGGGGTGGGGTGGGGGCTGTTACAAGAAGTCACAAGGCTACATAAGTCACATAGGTGGAACTGAGGCAAGAAACATTCTGTGCTATGTAATCACAAAGCTATTTAGAAACAAAGAGATGCAGGAAGGCCATGGTACATTGAACAGAGGGATCATCCCAGTCCTTAGGTAACAGTAAACACCTGCATTGAACAGAGGGATCATCCCATCTTCCATTTCCCCCTCTGACATGACACTAAGTCAAATCCTTGACTCGTGAAGAACAGCGTCTAGGGTGTTTTTTACCTAAGGGGGTGTATTACATCCACAATACCATGAGTTTAACAGAATTTATTCTATTCTTTATATATTTACTTAGAGCATTAATAATGCAGGGTCCTATGGTAAAACCTAAGAGCAGTAGCATCAGCGGGCCAGCAATAGAAGAGACAAGGGAAGATAGCCATGGAGACCAACTAAACATAGACTGAAACCGGTTATTAGCGGTTTGTCTCTGAAGTTCTCTTTCTTTGAGATTTTCTCTAACTAAACCCAGTGTATCTTGGATTATTTCTGACTGGCATAAAAGCAACACGTTTTACCTACAGCCATACATAGGTCCCTTTGTTTCATAAAAAGTAAGTCTAATCCTCTTCAACTTTTCCCCCCACTTTCACGGCTGTTGGAATGTTTAGGATGACCTGGTGGGGCCCTTCCAACATCCCAATATGGTGTCTCTTCATCCCAACTCTGTCACCGGCCTGAAAGGGATGGAGACAAACAGGATGTGTCTGAAAAGCAAACTTGACTGCCGGAACAATGGACTGCTGGGCTCTTTGTAAGACTTGGATAGAAAGAAGCCTTCCATTAGTAAAGTCAGTTATCTGTTTCAGATCCATCCGGGGCAGGATGGGGGGTTATCCATATATTTATATAAGGGGTACCAGGGCGAAGGGAAGGAGTCCCACCCATCCTTTGCTGGTCTCTAGGGTTAATTTAGTTAAAGTCTCCTTCCAGGTCCAATTCATCCTTTCTACCTGTCCTGAACTTGGGGGATGATAGGCGCAATGTAATTTCCAATTAATCCCCAGCATCTTGGTCAATTCCCTTGACACAAAGACAGGCCCATTATCTGATCTTATCTTGAGGGGCAACCCATAGGGGGGAATTATCTCTAATAGTTTCTTGGTCACTATTTGGGCTGTCTCAGACTTGGCTGGGGAAGCTTCTATCCATCCTGAAAAGGCATCAATATCAACAAGTAAATATCTATATCCGTACTGATCTGGCTTTATCTCTGTGAATTCAACTTCCCATTATCTACCTGGCTCTGTTCCTCACTCTCTTGCCCCCATTGGTGGTACCTTACCAGAGGAGGCATTTGTCTGTTGGCAGCCTCTTCTTTGTTAATCATAGAAAAGTCCCCCAACCAGAAACACACAGGGGACTTCACTTACAGTGCCTTGCTAAAATTTGTGGGACCCTGAGGAAACTGGTAGTTATCACTATTAAAGCTATGCTGACAGAAAGAAGGAACAGCGAAGGGAGGGTCAGTTAGCAGTGCTGCTATGCTTCAGTCCTGTCACATTCTCATCCTACTTCAAAGCCTTCCATTGAACCTTCTTGTCTGCCTCCAAGCTCTAACTTTCCTTGCAAGCTGCTGAGTCTTCTCCTTCAATGAGCTAGTCCAGTTTCCTGTTTCCAGCTCCATGATGCTGCCAATTTTTTCTATCAGCCATGACCAGAACATGCCATGTACTCCCACAGCTGTGGTCTAATGTATCTCCACTCCCCAAATCCACAGGCTGAAAGTGAATGGCCCATGTGCTAATATAAGAGGCCTTTAGAAGATGATTAAATTATGACAGTAGAGCCCAAATACATGGGATTATTGAGTTTATAAAACTGGTTGAAGGAAGCACCATAGGCCCTATTTTACCTACAGCCTTATAAAGAACCTATTTTACAAGCTGGAGCAATTTCTCAGTGGTTAAGGTGCTTGCCTGCAGAGCCTAATGACCCAAGCTTGATTCCCCAGTACCCATGTAAAGACAAATGCACAAAGTGACACATGCATCTGGAGTCCTTTTGCGGTGACTGGAGGCCCGGGTGTGTCCATTCTCTCTGTCTCTTTTCTATTGCTCTCTGCTTGCAAATAAATGAATAAAAGTTAAAAAAAGAAAACCAACATTTTCAGGCTGGAGAGATATGGTTCACCATTGAAGGCACTTGCCTATGAAGCCTTAGGACCCACATTCAATTCCCCAGTACCCACATAAGCCAGATACACAAGGTGGTGCATAAGTCTCTTGTTTGTTCATATTGACTAGAGGCCCTGGTGCTCCCATTTTCTCTCTCTACCTCTCCCTGTCTTTCTCTTCCAAAATAAATAAATAAATAAATATTTTTAAAAATTAAAAAAATTTCGTCTCATCTGGAGGGAGCAACAGACAAGGCACCATCTGGGAGGCAGAACAAGTACTCTCCTGGCACTGGCATGACCAATACCTTGACCCTGCACTCCCAGCCTCTAGAAGCATGAGGAGTAAATTTCTCTTAATCATAAATTTCCCAGCCAGTAGCAGTTTCTTTTAGCAGCAGGACTGGGACAGGGCAATTCTTTTTCTTACCCCAAGTTTTATTTCCAAAAGTCCAATTCTCATTTCTCCCTCTCCCAGTACCTTTCAGTGATGCTTCCCTGTGTCACGTTAATACTGTTAGAATCCTTTTCTTTCTTTTTTAAAGTTTCTGTTTATTTTTATTTATTTATTTGAGAACAACAGACAGAAAGAAAGAGGTAGAGAGACAGAGAGAGAGAGAATGGGTGCACCGGGGCATCCAGCCACTACAAACGAACTCCAGATGCATGTGCCACCTTGTGCATCTGGCTTACATGTGTACTGGGGAATCAAGCCTCAAACCATGGTCCTTAGGCTTCACAGGCAAGCACTTAACTGCTAAGCCATCTCTCCAGCCCCTCTTCTTCTTCTTCTCCTCCTTCTCCTCCTCCTCCTCCTCCTCCTTCTTCTTCTTTTCATTTTTCAAAGTAGGGTCTCCCTCTAGCCCAGGCTGATCTGAAATTCACTCTGTAGTCTGAGGGTGGCCTCAAATTCATGGCAATCCTCCTACCTCTGCCTCCTGAGTGCTGGGATTAAAGGTGTGTGCCACCACACCCAGTTTCCTTTTTTCATTTTTTTAAGATTATTTTTATTTATCTGAAAGAGAGAGAAAGAGGAAATATATATATATGGAGAGAGAGAATGGGTGCATCAGGGCCTCTAACCAATGCAATCAAACTGTAGGTGCATCTGCCACCTTGTGCAACTGGCTTTACATGGGTCCTGGGGAATCGAACCTGGGTCCTTTGGCTTTGCAGGCAAGTGCTTTAACCACTAAGCAATCTCTCTAGTCTACCTTTTATTTTTTTCACATCCCTAATATGGTTTGGTATTTTAGTTATAGAAAGAGGCTGTACATCAAGGTGCCCAGCTAGCTCACTCGGTAGAGCATGAGGCTCTATACATGTCTCACCTTTATGAACCATTTCTCCCAACCATGATTAAAAATAATAACAATTATAAAACTATTTATGAGTGCTTACTATTGCTAGTTACATTGGCATTAAACATTTTACATGTGCTGTCTCCTCTTCTCACACTCATCCAAATGATGTGCATGTTTCCCCTTTTAAAAATGAAGGAACTTAAGTCAAGGTAGGATTAACAACTTGCTTTAAATTGAAATTCAAATCTTGTTTTTCCAAACAGATTGCTTTTTTAAAAAAAAATGTAATTCCCTGTAAAGCTATTTTCATATTTTTATTTAAATGAACAAAATGTTTATGTAATTTGTCTAGCAAATATAGCCTGTCTGTGTAACGTGTCCTCTATTTACTTCTCTCTCCTGCACCTCTCCTTCCACTTCCCAAATTTACCCTCAAGGGAAAAACTTGTGGGGTTTTTTTTTTTTTGTATGGGGGGATGTGTGTGTTTGTGGGGGAGATGCTTACATATGTGTCTGCGCATGCAGGTGCCCTTCATGTTTTTGAGTTAGAGTCACTCACTGGCTTGGACCTCACCAATCAACTATACTGCCTGGCCAGCAAGCCCCAGGAACCCTCCTTCCTCTGCTTCCCCCACCCTGGAGTTACAAGTATGTCGGCGGTTTTTAATATGTAGATTTTGAGGATCAAACTCAGGTCTTTATGCTTGCCTGGTAAAATGGTTAATCTTGTCAACTTAACAGAATCTAGCTAGAATCACCTAGGAGACAAAATTCTGGGCATGTCTGTGAAGAATTTTCCAGATTACTTTAATTGAAGTGGGAAAACCAACTCTACCTGGGGGTGGGTGGTATATCATGGGTGGGACTGAGCTAAGCACTGAATTTATCTTTCCTTGACTACAGATGGAAGGTGGCCAGCTGCTCCTGCCTTCTTGCTTTCTCAGCAGTAGTGATGCCTCCATATCCTCGTGAGCTTTAAGCCAAAACGAACCCTTCCTGCCTTAAGTTGCTGCCTGTCAGGGATTTTGTCACAGCAACGTGGAAAGTAAAACACATTACTAAGCCCTGTATGGGCCTCGTTATTTCTCATTTTTGCCTTATGTATTCTTTATTCGTTCAAAACAACACATACCTGAATGAATTGAATATATATTACTTGCATGTGTCAAGCAGCATGCTAAGTCACAGGACTGTTGGTTCTATCAACTGCTTCAACCGAAAGCAGATTAATCACATGGTGTTTTTTTGTCATCTCCTTAGCAATTGGTAGGGAGGTGTAGTAGTTTGAATATATGGCCCCCAATATATTCAGTGTTTTATTAGTTTATAGTTTGCATCCTCAGCCACCTTGCTAGAGGCAATGTCACTGGGCATTAAGGTGTGGTGGTGGGTTTGAGATTCCATTGTAAAGATATGCAAAGTGTGCCTAGCAGGAGTTCCCGAAGTGTGCTGTGGTTTGTCTGTAGCTTTGCTCTGTGTGCTGTGTGCCTGGTTGGTTTTTCTCTCTTGCTTGGTCTTGTGAAGGCAGGCCAGCTTCTTCTGCCATTATGGAACTTCCCCTGGATCTGTAAGCTTCAATAAATAATATCCTCCATAACTGTGCCTGGTCTGGAAGTTCATCTCAGCGAACCTGAAGCTGTCTGCTACAGGAGGCTATTGGCATGTGAGTTTAGCAGCAGCTCAGTGATGGTCTCAGAATTGGTGTCTCTGCCCTTCTCTCTGCCCTTCCTCAAGGCGGTCAGTAGCAGCAGCTACTACTGCACACAACACCACAGACACATTCAGAGAAGAATGCAATGCAGTTTCATCTGACAATCTCATGGTTACCAAGGAGGAAAAGTGCCCTTAGAACATCTTCCAGGTTCTTTCATGTCCCAGGATGGACATAGCATTAGGTCACTGTCATGAGGGTTACTGGGATATAGGCACTGCCCATATGATAGTGGATCTGAGAATAGATGGTTACTATATGGTGAATGAGTTAGTAGCATAAATAGCATACACAGAGACATGGGATAAAACGAAAATTCCTGTCCTAGGTGAGATAGAGAGGACAGCGTGAAATTTGATCAGAATAATCAGGAAAGTGCACAACTTAAAATTTGTGAATTGTTTGTTTTTGGAATTTTCCATGTAATCTTTTTGGATTGCAGTTGATTATGAATGACTGAAAGTATGGAAAACAAAAGTGTAGATAAGGGAGCCATTGAGTTAGTAGATCCCATGTTATGACTGTGAAGAAACTGTGAGGGCCCCATCATGATGAATAAAGACAGTGCTAGTATTGGCTCATCAAGGACAAACTGACATTTGGATACTGATGCAGAGAGAGTAAAAGAACAGAACTCTTCAATGATATGACTGAGATGCCAAGCCTACCAAGCCAAGCTTTCTGCATGTGAGTTAACATACTGATTCATTTACTCACTTAAATTTAGGATTGCTGTTGCTTCTAGCTGGAAACAGCTTATCTGATACAGTGATATATGAAGGCTGCTCTTGGTTTTAATTCTCAGCGAGTCATCAATTTATTTCAAATTCTCAAGAAGATGGTTTGAAGTATTGTTCAACAAGTGTTGAAAAGCACTTTCTAATAAAATGGAATCAGCAACTTAATCTTCTAAGACAAAGAAGAAAAAAGTCATCTTAGGAATAATGGTTTAAGCATTTTTCTTATCTGAGAATGAATACACATATCCCCATTAATGTATTCTTCTACAGTTTGAGTCACATTTTAATATTAAGACCTTACTGCAGCTATTTTTTTGGATTCTCATTTGACATAAAGATGCAAGAATTCAAAGTTTATGTTTTATCCTCCTCTGAACCTTGAGTCATTGTAGGGATTGGCAATTGGGTCTATGGAAAGATCACCTTGAATATTAACTATACAAAATACTATAAACATAAAAATATATCCACACAAAGTCAATTGTTTGAGTGGTTGAGATATTGGTATCATAATTTCATTTAGAAAATCGACCTATTAACAAGAAAGCCTAATAATTCAAATTAGTTGTATTTACTACTGGAATATTAAGGTTTTAGAAAGAATGTCAATGTGCAAATCAGGGACTTTGGATATTAGTTTAATCCATTCTATCCATTTTATGGTCTCAGGTACATAATTAATCTCTGATTTCTTTATTTAACAAACTGAAGAAAGGTTAGTAACCTGTAAAATTCTTCCAATTCTATAATTTGAATTATATCTTAACATTTAAAAATATATATATATATATATATATATATATATATATATTTATTTATTTGAGAGACTTAAAGAGGGAGGGAGGGAGAGAGAGAGAATGGACATGCCAGGGCCTCCAGCCACTGCAACTGAACTCCAGATGCATGCACCCCCTTGTGCATCTGGCTTACATGGGTACTGGAGAATTGATACAGGATCCTTCAACTTTGCAGGCAAATGCCTTAACCACTAAGCAATCTCTCCAGCCATATATCTTAAATTTTTCATACAAAGGAATGGGGAGGTAGCTCAGACCTAGCAAGCATAATTATCTAAGTACTGAGCAGGGCCTGAACCCACATAAAAAAATGGGCAGGGTAGTGCACACCTCTTATGCCATCACTTAAGAGATGGGACACGAGAATACCTGGGGCTTGCTGTATAGCTAGTCTTGCCAAATTGGTGAACTTCAGGTTCAGTAAGAGACTCTGTCTCAAAAGATATGAGCCGGGCATGGTAGCAGAAGCCTTTAATCCCAGCACTCAAGATGAAAACTCATGGATTAAAACCCATGGATTGCCATGAGCCTGAGGCCACCTTGAGACTAAACGGTACATTCCAGGTCAGCCAGGGCTATAGCAAGACCTTATCTTGAAAAAAATAAAGAAAGAAAGAAAACAAGAAAAGAAAACATAATAAGATGTATGGGACTGGTGAGATAGCACAATGAATAAAACACTCACTGCTCAAGTCTGAATCACCAAGTTCAAATCCCCAGACCCCACATAAACGCTAGAAGCCATGACAGTTTCAGTAATTCAAGCACATAAATGGCAAGATGGGAGAGGAGACAGGAGAATTTCCTAGCAACCTGTGGACCAGCTACCCTAGTGAGTATAGCAGTGAGAAACAACAAAAATATGAGACCCTGACGCAAACAAAGTGGACGGTGAGGACCACTGAAGTTGTCCTCTAACCTCCACATACAGGTGCCTGCACTAGTATGTCACACACATGAAACTACGTGCTCGTGCATGCACACGGACACGTGCACACACAATGCTTTACCAGAAGCTAGTTGCAAATTTCCACAGTGGTGACTGTTGACTAAAATACCTGCATATCATGCACTCACATGACACATTTTAAAGAGAGATGAAAATAGATTGGCACAATGAAAAATGAAGATTATTTTGGGGGCGGTGATTAGAAACAGGATTACAATTAAGCATGATTCTTAAATCAGTGATGCATCTGTTTCACAAGCCATGAAATTATTATTATTTAAAATGCTACTGTTGGGCTGGAGGGATGGCTCAGCGCTTAAGGCACTTGCCTGCAAAGCCAAAGGACCAAGGTTCAATTCCCCAGGACCCACATAAACCAGGTGCACCAGGTGGCGCATGAGTCAGGAGTTTGTTTGCAGTGGCTGGAGGCCCTAGTGTGCCCATTTTCTGTCTCTCTCTCCTGTTCTCTCTCTTTCTCTCTCTGACTCTGTCTCTTTCAAATAAGTAAATAGATAAATAAATAAAAATTTTTAAAAATGCTGTTGCTCTGGAGAGATGGCTTAGCACTTAAGGCGCCTGCTTGCAAAGCCTATGAACTCATGTTCAAATCTCCAGGTCCTACATAGCCAGGTGCATAGTAATGCAAGTGTGCAATGTGGTACATGCGCACAAGGGGGTGCATGCGTCTGGAGTTTGTTTGCATCAGGCTGAAGGTCTTCATGTGGCTATTCTCTCTCTCTCTCAAATAATAATAATAATTTTAAAATATTAAAAAATGCTGCTGTTGACAATTTCTCCTTCCAGTATGGTATGGAACTGGTAGAACATGGTGTGTGCACCAATATCTTCTATGGAAACCAAAGTCGGCAGGTACAATGAATAATGTCTTTCTATGTCCTTTCTCCACTATTAAAGGACACGTTATGCTTATTTCCTTAGAATTCCTATATTTGTCTCTTCATTAACCCTCACCTCCCTAACAAAAGACGCCTATACTTACATGACAACGAATGCAGGATAGTTTTCTTTATAAAGTCACTGTCTTTTTTTAATTTTAAAAGGCACTAGCACTTAACCTTTGACTTGATAAACATTATTCAGTTGCTGTCCTTATAGAACATTATCCAACTGCTGTTCTTATAGAACATAAAAGGTAAAATGCCAATATAAATATGTGATAATTATCACCAGAACCGTACATTTTTAACTATTAAATTTAAACAAAGTGCAATTGCTGTTTGTTCATGCAAAACAAACAGTGCCTGCTTAAGATCTTTTTGATTAATCTGCTTCTCCATGTGCACAGTCATGAGAAAACACCGCCTCGGGCTCAGCACACATATTCATGAAAAGAAAAGCTTTGCTCTGCCAGGCAGTTGTGAGGGATTCTCCCATAGAAGAGCTTCACTGGAAAAAAAGGCAGGACCATCTGGGGAAGGCAATCAAGCTTCGAGGACCAGGCCAGCACACTGAAGGTATGGCAGGCGCAGCCTGGGTCTATAGCAAGGACTGACCATGGAAAAGGGGCTTTATTGCTGGGGGAGGGTGGCTGAATCTGTACGTGTAGAGGAATTTTCATAGAAAAAAACTCTTATCAACATGGTTCCATGTCACAGTAGAAATTCCTTCTGAAACAAGATAATAAGGAGAAGGCTTTTTTAAACCACAACTGATGAAGGTGAAACACAGTTGTATGTGGCTGTGTGATAGATCACCTGGCAAGGTCTGAATGGGTTGGAGATATTGATATAGCTAGATAGTACAAAATTGTATTGGACACCCTCCACCTACGGTCTTGTTCCTTAGCCATCTCATCTCAACTTGAAATAAAATACCAGAGAACACTTAAAATGTAAAAAATTGGTTGGATTTTTATCGTGTTTTAATTAATTAATTAATATTTTAACAAGTTATAGTCTGTCCCCTCCCCTGGTCCCCACTTCTCCGTGGGCCCTCCTCAGTAGAGTTTTGGGTGTTCGCTGTTGGGGTAATTAGGGCCTTTGTCTCTGCGGGGAGCTGTGCCTCAGGTTGTTTCTACCCACCTTGGGGCTCTACAACCTTCCTGTCCCCTCTTCTGCCAGTCCCTGAGCCTTGGCAGGTGTGCTGTCAGTCAGTGTGGGCTTCTCTGTAGACTCTATTTCTCTATTTCTGTCCTGAGGTGTTTTGGTTCCCCACAGTGTTTGTCACGTTTTCCTGGATGTGGTTGTCAGGCTAGCATTGGGAGCAATCCTCCTTGTGCTACTTCTTCTGCAGCTTCTTCTGGACCCTGGTAGATGTAGTAGACGTGGCACACGTGGCACATCTCCTTGTGAGCATTGGGCTGTCTTTTTTTGTATTGATGGATCTTGGATCTCCCTTTTATTATCTGACATCTATAAGAAAACAGATTCTCTGACCCAGGCTGAGAGCAGCTTTTATGAAAGGGGATATGCCTAGGAGCTTGAGAGACATTTTGATGAGGTTACCCTCTCAACTTAAACAGGGAACACTGGGGGCATCTCTCTGGCTAATGTGATTTTCTTCACCACGGGGTGCTGACTTGGTTCCCAGTACCAGCTATGAGCTCTCTGTGTGCCACTGTTACACAGGTGTGTACTTCTTGTGTGGCTGGTTGATAGCATGCAGAGTCTCTTGCTTATTCATGCTGTTGGTGACCTTTGCCTCACAGTAGCTCCCAGAGCACTTGCCAGCACCATGAGGGTTTGCCAGGTGAGGACTGACTTTCTCTCAGTTTCCATGTTGTCTCTCAGTGGCCTGCGATGGCAGCCTGTGGTATCTTCAGAAGTGAGGTCTTACCTTTTAGCTTTGTCTGGTAACCAAGTGCTTGACAAAGGCCTGCGGGAATCACACATATCACCGTGGCCAACTGCTTGCTGTGGGGGTTAACTCAGATCTGGCCCTGAGATCTACAAGCCACAGCCCACTGTTTAAGGTTTAAGCATTCTCCATCTTCTACTGGGCATTATGGAATGGTCTGTCCACCTCCCTTCATAGGGGATTTGATCTCTTTACTGGTTTCAAGGAGGAAGTTTCCTATTATGCTAACTGCTTTAGCCTTTGGTTTTGTGTGATTCCCCTCCCCACCCACCCTTACCCTGAACCCACTCCTGTCCTCCCACTCTTCCAACCTAATATGCTTTCCCTCTACTGGTTTGTCTGGAAGTCCCTCTTCTCTTCCCTCCCTGGTTCCACTTTTTCCTGGTCTCATTCTCGTTGCACACACATCATCCTAATGCTCACTCCCTTTTAGACCCCTCTTCTACTGGTCCAGTTTAAGAGCCACATATATCGTGAGAAAACATGCTACGTTTGTATTTCTTAGTCTCTCTGACCTCACTTAGCATGATATTTTTTAATATCATCCTTTTTCCTGCAAATTTCATTGTTTCATTTTTCCTTACTGCTGAGTGGAATCCATTATGTAAACACACCACATATTCATTATCCATTCATCTGTCGATGGCCATCTGGGTTGGTTCCAAATCATAGCTGTTGTGAATAGAGCATGAATAAATATGGTTGAGAAAGTATCTCTGAAACACAGAGTGGACTCTTTAGGGTAGATACTGAGGTGCAGAATAGCTGGGTCAGATGGTAAAATCAATTTTTATCTTTTCCATGAGCTTCTATAATGATTTCCATAGTGGTTTTTTAAGTTTGCATTCCCTCTACCAATAAATAAGGGTTTCTCTTTCCCCACAGCCTCACCAATATTTGTTGTTATTTGTTGTTATTTGACTTTTTGATGATTGCCGTTCTGACTGAAATAAGATGAAATCTCCAAGTTATTTAATTTGTATTTCCTGATAGCTAGCTAGGGATGTTGAACATTTCTTTCTTTCTTTTTTTTTTTTTTTTTTTTTTTTTAGTTTGACTGTTGTCTTTGATTTGTTTTTTGTTTATTTTTTGAATTTTTATTGACAACTTCTGTACTTACAGACAATAAACAAATGATAATTCTCTCCCCTCCCCTACTTCCCCCTTCACAACTCCACTCTCCATCATATTGCCTCCCTCTCTCTGTTAGTCTCTCTTTTATTTTGATGTCATCATCTTTTTCTCCTATTATGAGGGTCTTGTGAAGGTATTGATAGGTACTGCAAGGTCATGGATATCAATTCCAATTTCTGTCTGGACAGTTGCATTGTAAAGAGTCATATCCTTCCTTTGGCTCTTAAATTTGTTCCACTACCTCTTCCACAATGGACCCTGAGCTTTAGAGGGTGTGATAGAGATGTTTCAGTGCTGGACAGTCCTCTGTCCCTTCTTCTCAGCACTATGTTGCCTTTTGGGTCATTCCAGTGGTCATTGCCATCTGAAAAGAGAAGTTCTCTAACCAAAAGTAAGAGTAGTATTAATATGTGAATATGAACATTAAGTGTAGTGCTTTCAGGGCAGTTCAGTGAGAATAATATATGCATTTAGCAAGAAAAGAGCAGGCTTTATGCCCCTAAGGCACATGACCTCCCCTGCCATAGGCTTTTAATTAGGTTTTCAGTACCAGGCATGTATTCCCTCCCATAGAGTGGGGCTCCAGTCCAATTAGAGAGCAGTTTGTATCTCCCAGAGCAGACATGCCACTATCGCACCTCTTCGGTCATTTGGCCTATCTGGCCAAACTTGAGGCTTCCAGTGTCCACTGTTTTCACCTCTTATAATTTCTGTCTCCCACAGGGCTGCATGCAGTGCAGATTTTTCCAGCTTTCAGTTGGCTGGTCTACAGGGAGAAGGTTTTCTGCTCAGCACCAGCTTGTTTTCTCAGTGACCTTACTGCTCAGGCATGTGAAGTCTTCAGCAATAGGGTCTTACCAAATTTTACTCATGGGAAACCAAGGGCCTTGGCAATAGCCTTTAATGTTTTGGAGGCAACAGAGACTTCCCTGGCCAACAACTCACTGGAAGGTATCCCAACTCTGGCACTGAAAATTTTCTCATAGCAATCTATGGCTTCTGGATGTGTCATTAACCAAGAAGTAGGCATTTATATGTCTTATTTAGAATATCTTGAATTTTGATTGAGCTTCCCCACAAATTTCTTTTATTCAATCTCTTCCCCTGGCCTCGCTTAGGCCTTTTCCCTACCCACATATGAGGCAGAACATGTAATGTTTGGCTTTCTGGGTCTGGGTTACCTGACTTAGTAAAATCCTTTCCAGATCCATCCATTTCCCAGAAATTTTCATAATTTTATTTGTCTTTACTGCTGAAATGTACCACATCTTTATTATCCATTCATCTGTTGAAAGACACACTAGCATTTCCTAGCTATTGTGAACAGAGCAGCAATAAACATGGTTGTGCAAGTATCTCTAAGGTAGTGAGAACAGTCATTAGGATAAATGCCTAGGAGTGCTATAGCTGGATCATACAGTAAACCTATTTTTAGCTGTCTCAAGAACCTCCACACTGATTTCCACAATGGCTGGACCAGATTACATTCCCACCAACAGTGTAGAAAGGTTCCTCTTTTTCTGCAACCTTGCAACATTTATTGTCATTTGTTTTCTTGATGGAAGCCATTCTGACAGGAGTGAGATGGAATTTCAGCGTAGTTTTAATTTGCATTTCCCTGATGGCTAAGGATGTAGAACACGGTTTTAATATTTTATTTATTTAATTAATTTTTTATTTATTTGAGAGAGAGAGAGATACAGAAATAGGCAGGTAGAGAGAGAGAGGGAGAAAGAGAGAATGGGAGCGCCAGGGCCTCTGGCCACTGCAAATGAACTCCAGATGCATGTGCCAGATGCATGCATCTGGCTTACGTAGATCCTGGAGAATTGAGCCTCAAACTGGGGTCCTTAGGCTTCACAGGCAAGCGTTTAACCACTAAGCTATTTCTCCAGCCCCAGAACACTTTTTTGGATGTTTATATGCCATCTGTATTTCTTCCTTTGAGAACTCTCTATTTAATTCCATAGCCTGTTTTATAATTGGATTGTTTGACTTCTTGATGTTCTGTTTTTTGAGTTATTTGTATATTCTGGATATTAATCCATGTGTAACTAGCAAAGACTTTCTCCCATTCTGTAGGTTGTCTCTTTGCTCTATTCCCAGTGTCCTTTGCTGTACAAAAGCTTTGTAATTTCATGAGATCCCAGTGGTTGATTAGTGGTTTTATTTCCTGAGCAATTGGGGTTATATTCAGAAAATCATTGCCTATGTCAATATGTTGAAGGATTTCCCCAACTTTTCCTCTAGCAGTTTTAGAATTTCAGGTCTGATATTAAGGTCCCTGATCCATTTGGACTTGATTCTTGTGCATGGAGAGAGACAAAGATCTATTTTTATCCTTCTACACATGGATATACAATTTTCCCAGCACCATTTGTTGAAGAGGCTGTTTTTTCTCCAATGAATATTTTTGGCATTTTTGTCAAAAATCAGATGGCTCTAGCTGCCTGGATTAACATCTGGGTCCTCTATTCTATTCCACTTATCTACATGTCTGTCTTTGTGCCAGTACCATGCTGTTTTTGTTAGTATACCTTTATAATATAGCTTAAAATTGGTATGGTAATACCACCAGCCTTATTTTTGTTGCTCAAAATTGTTTTGGCTATTTGAGGTTTTATTATTTCTGTGAAGAATACCATTGGAATTTTAATGCAGATTGCAATAAATGTATAGATTACTTTGGGTAAGATTGACATTTTCACAATATTGATTCTTCCAATCCAAGAACATGGGATGTCTTTCCATTTCCTGTGTCTTCTGCAATTTCTTGCTTGAGTGCTTTAAAGTTCTCATTGTAGAGATACTTCCCTTCCTTTGTTTGGTTTATTTCAAGGTACTTTATTTATTTATTTATTTATTTGAGGCAATTGTGAGTGGGAGAGATTCCCTGCTTTCACCCTCCACATGTTTGTTGTTAGTATATAGAAAAGCTACTGATTTTGTGTGTTTATTTTGTATCTTGCTGCATTGCTAAAAGTGTTTATCAGCTCTAACAGTTTGTTGGTAAAGTCTTTAGGGTCCTTTATGTATAGAATCATATCATCTGCAAATAATGATAATTTGATCTCTTCCTTTCTAATTTGTATACTTTTATCAGTGTCTTTTGCCTTATTGCTATAGCTAAGACTTCCAGTACTATATTAAATAAAAGTGGGGACAATGGATACCCTTGTTTGTTCCTGAATTTAGTGGAAAAGCTTCAAGTTTTCCCCATTTAGTATTATGATGGCTGTAGGTTTATCATAATAGCTTTTATTATGTTGAGTTTCTATAAGACTTTTACCATGAAGGGATGTTGGATTTTGTCAAATGCCTTTTCTGCATCTATTGAGATGATCATGTGATTTTTTTGTCCTTCAGTCCATTTAGATAGTCTATTACATTTATCGATTTGCATATGTTGCACCATCCCTGCATGTCTGAGATAAAGCCTACTTGGTCAGGGAGCATAGTCATTCTGATAAATTCTTGTATTCTGTTTGCCAATATTTTGTTGAGAATTTTTGCATGTATGTTCATGAGGGAGATTGTTCTGTAATTTTCTTTCTTTTTTTTTTCTTTTCTTTCTTTCTTTCTTTCTTTCTTTCTTTTTTTTTTTTTTTTTTCTCTTTCTTTTTGTGTTCTGTCTTTGTCTGGTTTTGGTGTCAGGGTGATGCTGGCTTCATACAAGGAGTTTGGTAGAATTACTTCCTTTTCTATTTTATGGAAAAGTTCAAGAAGTAGTGGAGTTAGTCCATCCATGAAGGTCTGGTAAAATTCACCAGTAAATCCATCTGAGACTGGACTTTTTTTAGTTGGGAGACTTTTTATAACTGCTTGGATCTCCATACTTTTTAATAGGTCTATTTAAATGGTTTATTTCATCTACATTTAATTTTGGTAGGTCATATGAATCATGGAAATCATCCATTTCTTTCAGATTTTCAAATTCAGTGGCACATATATTCTTAAAGTATGTCCTTATGATTTTCTGAATTTCTTTGGTATCTGTTGTAATGGTATCTTTTTCATCTCTAATTTTATTAATTTGTGTCTCTTCTTTCTTTCTTCTGGTCAGATTTGCTAAGGATTTATCAATCTTGTTTATCCTTTCAAAGAACCAACTCTGTTTCATTGATTCTTTGGATTTTTTTTTTTTTTGGTTTCTATTTCATTAATTTCTGCCCTAGTCTTTGTTATTTCTTCCCATTTACTGATTTTTGGTTTGCCTTGTTCTTCTTTTACAAAGGCCTTAAGGTGATGTATTAGGTTGTTTACTTGTGAGCTCTGTAATTTCTTTTTTTCTTATTTTAAAAATTATTTATTTATTTATTTATTTATTTGCTTGTTTGTTTGAGAGAAAGAGGGAGACAGAGACAGAGAGAGATAGAGAGAGAATGGGTGCACCAGATGCATGTGACTCCTTGTACATCTCACTTACGTGGGTCCTGGGGAATCAAACCAAGGTCCTTTGGCTTTGTTGGCAAAAGCCTTAACCACTAAGCCATCTCTCCAACCCTTTAATATCTTAATATAGGCACCTAGAGCTATAAATTTCCCTCTTAGGGCTACCTTCCTTGTATCCAAAAGGTTTTGCTATGTTGTATTCTCATCATCATTTAATTCTATGAATTTATTGATTTCCTCTTTGACTTCTTCAATGACCCATTCATCATTCAATAGTGTCCTGTTTAGTCTCCATGAATTTCTGCATGCTCTGTAGTTTTTCTTGTTGCTGATTTGCAGTTTATCCCATTGTGGTCAGATAGAGTACAAGGGATGGCTCTCTGTTTATTTTTTGCTGGGATATCCTGTCAATTGATGAGAGTGGAAGATTGACATCACCCACTACAATGGTGTTTTGTGTTATCTGTGACGTTAGCTCTAATAGTGCTTTCTTGATGAAATTGGGAGCCCCAATGTTAGATGCATGTATGTTTAGGATTGTAATGACTTCCTGTTGGAGTCTTCCATTAATCAGTATAAAGTGACCTTCTTAATTTTTCCTCACTAATATTGGCTTAAAGTCTATCCTGTCAGATATTAGGATAGCAACACCTACTTGTTTCTGTTTGCTCAAAATACCATTTTTCCATCCTTTCACCTTAAGAGAATGTCTATCTTTTATTGAAAGAAGAATTTCCTAGAGGCAACAAACAGCAGGATCCTGTTTTTTTCTTTTTTTTTTTTTTTTTTTTTTTTTTTTTTTTTTTTTTTTGTTTTCTGAGGTAGGGACTCGCTCTATTCCAGGCTGACCTGGAATTCACTATGTAGCCTCTGGCTGGCCTCAACCTCACAGTGATACTCCTACCTCTGCCTCCTGAGTGCTGGGATTAAAGTGCCCCACTAGGATACTGCCTTAAAAGTCTGCAAGCCTGTGTCTTTTGGTTGGGACAGTGTGGCCATTGACATTAAGTGCTATTATTGAAAGGTATGTGTTTATTCTCACCATTCCTCTTGTTTTGTAGTTCTTCCTGTTTCCCTTTATTCTCTTGTTTTAACTGTTATTTGAGAAGGGTTTTTTTTTTTTCCCATTTCCTCCTGTGTGTGTTATGTTTTCTCTTCAGCATGAAGGATTCCTTCAGGTATTTTCTGTAGAGCTGGCTTAGTTGTCATAGATTCCTTTAGCCTGTTTTTGTTGTGGAATGTCCTTATTTTTCCTTAAATTTGGGTAGTTAGCTTTGCAGGATAAAGTATTCTTGGTTGACAGTTGTTGTCTTTCAGAACTTGGAATACAACATTCCAAGCCCTTCTGTCTTTTAAAGTTTGTGTTGAGTAATCTGCTGTGATTCTGATGGCCTTGCCTTTATAGGTGACATTCTTTTCCCCTCTAACTGCTTTCAATATATTTTCTTTGGTTTGCATGTTTAGTAGTTTAATCATAACATGGTGAGGAGTGGTTCTTTCCACTTTTGTCTGTTTGGTATTCTAAAAGCTTCCTGTATCTGCATTGACATTTCTTTCCCAATTTGGGGAAATTTTTCTTCTATGATTTTGTTGAAAATGCCTACTAAGCCTCTAGATTGAAATTCTTCTCCTTCTACTATACCCTGAATTCTTATAATTGATCTTTTCATAGTGTCCCGAATAGCTTGAAATTCTCATTCATACCTTCCTATTAGCTTGTCTTTCTCTTTGTTGGACTGTATTAGATCTGCCACCTGGTCTTCTAGTATGGATATTCTGTTCTCTCCTTCATCCATTCTACTGGTGAGACTTTCCAAAGAATTTTTTTTGATTGACTATGCTTTTCCAGTGTTAGTATTTCTGCCTTGTTTTTCTTCAGTATTTCTATTTCCTTACTCGTTTCTTGTAATCACCCCCTTATTTCATTAAGCTGGTTTCCTGTGTTCTCTTGGAATTCCTTTGGGAGTTTATTTTCTTCTTTAATTCCTGTGTTTTCTTCTTTAGTTCCTTTGATTTCTTCTTTGATTTCTTTGAGTATCAATAAAATCATTTTTTAAAATCTTTGTCAGGCATGTAATCTAAAACAGTCTCATTGGGACCCATTTCTGATGGATCTATAATTTGTGGTGGGATTGTATTGTCTTCATTCTTTGTGTTTCTTGTATTATAATGTTGTAATTTTTGCATCCTGAGTTGATTTGATGCTTGGGTTTTCTAATTATCTGCAGTGCTTTTAGATTTGGAAATCCAACTTTATGTACATTTAGAGTAGGAGTTTAAGGTGACAAGTGTAGCTCTTGTACTATTCAAGTAGTCTAGTGGGCTGGGTGGAGTAATTTAATGGCAAGTTCTAAAATTCAACTGAGCAATATACACATCCAAAAAAAAAAAATACCAGCACAGAGTATGCAAGTGTGGAGATTGAAATAAACAGATCACCTTATAAAGCCCAAATCCCTATGGGTGTGTGTGGCTCTACACCCTTAATCCTGTCAGTTGGGGGTTGAGATTTCTGTTCTGAAATGGGTTCCAGGTCAGCCTGGGTCTGAATCATACCCCTCTCCCCAGTAATGACAGAAGAAAAAGACAAAGGCCCTATGAATCTGAAAGCATCCAAGGCAACAATAGTCAACCCCCAAATACAGCTTAATTGAGAATGGTAAAGCCCACCAAGAATACGTAACCCATAACCTGCCCTGACATGGTAAAAGAGAATAGCACTTCTAGTGCAGGCTTATGTACCTGCTTTTTTGTCAATTGTCCTCATTACTTTTTGAGGTGGCTTTAAATCTCACCAATGCTGAGTGCCCACCTTGATATTTCTATGTTGTGCTGTGAATCTGGTATCCTGATGAGCTGTGCTGGATGCCCTGCCATTGCGAGCTGAATGTATTCTCTGGACAGTCATGGTTCTATTGATTGGGGGATGGGAGGATGCAGGAAACCTCAAATTGTTCTGGAACTGCTCAGCTGGTGCCACCTGTGTTCACTTCAGTAGCTCCTCAGCTAATCTCTGCTGTCTCTCCCCTTCAGATTTCCCAACTTTGCAGGGATGCTGATGAGGTTGGAAAATCCCTTTGTTTGGTCTCTGTTCCTGCAGCCAGGCACTGTGTGGGCACACAGATCCATGCAGATTGGGTCTGGGTCCACAAGCACCCTGGTAGGATTCTGGCTCTTTTCCTCATTTCTGATAGATCATAGTCTCTCCTGCTTTTCCCCTGTGGCTGATAAAAACCTATACACCTTCAGTTTTTGGATAAAGAGTGTATTTTGCTATGGTTTTGCTTATATCCCTCCCTAGGCTGGATTGTTGTGACTTCTATGCAGCCATCTTACCCAGAAGTCCTCCCTCCTCCCAGCTTGAGCATTTCTTTAAATGAGTATTGGCCATTTGTATTTCCTCCTTTGAGAATTCTCTGTTCAATTCTCTGTCCCTTTTTTTGTTTTGTTTGTTTTTTGAGGTAGGGTCTCATTCTAGCTCAGGCTGACCTGGAATTCACTCTGTAGTCCTAGGGTGGCCTTGAACTTATGGAAATCCTCCTACATCTGCCTCCCAAGTGCTGGGATTAAAGGCATATGCCACCATGCCTGGCACTCCGTCCCATTTTTTTAGTAGATTTTTTTATTTTTCTGTTGCTTAGTTTTTTGAATTCTTTATTGATTCTAGATACTATGCCTCTGTTGAAGGCATAGATTACAAAGATTTTTTCCCCATTCTGTGGGTTATCTTTTGGCTCTGTTTATGGTATGCTTGTCTATATCAAAGCTTTTTAGCTTCATGAGATCCCACTGGTTCAGTGTCAGTTTAATTTCCTGAGCTACTGGGGTCCTATTCAGGAAGTCATTCCCCAATCCTATATCTTGGATGGTTCTCCCTATTTTTCCCTCAATTATGTTAGTTTCAGGTCTCATATTGAGGTCCTTAATCCATTTGGGTTGATTGTTGTGCAAGGTAAGAGGATTGTGTCTAGTTTCATTTTTCTACATGTAGATATCCAATTTTCCCAGCACCATTTATTAAAAAGACTGTCTTTTCTCCAGTGTGCATTGGTGGCTCCTTTGTCAAGGATGAGGTAGCTCTCGTTACTTAAACTAAGGCCTGAACATTCTATTCTGTTCCATTGGTCTATATGACTGTTTGTGCCAATACTGTGCTTTTTATTATTATTATTATTATTACTATGGCTTTGTAGTATGATTTGTAGTCAGGTAAGGTGATACCTCCTGAACTGTTTTGCAGAGGATAGTTTTGGATGTCTGCAGCCTTCTGTAGTTACATATAAATTTTGAGACTATTTTTTTTCTTTGTGAAGAAAGCTGCTGAAATTTATGAGTATTGCATTGAATCTGTATATTTCTTTTGGTAGAATGACCATTTTTTATAATGTTGATTCTTCTAATCCATGAGTATGAGAGGTTTTTCATATTTTTGTATTCTCAATTTCTTTCTTCAGTGTTTTTTATGTTTTCATTGTATAGATTTTTCACTTCCTTGGTTAGTGAAATACTAAGATATTTAATTTTTTGTGGCTATTGAAAATGTGACAGCCTCACTGATCTCTCTCTTTTTTTCCTGGTTTTTTTGAGGTAGGGTCTCACTGTAGCCCAGGCTGACCTGGAATTCACTATGTAATCTCAGGGTGGCCTTGAACTCATGGTGATCCTCCTACCTCTGCCTCCCAAGTGCTGGGATTAAAGGTGTGTGCCACCATGCCTGGCTTCTCACTGATCTCTTTCTTCATATGTTTGCCTTTAGCATTTAGAAACACTACTCATTTTTGAGTTTCATTTTTCTATCCTGCCACTTTGCTGAAAATTTTTTGATGGAGTCTTTTGGGTCACTTATTAAATCACATCAGCTGCAAAAAGGGGTAGTTTGACTTCTTTCTTTCCAATTTGTATCCCTTTTATTTCTTTCTCATGTCTTATTGCTTGGGCTGGGACTTCTAGCACTATTTTGAAAAGCAGTGGTAAGAATGGGTGTTCCTGATCTTAATAGGAACTTTTAAAGTTTTTCCCCATTTAGTATGATTTGTGCCTTTGGTGGTTTATATATAGCCTTTATTGTGTTGAGATGGTCCTTCCACCCCTAGTCTATCTAGTATTTTGATCATGAAGTGATGTTGTAATTTGTTGGAGGCCTTCTCTGTATATATTGAAGTGAACATATGGTTCTTGTGTTTGTTCATTTATGTGGTGTATTATACATATTGATTTCCATATGTTGAACCACCCTGAATCTCTAGAATGAAGCTTACTTGAGCAAGGTGGATAATTCTTTTGAAGTGTTCTTGAATTTGGTTTACAAGGAGATTATTGAAAATTTTCACATCTAGGTTCATCAGGGATATTAGTCTATAATTTTCCTTTCTTGATGTGTTTCTGTCCACTTTTGGTATCAGAGTAATGCTCACTTCATAGAAGGAGTTCAGGAGCATTCCCTGTTTACCAATTATATGAAATAACTTGAGAGAAAGTAGTTTTAGCTCTTCAGTGAAGTTTTGTTAGAATTTGGCTGAGAAGCCATCAGGATCTGAACTCTTTTTGGTTGGGAGGTTTTTGATTATATGTTCAATCTCATTGGAAGTAATGTTTGCTTAGGAAGTTTATCTGCTCTGAGTTTAGTTTTAACAGGTGGTATGTGTCTAGAAATTGATTCTATTTTTCCATATTATGAAATTTTTTGGAATATAAGTTTTGTAAGTATGTTCTAATGATTCTTCTAATTTTATTGGTGACAGTTAAGACTTCTTCATTTTAATTTCTTATATTGTTAACTTGATACTTCTCTTTTTTATTTTGATCATATTAGCCAGGGGTTTATTGATATTGTTTACTTTTTTTTTTTTTGAAGAGCCAATTCTTCATTTTGTCAATCTTTTTAATTGTTTCCTTAATTTCCAATTCATTAATTTATATTCTGTTATTATTTCTTTCTGTCTGACACTCTTGGGATTGGGACATTCTTTTTTTCAGCCTTTAGGTGAAAGGTTACATTATTGATTTGGGACATCTCTGTCTTTGATATGAAGGCATTTGGTGCTATGAATTTTCCCCTTAGGACTGCCTTGATTGTATCCCATAAAAATCTGGTATGATGTGTTTTCATTATCATTCAGTTCTAGAAATTTTACAGTTTCTGTTTTGATTTCTTCCATGACCCATTCATTGTTTAACAGTGAGTTGTTCAGTCTCCAGGAGCTGATGTGTTTTCTGTTGTTTTCCTGATGTTGATTTCTAGCTTTAATGCATTTTGGCCAGGTATAGTGCATGGAGTAATGTCAATTTTCCTGAGTTTATGGTAGTATGCCTTATGCCCTAATACATGATGTATTTTAGAGAAGATTCCATGAGCTGCTGAGAAGAATATGAATTCTGTAGAATTAGGGTGGAATGTTTTGTAGATGTCTGTTAGATATAATTGGTGTGGTACTTTGAATAGATGGGCCCCAATATATTCAGTGTTTTATTAGTTTGTAGTTTGCATTTGCAGCCACCTGGTTGGAGGCAGAATCACTGGGCGGGTCTTAGGGACCAGCCCTAAGGTGTGGTGTGGGTTTAGGATTTCAAGCTAAAGATATGCAAAGTGTGCCTAGCTGGAGTTCCTGAACTGTGCTGTGCTATGTGGCTTTTGGCTTGTGGCTTTCCTCTCTATGTTTGGTCCTGTGAAGGCAGGCAAGCTTCTTCTGCCATTATGGAACTTCCCCTGAATCTGTAAGCTTCAATAAATATCCCTTCCTCCATAACCATGCTTGGTCTGGAAGTTCATTTCAGTGAACCTGAAGATGTCTGCTACAGAAAGTGGTATTGATAGTGGGGTGAGATGAACCTAACCATATGAATGTTCATCTTTTGGAACCTTTGTTTTGGAGGAACAGGCATGGACTTGGTGCTTGCAACTGAAGATGCCTTCTGGAGTGGTAAGTCAAGTTTTATGGACTATTCTGATGAGAGTTTGAGAATACTAAGTGCAGACAGTATTGAACTTCGAGGCTTGGCTTAGGAGCTTTCTAAGGGGAAGGAAGAAAAGACTATAGAGTACTTTGTTGGAACTGGGATACTGGCATAAAGGATAGCTGCATCCTGCTGCCCAGGCCCAGAGAGTTTGATCAAGGTTAAATTTGTGATGGACTGATGTGCTTGGCTAAAGATATTGGTCTTAGAGATTTAAGATTTTAAGTTGGAAAACTTCAAGCAAGTTAAAATTAGAGGCACTGAGACTAGTTTTAGGTTACTGGAGCTGCTATTGTCAACATATTAGCAATCTTAAGGAAGATGGCCTAACTGCTTTACATTAAAACAATGGAGAAGATGACTGAGGAAAGACTGTTAGAAATGCAGACTCTTTTGGAAAGAGTTGACTGGAAAATGAACCTGCTTTACAAGGTTATGATTTATTTTGTCCCTGAATTAAGAATATGGCTGTGTCCTGCACACCTGGTATTGGCTTTGCAAACATAAGCCTGTTCCCAACAATACACTGAATCCAGGAGGCTCCAATTCCCAAATTGCCACCAGCTTGAAATTTGGCATTCAGGACACATAAGTTTATGGAGAACACCTGAATCAAATCACCACCTTCTGCCTCTGACCCCCATAATCTGATAACCATATATGATGTAAGGTGCAATGCATTCAGTCCAAATTTAAAAGTCCCCATGGTTTTTATCAATCCTAAAGCTATTCAAACAACCCCATACTCTAAGGTCTCTTAACTTAGCTATAATTAAAAAAAAACATAATGGCACAAAATAAATAATCACAACTGCAAAAGTGGCAGTAAATAGAAAGATTGAACAAGATTTAAGCAAATAGGGTACATATCAAATTCTGTAGCTCCAAGTCTAACAACTCTAGCAGTGACAAGTCTCCAAGTCAGATAATTCTAACCAGTGATGAATCTATGGAGTTGAATTCTACCCTTCCAGCTAGGCTACTCAAAGTCCAGGAAAATTTCATCCAGTGCCAGAAGCTCTCCTTGGCAGCCATCCCATAGTCCTGGCATCCCTACTGGGTCTCCACTACAACCTATGGTTCATCCTTCATGGCTCCATTGAGCCTCCACACCAGTAATTCAACAAGCCTGATTCACATTGCCAGATCACAAAACAAAACCATGCTACAAATTCAATGATCCTCTCTTTCTTGCATTTGTTATACTCCATAGTACCAGGTGGGCTACCAATTTGTTAATCCAGGGGAATAAAATAGACTTGAAGAACAGGACATTCCAGCATTCTGGCCCCTTCAAAAGGAGTCTGCATTCTTCCTGTTGTCCCAATGCAAATTAGCTGGTCCAACATCAATGGTTACAATCTCTCAAATAATTGCAGCTGAACAGGCAGCAGTATCAGCCCAAAGATTTCATTTTTTCTGTGCCATATCCACCTACTCGAACCAGTCTATTTCTATGCAATGCAACCCTGCACAAGTTCTCAGGACATAATCAGGAAGAATGCCACAAGCCTCTCACACAAATTGCTTCCTGTTCCTACAAAGTCCTTTCTTCCCCTCATAAGCCAAACCTCACAGTCCATAGTTCTTACTGCATTCACGTCTTTCAACTCTGACCAGAATAGTAAACAAAACTTTACTTGCAGCACTTCTAGGACTCTCTTAGGCCAAGGTTTCAAGTTGGTCTACATTTCTCCTGCAAATCAGTTCCAAAAGACCAACACCACAGAATCATGTTTCTGGCACCAATAATCCCACTTCTTGGTCCCAGTTTAACTGTTGCAGTCAACTTCTCACTGCTGGTAGAAAGCACCAGACCAAAATCAGCTTACAGAAGGGAAGGGTTTGTTTTGGCTTACAGAGTCAAGGGAAAGCTCCATGATGACAAGGAAAAATGAGTCATGAACAGAGGCTGGACATCACCTCCTGGCCGACATCAGGTGTACAAAGTAGCAGGGGAGTCTGCCAAACACTGGTAAGGGGAAGCTGGCTATAACACCCATAAGCCCATCAAGAGGCTTCAGTTTCCAAATTGGCACCAGCTTGGGACCTAGCAATCAGAACACATAAGTTTATGGGAAAACCTGAATCAACCCACCACAGCATTTAAACTACAGTGTGATGTGTAGCGCTTCTTTGGTCCTGTCTATTGGGTGTTCTGTGAGCTTCTTGTATTTGGATGGATCTCTCTTTTGTAATGGTGAGAATATTTTCTTCAATAACTTTGTTGAAGATGTTCTTCATGCTAGGATTAGAGAAAGGGGGCTGGGGGAATGCACAAAACTAATGGCAATGTGAATCAATACTATAGAAACTATATATATATATATTTTTTATTCATTCAAATATATATTTAAAATAAACAAATAAGTAAATGGAATTCCTTCCTTTTAAAGTGCTTTAGAAATATCTATGCACAAACATAGATGACCAGCCTGGCTATAAAATAGTTGAAATGAGTCAGTTAAGATATCCTGAGGATTATGTCAGCCAAGATGCTTCTTTCTGCCCCATTCTTCACCCATGAAAAGACCACCTATCTTGAATCTTGCTGGATTTAGGTTGCAGGGTGTTCCCTGAACCTACTGCCCCTCTTCAAACACAGAGGAGAGACCACAGGACTGTCTGCACATGAGCTCACCATTAGCCTCTTTACTCAATCCTGGTGAAGGCTACTTTTGTCTCATGGTGATTAACAAAATGTCTTTTTTTTTTTTTTCAAGGTAAGGCCTTACTCTTGCTCAGGCTGACCTGGAATTCACTATGTAGTCCCAGGGTGACCTCAAACTTATGGTAACTCTCCTACCTCTGCCTCCCAAGTGCTGAGATTAAAGGTGTGTGCCACCATACCCAGCTTACAAAATGCCTTTAAAATGATCAATTTAACAATATTCCTATACATTGGAAGAGAGTTTATAGATGAAAGAGCAGTTGTAGAGAAGCCTTGACTTCTTCAGAGATGGTAAGAGTGCTGTATGAATAAAATTTTGGTGCAGGAATAAACTGGATGTGAGTCTTCTTACCAAGGGAACCCTGTGCCAAAGGTGCAGGGTTGATGGGAGATCCCAGCACTTGGAGGGACTAGAGTTGATTGTACCCCAGAATGTGAGGAAGGATGCAGGTCTCAGCATGAGAAGAGGAATGCTAAGCCCCTGAGGCATCACTCTGTGGACATGAATGGGCCATCAGCTGCAGGCTGGGATGAGGAAGAGTTTGTCCAAAGAAAGAAGTGACATGAATCTGCTTGGTTCAGAGCCTGAAATAAAGTAGGAGGATCATTTTAAAGAGATGATTAGTACTAGGGAGATGGCTCAGTTGTTAAAGGTACTTGCTGACTCTTGCAGTCAGCTTCCATTTCTGGGACAAACACCTAACCAGAACAGTTTATGGGAGGAAAAGGGTTTATTCCAGGTTTAAAAATTCGAGGGGAGCATCATCAATGGTGAAAAAAGCTGGCTCCTTTTCATGGATCCAAACAGAGACATCACCAAACAGCCAGTAAACACTGAATAACAAGAAGGAACAGTCAGAGTACAAAACTGCTCTGAACACACCTAGTAGGGCTAAACTCAGATATACCACAAACACACCTTAGAGCTCTACTCCAAGATCCACCCCAGTGACATGCATCCTTTAGCAGAAAATCTGTCTGCTAGGGGTTGACTTTGCATGTTCAATTTTAATAAAACACTTATGAGTCTATGGGGCCATGCATGTAAACTATCACATTCAAACTATCACAATTGCAAAGCCTCCTAGCCCAGGTTCAATTCCCTAGTACCCATGTAATGCCAGACGCACAAAGTGGTGTATGACTCTGGAGTTTGTTTGCAGTACTCAAGAAGCCCTGGTGGGCTCATTCTCTCTCCTTTCTCTCCTCTCTCTCTCTTCCTCTCTCTACTCTTTCCTTCCTTCCTCCCAAATAAACAACAACCATTTAAATAAGAGTTTAGTTTAGAAGTTACACATGACAATTCCCACTACAAATCTACAAAATTTATCTCAGTTTGTATGACATTAGGAATATGAACATAGCTTAATTGAGTCTGTTGGCCTGAGGGTCTTTGCTCATAATACCATAGCACATAGCTATCAGAGGGAAAACAAGTTAGAAACTAAAGCCTTTATATAGTCTAATCTTAGAAGTGACACCTCATTGCTTTGAACTATGCTGTGGAGACCACTCTGTTAAGGAGAGAGGATTCCACCTACATATGAATAGGTAAACCTCTCTTAAGAAGAGAGGATTAGATTTACAGGTGAATAGGTAGAGAGTTGCCCATATTAGAAACCATTTAGCACCAGCAGTAAAACTCAGCATGGATAAGCCCTGAAGAAACCCCTTACTCTTGTCTGGGGCCATTAAACATGGAGCCTGAGATTGTAGAAGAGAGCACAGGAGAGAGGACGGAAAGTTGAACCCTCCCATGTAGGAATCAGATACAGTGCAGAAAAGAGAGAAATCCAGAATCTGTTTAAAAAAGAAAAAAAGAGGGCTGGAGAGATGGCTTAGCAGTTAAGGTGCCTGCTTCCTAAGCCTAAGAATGCCGGTTCCAATCGCCAGTGGTTCCAATCTCCAGGTCCCACGTTTAGCCAGATGCAAAGTGACGCAAGAGCGCAATGCCATACTTGACCACAAGGGGGCACATGCATTTGGATTTCGTTCACAGCAGCTGAGAGGCTGCTGGCGCACCCATCTCTGTCTTCCTCTCCCTGTCTCTCTGTCTCTTTCTCTGTCTCTCTCAAAAAAAAGAAAAGAAAAGAAAAAAAGAAATGCTGTCAGGATTTTTCTAGAAATAATGTGCCACATCTGTTGGGTAAAGAATTATAAGATTAGAATTCCACTGTGCTGCTACATGACTTATTAATCAGAATTATTCTGCTCCTTGAACATCTTTGTGTTGAAAAGTCACAGCTGGATGCAGGCTCTTTCCATAAGACTTCATGACAGTTCTGGACTCTTGGCCTCTGATTTAATGATCATAGTATTTTTCTGCCTACAATGTACATTAATATCATAAAAGGACTGGGTGAACTATTTATGTCTATTCTTACTATAAATGGTACCCAGGTAAATATAGTTTAACAATTAGCCTTAGCTGATACTTGTGCCCATTTGTGCAGCCAACACCATGAGCTGACAGCAGGAACTACTACTGTATGTGAAATATTTCCACTTTCCTTCTGGGTGCCTGGCATTATTGCATTCCTTATCCCATTGGAGTGACTTATGACTATGTGACTTTTCTGACCAATGAAAGTGAGCAGAAGTCATGGTGTCACTTGGATTAGGTCTGGAACTGGGTGATAGAGCCCTTATCTAACATGTGTGAGGCCCTGTGTTCAATTCCCAGTACCACATAAACAAAATCACCGGTAGGGATAGAGAGCCATGGCCAGAGCCAATTGAGATTTCCCAGGAAGCTGTGAACCATCCACTCATAGCACTTGGCTGGCCCTGTGTTATTGACAGAGGGGGTTGAGTATGTGAAGCGCTGTCAGTCCTGGGGGTGCAGGGGGATAGAAAAGAAACAATCCTTGATGTCGATAACAAGGAGGGGTTGTTGGCTGGAATGGCCAGTACAAGGGGCAGCCCCCTTTGAGGGGCACCCCAAGGAGCATAGCTTTATTGATGGCCCTGAGATCTTGTAGTAATCTCCATCCTCCCACGCCCTTTTGAATTATGAATACAGAAGTATTCCATGGGCTCCATGAGGGGAGGTTGTGATTAAGTTAGAATTTTTCTGTTACTGATTTCAAGTTTCTCCCTTGGCAGAGGCCACTGTTCAACCCAAATTGGCTTGTCAGAGAGCCATTCTAGGCAGGGAGTTTCATATTTAACAGAAGCCTCTAGGATTGGGGGTGACACCAATGAAGGTCCCTCTCATAGTCTTCTATCTCAATGCATTCTCCCTCTATATTACTGGCAATGACTACATCTAGGGCCTCAAGGATATTCCTCCTAGCAGGTTAGCTGTTACATCAGTCTCTAGGGGTCTGATGAGACCTGTAGTTCCCTCCAGGTCCTTCCATTTAAAGACCTCATTATAACATATGCCTGTGAGGGGCCTCCCATCCTCATTAATTGGGGCCCAGGAATTAGTTCCCGGTGTTGGGGAACTTCAGATTACCTTAGGATTGTCTTATCTGCCCCAGTATCAATTAGACATTTGAAAATTTTTCCTCCGACCTCTAAGGCTAGCCTTGGGTGGGCCCCCTCTAGGATGCTTTTTACCCATTGTACATTATGGGTTTTCCCTCTTATTGTTGGGGATGAGGGTTACCCCTTTTGAAGTTTAAAGGCTCTAGGGGTTTGCCATCTTTGTCATAGGTGGAGCGACAGTCTTGTCTCCAGTGACAAGGGGGTAGATGTGGGAAGGGGGTAGATGGGTTTGAGCCTTTAGTGGTCTGGTGTTGAGGACATTCCCCTTTCCAATGTCCTTCCTCCCCACAGTTGAAGCATTTTCCTTTAGTTTTCAAGGCTGCTGTGAAGGCCTGTGCTAAAGAGGCCGCCTTACGTGAGGCAGTCCCGATATCCTGAGTAACAACTATCC
The DNA here is from genome assembly GCA_036365145.1 of Orientallactaga sibirica. NCBI lineage: Eukaryota > Metazoa > Chordata > Mammalia > Rodentia > Dipodidae > Orientallactaga > Orientallactaga sibirica. The sequence continues at coordinate 1,612,690 of JAEOAD010000024.1, forward strand.
ATTTATCATAATGTTCCTCTTTGAGGCCTTGGCAGGCTAGTCTATATTCTGAGGTCCTGCCTTCCCAAATGATATTTTTGAGGAGAAGGTCCCTGGCTATTGGGTCGGGAATTTTTCTGTCTAGGTTGGTTTTTGTTCTCCAGATAAAATCAGAGAGGGTTTCCTCTGGCTTTTGATGAAGGAACAGTAAGGAAGAGGTATTGTCCTGGGGGCTTGGAGGGGAGGGGTATTCTGTCCCATGCCTGGAGGGCACAGAGGCCAACTTGGTCATAGAACCCTGGGGGCTTTGGGGCCTGTTGGACACCTGTGGAGAAATTTCCCTACCTGAAAAGCTCATCAAATCCCCAGGGACTATTCTATTGGTTTTGGTTTCTCCTTATTTATTGGAGGCATTCATCCCTATAGAGGGCTTCCCATTGAAGGAATAGGGGGCTGGGCAGTGAAGACCGGCAGATCACGCCAGTCCTGGGGGGTGTTAAGGGAGCCCCATAGGCTCTGGAGGAGGGACTTAGTCCATGGTGAATGGATCCCATCCTTCCTGACTGCCTGTCTGAGTTCTTTTGGGTGACTGGCCTAATATGGATACTATTTTAAAGGCCAAACCTGAGTTGGCTGAACATTAACAGGAAAAGCTGCAACTCCCTGATTATATGCATTTGTGTTGTTATCTTGGAACTCACATAGTTGTTCTGTGATTGTCAGTGGGGAGGTGGATGGAGAAGGGTCTTGGCTAGGGGAATTTATCATGTTGGAAATTTTTCTGCATGGGTCCAGAGGGATTGGGGAACAGGTATGGTGGCAAAGGTAGATAAAGGAGAGTGAGCGTACGGGAATCTGGAGTCTTTTTTTCCTGATTTCTTCTATTGCTCTTTCAAGGGAACTGAGGTCCGACACTGGCCAGTCCTCAGGACTCTCCTCATCAGAGTCATCATTTAATTTTGGTGTGGGGGTGGTCTTGGGGGGGGCTGATACTTTGCCTAATGGCTGCTATGATTGTGAGATAAGAGAAAAGGGGGTTTCCTTCCTGAACCTCCCATCTCCTGGCCAAATATACTATGCAGGTCCATGTGTCAGGGTTGTATGGATCCCCCAAAATCAACCAGGGGGAGATCTGGAGGACTTCTTCCCAGAAGGAGATGGCCTCTGTCTGGGAGAGTTTAATTCCCCTAACTTTCAAGAGAGCTCTTAATCCACAAATCTGTGATTCCTTTTGGTGTGAGGCAATGTTGCCCATGATAGAAAAGAGTGGAAGTGGAAAGATCAGAGGGAAACATTCCCAAGGGCTTACTAGCACCAGGGGGGAGTCCCCACAGCTCCAGACGCAAGCCTGTCCAGAAGTTTAAGAGACTAGCAATCACCCTAAGGGCTTTTAAATGGTCATTGCATTACCTGTTTTTGTGTTTAACAGAAATAGATAGGGGTTGTTGCCAATGCCCAAGAGGGCTGTCAGGGTTGGGCAGAGGACTAGCAGCCTTTAGTCAATGCCGGAGAGTGGCCTTGGCCAAGAGACGTCAGTTGCTCATTTGCTGTATCAGATCCCCATGATGGAGTGAACCAAACAAAGAAGGAAAAAAAGAGAAACCTGCCAGCATGGAGGCAAGGCCACAGGGGGGCCAATGTCCCCCTAGAGAACAATGTCCCTCTGGGGGAGTACTCACCTACCTCAGTGAGTCTCAGAGAGTCCCTGTTCAGGCATCAGCTGTCTTTCCTGGGGTCCCCATGGCTGAGGTTCCCCAGAGACAACAAGGCAACTGTGGAGCAGGGTCTTGAGTGGCTGTGAGTGTGACAGGAAGAAACAACCAGGAGGCAGCGTCAGAGGGCAGCTCATTTATTGTCAGAGGAATGGGTTTATAAGCATTTGTGAAAGAGCGGGAAAAGGTATGGGTCATAGGGGATGGGTTAGTACAGAGGTCCCACTGATACCTAAATAGCATGTAGGGACTTTGGGTGAGCGGGAAAGGGTTACATGGTATACCTAGTGGTGGATAAAGGTATAGGGAACGTGTCCTAGGGGATTGACTGTGAGAAGGCTGCTGGCTGATACCTTATTAACATATAGTGACCTAAGCAGACAATGATCACAAGGCTCTGGGGAAAGCAAAATCTAAGTTATAAGGATGTCCAGGTGCCCCACTGGGGGAGGGAGCTGTCTCACTCCTGCCAGTCTCGAGATTCTCAGGGTCTAGGCTCACTGCAACCTCAGGGTCCAGGGCCCTTAGTCATGCCTGACAGCTCAGGTCTGGGGGCCTTCAACTGTGCCCTACAACTGGACGCCCTGGAGCACCCATTCTCTCTATCTTCCCCTCTCTCTCTTCCTCTCTGTCTTTGTTAAATATATAAATCAATAAAAACTAAAATATTTAAAGAAGATTATTTACTGTATGGGAGGATTGCCTTGGTTAAGTGAAAATATGCCATTTTATATAAGGGATTTGAGCATCCGTGGATTTTGGTATCTTCAGGGGATATAGAGATAATCAGGAGATGATTGTACTTTACCATCATCCTCTAATACAGAAGCAGACTGATTGTATATTGAAGTTTGCTTTATTGGATGGCAAAGTCCCAGTACATTGAATGATTTAGGGTATTGAAATGGTCAGAAACCATACTGAACATGGGCTTTAGTTGTGGATTCATCAAGGCCTTAAGAACAGACTCCAGAGACAAATGGTAGAAATTACCAGTGAAGGAAATTGAAGATTCAGCCATCTGAATGTGGCAATCATGAACCATTTTGAGTGAGAGTTAGCAAATATTTTCCCAACTGTCAATTCTCAGAAACAGGTGAGCAGACTCTGTAAGCGAGTGTAGCAGTAAACCTGTGTCTCTGTTAAACCATAGAGAAATGAAGTAATCTGATTTTAAATTTCAAAAGGGAACTTAAACCACCTGGTAAGTTATAGGATTTAATTTGCAAGATGAATACTTGGCAATGTGACACCTCTTTCATAGCTTCATTTGCTGTTTTAATAAAAATGTTCACAATGCTATGGTCCCATCTGTTTGAGAGAGTGAAAACAGCTAACATATCTTCAAACAACAAAAAATACAGCTTTCTAGAAAACTATATCTAGTGCTGCCAAAATGTAAAGAGGTATTTATAAATTTTAAACTTCAGCCTTGCTTCTAAAAAAAAAAAATGTTGTAGTAACCATGTTACATCTTCGACTCAACATATAAATAATTTATGCAAAAATTTTAAATTTAAATTACTCCCCTATACTCCAAGTGCAAACAAATGCTTTCAAAGTTATCGTGATCATGAATCTTACTGCAGCAGGATACAGGTTTTCATTATAACAATTTGTAAGCAAATATTTGGTTATTTTTATCAGCCACAAATCTGGCTGAAGGAGAAAATGATGTATAATAAACAAAAACTGTGCAAACTGCAAAGAACGTTTGTTGCTACATTTCCAGATCGGAAATAACAATAAGCTATTGTCCAGAAGTCTTCCTGCTTTAGTAATTGAATTTCCATAGATTTTTTAAAACTTAAAATAGATCAAGATTGTTATAACTTGCAATAAATATTTTTCAAAGACCAGCTCTAGGACTTAACACTGTCTTAGTGTAGTAGCCCCAATCTATTGTTTGTTGAGTCAAATAAGTATGATGATAACGTTGCATCAGAGACAATGAGAGGAGAGACATAGAAATGGGAACAAAATGTAGAAAAAAGAAAAGAAAGGTAAGTCATACAGACATACAAGTAATCCCAGCATTTAGGAGGCCATGGCAAAGGGCTTGCAAGTTTAAGATTAGCCTGGCTACCTAGTAAGACCCTACACCAAAATGAGAGAGGTAGATGCATATAGGTGCCTGGGAGCCAGAAGGATCAAGCCCACCCAGCACAGGCCTTTGTTCCTGAGAACCTTCTATTTACAGATGGAGACAAATGCCAAGGAGACCCAAGACTCATCAAAATGACAAGAAGAAGAGAAAGCCTGGGCTTGATGCTGGATGAGTCATCTCTATCACACCTCCCAGTGCTCAGGGAACACTGCAGAGGAAGTGGAAGAATGAATCTGACTGTTGGTCTCACTGTTTCCCAGAAAAACTTCTTTATGGAGGAGGTAGTAGACACTGAGAAGACTCAAAACTCATCAACTCAGAAAATAAGAGGCTGTTGAGAGCTCAACACTAAACATGACATCTATCAGTGCCCCCAAGGCTCAGGGAACAGTGTAGAAGAGGGGGTAGAAAGAGTACGAGCGACAGAATGGAAAGGAGGACATTGGGGCCCTGTCCTCCTGCCCACATTTGTTTGCTGTTAGTCCACTCTCCTACCTTCAGGTACATCAACACAATCTTAGAATGGGCAGCAGATACAAATGTTATTATTGACAAGGTGAAAGTAACCGTTCAGTTTTCATATCATACTTAATTGGAATTTTAAATAAGGCAGAATTATGAGTAATCATAAAGAAATATTTTGCCTTATTTCCAGTTACATGGGATTTCAACTGAAAAGTCATTTATCCTGTGGGGCTCCAATCTCATTAGCTTTAAAAGGACTAGGCTTGAACTCAAATTTATAAAACAAAAACTCAAGAAGACTTTCAGTACCCATTGAACAATTCCATCTTAATAATATCTTAATACATATCTTAATAAAGTTCCAGATAGAATCACAAGATGAGGCTTTCATACCTTACCATTCTGTAGTAAACATAGGTACACAGTTTCTTCTAGGAGGAGATGGCATGAGAAAGACCACAGGGCCTTCTACACACCCTCTCATGACTTACTATCAGCAAGAGAAAGACCACAGGGCCTTTTATACACCCTCTCATGACGTACTATCTGTTTGAGAAAGACCACAAGACCTTCTACACACCCTCCTGTGACTTCCTATTAGACACACACAGGCACACTCCACACAATGATTTTATCTGCACGAAAGCTGCTGAATCATTATATAATTTTGTATGGTTGGCCGGAAGTCAAGTCTATTAAAGGTATATGCCCCTACATTTACAAAGTATAAAAAGTACATATGCCTCATCTTTAACTATATACTGTCTTGGAGTAGGTGACTGTGATAGAGATAGGGAGAACTGAATGGATTTGGAGGAAATTTTGGAAGTAGATTTACAAAATTTGTTAATTTGGAAGCTGAGGGAATGTGAGGAATCAGGCATAATGCTAATATTGGTGATGCTCCCATCTCAGGAGACAGCAGTGTCATTTATACAGAAGATAAAAGTAAAGAGGGAAGCAGATAACTTATGTAAAATGTAATCAGTAGAAAGTGAGAATCATTAGGTAGGTTTGTGCCACTTTGTGTATCTGGCTCTACATGGACAATGAGGATCAAACCCAAACCATAAGGCTTTGCAAACAAGTGCCTATAATCACTGAACCATCTCTCCAGTCTCAGCCAGTTGAAGTACTAGTGATCCTGACAATGATAGTTTCAGAGTGGCAGCACAGCAGAAGCCTAGCCCTAAGTTTACTTCTCAGTTTTGTCTTCAGCTTCTGGGAAGGTTTCGAAAGGCTCACCTTGGGCTGGAAAGATAGCTTAGTGGTTAAGGCACTTGCCCCACACATAAAGGGATGCAAGCTTTTTTTCTAGTTCTATAGGAAGTCACGATGAGCAAAAATTAGGGTAATAACTCCATAAATGCATGGTCAAGGCCCCATACAAGCCTTGCTCATAGAGCACAGACACTATAAATGACAACAAAAAAAGTATTAAGTATTTAACATTCTTGATTCATCACCTCTTCATAAAAATAGATTTTCTCCTATTAACTTTAATCTAGAGTGAATTTGATTTACTGATCATATCATAAGCTTATCTAATTCTTGCTTTCAGGTCTCATCCTCTACTATATTATAAACCAGGTGTTTAAGTGAAGAGAATTGTCAGATGAAGATAATAGGGTGATTACTTTGAGCACAGTAAGTACAAACTAAGTCTAACAGTTCTATATCATGTGTTAGTATTTCTCTGAATTATCTCTTAAAGTGTAGTTAGATGTACCCCATTTATAACATATTTAATCCACCTTAAATGAATTAAGACCACTAACTTTTCAATTTGTGTCAGAAGCTAGACAAATTTGGGCTAGAAGTAAAGAAAGAAAAACAAAAAAGATTATATTACTCTTTATAAAATTTAACTCTTTATACCTTAAAATCATTCTGTTTTACCAGTAGTCATTCTATTGAGCACATAGCCCTCTTTCCTTTTTTAGAGAAATTGTATTTAAGTAGATTGCTCTAAGGGGAGCACAGTGTATGGAACTTTTGTTGTTTATGTTGACAAACTCATGATAAAGAAGAGTAACACTAAGAATAGGTTGTTACAGGGGCTGAAGTGATAGCTTAGGGGTTAAGGCTCTTGCCTGCAAAGCCTTTTGATCTGGGTTCAATTCCCCAGTACCCACATAAAGCCAGATGCACACAGTGGCACATATGTCTGGAGTTTGTTAACAGTGGCTAGAGGCCCTGGTGTGTCCATTCTCTCTCTCTCTCTCTCTCTCTCTCTCTCTCTTTACCTGCCTCCTTCTTGCTCTCAAAAAAATAAATAACATACTTTTTAAAAAGGAGCAAACATGTTTTTAAAAAAGACTAAGATGTTACAAATGTTTCATAATTCTGTTGGGCCAGAGAACCTAATGGCAGTTGGTAAAGGATGGGGAAGGGAGGGATATAAAATTTATATTAAAGAAAATTTCAAGATTATTTTATTTTATAAAACCCTGTGACGGAAAACAATTCTGATGGGCACCCATGCCCTTGCATGGCATGTGCCACCCTCCAGCCTTGTTACAATGTAGGCATATTACCAGTCTGATTTTTAAAAAATTCTGACTCCACAGGTGGGTGCTATAAAGAGTGATATACTGATGTTATGACTATGGTGGGGGTTCATTATTCTTTTGGGGGGGTTTCAAGGTAAGGTCTCACTCTGGCTCAGGCTGACCTGGAATTCACTATGTAGTCTCAGGGTGGCCTTGAACTCTCAGCAATCCTCCTACCTCTGCCTCCCGAGTGCTGGGATTAAAGGCGTGCGCCACCACGCCCGGCTGGGGTTCATTATTCTTGTAGTGGGGTCTGAGTGAGGAAAGTCCACTTGTCTTCTGTAGATGAGTAGTTGCCACTGAAGAATGAAATAGCTAATTTAATGTTGCCTGAGAAAGTCCTAATTGTTCTCCTATGCCACAGGTGCAGGTAGAGATGCAGATCCAGGTGCCAGGGTAGGAGCTGGCCTCTCTGCGCTCAGGTTTGCTCCACCATGCACTGCACTGAATCAAGGTTACTTTCCATTCTCTTTCTCAGAAGCATCAGCATTGCCTCTCATCCTTCCTGATCTCTTGGCAGACCCATACACTTCTGCCCTGCTCTTGTTCTGATTGTTCTTGCTCCCTGTGAAGCCCTGCAATCCTGGATCAATTCACTTGGAACACAGACCTTGATTTGTACCCCAGATGAGGTCAACAGATATGTGTTTATTCCAAGCAAATTTTAATAATGACTTTTTTACTTCATGATTGTTAAGTGTTTACTTATTTTCTTATTGCTATAATCAGCTCTGTTGTTTCTTCTTGTTATAACAACCTTGGAATTTGTGGATAAATCTCGCTCAACATTGCTGGGCGTGGTGGTGCACGCCTTTAATCCTAGCACTCGGGAGGCAGAAGGTAGGATGACCACCATGAGTTCGAGGCCACCCTGAGAATACAGAGTGAATTCCAGGTCAGCCTGGGCTAGAGTGAGACCCTATCTCAAAAGAAAAAAAATACAGCAATAGTATACTTATATGGTAAAACAGTCAAACAAGAGAAAGGGATAGGGCTGGAGAGATGGCTTAGTGGTTAAAGCACTTGCCTACTAAGCCTATGGTCCCAGGTTCAATTCCCCAGTACCCAGGTAAGCCAGTTGCACAATGTGGTGCATGTGTGTGGAGTTCGTCTGCAGTGGCTAGAGGCCCTGGCGTTTCCATTCTCTCTCTGTTTGCAAGTAAGTAAATAAATAAAAAAAAAAACTCTCTCAATATCAAACTAGATGTACAAATAAACTATTCAAGTTGTAGGCATTTAATTTTCAAAATAACTTACTTTTATAAATACATGATAAAAAAAAGAAAAGGAAGTAGAAAATTCAGAAGCGTCCACAGTGGAGAGAGCATGTCTCTAACGCCCTTTCTTTTCTAGTCACTCAGCTTCTTTAAGAGGCAACAAATCACTTGTTTTCTCTATAATAGTTTTTGTTTTTCTTCCTGAAATTACTTTATTTAGAAACCTCTCTCCAGAATCATTAGAATTAATCCATGCGTGCTTTTAAACATAGTCCCCATGCCAGTTAGATAGCCATTAGAGATCATTAATATGGTCAGAAGTGGTAGCTCATACCTGAATCCCTGCCCCTAGCAGGCTAAGACAGGAAGATTTCTGTAAGGTTAAGGTCTACCTAGGATATATGGGTGATATTCCAGGTCAAACTGAGCTATAAAGCACTGTCTCAAAAAATAAAACAAATTTTTTTAAAAGGAAAATTTCTATTAATACATGGGAAGCAGAGGTAGGAGGATCACTATGAGTTTGAGGCCACCATGAGACTATAGAGTAAATTCCAGCTCACCCTGGGCTAGAGTGAGACCTTGTCTCCAAAAAAACAACAACAAAAACCCCAAATGGTACCGAAAAAATTTCGGAAACTGTGACTTTTGTCTCTCAACATACACAATTAAAAACAGTGCATGCCTTTAATCTCAGTACTTGGCAGGCAGAGGTAGGAGGATAGCTGTGAGTTGAGACCAGCCTGGGACATCAGAGTGAGATCCAGGTCAGCCATGGCTAGAGAAAGAACCTACCTTGAAAAATAAAAAAAACAAACAAACAAAAAGCAAAAAACCCAGCCCCTCCATCCAAATGAAAGGGCCTAAGGCACATAATTTATAGAAGAAAATGGAATGGGTTTGGGATTAACAAAGATTTTCTTTTTTGGACAGACTCAAAAATACTGCTCATGGGCTGGAGAGATGGCTTAGCAGTTAAGGTGCTTGCCTGCAAAACTTAAGGACCAGGTTCAATTCCCCAGTAAACACATAAGCCAGGTGCACAAGATGATGCATGCATGTTTGCAGTGGCTTAAGGCCCTGGCAAGCCCTTTCTCTCCTTCTCTTCTGCTTCTTTTTTCTTTCTCTCTCTATCAAATAAATATGCAAATAAATAAATAAATAAGAAGTTCTCCCAGAGATAAGAGACAATGTATTTAGAAAAAAAAGAGTACCCATAAAAATAATACAAAATGGAAATCATAAAAATCAATATTTTCTCTGCCTCAAAAATACATTAAATAAGTGCAAAAGCATTTTAAGAAAATATGTTCACATCAATTTTATCTGACAAAATGCTCACTCATAATTTGTAAAGAACTCCCATCAAACTATAATTAAATGATCACTAAATTTTAATATTGTTATGTTTATTTATTTACATGGAAGAGAAAGGAGAGAGAGACAGAATGGGTGTGCCAGGGCCTCTAGCTACTGCAAACCAACTCCAGATGCATGCACCACCCTGTGCATCTGGCTTATGGGTCCTGGGGAATCAAACCTGAGTCCTTATAGGCTTCACGGGCAAGTGCCTTAACTGCTAATTCATCTCTCCAGCTCAATCACTAAATTTTAAAATAGATGAAAAATCAGATATTTCATAAAAGAAGAATATAGATGGTCAATAATCATGTGGGAAGGCACTCAATATCATTAACCTACAGAGAAAGGTGTATGAAGTATGTCATAAATGTCCTGTGTTATTGGGGTGTCATTTATGTTGGTGTGTATTTTGACAAAATTCACTGAACATTGTGGGTATTTTTAACTAAAATTTAAAGAAGTACAAGCAACTTGTATTTTTGTTTTGTTTTGTTTTGTTTTCAAGGTAGGGTCTCACTCTAGCTCAGGCTGACCTGGAATTCACTCTGTATTCTCAGGGTAGCCTCGAACTCATAGCTATCCTCCTACCTCTTCTTCCCAAGTCTGGGATTAAAGGCATGCGCCACCATGCCCGGCCCAACTTGTATTTTTTTACTGATGATTTCATGCTATATGATTATTTGTACTTGAGAGCAAATTTGTGTTGAAATAGTTTACCATTTGGTTAAAAAGAATGAAGTATTTATTAAGCATTTTATGGAAAATTGTATTTATGGGGCTGGAGAGATGGTTTAGCGGTTAAGGTGCTTGCCTGCAAAGCCAAAGGACCCAGGTTCGATTCCCCAAGACCCACATAAGCTAGAACCACAAGGTGGCACATGCATCTGGAATTCGTTTGCAGTGGCTAGAGGCCCTGGCATGCCCATTCTCTCTCTTTATCTATCTCTTTCTCTGTCTCTCAAATAAATAAATAAATAAATAAATAAATAAATAAATATTTTAAAAAATTATAGCTGGGTGTGGTGGCACATGCCTTTAATCCCAGCACTCGGGAGGCAGAGGTAGGAGGATTGCCATGAGTTCGAGGCCACCCTTAGACTACATAGTTAATTCCAGGTCAGCCTTGGCCAGAGTGAGACCCTACCTCGAAAAACCGAAACAAAAAAAATTGTATTTATGAAGAACTTAGTAGCTGCACATGGGTAATATTCAAAAATACATTGATAATTTTCCAAATATTTGAGTATATTCTGTGTTTTCTTTTGGATTTCTAGTTTTATTGAACTGTGATCTGATATATACAATAAACAATTTCAATTATTTTGTGTTTGTTAAGGCTTGTTGTGTGACCTAGAATGTGATATATTTTAGAAAATTCTCCAATGGCTGCTGAACAGAATACATTTTGTCTGTTTGTTAGATGGAACAGTTCATAAATGCCTGTTAAAACCATTTCATTCATGGTGCAATTTTTTTTGTTTAGCTTTTTTTTGTTTTTTTTTTTTCGAGTTAGGGTTTCACTGTAGTCCAGGCTGACTTGGAATTCACTATGTAGTCTCAGGGTGGCCTCGAACTCACAGTGATCCTCCTGCCTCTGCCTCCTGAATGCTGGGATTAAAGGCATGTGCCACAATGCTGGGCTTTTATGGTGCATTTTCACTATGAAGCATTTTTGTTCCGTTTTAATTTGGATGATGTATCTAAAGATGAAAATAAGGGTTTGAAGCCACCTACTCTGTATTATCAGGATTTATTTGCCCCTTTATGCTCCTTAGTGTTTGTTTTATGAAACTAGGAGCCTCAGTGTTCAATGCACATATACTTATAACTGTCATAACTTCTTGATGAATTCTTCTCTTGCTGTGGTCTTCTTTATCTCTTCTGACTAATTTTTGTTGAGGATCTACTTTATCATCTATAGGAATAACTATGAGAATAGTTTTCAGCCTTGGTTGGCTTGGAAAAATTGATTTCTATTGTTCTTCGGGCAATGGATAATTGAATCTCATTTCTTTTGGTTTATTTTGTTTTTGCATGTGTATGTGGTGTGTGTGTGTGTGTGTGTGTGTGTGTGTGTGTGTGCATGTGAAGGCCAGAGGTCAATGTCGGGTGTCTTCTTTAATCATTTTTCACTTTATTTTTATTTCTTTATTTTTTTCCCTCTGCTTGCAAAGAAATAAAAAAAATATTTTTCTTTCAATTTGTTTTTTAAAAAATATTTTATTCATTCATTTATTTATTTATTTTAAAGAGATAGAGAAAAAGAGGCAATAGAAACAGAGAGAAGGGGCATGCCAGGGCCTTCAACGGCTGCAAATGAACTCCAGATGCATGCACCACCTTGTGCATCTGGCTTACGTGGGTCATAGGGAGTCAAACCTGGGCTCTTTGGCTTTGCAGGCAAGCACCTTAACTGCTAAGCCATCTCTCCGTCCCAATAAAAATATTTTTTAATTATTTATGGTAAACACAGAAATAGTAAATGGGTAAGGTAAAGGAAGGAGGTAGGCAGAGGGGAAATATAACAGAAGGAGGGCTAAGTAAATAATTTTTTTCAAAATCTCAATTTCCTGTATTAATTTTTCATCCATTTTGCTGATTTCTTTCATCTATGCTGTTAAAAGGGAAAGGAGGAGTAAAGAAGAATGTTATGAAGGGGAAGAGAACAGAACAAGAGATTAGAACAACAACAACAAAAGAAACTAAAGCATGAAACAATGAAAAAAACCTCAGTAATGAAAGTTCATATCGAAAATCAGATAGATGAGGGTTTAGGAGATGGCACAGCACCTAGAGGCACTTGTCTGCAAAGCCTGCTGGCCTGAGTGTGATTCCCCACTACCCATGTAAAGCTAGGTGCACAATGCATCTGGAGTTTGTCTGCAGCAGCAAGAGCCTTTGCATATTTTTTCCTCTCTCAAATAAATAAAATATTTTAATAAATAAATAACTCAGATGAATGTCAGAAGATGAAGAGCAATAAAAGCTTTATAAAAAAACAATAAGGGGCTAGGGAAATAGCTTAGTGGTTCAGGCATTTGCCTGAGAAGCCCAAGGACCTGGGTTTGATTCCCCAGGACCCACGTAAGCCAGATGCACACATGTCTGGAGTTCGTTTGCAGCAGCTAAAGGCCCTGGCACGCCCATTCTCTCTCTCTCTTTCAAACAAATAAATAAAATATCTTAAAAAATAAGGTAAAGTCAAAATATTATTAAAAATACAGTACAAATAAAAAAGAGGGAAACTGAGGGGCACAAGAGAAAGAAATAGAAAATCTGGAGAAATGGCTCAACAGTTAAAGATGCATACTTTCAAAGCTTGACAGCCTGGGTTTGATTCCCCAGTACCCATGTAAAGCCTGATCCACAAAGTGGTGCACGCATTTGGAGTTTGTTTGCAGTGGCAAGAGGTCCTGGTATGCACCTCCCTCTACACACACACACAGACACAGAAACACACACACACACTTTCTCTCTCTCTCTCTCTCGTTCTCTCTCTCTCCCTCTCTAAAGTAAATAAATAAATAAATATTTGCAGAAAATAAAAGGATTATCCAAAAATAAAGAAATGCCTAAATAGCCAGGCATGGAGACAGAGCTAGGAGGACTGCCATGAGTTCAAGGCCACCCTGAGACTACATAGTGAATTCCAGGTCAGCCTGGGCTACAGTGAGACCCTACCTTGAAAAACAAACAAAATAAACAAGCAAACAAACAAGAAAAGAAATGCATAAATAAAAAAGGAAGGAAGGAAGATAGATGAAGTATAGTGGCTTTCGGGACCCTTGAAACTTAGAGCAGTTCAGGGGAATGTGAGGGACAGTCAGTTTAACTTGTGATCACTCGTCTTTCCTGTGCTCTGTTCTAGTGCTGAGGTTTACTGGAGAAGCAGCCAATGTCCACCAGAGCTGTGTTCAGTCTAATAGCTTTCCTTCTCTATGTACAATGGGAATCTTTTTTTTTTTAAACGTATTGTTTTTTATTGGCTTTTATACTTACATACAAAAAAAAACCCCACCTGATATTTCCCTTCCCTCCCCCCATTCCACTTTAGAACTCCAGTCTCCATCATATCCCCTCCCTCTCTCCATTAGTCTCTCTTTTAATTTGATGTCATCATCTTTTTCTTCTATTTTGAGGGGTTTTGCGAAGGTATTGCTAGGAATCTTTTGACCACACTTAGCTTTGCAGTCTGTGGGCTGGGCAGATTCTCTCACCTTCCTGAGACTCCCCAATTTGTAACTCCTGGGGTGGCTAGTACTCTAGCTAAGGGGGGTGTCTCTCAAGCGTGTCGGGAATGGAGGAAGCTGCACAGCACTGAAATATATAGTGGAGGGTGAACCTGTCCTCTTACTTAAAAAAAAAAAAAACTCACTAAAAATTCATCACCCTGTGATTGTCAAGAAGCACATTGAAGCTTCAGAGTTCTGGACTCTACAGTGTAAACCTCCTATCAAACAGCTGATTCCGAAGGCTGAGCCCAAAGACCTCAGCCTTAGCGCTGTCAGACTCTGCAGAGTTATTCTCATCTGCTGGGGGCAGGGAACTTCCTTTCTCTATAACTTTCATTGCCTGGGCCAAGTCTCTTGTTTTCCTTTAATCTACATCTGGCCTTCCCACTGCCCATAACTCTCCCAGCTCGGCCTCACCTGGGGCCTTTGGCAGGCTGGATCCAGGACCCCAGGGTGGCACCATTCACAGCCCTCTGAACTGTCACACCTCTTTCCACAGCTGACCCATCCCGCCCGGCCCACCGAAGTGGATGTCTCAGCAAGACAGACTGGAACTGGATTTGAGGCTTGTGAGAGCTGGGCAATTGTCCTAGGGTTCCACTATCTGTCTGCTCTCCCCAGGATTGCCAGGCTTGCCTTTCAGATGAGGCTCCTCCTCCTCCTCCTCTTCTCCCTCCTCCGGCTGGGCAGCTGTGAGGCTAGAGCGTGGCTTTCTTCTTGGTCCCTCACCCTGCTCCTCTGCACTTCCGCGGTCCTATCACTCCTTTGTCGTAGGTTTCTGAAGCCTTCCTCTTGCTGTGTCTCTGGAGGAGTCTTTTTGCTGATTTTTTTCTTCACTGAGTCACACAGAGGCAGATTTTGGTTCACACATCTACATGGTTGAAGAGATTTTGTTTTTGTTCCTTCCTGTGATAACGGCCTTAACATTGCATTAAAAAAAAAAAATCAGTTAACGATGAAGGAACTTTTGCTTCCAGAAACCTGGAGTTTTAAATTCATGCCATAATATTTTATTAAGGTCCATGTGGGTTGTCTTTTTTATATTTTATTTTTATTTATTAGAGAGAGAGAGAGAGAAGCAGCACCCCTTTTCCATCTGGCTTACGTGGGGAATTGAACCTGAGTCCTTTGACTTTGCAGGAAAGTGCTTTATAACCACTAAACCATATTTCCAGCCCCTGTGAGTTATTTTTAAACTATGTGTAGAGTTCTTATGGCTTGTTTACTTTAAATCAATCTAAGATTATTTTTCTAATCAATGAACTTATTTTATTGTGTTCATAACATAAAGTAACTGCTCAGTAGCCTTTTCTCCCCTTGAGTTGAATAATGTGGTAACAAGTTCATATGTTAGTGGTAATTTTCAGATTTTCTATAGATAGGACTTCCTACTCTCTTGAATATATTTCTTTTCTGGGTGTTAACAACATCCAGAGTAATTTATTCTAATAAAATTTATCCTTACACTCTCACATTGTGTATTGTCAATATAAGTACTTTATAGGACTGCCATTTTCCCGAGTTTGCTCAGCTTTCATACCTTGCATATTAGCTTTTTTAATCTAGCCCTTAAAATGAAAATGGAAGCAAAATGATGCCTTCAACTCCAATACAATGCAATAGAATTAAATTACTTTGATTGTTTTTTCTTTACATTTTGTTTGTAGGATATATAATTTATTTATTTACTTTTAAATATTTTATTTTTATGTATTTAGAAAGTCACAGGGAGACAGAGAATGGCCTCTAGTCACTGTAAAATGAACTCCAGATACATGTGCCACCTTATGCATCTGGCTTACATGGGTCCTGGGGAATCAAACAGAGGTCCTTTGGCTTTGTAGGCAAGTACCTTAACCTCTAAGCTATCTCTCCAGCCCAGGGTTTATTATTTATAAAACAGGTAGTATGACTTTCACCATCTGATGTAAAGAGGTAGGAATCTCACTTTTACAAAAATCACAAGAAAAGAAGACCACATTACATTACATAAGGAACACTTTCTAGTGCAAACTAAAATTGTCCATAAATGACATCCAGTTTCTGACATGTTTTGCTTAGCTGAATGGTAATTGGCCATAACTTAAATTAACTCACAAAACCAAAAACAGTTGATTTCACATAAAATTAGTTTCTATTGTCTTTTGAAAAATTAGGATGTTTGGTGACAATTAGAGAGGGTACTGCTATCTTTGGACAGGACAGATGAAGTCTGCTACAGCTGCAACACTTCTGCTGTCTCTGACTTCACGTGGCATGAGCCACTTACTGTGGTACTCATGTCATGCTTTCTTAGCAATGTCATGTCTGACTCAATCATGTGTCTGGCTTGCTCCTACAGGCACTGGAACATGCAAGCTTTTTTTTTTTTTTTCCCCAGGTAGTGTCATACTCTAACCCAGGCTAAAGTCGAACTCACTGTAGTTGCAGGCTGTCCTCTCCCAGTGATCTTTCTACCTCTGCCTCCTGAGTGCCCTAGTGCTAGTATGAAAGGCATGGACCACGACTTCTGGCAATCCTTGCTTTGTTCAGCAATCTGATCACCTGATTGGTACTGTAATTGGGCATGAGATCTTGAGTATTTCTTCATATGACATTGAAAGCAGGTTGGATCCTTATCATCATCTTCTTCAATAGTCTAGTTATTCTTCCCTCCACAGATACTTAATCAAAGAATAAGGTAGAAAGAAGTAGGAACCTTCTCTTGGCTAAGGACTAGAGAGGAGTGTGCATGTCTTCATTCTCCTGCTGAATCCTGCCATCCACTACCAGTAGGGGTGGAGGGGGCGCTAACCTTTTGTCATTGTCACATCATGTCATCTACAAAAGGGCCTTGTAATTTATCCCCGGATGCACATGCCCCATGGAGTGCAGGTGGGACATGCTGAAACCTTCTATAGTGAAAGCATCCACAGCTAGTTCACAACCTTCTGTTTGTTCTTGAATATCCTTGTCCCCCTAGAATAACTACACTGTTGAACTTGAAGGGCGGGGTTCCTGTACAGGAAATGCTCCCAGGGTCTGCCTTGTGCAGTGCTGCACTGAGGGGAACAGAAGTCACAGAGAAGTCAATTAGCCTGGTGCCTTGTCAAGGGAGGCTGATGATCTCATGAGAATTTTAGGACCTTATCTCTGCAATTTCCACTCAAATATTCTCCAATGGCACGAAAACTAAATTTGGTCTACTTGAGAGTTCATTTTGTCCTTGACTCTGTTCTGTAGTTTGGGTGAACGGGACAAGGGAGACGTCTGGTTTCTTACAGGAGTCAATATACCACTAACACTCTAGTGTATTACAATTTCTGAGTTTCAATGCTATTCCACATCACATTGCATGGGTATACATGCCTTTAAACCGTAGGCTTTTGGCCCATTAGATAGTGTAAACTTTGAGTTTTGAACTGTCCTTGGGGTTTTGAGAATTGTTTGTTAGTCTCACTGTATAGATACTCACTGGGGAAAATATCCAACCTGCCATGGAACAGGGTCGTTAACTGAAGCAGCCACCATGAGAGGAGAAGTGCATAATGTTATAAATGAAGTCACCGCCATGAAATAATACAGATGTATTCTTTTCAGTGAATTCTGTACAAACACCCAGTCAAGCTGAGACTTCCCTGATTATGTACAGGGAATGTATTCAGAAAATCACCAGCTGGGTTTTTCAATGGTTTAAAAGCTGCTGTGCTGTAGCATTCCAGAATAAAATAAGCAAATACCACCTACCAACCCATGAAGTTTTTCGAAGCAACATCCCTTTACTTCAAAGCTTATAATGAAATTGATTTTCAGTGCTTTTTCATTTCAACTTGCAAGCCCCATGAATAACTACTCTAAAATAATTTCAACTTAGGAATGTTCAGAAAACTGGTGAGAAATTGATAGTGACTGTTATATGCTTAGCCCAAAGTTATTGCATAAAAATGTAAAGGAAGAACTTGTTGTGTTTAGATGAGAGGAGCCATGTGATGAGGAAGCAAGGAGCCGGAAATGATTTTCCAGGATAACCAGAGCAATTTAAAACTTTCTTTAATTTTTAGTGGGATGGAACCTCAAACAAATGAGATTTCACTACCTGGGGAACTGATGGAGGCTGTAAATCAGATTCTTATATGCTTGTACTTGAAATGCCAGTTATTGATTATAGCTGTCTGACACTGAATGTTCTAAGTTTTTTTAAAAAATACAATTCAGCAAGTCAAGATATTTGGAAAATCACCTAATGATTACATGCATTATTAATATATATATATATATTATTTTGCATTTTGATCAATTGTAATGGCATTTTTGAGGTTTATGCAGATCTAGGTTTTATGTGTCCTGAAAGCTATATATTTTGGGAGTTGGGCAAAAGGAAGCTTCTTTAAGAAGATAAATACAAAATTACTAGAAATATTTGGTAATGAAGGAAGAACAGGAGCGAGATAGCTGTTATTTTTTAAAGGCTCCACAGAACATTTATTTATGAGAGAGAGAGAGAGAGAAAGAGAGAGAGAGAATGGTGAGCCAGGGCCTCCAGCTGCTGCAAATGAACTCCAGACACATGTGCCACCTTATGCATCTGGCTTAAGTGGGTCCTGCAGAATCAAACCCTGGTCCTTTGCCATTGGAGGCAAGCGCCTTATCTGCTAAGCCATTTTCCAGTCGAGATAGCGTTTTATAAGCAGTCAGACAGAGATGGAGGCCCAAACAGAACATGGATGCCACCTTGCCTGACCTGGCAAGACTAAAACTGCACCTGATCCAGTCTTATCCAAGATGGCTTCGAGTAATTCCTCTGCAACAGTTTCTGCCTCTTCCTCAGTTTAGCGCACCTGGGTGGGCTGGGCCTTCATGAGTCAGCCTCCTGAACTCACCAGTCAGATCTCTCCCTTACAAACCTGAGTCAGATGATGAGGCTCATTTTAATTGGATGTTTGGGGGCTGGAGAGATGGCTTGGCAGTTAAGATGCTTGCCTGTGAAGCCTAAGGACCCAGGTAAATTCCCCAGGACCCACATAAACCAGATGCACTAGGTGGTGCATGTGTCTGGAGGTTGTTTGCAATGGCTGGGGGCCCTGGTGCACCCATTCTCTCTTTCTATCTGCGCCCCCCTCTCTCTCTCTTTCAAAATAAGCAAATCAATAAATAAAATAAGTATCAATTAGATGTTTGATCCATATGAAGGAACCCTGATCACATGTGCAATATTTTTTTTCTTCTTGCTCTCCATCCTCTGTCTCCATCTGAACACAAGTGTGTCTCTTCTGCTTCCCAGCAAAGCTTGAGAAGGGGGAGGATTTTCTTCTGCTTGGGTGTGTTTCTGCTTGCTTGCAGCATGTGTTTTGCTTCTGGATGCTTTTCCGTTTTACTATATATGGGATCTCTCTTTAAGCTCTGAGTCTTTTCCTTTCTGTTGGCCTTTTCTAATGCCCCATGTGAGTGTGGAGGTGAAGGGATCTCCTGGCTTGGGCTCTTGGCTTTGCCTTCCACGTCTGTGTGCCTTCTCCAGACACTTTTCCCTGGGGGATTTTTCTATGAAGGAGATTTATCCATCTGCCTCCCCTTTCTAGCCAGGAGATGAGAATTCCCTTCTTGCTTGAGTCTTTCAGGTAGTCTTCTTCCTGGGTCATAATTCTCCCTAAAATAAACCTCCTAATATATCCTTCTTAGAACCCATGTTTTTCAACTCTTTGCTAATACTAATAAGAACCCAAAAGTTGGGGTGCATGAACCTAGGATCTCCTGCATCTTTATGAAATTTAATACCTTCATTGACCCCCAAATCCTCCATTAGTTAGAAAGTGTGAACTGAAGATCCCAGGGGAAAAAAAAAAAACTACACCTATGTTAAAGCTTCTGCAGGGTTGATGAATTAGAACATCATGATTGTAGAGAGCTGGGATTTTGCACACACAGAGCCAAGTTATCTTGGGCTATTTTGGGTGGGTTGAGAATTAATCCTGGGTACATGGGCTTCACAGGCAAGTGCTTTAACCGCGAAGCCATCTCTACAGTGCCCTTTATCACTTTTTAAAATATATATTTTTAAATTTTTATTTATTTATTTGCAAGCAGAGAGAGAGAGAGAGAAAGAGGAGAGAGACAGAGAGAGAGAATGGGTAGGTCAGGGCCTCCAGCCACTGCAACAAACTCCAGATGCATGTGCCCCCTTGTGCATCTGGCTTACATGGGTCCTGGTGAATTGAATTTAGGTCCTTTGGCTTCACAGGCAAATACCTTAACCACTAAGCCATTTCTCCAGCCCCCTTTATCACTTTTGTTTGTTTCCTTGAGATGGAGTCTCTCATGGAACCTAGAGCTGCCATCTTTTTTTCCAGTCAGTCTGGCTAACCAGCAGGTGCCAGATATGCTCCATTCTCTGCTTGCCACAGGGCTGGGCTGGGATTATAGGTATGCACGGCCATACTCAGCTGTGTATGTAGGTGCTGGGGAATCAAACACAAGGCAAATGAGTTTCCCTCAGGTCTTCATGCTCTGTAGTAAGCAACTTTACCCACATCTCTCCACACCCATCGTGGGCTATCTTTAAACTACTTAACAGCTAATGAATGACTCCTCTAAGTGTCTGACCTAACACCCTATGGCTATCAGGCAAAACCTTTAAAATGTATTAACTTAACAGACCAATAGCTTCCACCAGCCTGAAAGCTAAGAATGCCATCAGATAATATCTAACATTTTATAGCAGAGTCTTCAGCTCTACTGTAGCCTGTTTACCTAATATTTTCACCAAAGTATGTAAAAAATGGCTTGGTTCACACCTTTCTTTTGTTCTGTGACTATAAAAGTTCATATAGCCATTTCCACTCTGGACGTGTTATTTGGGGTAGTGGATCTGTGATCCTAGGATTTTAGTCAGTTCCATGTAGCTGGGATGAACTTCCAAACCAAACACAGTTTATGGGAGAAAGGGATTTATTTCAGCTTACAGATCCAGGGGAAGCTCCATAATGGTGGAAGAAGCTAGTCCCCTTTCAAAGATCCAAGCAGAGAGAGAGGGAATCCCCCACCCAGCATCACAGGCGAGCAAGTGAAAAACTGACAGCAAAACAGCAGGGAATGCTCAAGTGCTCTGCATACTGTTAGGGTAGAAAATCACATCACACCAGGATCCACCCTCAGTGACACCTCTTTCAACCAAGCAGCTGGAGACAAGCTATAAGGTTTAATACAACATCTGAGTCTATTGGGGGACAAACATTCAAACTACCACATTTACATTTTGCCCCTGGCTCTCAATAGACTCATAACCATCTCAAATTGTAAATTGTATTCAGTCTAACTTTAAAGGTCCCTATAGCCTTTACTAACTTAAGGTTGTTCCAAAGTCCCAAGTCTCATCTGAGATTTAAGACGGTCTCTTAAGTATGAGTCCTGTAAAATCAAACAAGTTACATACTTTCAATACATAATGGCACAAGAGTAAATATTTTCATTGTTATAAGGCACAGGAAGAAGAGACTGCACCAATGCCTGCTCAATAACCATTAGACAAACATCAACCTCTATCTGTAGGAGAAGAAGCTAGAAGTCTTTTACTTGATTTGATCAGTTCTTTGGGAAGGGTCCTCTGAGCTCTGAATGAGTACTGGCCTAGCCACTGTACAGCAGATTAATAACAAATGCCCCTGTATTCCTATAGTCTATTAAGTGAATAAATGCTTCCTATGAATGTAAGAATGGGAACATGAACACATTGCTTAGAAAAGAATAAAAGAAAATGTAGCATGCTTATTCAAGATCAAATATATTTTTATGTCATAGGTCATTAAATGTAAGGAACAGGTATGTAATTTATATATGGATTGCAATTACCTATATCAAATGATATTTAATCTTTTAAAAAAATATTTTTATTAGCCAGGCTTCGTGGCACACACCTCTAATACCAGTACTCGCGATGCAGAGGTAGAAGGGTCACTTTGAGTTCAAGGCCACCCTGAGACTACATAGTGAATTGGTCAGCCTGGGCTAGAGCGAGACCCTACCTCAAAAAAACAAAAAAATTTTTTTTTAATTTTTATTATTTATTTATTTGAGAGAGAAAAAGAAGCAGAGATAGAGAGAATAGGCGCTGGGCCTCTAGCCACTGCAAATGGACTCCAGGCACATGGACCACCTTGTGCTTATCAGGGTCCTGGG
This sequence comes from Orientallactaga sibirica, assembly GCA_036365145.1. Taxonomy (NCBI): domain Eukaryota; kingdom Metazoa; phylum Chordata; class Mammalia; order Rodentia; family Dipodidae; genus Orientallactaga; species Orientallactaga sibirica. The sequence goes on from JAEOAD010000024.1 coordinate 1,634,464, forward strand.
GATTCAACTTGGGTCCTTTGGCTTTTCAGGCAAACACCTTAAGTGCTAAGCAATTAATCATCTTTAATGTAAAAAATAAGCTTTGTCATGATCAAAATTCTGTTTTTCTCAAGTCTATTTTTTGTGTATGTGTGTGTATGTGACTGTGGGCAAGTACATGCCATGGCTTGCATGTGGAAGTCAGAGGGTAATTTCAAATGTCTGTCCTTGCCTTTCACCTTGTTTGAAGGAAGTTCTCTCATTCATATTGTTCACGCTTGCACTGGCCAGGCTAGCTAGCCCAACAGCTTTAGGGGTAATTCTCCTGTCTCTGTGTCCCTTTTTTGTCACTGGTGCACTGGAATTACAGATGTTTGCCATGATGTCTGGTTTTCATGTGGGTTCTGAGGATCCAAACTCAGATATTCATGCTTACACACTAAGCATTTTATCTACTGAGCCATTTCCCTAGCTCCAAGACTATTTTGTTAACTAATGGTTTTAAAAGATGTGATTAATTGGGGTAATTTGACAAAATGGCAGTGACCAGTACAATCAGGTTTGAAGGACACAGTGACCGAAATTGGTTGAAAATATTCCTATGTATGGCGAAAGGGATATTTTAGTAGAAGATGTCATTCTCATATTTGACAATGTAAATTATGTAATTATATGACATATTTATTATCTTGATTTCTGTAATGACCAAAATAACTCTTAGGGTTAATAAAATTGAATAGAACACAGTAGAAATAAACCTTTGATGGCAGTAGAATTTTTGATCATAAGATGACAGGGCTGGGACATTGTCACAGGAACCAGTTACTGTGGGGAAAAAAAAAAAATCTCAATTTCTCAATCTAACTTGGTAAACATGAACTATGTCAGTGTTTATTTCATGCATTAATTTCTGTGGTTTTTCAAAAGGTTTCAGTTAGGGAATAAAGTAATCAGTATTTTGTCTCTCTTAAATGTGATTTATGTGTATTTTTAATGAAATAATGGCATTCTATTTAATATAAAAAGTAGATTGTGGCTAAGGAAATCTGATGAAGCATATTATATTAAAGAATTAAACTTCTCTAATCTAGTGAATTTTTTTTCTTTTCAGTTTGAAATGTGCAAAGAGAAGTACTCAACTGATAAGAAGTAGAAAATCAGATCACATGGGCTGAAGCAGGATTGCCTTATGTTACAGATTTCTTTAGGTTTGGCTTGATTTGATCCAGGGACTAAAACAAGTCACATATTTCTTTCAACCATGTTGCCTGTTGTGGGACATCATTTTAAGACACAAACTGGTGACTTCTGGCATCTCCTTGAGTATATCTTGTAAGACTCAAACCTAGGAAAGAAGAAAAAAATATTGCTAAGTCTTACTCCAGATATCCTAGATTTCCTTTTTACTTGACCAGCTGAGATTTTCATCCTGAACACATAATCACACTGTTTTATTTTATTTTTTCCTAAGGTAGCTCTGTAGCTCCAGGCTGGCCTTGAATACCTCAGCCTGTGGAATACTAGGATTAAAGGTGTACACAGCCATGCCCAGCGCATAATGACATAGTCACATGTATCTACATCCTCCCTGATGCAGAGACAACTCAGCATCTATCCTTGTTACTACCTGTAGCTCTAAGTCTAGGATATATGGATTATGCATATTTTCAAATAGATATGGATATACTCATGTTTGGGAACCTATGGATAAGTGATTAATCCCCCTTGTGCAAAATAAATGATTTGGGGGCTGGAGAAATGGCTTAGTAGTTAAGGCATTTGCCTGTGAAGCCAAAGGATCCTGGTTCAATTCTCCAGGACCCACGTAAGCCAGATGCACAAAGGGCACATGCATCTGTAGTTTGATTGTAGTGGCTAGAGGCCCTGGTGTGCCCATTCTCTCTCTGCCTGCTTCTCTTCTATCTTTCTGTCTCTGCTTGCAAATAAATAAATAAATATTAACAAAATATATGATTTTAAATAACTTATTGGTTTTCAATGAGTTAAAATGGGCCAATATCCACTTAAAACTCTTATAGAGAAGATGATTAAATGGGAAATAACTCAAAGTGGTCACTGATTCAGTAGTACATATTATATACTGTAGAAAAATCTTTGGTCTGGGCAGTGAAGAAAAATGGCAGACAGATAACGTGTCTGCCTCTGGTCCTCTGCTGGAAAGACCTCCCAAATCTAGCATCCTCCATGGATAACAAGCACTGGGTGGGGAGCTCTGCTGGACTTCCTTAGCATCTCCCTTCCTGTTGGTGCACAGGAGGCAGGAGTGTGAGGGCTGATTGTGTACATTTCTTCTCAACTCTCCATTCAATGGCACAGATAGTAACTACAAAGGACCGTGGTGGGAGGATTATGCCACAGAAATCGGCAAATGAATGTCAAACAAGGAAAACCCACCTGAGAGCCAATTTTGCCATTTCCCAAGACATCACTGAAAGGGGGTCTAAGGATTCCTTGAACCTAGAGGTTGAATAATTACCAATGTTGGCTGAATAAGCCTAAGATTTCTTTTTAATTTTTTTCTTATTTATTTATATATTTATTTATTAGAAACACACACACACACACACACACACACACAGAGAGAATGAGTGAGCCAGGGCCTCTAGCCACTGTAAACAAACTCCAGACGCATGTGCCACCATGTGCATTTGGCTTACATGGGTGGGACCTGGAGAATCAAACCTTGGTCCTTAGGCTTCACAGGCAAGTGCCTTAACCACTAAGCCATCTCTCCAGCCCCGAAGATTTCTTTAGCCGTGGCTTTTATTTCAATATTCATTCACTCTGAATCTGTACTCAAGAGTTTCTCACTGAATGAGTCTATCTGGAGAAGTTCAAGTCTTCCATCTGAGAATCAGGGCAAGGAATTGCTACTCTTACCTTCGGTTTCTTCTTCACTTGTCCAGACTCAATTTGAAGGCTTTCATGTTGACTTTTTTGTCTCCCAGCACAGGGAACATATGGTGTGCAGGTGAGGTGACAATGGCTAATCATCTTTTGGCCCCAGGCTGCATGCCCAATATTTGCAATTAAGATAATTATCCCCTTTTGCAGGAAAAGAATTCATAAGAGATGCTAGACTTGCCATCAGAATTCTGTGTGCCAATTTCATCTCAAGTTAGGTTTCTCAGTTCTTGCTTTATTTACGTTTGTCTAGATTGGCTCAGAGACTTTTATAATGCTCCAGACCTTCAGAACATGGGACCTCAGGCATCTTGAATGACACAGAATCAGCAAAGAATGCCTCCCTAAACACACAGACACACAGACACACCCATACACACACACACTTAAATTTTTCCAAGAGGTCAGTTTCTATGACATTGTTGCCTGTGTTGCAGGAGAAAAGTCACAAGAATACTGTGTCTTGCAGGCTACTTCAAGAATGAGGATCAGAGAGGAAAAGGGACTCATCTCTGCTCAGTATTAATACTGACAGGACACAATGGCGAGGGAAGATTGAGCACTAGATTTACAATGTGCAGGTCTGTGGTGACCTTGATAAGAACAGTTGCAATGACGTAATTGGGGTAAAATAGAGTGGCTTAAGTAAGAGTGGGAGAATTGGAGTCTATGATTGACAGTTTTGCGCTAAAAAAGAAATCCCGGTATTATTTCTATTTCTTGTTAAGCTTTTGATTTTATGCCCCTGATTTTTTTTGTTGTTGTTGTTGTTGTTTTTCTGAGGTAGGGTCTCACTTTAGCCCAGGCTAACCTGGAATTCACTATGTAGTCTCAGGCTGGCCTTGAACTCACAGTGATCCTTCTACCTTGACCTCCTAAGTGCTAGGATTAAAGGTATGTGCCACCACACCTGGCCTGAATATTTTTTTCGTCACTGAGATCAGCATTTCTCTATCATACCTGCCATATTCCTGCAACTACTCTAGTGAGCCCTAACTTCATACCACTTGGAGGCCCCAATAGATACTATAAGGACAGCTCAGTTGGTAAAATGGTTGCCTGGTAAGCATGAGGAGCTGAGTTGCTAGAACCCATGTTATAAAGAGAAAAAAGACAAGTGTACTGACAAGTGCTTATGATCCCAGTGCACCAGGCAGAGCCAAGTTTATCGAAGGGGCTCTCTAGCCTCCTGGATGAGCTCCAGGCCAGTGAGATACCCTGCTTCACAAAAGGTAGATGGGCTGGGCATGGTGGCACACTCCTTTAATCCCAGCACTTGGGAGGCCGAGGAAGGAGGACTACTGTGAGTTCAAGGCCAGCCTAAGGCTACATAGTGAATTCCAGGTTAGCCTGGGCTAGAGCGGGACCCTACCTCAGAAAAACAACAACAACAAAAAACAGATGACACCTGAAGAATGACACCTGTGATTGTTCTCTGACACAATGCAAACACAAATGCATACATGTGTACCCTCATGCACATAAGCATGCATGCATGCACACACACACACACACACACCCCCCACACACATACTTTGTGTACTTCATAGTGTAGTAAGTGGCACAGCCACGATGACTGGTTGACACCCAATACATTTTAGTGACTTGACTTGCTCAGGATCCTTGCTCAGGGTTCTCCTTTAACATATTCAAAATTATGCAGAGAAGCAGGCACACAGCTGCAGTCCCAGCACTGGAAAGGCTGAGGCAGGAGGGTTGCTGCAAGTTCAGCCAGGGCTACATAGCAAGACGCTGTCTTAAAACAATAGCAAATTACCAGAAACAGTCTGACTTGGCCCCATGTATAGCTAGATTTCTTCATTAAAATGAAGATTAAAGAAACACCCATCCAATGCTGCAACAAGAACATAAAATGATACTAAGTAGTTTCAGATGTGAGGAACCAAAATGATTAGCAAATCAAGGCCTTATCAATCTGTTTACATTTAGCCACATTCACATTTAATTCCACTTATACTAGGAAATCTCATTTTACTTGGTTAAAAGCAGAATAATTAATGTTTAAGCTATCATATGCTGGAAGGTCTAAATTTCAAAATGACTGAATTTACTTAGGCTTTCCAAAGAGCCTTGAATTTTAAAAGCCTTACAGTTTATATATAATAAGGATCAAAACCCTCCGCTGGAATGTGCATTTGGAGGTAACACCATACTGGCTATTTGCTTGACGTTTCTGCAAAGACCTGAAGCACGAGACGAGATGGAGAGCATTGAGGTGGAGGAAAACGCTGGACTGTGTTATCATGCATCCCCTCCTCCTACCCTGAGCACTGTTTTTAAACAGTAGCAGGGGTTCTTAGAGTTTCTCTGCCTTTTTCTCTGAAAAGGTAGGCTATACATCAAATTTAAGACAAAGAAGTTGGCTTGGAAGAAAGAGACAAAGTTCATTTTTTCAGTATTTCTGAAAACCCCTGCAGTTCCCCTGGGAAGGACTTGTGACTTTTCTGTTCTCACAGACGTCTGCTCTTCTTTCATCCACTGTCCTGCATTCAGGACGATTTCAGGCGGTTGTCAGCTCACTATTATCGTCCAGGGCCATGAATGAGGTTAGTTTATTGTCAGTCAATTATCCAGGCTAAATTCTTCCTCAGTACAAGTGCTTTTCAGGCAAAACATCTCGGCTCCTGGAACTGCAGCTGGAGCTATCAGATTCCGCATGAAGTTCCCACGCCCTCCTGTGGGTGGCGCAGTTCACATAATTTGTGGCTTTTACATTTCATGTGAGCCTGTAGATATTTTGGAATTAGTGCCTTTCACTTTTAGTACAGGCTTAAGTATAATGCCGCTAATACTAAGAAAACACAATCAAAAACTATGTTACTACGGTTATTTCTTTACCATTAATCAAAATCTCTAAAAATACTAAATCATTAAAATATATTTTGAACTTTTATAGATAATACAATGTATTATATATTTGCTGTAATGTATCCCTTTTCATATTTGGATTTTGTCATATTAATTTAAATGTACCTTTACATCAATATAGATAGCAAGGGAATAGACTTGGTATGATTCATAACTATCATGGTGCTGGTGATCATTTCAACACTTTCAGAATGCCCTGAGACAGATGAAGGTATTGATTTAAATAATTCTTTATTTGGAATTCTTGTTTGTTAAATATTATTCTTTATTTACCAGCAGAGAAGGAGAGACATAGAGAGTATGGGCACCCCAGGGCCTCTTGCCACTGCAAATGAACTCCAGATGCATGCACCACTTTGTGCATCTGGCTTTACATAAGTACTGGGAAATTGAACCAAGGCCATCTGGCTTTGCAAGCAGGTACCTTTAATTGCTGAATCAGTTCTCCAGCCCCAATTTTTAGGAATTTTTAATTGTTTTCCATGATGTACTGGAGATTTTTTGACTAACATACATAAGTATATAAAGTTCTTTTAATTTTAAAAGGATAAATGTTATTACTAAATTAATTTTAGTCTGATCTAACCTACAGTAAGCATCAAGTTAACCAGATGAATACATTTATTACATTTGGGAGTAGCAGGAGTTCAAATTGATTGCAGACTAACAGAAACTATAAGATTTAGTCTTATTTAATCTCCACAGTAGGCCTAGCAGAAGGTCCAGACAATAGAACTCATGCGGGTGATGCATCCCAAGTCCAGACAACAGAACTCTTGCTGGTGTGGTGATGCACCCATGTAATCCAGCACTCAAGAGGTTCACATGGAGAATAGTACGTTTTGGTGAACATGGGTTACATAGTGAGATCATTTCTCAAAAATACAAGAAAACAAATGAAGGAGGAGACCGTGGTCTCTAGCTCCCAAGGCCACACCAAGCTAAGTAATGAAAGGATAGGATGATGTCGGTCCCTTCCCACCTCAGAGATGAGTGCATGAACATATAAATGATATCAGTGTGGTAATGTGAGAAACAGAAAAAAGCAGATCTACAAAACGGCTTATACAAAATACAGGCAGAAGGCAGCAGATACATCTGGGTAAATGAAGTGAGGACTCACAGAAGTGATGCGTGGGGCAGAAGGAAAAGAGGGCCATTCAACTCTGAGGGCACCGTGAGTAACAAGCCACCAAGGAGGAGAAGACATTTGCACGCGATGGCAATCATGCAGTTGGGTACTGGAGGGTAAGGGTGCTTGCAGCAGAGCAGGGAAGTTACATTTGTCAAAGCTCTGAATTTACTCTATTGAATAACTGCATACTAAGACGGCCTGTAAGGGTCAGGGAGTGTAAGCTAGGGGTTAAGTGACTAAGACAGGACTTATAACTTGCCTAGTTTTAAGCAAGGTCTATTTCTCTAGCTATTTTTTTAATTACTTTGTCAGCATCCTTGAGAACACATCCTTTCTGTGGATTTTTTGTTTCAGGTCAACAACTCTGTGTGCATTTCAGCTAATGCCTCATTATTATGCTAACTGTATTTTCTTTGTTGAAACTCTATATTATAGGCTGTTACTATATATGGCAGGGTATGATTTGGCCTTGCCGAACTCTGGACCATTACAGGGGCTTCAGATTGAACAGGGTGATTTTAAGGTCATACACTGATGCTACAAAGGATTGAATTATTTATGACTTTAATATTCACCAGTGTTTCTAGCTCAAGATCCAATATACCACTGAATATTATCTGTCAACAAAATACTGCATCTGTTCCATTTGTTGATGACCGATAAAAGAGAGCAGTCTGAATTGCTTTCTTGAACTCAATATGGGCCGAATTCTCACCCCAAGTATTTCAATGACACTGACAATAGGAGCCATATCAATGGATAATAGTGGTAATCTTGTTCTATACTAATTACTACCAATCATAATTAATGCAAAAATTAAACCTATATGTCAGCATGTGTATGTACAAAATTTTGCTGTAGTTTTCTATTTGTTATTTTGGTCTAAAAGAGACTGGGGCAATGAGGTGTCTTACTCAAATACTGGGTATAAGCCCAGCTACCTTTGTGTGACAAACTAGAGTGTGGTAGAAAATAAATTAAAAGAAGGACTACCTATATCTTCATTTGATCACTTTTTCCTTTACCTGTTATCTTCATCAATATTTCACTAAAAAGGGTATTAGTTATTATGGGAGATGAGGTGGGAGAAATATTTAATGTAATGGCTAAAATTCTTCTTTTTAAAAGGAATCTGAAAAAGAACTATATTGTTAATTTTATAGAAGTAAACCTTAAAGCAGTTTCAAATTTAATTGAAGAGCTGGAGAGATGGCTTAGTGGTTTAGGCACTTGCCCGAAAAGCCAAAGGACCCAGGTTTGATTCCTCAGGACCCGTATAGGCCAGCTGCACAAGGTGGCACGTGCATCTGGAGTTCATTTGCAGTGGCTGGTAGTCCTGGAGAAACCATTCTCTCTCTCTCTCTCTTTCTTTCTCTTTCTCTCTCCCTCAAATAAATGAAAAAAATAAAAAGAGAGAAAGCTGGGCTTGGTGGCATGGGCCTTTATCCCATCATTTGGGAGGCAGAGGTAGGAGAACGTCATGAGTTCGAGGTCACCCTGAGACTACACAGTTGAATTCCAGATCAGCCTGGGCTAGAGTGAAACCCTAGCTTGAAAATCCATAAATAAATAAATAACATTTAACTGCAATCATCTTAAAAACAGATTTTCCAGAAATTATCAGTATCCAAACATTTCTTTCTAAGCCTCCATTCTGCAGTGATCTTCATTAGCTCATGAAGCCCAGGTCACATAGTAGGGGCATTTCTTGGAACAGCATTGGAGAGTGCAGCTTCTTAAGGAAATAATTATTTTTCCTAAAGGACAAAGGTGGCATTAAATAAATCTCACATGCATCCAATATTAAACCATAAAGAAAGCATTGAAGCATGGTGTAGATGAAAGGAAATGATACAAATAAAAGCCCAAGTTGGTCGTGGTGGTTCATGTCTTTAATCTCAGCACTTGAGAGACAGAGGTAGGTGGATCACTGAGAGTTTGAGGCCAGCCTGAGACTACATAGTGAGTTCCAGATCAGCCTGGGCTACAGTGAGACCCTACCTTGAATAAAGAAAGAAAAATTAAGGAGTCTAGCAATAGTACCTGGCATAGAGTAGGCAATCTCTATATCAGTTTCAGGTTACCTTTGTTGCATAACAAATTGCCCTACAATTTAGTAGCTTGAAACAACAGCAATCACTTATTCTGTCATATGGTTCCTCTCAGTCAAGATCTGACAGGGTGCAGGAAGCTCAGCTTGTCTCTGCCTCACAGTATCTGAAGACTCAGCTGCAAAACTCCAAAGTCAAAGGTGGAATCTTCTGGAGACTCTCATACTCACAAGTCTGGAAGTAGGTGGTGGTTTTCATTTGGGGGATTGTTGGGTGTAATAACTACATGTGCTCTTTCTCCCTCTGTTGCCTGAGCTAGCACACTACATAGTAGTTTGGCTATAAGGACAAATGATGGTCAAAAAGAGACTGAGGCCTTGAGAACCCCACAGTGAATACCAGTAACCCTACCTAGGAGGACCTTCAGGAGAACGGGAGCAGGGGAGAGGGGATATTAGAGTACAATGTTTTTATAGAAAAAAATCAATCAATAAATAATAAGATAGTGGTGCCAATAACAGATGGACAGATAGATATGTAATAGATACATAGTGATGGGGGAAGAAAGGTGAGGAGAGCAAGAGAAACTATTTTGCTTTTTATGAACTAGCCTTAGACATCAAGCAGCCGGACTGGAGAGATGGCTTAGTGGTTAAAGTGCTTGCCTGCGAAGCCTACAGACCCAGGTTTAATTCCCTAGTACCTATGTAAGCCACATGCACAAAGTGGTGTATGCGTCTGGAGTTTATTTACAGTGGTGGGAGGCCCTGGTATGACCATTTTTTTTCTCTCTCTCTCAAATAAATAAATAAATATTTTTTTAAAAAGAAATTAAGCAACCATACTCATACCACATTCTTTTAAAAAATTATTTATTTATTTGAGAGAGAGAGAGAGGGAAAGAGCTAGAGAGAGAATAAGAAAGAGGAGAGAGAATGGGTGCACCAGGGCCTCCAGCCATTGCAAACAAACTCCAGATGCATGTGCCTCCTTGTGCCTCTGGCTTATGTGGGTCCTGGAGAATGGAACCAAGGTCCTTTGGCTTTGCAGGCAGACACCTGAACCGCTAGGTCATCTCTCCAGCTGACCATGTTATTATAGTCAATAAAATTAAAGATCCAGGGGCCAGGGAGTTGGCTCAGCAGTTAAAGGCACTTGCTTACAAAGATTGCTGGCCTAGGTTCAATTCCCCAGCCACCCATGTAAAGCTGGCCAGGCATTTGTTTGCACTATCAACAGACTCTGACAAATACACACACACACACACACACACACACACACACACACACTGTGCATGAAACTCTCCATCACATACAAAATGAATTATTCCATAAGAAAATTATAAATTATTAAAACTAATATTGAAAGGGCTGGGGAGATGGCTCAGCAGTTAAAGGCACTTGCTTGCAAAGCCTGATGGCCTGGGTTCTATTCCCCAGTACACACATAAAGCCAGATGCCCAAAGTGGAGCATGTGTTTGGAATCGTTTGCAGTGGCAGGAGGTCCTGATATGCTTATCTTCTTGTTCTCTCCCTGTCTGCCATTCTCTCTCTCTTATGAATAAATAAATAAAATTAGGGACTGGAGAGATGACTTAGCGGTTATGGTACTTGCCAGCAAAGCCAAAGGACCCAGGTTTTATTTCCCAGGACTCACATAAAGCCAGATGCACAAAGTGGCACATGCATCTGGAGTTTGTTTGCAGTGGCTAGAGGCCCTTGTGTGTCCTCTCTCTCTCTCCCTTTTTCCCTCCCTCTCTCTCTGATCTTTCTCTGGCTCTTCAATAAATAAATAAATAAATTTTTAAAAGAGTTAGGAATCTGAAGTTAAGACTACATATGAAATAAAACACAATATTAAAGGAGGATGTTTTCTAGCTGGGATTTAGACATTAGATATCTCAGTAGGCTGGTTTGTGACCTCTCTGTCATCTGCCTTTAAGACATGGATGTCTGGGACAATTTTTACCAAGACATTTGTGGTGCTTTTTCCTCAGCCCTGTCCTATGTAGCTTCTTGTTTGTACCATAGGAAAGCAGCGAGCTGGAGCAAAAGCTATTTCCAAAAGAACTCTCTGTTGTGAGAAAGAACTGCTGTGAGTCTCAGGCACCATGGGAGTGTGCAGAGAGGGCCCTGTGATGGGTGGTGTAGGCTGTAAACAGAATAGGATTTAGAATCACCATGAAAACAAATCTCCAGGCATGTCTGTGAAGGATCTTCTAGATCAGTTTATTGAAGTGGAAAGCCCCACCCTAACTGTAGCTAGCACCATATCTTGCACGAGTCCTGGACTGTATAACAAGGAGAAAGTTGTTTCCCCTGCCCCCAAGGTAGGGTCTCACTCTAGTTCAGGCTGACCTGGAATTCATGATGTAGTCTCAGAGTGGCCTTGAACTCATGACGATCCTTCTACCTCTGCCTCCCGAGTGCTGGGATTAAAAGTTGCTGAGCACAAGCAATTCATCACTCTGTTTCCTGACTGTGGATGCCATGTGACCAGCTGCTTCATGCTCCTGCTGCCATGCCTTCCCCACCAGGATGGGATGCATACCTCCTGAATGCTTGGATTAAATTTATGCACCACCATGCCCAGCCTTAGTGAACTTTTAAGGATGGTTTCCTTTTTATCATCTTATGCCTATGCATAATTGGGTGTATGGATGATTAAAATGAGATGCATCATGGGAAGGGACACATGCAGTAGATAAAAACTTATATAACTCAGCTGGGCGTGGTAGTGCACGCCTTTAATCCCAGCACATGGGAGGCAGAGGCAGGAGGATCGCCGAGAGTTCGAGGCCACCCTGAGACTACATAGTTAATTCCAGGTCAGCCTGGACCAGAGTGAAACCCTACCTCGAAAAAATAAAAATAAAAAAACACTTATATCACTCAAGTCTGTCAATACAAACAGTGAACCACCCAACTACACCTCCTAGAATCCTAGAATCCTGCGTCTCCTTCCCTAGACCCCATGAAAAGAAGCCCCAAACAGTGACTCACTACTCTTGGGCAATCTAGCTCAAGGAGCCTTCCTGGTATCACAATCCCTTTGTGCTTTTGTTTTCCTCTCTAATACAGTACCTTGTTTCTGTCTATGTGTACTTTTTAAATTCTTTGAATAAAATGATAAAACCTAGAAACACCTAGGCAGAAACCACCAGTAACACACATACATAGCACTTTTGTTAAGATTAGTAAGCTAATACTGCAAAAGGTATGAAGTTCATTGGAAAATGGCTAGTATTTGAATCGTAGGAGAATTATGAATCATATTAAAAAATAATACTAGTTATATAGAGTCACATCTATTCAACATCTCCCTTAATTGCTGGTCACACTATGCTGTTGTGCTTGAACTAATCTCCATCTAAATGGTATTTTTCAAGAAATGGTCATGCAGCCCCAGCATTTGGGAGGCGGAGACAGGAGGATCACAGTTCAAGACCAGTCTGGGAGCTTCATAGGAGTGCAAGGCCAGCTTGGTCTACATGGGACCCTGTCTCAAAACAACAACAGCAAAATGACGATGGATGCTATTGGATAGTTTCAAATGAGCAGAGAGCTTTAAAAAATAAGGCTCGGTGAAAAGCAATAATCACCATTTATTTATTATAGAGGCATTTTAAGTCATGAAAGTGAATGTAAGCCTTTGTTTCCTCTGGGTCTAGAAAATTTCACTTCTAAATCTTTTACAGCAAAAAGTAGCAGAGTTGACTTCTGGCTGTCCATTCAAAAGAATCATACTGCTAATCATGAGAAAGCCAGTGAAGAGAGATGGACTATGTTAGCAAGGTCTCAAAGCCCAGCTCAACCTTTTCCAGGCTTACAAACATCAACTGAAGCACAGTATTCTAGCCCACTGACTGTACTCTGACAGTGAGCAGAGATTACAAAATAAAGAAAGCAAAATGTCTACTGTATGAGAGAGAATCTCCTGGAAGACATGCCTTAGATCAGTGCTACAGAAAGAGTTATAGGGGGCTGGAGAGATAGCTCAGCAGTTAAGGCACTTGCCCTTAAAGCCTAAGGGCCTGGGTTCAATTCCCTGGTACCCAAGTAAAGCCAGATGCACACAGTGGTGCATGCATCTTGAGTTCATTTGCAGCAGCCGGAGGCCTTGGCACGCCCATTCTCTGTCTCTCTTCTCTCTATCCCTCTCTGCCTGAAAATAAATTGAAAAAAAAATTTTTAAAGAAAGTTTCATGGAAGGAGGGAGGAAAGTAAATCCCTGACCCCTGGTCCCAAGGTTATGGTTGAGAATTTCACAGAAAGGTGAGAGATTAGATTAGAATAGTTTCCCTAAATTTTAGTTATCCACAGCTAGTCTCACATTTTGCTAGAACCACATGCTTTCTATATTGCTGTTTGCTTAATGTATGTGTTCAGTCACTTAGAACCATATGCTGCAGGCATGTCAGCAACTGCCTGCAATCCTAGCTACTCTGGAGGGTGATGCAAGGGGATGCAAGCTTGAGGCCTACCTGGGTAATATTCTACCCCTGGCAACTTAGTGAGATGTCTTTAAAGAAAGAGGCACGGGTGGGGGTGGTTGGAGGTGCTAAGGAGAAAAATCAGTGGTAGAGTGCTTCCTAGACAATGCAGCTATGCAATGTTTAGGTTTAATCTCTAGTATAGGGGAAAAGGGGCAATTTATAGCTATAATTGTTTCCTCATTTTCATTTGAAACATAGCACATTTGATTAACATGATGATGGTGGTCATATGAATATTATTATAAATGTTGGGCTAAGGAAAGACTTGAAAAAATTATATATATATATACACATATACACACACATATATATATGTGTATGTGTGTATGTATTTCTACTTTATTAAGGCTTTTCACTATGATGTCAAACAAATGCATTTTAACTTAGGAATTTATCTATTTAGAAACACATTTGTATTACTTATTTCTGTTGTTGCTATGATCTGATAAGAAGCAGAAGTGTTATGTGGCGGGTTACATCATGTCTGCTGTCAGGAAGCAGAGAGCTCTGGAAGCAGGGCCAGTCTACAAGCCTCAATGAGCAACCACCTCCCTCATCCTTACTTCCTCCTAAAGGTTCCACAGTTTCCCAAAATAGTCCCACCACTAGAGGACCAAGCATTCAAACACATAAACCTATGGGAGACATTTCTCATCCAAAACACACCGCCATCTGTATCATTTGCTCTTCTAATGATCCATGACTTCTCTTCTTCTTGTGGCTGCTTCCAAGTATGGTTCACTGTGGTTGTTCCTTACTTTCAATCCTTGGGACACTTCTCAGACACTTGTTAACTTTTTAAAATGATTTTTAAAATATTTAATTTATATATTTTATTTGAGAGAGAAAGAAAGAAAGCAGAGAGAGAGAGAGAGAGAATAAATGGGCATGCCAGGGCCTCTAACCACTGCAAATGAGCTCCAGACGCATGTGCCACCTTGTGCACCTGGTTTACGTGGATACTGGGGAATCAAACCTGGGTCCTTAGGCTTTGCAGATGTGGTGGTTTGATTCAGGTGTCCCCCATAAACTTAGGCGTCCTGAATGCTAGGTTTCCAGCTGATGGAGATTTGGGAATTAAAGCCTCCAGGAGGCAGTGTATTGTTAAGATTATGGTATAGCCCATTTGCCAAAGTGTGTGTTGGCACAAAATCCTATTGCTGTTGACCACTTGATGTTGGTGAGGAAGTGATGTTCACCCTCTGCTCATACCATCGTTTTCCCCTGCCATCATGGAGCATTCCCCTCGAGCCTGTAAGCCAAAATAAACCCTTTTTTCCCACAAGCTGCTCTTGGTCAAGGGATTTCTGCCAGCAGTGTGAACCCGACTGCAACAGCAGGCAAGCACCTTAACTATCTCTCCAGGTCCTGATTTACTAATTTAATGGTAAATTACTCATCGCCAAGATGATACATATTCAACAGTTTGTAATACTTTAGGAGAGTTGATGAAATATTGTGTAACAAAATGTAGATGTCATAATTTTACTTTGAATTTCATTACTCAATTGACCATTATAGTTACCATTTGTTGAAAGGACTAAGGTGAAAAAGTATTCATATTCTCTTTAATATTGTTGTGGAATCTTAGTTCTAATATTAAGTAAAGTTAAACAGAAGTTTCATCAGTGTGCTGCAAAGTGACTAAGTACCAAAACCAAAGATAGTGGCACTGGCTGAGTTCTTGAGACTGTCTGAAGAGGAAGCCATACAGTAGGTAAGGTGTTAACGATGAGCTTTGAAGAGAAGAAAAATGATCTG
This sequence comes from Orientallactaga sibirica, assembly GCA_036365145.1. Taxonomy (NCBI): domain Eukaryota; kingdom Metazoa; phylum Chordata; class Mammalia; order Rodentia; family Dipodidae; genus Orientallactaga; species Orientallactaga sibirica. The sequence continues at coordinate 1,649,700 of JAEOAD010000024.1, forward strand.
CAAAATATTTAGAGATGGTAATTTTGAGGAAAATTAGAACATAGTAAAACTAATCTTGCAAATTTCACTAGCTATGATAATTACAGAAAAATCTACAAATATCTTGCAGATTATCCTGAACAATGTGTCAGATAATGTGATAAAAAAAACACAGTCTTGGGCTGGAGAGATGGCTTAGGGGTTAAGGCGCCTGCCTCATAAGCCTAAGAACACTGGTTCCAATCTCAAGCGGTTCCAATCTCCAGGTCCCACGTTTTGCCAGATGCAAAGTGACACAAGGGCGCAATGCCGCACTTGACCACAAGGGGGCGCACACACCTGGATTTCATTTGCAGCAGCTGAGACACTGCTGGCGTGCCCATCTCTGTCTTCCTCTACCTCTCTCTCTCTGTCTCCCTCTGTGTCTCTTTCCAAAAAAATAATAAAAAAAATTAAAAAACAACAACAACAACAACCTCAAAAAAAAAAAAAAAAAAAACACAGTCTTGGTCCCAACTAGCTAAAATGGTAAATTCAGAGATTTTAAAGGAATATGGCAAGGTGGTAAGCTGAGTGTTTGAAATGCACTAAAGAACTAAAATAAATGCAGCCTTATCTTAATGTTGTGAAATCAAACGACGCCAGTTTCTCTTTATATACTTTTGAAAAGGATGTTGGAAATCTGTTGGAAAGTGATTTTTTTATTTAAAGAAAAATGAATAAGAGTAAATTGAAGTGAATCCAGAAGATACATTATACTGTGGTGATTGATTTTATAAGTGGGTGCACCTAGCTCCTTTAGATGGTTTAAAATATATAAGGTTTTGATTTATGTACCTTTAAAAGGAATCCATATATAGTGGTATGTTTTGGAGCCATTGCTTTGGTAAATGTTGTGATTGCCTGTTTCTCTTACTTGGTGATTGTCTGGAAGGTTTGTATAAATGTGATTTCATCTGCTGGACATGCTGACCAAACAGGTGTCGACTCTTCACCCAACTCAGGCCAGAGTACCTCCCTGACATTTCCCTTCAGAGTCAAGAGTCATTGTCTCTGGAGTGGAAACTTAGAAGTCAATGGTAAATTCTGCCATGAATGTATGAGACAGAAAGAAGAAGGATGATATCAGGAAGTAGGAGACATGTAGAGACAGAATTGTGCTTCTAATCAGTCCAGTAACTTTCTTTTCTTTTTCTTTTCTTTTTTTTTTTTTTTTTTTTTTTGGTTTTGCATTAAGGTCCAGGTCTCACTCTGGTCCAGGCTGACCTGGAATTAACTATGTAGTCTCAGGATGGCCTTGAACTGAGGAGTGATCCTCTACCTCTGCCTCCATACCTCCTCCCCTGCCTTCTGCTTTCTTGTATTGATTATGGCGCTCCTCTTTCATTTTCTTCCTCCTCTTCCTTGAACTAACTTGATTTCTGCCAGCTCCTCTTTCAGCATTTTCTTTATAATTTTTGAGATGAAGGTATATATATAATCAGGCTAGTCTTGAACTCATGATCCTCCTACTTCAGCTTCCCTAGTGCTGGGATCAGAAGCATGCATCACCACACCCAGCTAACTCCAGCCTTCTTTAAGAACCTCTTTTATGTGCTTAGGTTCCATGGAATCCTTTGTTACATATTCTATTTCTCTTTTTAAATTTATATTAGGTATTGGTTTTTTAAAACTTTTTATTGACAACATCCATGAATACAGACAATATACCATGATCATAATCCCCTCTCGCTACTCTTCCTTTCCCCCCTCCACAGAATTTCTTCTTGTTTCCAGCTAGTCTTTCTTCTATTTTGATATCATCATTGTTTTCCCCTCCTGTTATACAGGTCTTATGTAGGTAGCATCAGCCATTGTGAAGTCATAAATATCATGGCCACTTTGGGTCTGGAAGACAGTATTGTAAGCACGCCTCCACTTCCTTTGTCTCTTATACCCTTTCTGCTACCTCTTCTGCAATGGACTCTGAGCCTTTGAGGGTGTGCTAAAGATGTCTTAGTGCTGAACACTCCACTGTCACTTCTTCTCAACAGTTTGGTGAATTTCGAGTCTCCCCAGTGGCCACTACCACTCTAAAAGAGAAGCTTCTCTAACTAAAAGTGAAAATTATATTAAGGATTATTGACACCAAATAATTAGGCAAGTTTTGGTTTACTGCACTTCCACTTTGATATATATATATATATATATATACATATATATATATATATATATATATATATATATGACATTAATATGGATTTGGAAACGTTCAATGAAATGTAAAGGGTATTTGACATATTTAGTGACATAAAAGAGGAGTCTAAAGTAATAGGATATGTGTATTATCTAGATCAAGCAAAGCATCAAATAAAGATATACTATTTTACAGAATGGTTTAAATTTATAACAAAAACATTGAATATATGTAAATTTAGTGTAGGAAGGAATATTAATGTATGTTTTGGAATATTTTAGTAAATTTGTGATTCCAGACTTGATTGTCTGAAGGTTTGTATAAATGTGTCATCCCATCACTTGGGAGTCTGATGCAAGAGTATCTCTTGGAGTTCAAGGCCAGCTTAGGTTACACAGCAAGACATTGTCTCACAATTTTTTTTTTAAAGATGCACTTTTGTTTTTTAAAATATTTTTATTTATTTGCAAGCAGAGAGAGATAGATGTGTGTGTGTGTGTGTGTGTGTGTGAGAGAGAGAGAGAGAGAGAGAGAGAGAGAATGGGCATACCAGGGTCTCCAGCTGCTACAAATGGAATCCAGATGTATGTGCCACTTTGTGCATCTGGCTTTACATGGGTGCTGAGGACCTGAACTCAGGTCATTAGTCTCTGCAGACAAGTGCCTTAACCCCTGAGTTATCTCTCCAGCTCCAAAAGATGAGTTTTTAAATTGTACATGCATGCAAAGCCCTCAGATCCCATAGAATAAAATATATATTGCAGTCAGGTTCACATTGCTGGCAGAAGTCACCCGACCAAGAGAAGCTTGTGGGAATAAAGGCTTATTTTGACTTATAGGCTCAAGGGGAAGCTCCATGATGGCAGGAGTAAACTATGGCAGGAGCAGAGGGTGGACATCACCTCCTGGCCAACATGAGGTGGACAACAACAGCAGGAGAATGTGCCAAACACTGGCAAGGGAAAACTGGCTATAACACCCATAAGCCCACCCTCAACAATGCACTGCCTCCAGGAAGCGTTAATTCCCAAATCTCCATCAGCTGGGAACCTAGCATTCAGCACACCCTAAGTTTATGGAGGACACCTTAATCAAACCACCACCATATACTATATAAATTTATTCTGGGGCTGGAGAGATGGCTTAGCGGTTAAGGTGTTTGCCTGCGAAGCCTAAGGATCCTGGTTTGATTCTCCAGGTCCCACATAAGCCAGATGCACAAGGGGGTGCATGCGACTGGAGCTTGTTTGCAGTGGCTGGAGGCCTTGGCACACCTATTCTCACTCTCCCTCTCTCTGTCTCTAATAAATAAATTTAAAAAAATAAAATCTTTAAGAAAACTTTATTCAGCCATCTGGTTTTGTACATATCTTATTAGTAAAAAAATGCTCATTTTGAAAAGTACAGTTACATTTTGTTTCTGGGTTCTCTATATGAATATAAATATATATATATTTATGGAAATTGGCTTAGTTGGTTTATGAAGACCAAGGAGTTCCATAATATGCTGTCTATAACCTGGAGAATCAGGAAAAATATTGAAGTAATTCAGTCTAAATCCAAAGCCTGAGTACCAGAATATTTGATGTCCATGGGCCAAAGCAGATGGTGTCCCAGCTGAAGAAGAGAGAAATCACATGTTCTCTACCTGTTTGTCTTATCCCTCAACAAACTGAACAACTCATACTCACACTGGTGAGGATGGATCTTTAATCAGGTTAAGAATTCAAGAGTTTAGTTCTCCTAGAAATGTCCTCAGAGAAACAATCACTAATATTTGGGCAACCAAGTATCTACATGCCCCTTAACCTAGTCAATCTTGCATGTAAAATTTGTCATCACTTATTTAAAAAAAATAAAATCATCTTCCCACCATCACTCTGAGATCTGCTCTAGTAACATATGTATATGCTCTTTCAGCATTGTTTGTTTGCAAGGTAGCATCTTGCTCTAGTCCAGGCAGACCTGGAATTCACTATGTAGTCTCAGGGTGGCTTTGAACTCACAGAAATCCTCCTACCTCTGTCTCCCAAGTGCTAGGATTAAAGGCGTGCACCATCATGACCACCTTGCTTTCAGCATTTGTTATTTAAATTTCATGTTCAATTATGTTCATATTCTCGTAAATTTTTAGTAACTATTTCAAACTACACTAATCCCATATACCACATTGATTAATGAGTTTAATATTTAAGTTACTAAATATGTGGTTTTTCACTAAGTGATTTAAATAAAGTCTCCCTGAGTGCCAGGATCCTATTTATCATATTCATTGCTATTTCCTCATGCTTGACACTTGAAAAAAATTTGATAAAATGATTTGGTATAAATGGAAAGTCAACAATCTTATTCAAGGACATACATATAGTAAACAGTATAAAATCAAATTAAGTGAAAATGAGTCACAATAGCAATGAATATGTGATTCTCAGTATTGTAAGTTCTGTTCAAAGCATTTAGTATAATTTTAACTAATCATTGCATAAGTGATTTAATGTTTTTATCCTCTGATTAAGGGGCAGGGCTCATAACTGCTGATCTTATCACTGTGTTGTGCCTGGTCACATAAATGGTTCATAGAGTAAGATCAATAAATCCCCACTGAATGAAAGACTGGTTTAATCATTTAGCCTTGGGCTATTGCAATTTCTTTTTCTCTTTTACTTTATTTTAAGTTTTTTTTTTTTTTTTTGAGAAAGACAGAGAGAGAGGGAGAGGAAGACAGATAGAAATGGGCGTGCCAGCAGCCTCTCAGCTGCTGTGAACGAAATCCAGATGTGTGCGCTCCCTTGTGGTCAAGTGCGGCATTGTGCCCTTGCATCACTTTGCATCTGGCTAAACGTGGGACCTGAAGATTGGAACCGCTGGAGATTGGAACCTGCGTTCTTAGGCTTAGGAAGCAGGTGCCTTAACCACTAAGCCATCTCTCCAGCCCCTCTTTTATTTTTTTAAGCAGAGTCTTTCTCCAGCCTAAGCTAACCTGTAACTCACTCTAGCCCTGGCTGGACTCACAGTGATCATCCCACCTCAGCCTCTGGGATTAAAAGCATGGACTACCATTCCTGGCTTTATTTGTTGAACTATATATTCAAAGTAATTCCTTTACCATTATATGGTGAATAAGATGAGGTTAGTGCTGCCATGCTCTGAGTGGCACTTGGGATGCAACACTCCAGCTTGCTGACCTTTTTTCCTTAACCTACTGTCATTCTTGAGGCTGTTCCAAGTGGAGCCATTGGGCTATTTAGAAAAATCCCTTCAATTCCAAGTAAAATGGCAGCATAGTAGCCATGCCAAAGCAGCCTAGGCCGGGAAATAAGCAAAAAAAACAGCAAAATACACTCTTCTACTGAAAAGTGTGAAGGTATGTAAGTTATTATCAAGCATAGCAGAGAAGCAGGAGGGACTCAGCTCTTCTATAAAGGAGGAATCCAGCCAGAATCCTGCTGAGGTGCCAGTGGCCCCAGTCCATGCCCGCCTGACTGAATGGCAGAGCCACAGGAGCAGAAACCAGGTGGATGGCTTTTCCACTCACACCAGCCTCCTTGAAAAGTCAAAAAAAAAAAAAAAAAACTCAAAGGGAAGATAGCAGGGACCAGCTGAACAGCTGCTGAAGGAGAATACAAATGGGACCAGCTGAGCAGCTCCAGTACAACTCCAGGCATCCTGCACAGACTCCCATCCCCCAACACCAACGCCACAAACCAACAGAGAACTCATTCACTCCCCAGTTGCATGGTATCCAGCAAAGCCGATCAGGACACCAGACCCACAGAGCAACAGAGAGGGATTGAGGTGAGCACTCAACAATGGTGAGATTGGAAGCCACCACAAAAGGTAACAAAAGGTTAAAGCCTACTTACACAAAGCCTGCACTGGAAGTGCTAATCTCTGGTATCTCGGCCTGCAGTGGAGGTGCTAATCTCCTTTTCCATGTTAGGGCACTTTATGTGCTACACTGGAGAGACATTCTTGGTTGGTTTTACCATTCTTAAATAAGCTATATTTTGGTGGTGACTATTGTCGCCTTTGACATTTCCTAATTTATAGGGCTTTTGTCATTTTACTCTGTCATTATTGGGGGCAGGGTCTGACTTGGCCACAGGCTGACCTGAAACCCATTCCAGACCAGAAATCTCAACCTCCCAGTTGACAGGATTAAGGATGTGGAGCTACACACACCTTTAGGGACTTTGGCTTCACTTATTTATTTATTTTCTTTTATTTTTCTTTTCTTTTTATTTTTTTATTGACAACTTCCTTAATTGTAGACAATATCCCATGGTACTTCCCTCCCTCCCCCCACTTTCCTCTTTGAAACTCCACTCTCCATCATATCCCCTCCCCCTCTCAATCAGTCTCTCTTTTCATTTTGATGTCATCATCCTTTCCTCATATTATGATGGTCTTGTGTAGGTAGTTTCAGGCACTCTGAGGTCGTGGATATCCATGCCATTTTGTGTCTGGAGGAGCACGCTGTAAGGAGTCCTACCCTTCCTTTGGCTCTTACATTCTTTCCGCCACCTTTTCCACAATGGATCTGGAGCCTTGGAATGTGTGTTTGAGATTTTTAGTGCTGAGCACTCCTCTATCACTTCTTCTCATCACCATGGTGACTTCTGAGTCATCCCAGGTCACCGCCATCTGAAAAGGGAAGCTTCTCTAACCAAAAGTGAGAGTAGCATTAATATATGGGTATGGACATTAAGAGAAGTGCTTACTGGGCAGTTTGGTGAGCATAGTATTTACACTTAGCCAGATACCAGCAGACGTTACACCGCTAGCGCTCATGACTACCCCTATTGCAGGTTTTCAGTATCAGGGATGTATTCCCTCCCATGGAGTGGGCCTCCAGTCCAATTAGAGAGCAGTAGGTTTCCCCCATAACAAACGTGCCACTATTGCACCCATTGGTTCACTTGGTCCACCTGGCCAAATTTAAAACTTGCAGTGTTCACTACTGAGTATCTTCACTGGTGTTTTTTCCTCTCCCCCATTGACCTGCATGCAGTATAGCTTTTCCAACTTTCTGTCAGCTGGCCCACATGGAGGAGGCTTTCAGCTCAGCTCCAGCAGGATTTCTCAGTGACCTTGCAGCCCAAGTATGTGGAGTCTTCAGCAATAGGGTCTTACCATCTATTCCTGGTGGGAAACCAAGGGCCTTGGCAGACTTTGTCTTTATTATATTATCTGTTTGTTTTAAACTCTTGCATAAATACTCTGTTCTGGTATTTATTGCTCAGTTGAATTTTAGAATTTGCCAGTAAATTGCTCTACCCAGTCTACTAGAAAAATTGAATAGCAAACTCAACACCTAGGGTCATTTCTGCTGTTTCTCTTTGAGTAGGAGTGCTACACTTGTCACCTTAAAATCCTACCCTGAAGATATATAAAGTTGGATTTACATGGCTAAGAATACTGTAGATAATTAGAAAACCTAAACATCAAATTAACACAAGATGCAAAAAACTCTATAATACAAGAAACACAAAAAAATCAAGACAATACAATCAGAACAATTATAAATCCATCAGAAATGACCTTCATTGAGACTGTTTTAGATAAAATGCCTAACAAAGATTTTAAAAAATGATTAGAAGAAAACAAAGGAATCAAAGAAGAAAACAAAGGAATAAAAGAAGAACACAAACTCTTAAAGGAAAACACAGGAAACCAACTTAATGAAATAAGGAGGTCAATACAGAACATGAGTAAGGAATAAGAAATAATGAAAAAATACCAATCAGGAATACTAGAAATGAAAAAACAAATAACTCAAGTAGAAAAACTCTGTAGAAAGTCTCATCCAAGAGCCTCACCTTTCCATAAAAGATAGACACTATTTTAGGGTTAAATATTGGAAAATTATATTTCAAGCAAATGAGACTAAAAACATGCAAGTGTCAGTATTCTAATATCTGACAGGGGAGATTTCAAACAAACATTAGTTAGGGAAAGATAAGGAAGGTCACTTTGTAATGATTAAAAGAACACTTCAACAGGAGGATATTGTGATTCTAAACATATATTCACTTAACATGGGGGGGGGGACTCCCAATTTCATCAAATAAACACTATTAGAATTAAGGTCACAGATAACACCAAACACAGTTATAGTGGGTGACTTCAATACCCCACTCTCATCAATCCTGCCAAAAAATAGAGAAGAATCTGGATTAAATGAGGTCATAGAACAAATGGACCTAACAGTTATCTACAGATCATTTCATCCAAATCCTGCAGAATACATATGCTTTTCAGCAGCACATGGAATATTCTCTAAAATAGACCAAATATTAGGACACAATATAAACCTTAACAAATACAGGAAAATTGAAATAATTCCTTGCACTGTATCTGATTACAATGGGATTAAACTTCAACTCTAGAACAAGAAAAGCTATAGCATACACAAACGGTACACTACTTAATGTTTAATAAGTCAATGAAGAAATCAAGAAGGACATAAAAAAATTCATAGAACAAAAAGGTAATGAGAACACAACATACCAAAATCTGTGGTACACAATGAAGGCAGTCCTGAGAGGGAAATGTATAGCTTTAAGTGCCTATATTAAGAAATTAGGAAGGTCAAAGTAAACAACTTAATGCTTCACCTTAAGGCCTTAGAAAAAGAAGAAGGAAAACTGAAAATCAGTAGACGGGAAGAAATAATAAAGATTAGGGCATAAATTTATGAAGTAATCCCCCAGCTTAAAATACAAAGAATCAATGAAACAAAAAGTTGGTTCTTTGAAAGGATAAACAAGATTGATAAACCCTTAGCAAATCTGACCAAAAGAAAGAGAGAAGAGACACAAATTAATAAAATTAGAGATGAAAAATGCACCATTACAACAGATACCAAAGAAATTCAGAAAATCATAAAGATATACTTTAAGAACAGATACTCAACTAAGTTTGAAAATATGAAAGAAATGGATGACTTCGTTGATTCATAAGACCTATCAAAGTTAAATCAAGATGAGCTATAGCCGGGTGTGGTGCCGCATGCCTTTAATCCTAGCATTTGGGAGGCAGAGGTAGGAGGATCACCGTGAGTTCTAGGCCACCCTGAGACTACATAGTTAGTTCCAGGTCAGCCTGGACCAGAGTGAGACCCTACTTTGCAAAACAAAACAAAACAACAACAACAAAAAGATGAGATAAACCACTTAAATACACCTATAACAAGAATGGAGATCCAAGGACTTATAAAAATATCTCCCAACTGAAAAGTCCAGTCTCAGATGGATTCACTGCTGAATTTTATCAGACCTTCATGGAAGAACTAACCCCAATGCTTCTCAAACTTTTCCATAAATTAGAAAAGGAAGGAATCCTACCAAACTCCTTTTATAAAGCCAGCATCACCCTGATACCAAAACCAGACAAATATAGGATAAAAAAAGAAAATTACAGACCCATCTCCCCCATGAACATAGATGCAAAAATTTTCTACAAAATATTGGCAAACAGAATACAAGAATATATCAGAAAGATCATTCACCCTGACCAAGTAGGCTTTATCCTAGAGATGCAGGGATGGTTCAACATATGCAAATCAATAAATGTACTGCATTATATAAATGGACTGAAGGACAAAAATCACATGATCACCTCATTAGATACAGGAAAAGCATTTGACAAAATCTAACATCCCTTCATGATAAAAGTTCTACAGAGACTGGAAATAGAAGGAACATATCTCAACATAATAAAGGCTATTTATGACAAACCTACAGCCAACATAATACTAAATGGAGAAAAACTTGAAGCTTTTCTACTAAAATCAGGAACAATACAAGGGTTACTACTGTCCCCACTTTTATTTAATATAGTACTGGAAGTCTTAGCCATAAAAATAAGGCAACAGACACTCATAAAAGGGATACACATTGGAAGGGAAGAGATCAAATTATCATTATTTGCAGATGATATGATTCTATATATAAAGGACCCTAACGACTGTACCAGCAAACTGTTAGAGCTGATGATCACTTATAGCAGTGTAGCAGGATACAAAAACACACAGAAATCAGTAGCCTTCCTATATAGTAAAAACAAACATGTGGAGGATGAAATCAGGGGATCACTCCCATTCACCCAAAAAAAAAAAAAAAAAGTAAAGTACTGCTGGATTACTGCAGAACTTGTGCATCTGACTTTTCATGGCTACTGTGGAATTGAACCTGGGTCCTTAATCTTTACAGGCAACCACCTTAACTGCTGAGCCATCTCTCTAGCTCCATTTTCCTCTTTGTTTTTATATTGACTACATTAGCAATATAATGAATTATATTGTAGAAAATAAAAGCATATTATAGGGCTGGAGAGATGGTTTAGTGGTTAAGTGCTTGCCTATGAAGCCTAAGGACCCCGGTTCGAGGCTCCCCAGGACTCACGTAAACCAGATGCACAAGAGGGAGCATGCATCTGGAGTTCATTTGCAATGGCTAGAGGTCCTGGCATGCTCCTTCTCTCTCTCTCTCCCTCTTTCTCTGTCAAATAAATAAATAAATAAAATCTTAAAAAAGAAAATAAAAGTAGCCGGGCGTGGTGGCGCACGCCTTTAATCCCAGCACTCGGGAGGCAGAGGTAGGAGGATCGCCGAGAGTTCGAGGCCACCCTGAGACTACATAGTTAATTCCAGGTCAGCCTGGACCAGAGTGAGACCCTACCTCGCAAAAAAAAAAAAAAAAAAAAAAAAAAAAAAAAAAAAAGAAAATAAAAGTATATTATAATATTATAACAGTATCACATAATACATGCTAGAGATTGTTTTTTGAGATTTTTAAAATACAACAAAAAGTCAAAAAAGCATCCAGATTTGTATTATCCAACTAAGTGTACATATTATTATAGTGCTTCCTTTTTATTGATTTATCTTTGTGGTGGTGGGGATTGAACCTATGGCCTTGCATTCTCTAGACAAGTGTTCTATCTCTGAAGTATATCACCAGCCCTATGCTTTCCATTCTTTTTTATTTAAAGAAATAAGCTATGGATACAGTCAAAAATACTCTTGCGTAGCTCCCCTTTATTTGATTTTCTTTTGTTTCTATTTCCACCTAATCAATCAGTGTTCTTTTGTACATATCTCAAATTTATACTTACACTTGTAAACACACATATATGCATCCAGATATTGGTATATTCATGCTGTATGTGCAGTATGGAGGGACTAGCCAATACATTATTCACATATGGCTAACGGCTATAGTACTTGAGAATGCAGATAAAGAATCATTTCCATCGTCATAGAGAGTGCTTTTGGAATACGTACATTTATGCTACTCAAGGGTTTTGTATCATTCATAGATGTAAATTGCTTAAGGAACAAGATTTACTTTTTTTTTATTATTGTTTTTTATTGACTTTTATACTCACATACAAAGAAAAAACCCACGTGATATTTCCCGAACAAGATTTACTTTACCTGCTTAAACTACTTCTCCTTGGGAGGCTTAGATAGGAGGATCCTGAGTTTAAGGCCTGCTTGGGCTCCATAGTGAGACTGTATTCATTAGTTCTATATCACTGAGTCCACAATACCTGACAGAAATATACCTCCTTCATATCCCCTCCCTCTTTCAATCAGTCTCTCTTTTATTTTGATGTCATCATCTTTTCCTCCTATTATGAGGTCTTGTGTAGGTAGGGCCAGGCACTGTGAGGTCATGGACATCCAGGCCATTTTGTGTCTGGGAAAGTGCATTGTAAGGAGTCCTAACTCTCCTTTGATTCCCGCCTCCTTTCTGCCATCAATTCCATAACGGGCCCTGAGCCTTAGAAAGTCAGATAGAGATGTTTCAGTGCCGAACACTCCTGTCACTTCTTCTCAGGACTATGGTTCCTTTTGAGTGATCCCAGAAGTTACCACCATCTGAAAAGAGAAGCTTCTCTAATCAAAAGAGAGAATAGCATTAATATATGGGTATGTTCAGATTCAAACCATAACAAAGACCCTGTCCCACTCCTCAATAAATGATTCTTTTCTGGAGGGGCTATGTACTCTTATAATTTCATTTTTTTATTGTTGCTTCTAGTCCTGCTTGCCTGTATTCTTCTTTCCTTTGCCATAGGAGTATGCCTCCCTTCACTGAAGTGATATAGGTAAAATAGAAGTGATTCTCTCTCTCTCTCTCTCTCTCTCTCTCTCTCTCTCTCTCCCTGTCTCTCATGAATTTATACTATTAAGTCCAAGAACATTTAATTCCCCTTTCTTTTCTTTTTGATATCAAAGTTCCTTTGCTAGCCTTAGGATTTCCCTCAATATTAGCTCATTATAGATTTTATATCTTCTATAAACCAGTGATTTACCTAGTCAAAAATGGAAACTTGCATTTTCTTTTTAAAAATATTTTATTTATTTATTGGAGAGAGAGGGGGGAAGGAGGGAGGAGGAGATGCAGATGGAGAGTATGGAGAATGGGTGCATCAGGGCATCCAGCCACTGGAGATGAACTCCAGATACATGCTCCACCCTCTGCTTCTGGTTTACCCGGGTCCTGGGGAATTGTATTTGGATCCTTGGGCTTCACAGGCAAGCACCTTAACCACTAAGTCATCTCTCCAGCCCTTCTTTTTTTTTTTAAATTTTGATTTATTTATTAGCAATAGACAGAGACAGAGAGAGAGAGAGAGAGAGAATGGGTGCACCAGGACCTCCAGCAACTGCAAACGAACTCCAGATGCATGCACCGCTTTGTGCATCTGGCTTATGTGGGTCCTGGGGAATTGAGCCTTGAACCAGGGTCCTTAGGCTTCACAGGCAAGTGCTTAACCACTAAGCCATCTCTCCATCTGCAGCCCTTCTTTTAAAAAAAAATTATTAGAGAGAGAGAGAGAATGAAAGAAGCAGATAAAGGGAGAAAAAATGGGCACACCAGGGACTCCTGCCACTGCAAACAAACTCCAAAGGCATGTGCCACCAAGTGCATCTGGCTTATGTGGGTACTGGGGAATTGAACCTGGGTCCGTAGGCTTTGCAGGCAAGCACCTTAACCACTAAGCTATCGTTCCAGCCCTAGAACTTTGCCTTTTTAAAAATGTTTTTATTTTTGAGAGAGAGAGAGGAAAAAAAGAGACAGAGAATGGGTGCACTAGGACTTTCAGCCTATTGCGAACAAACTCTAGATGTGTGAATCCCTTTGTGTGCATATGTGACTTTGGGCACTTGCATCACTGTGTATTTAGCTATGTGGGACCTGGAGATTTGAACATGAGTTCTTAGGCTTCGCAGGCAAACGCCTTAACTGTTAAGCCATATCTCTAGCCCAAAACTTGCATTCTCATGCAGTAAGCTGTTGCCATTTCCCACAGCATCAACTTATCTATGAAGAACAGTATTTCAATTTAAGATTTATTTTTACTTTTTATTTATTTATTTGAGAGGAGAGGAGGTAGCACATGAGTGTACATGACAGGGGCTTCTTGTAGCTGCAAACTAAATCCAGATGCATGCACTGCTTTGTGCATCTGGCTTTATGTGGGTACTGAGGAACTGAACCTAGATTGGCAGGCTTTGCAAGCAAGTGCCTTTGACTGCTGAGCCATCTCCCTAGCAGCATTAACTTAAGATTTTTTTTTTTTTGAGGTAGGGTCTCACTATGTAGTCTCAAGGTGGCCTCCAACTCATGGCAATCCTCCTACCTCTGCCTCCCAAATTCTGGGATTAAAGGCATGCACCACCATGCCCAGCTTAATTTAAGATTTTTTTTTTTTTTTGAGGTAGGGTCTCACTCTGGTCCAGGCTGACCTGGAATTAACTATGTTGTCTCAGGGTGGCCTCAAACTCACGGCGATCCTACTACCTCTGCCTCCTGAGTGCTGGGATTAAAGGTGTGTACCACCACACCTGGCTTAATTTAAGATTTTTGATGTGGTTAGTGTAAGTCATTTTTTTTTGTCCTTAAGCTTTTATTTGGAAATATTTTAAACCTAGGAAAAGGTTGAAAAAATAAAACAAGCACCAAGATCCTTCAATCAATACATACATTTTAAATATTTTATCATATTTTCTCCTCTTCCACATTCACGTATATACATGTAGTATAAACATATTAATATTTAATATGCTCATTATTGCAATATATGTTGTATAATATAAATATATATCAAATCGCATATGTAAGTTGTAGATTCAACTCTATCACTAAGTGCTTTGGCATAGAATTCCCAAGATTGCCATAATCATACCTAATGAAAATACCACTAATACACCATAATTCCAATATACTATGTATGTAGTGTCTGGTCTATATTCAAATGTCTGCAATTGGCCACAAATAACTTAAGTGTTTTTTTAGACTTAGAATTTAGTATTTTCTTTTCTCATGCTTCTCTTTAATTTGGATGAATTCCCTCTTATTTCACCAGGCCAGGCCTTGTGTTAGTTTGAACAGATGGCCCCAATATATTCAGTGTTTTATTAGTTTGTAGTTTGCATCTGTAGCCACCTTGCTGGAGGCAATGTCACTGGGTGGATCTTAAGGTGTGGTGGTGGGTTTAGGATTTTAATCTAAAGATATGCAAAGTGTGCCTAGCTGGAGTTCCTGAAGTGTGTGCTGTGCTGTGTGGTTTTTGGCTTGTGGCCTCTCTCTCTGTGTTCGGTCCTGTGAAAGCTGGCCAGCTTCTTCTGCCATTATGGAACTTCCCCTGGATCTGTAAGCTTCAATAAATAATATCCCTTCCTCCATAACTGTGCCTGATCTGGAAGTTCATATCAGCGAACCTGAAGCTGTCTGATATACCATGTAATGTGCCATATTCTGGAGTTCTTTGTGTTCTAATGTTTCTAACTTGTTCTATTATCCCTCTTATGTGTTTCACATTCATGCTTCCATCTAGACTTGGATGCCTCATCCTTGTATCATTAACATTTTGCATCAGACAATTCTTTTGTTAGAGTTACGGAAGTGTCCTGTGCCTTATAGGTTGTTTAGTAGTAATCCTGGCCTGTACCTATCCACTCTCAAGTTGTGACATCCCAAAATGTCTCCAGACATTGCTAATTGTATTCAGGGAGCTGTGGATCTTGCCTTGGCTGAGAGCCACTGCCTACAAGCTTAATTAAGTGAAGGTTAATTGCAGTGAGCACATAGTAACATCAGATTGTGCCATTGTGATTCTAGCGCTGGTCTAAAATTGAGATTTTGTTCTCTGATGCAGTTTTCCTTTTGATTCAATATTAATCTTTCCTCCAGTGGCTTTTAGTAGCATCTGGTGAACTTTGCATCAATCAGTCATGACTCATTATGGAAGTGGTGATTTTTTTTCTATCATTTGTTATAATGTGGAATTCCTAAGAAAGAACAGGGTTCACCCCAGCTCTCATTTTAGTACTGAAATCCAGACATTCTCAAAAATCCAATATGGGCCATCAATTATTGTCATTATTTTGTTTGATGCTCATATTGTACCAAATTTCTCTAGTAGGAGTCACATTTTTGATATAGTGGGATTTACTATTTTGTGGGACATTTTATTGACGTCATAAACACCATGCAATGACGAGTTTTAGTTGCATTATAGTGAAAACGTGTTAAGATTCTCATTTATCCAGAAAGGAATTCTGATGATATTCTGGGACAGCATATCATCTTTACAATTAACAAGTTACATTAACTAGGATTTAACAACCAATAAAAATGCTGGCAAGATGGGTTGGATAGATGGCTCAGTGGTTAAAGGCGCTTGTTTGCAAAGCCTCATGGCCTGAGTTCATTCCCCAGTACCCACGCAAAGCCAGATGCACAAAGTAGCAAATGTGTCTAGACTTCCTTTGCAGTGGCAGGTAGTCTTGCCACTGCCCTTACACACACACCTCTCTCTCCTCTCTCTCTCTCTGCTTCTGTCTTTGTCAAATAAAAATAAATAAATAAAAATATTTAAAATACTAGCAAGCTAATTTTGAGTCATCTATTTACCTTTAAAATAACAAGCGTTTTTTCCCCCTGGATCCTGCCACGGATGACCTGTACATATTAAGAGATATACTTGTATCATATACATCTTCCACTACTGGAAATTGTAAAGACCAGGGTGGATTAACTTCTGATTCTAAAAGTGCTTGGAAACACGTTTCAGTAAAATTTATTAAAGCAATGTGTTTGGAAATAAATTTGACCTAAAGAAAGCACCGGGGTTTTAGAAGTATAAATCTTGGGAAGACTGAATGGAATTCCTCAGCTAAAATGAGAAGTCTGTGTATTGAGGGATTCATTCCCTTTCCTTAAGTACTACTGGTTTCCTCCCCTCCCTGGAGCGGCTGTCAATTACCAGTCTGTTTTTGAAACGATGACCTCAGTGGAAGCAGCCATAGCTAGCTGTGTGATGGAGTTTAAGCTTCGAAACCGTCTGCCTGCCCTTGGTCTTGGCAGCTGGGAGGCTGAGCTACTCCAGCACATTTCTTCACCCGGTCAGCCAGCGAGACAACTGACCGACTAGGTGGCTCAAACTTTTCAGCCAGCATCTCCGGGACAGCGTACCAATACGAATGCTCCTTTCTGATTGGCCCGCGCGAATCCGGACTGCCCAATCACGCTGGAGCGTCCTCACGCCTGCGCACTGGGGGAATCCGCGGAGAGCTTCAGCCCTAAGGAGCGCTGGCGAAGGGCACCGGCCAGAGGGCGCTGGCAGCGCGGCTCAAGTACCTGGGTTGGCAGCCCGTGCTGGGACCAGGGCACGCCCTGGAGGGAGCGGGAGGAGGGGGCGCGGTCGCATGAACCTGCCCCAGCCCCGCGGCCCCATTTCCCCAAGTGCAAGTTCTGCAGGGTCGCCCGTTCCCTTTGTCCGAGCCCATGTGCCCGTGCGGACTCCGGAGAAGCCGGCGCTGCTGCGCTTCTCTGGAAGGTGACGGGAGCGGCGCGAGTGCGGACCGGGGCGCTTGACCCCGGTGCGGCACGGGCCGGGCCGGGCCAGCGTCACCCCGGGCCTCGTGAGCGCGTCCCGCTGCGATCGCACCACCCGTCCCGTCCCGTCCCGTCCCCTCAGCTGCAGGTGTGCATCTTCCCAGTGACCCGACTCGGCGGCGCGGCAGGACGACGCCTTCCGCGGGCGGGCGGGCGGGCGACGCCCCGCGCTCGCCCTCACTCCTCCCGGCCCACACCCGGCCGCCCCGCGGCCGCTCGCAAAACGCGGCGAGCGGAACCGCACGCGGACGCGCCGGCCGCACTGAGCATGCCCAGAGCTGGAGCCGGCCGCAGGAGTTTTTCTTTCTTTCTTTTCTTTTTCTTTTTCTTTTTTTAGGGGGGGGGTCTCAAGTAAAAGACCTGTCCCCCACCCCACCTCAGCCCCTCCACCGCTCCCCCGGGGGCCCAAGCAGCTACCATGGCCGAGCTGCCCGGCGCGGCGTTGTCCCAGGCGGGTTGGTAAGTGCTCCGTACCGCCGGCCCCGGGCCTCGGACGCGCGGGGCGAGGGGCTGCGTGTCGGGGGACTCGGTCGCCGCCGCCCGCCCGTCCCCCCCTCCCGGCCTCTCCGGGGCCGGCTCCGCCCCCGGCGCCACGCGGAACCCCGCGACTCCCGCTCGTCTCCCCGCGGGGCGGCGGCGGCGGCGGCTGCGGCCTGGGCTCCGGCGGCGAGAGCGAGGCCCAGGCCGGAGCCGCGCAGCCCGCCCGCCCGCGTCCCGGGGACCTGCAGTGCCTTGCGGCCTGCGCGGCGCGGCCCGAGCCCGCGGGCCCGCAGGAAGTTGCCGGGCGGCCCCGAGCCCAGCCTAGCCCAGCCCGCACCGCCGCCCCGGGGCCGCCTCGGCCGGGGTCCTGGTTTCCACCGCGCCGCTGCCCTTCCTTTGCACACGCTCCTTGTCAAGCCCAGGGTGACCGCCTTGTCCACTCGTGGGGGTGACGGGAGGGGTGCTCCCTGCAACTTTTCTTGAAAGGATGCGTAAAGGCATTTTCACGTCCAAATCTTTGGGCTCAAAGCAATTACGGGTGATGTGAGATGAAGCCGTTTCGGGAACTGCGGCCATTTCAAGTGGTAAACATCCAGTTGAATTTACAGCCTCGCATGGGCACTGCCTGGCCTGATGGGTAGGGAAGAGGAGGAAATATTTGCCCCAGCTTTCTGTAGTGAGAAGGCACAGGGAGGTACCGAGACCACATCCAGCGGTCAAGAACAGGCGGAGTGCTATGGAATTGAAGGAGAGTTAATGTCCCGGGGAAGCAAGAAACTGCTTATGGTTTTGCAGAACTGCTCTTGATCCCCACGGCTCTGTTCTTGGAAGTAGGAATGTGTTCATTCAAGATGAAGTCCGAGGAGGAAGGTACCGGCCACAGACTACCAGTGCTTGCAAGATGTAAATTTGACTTTAATCATAATTTTTTTCATCAGTAGTGTGTTGTAAACCCACCAGTGCTCTTGGCTTTTATTATGGACTGGGGCTTATGTGCTCCATTTCACAGGTGCAGGGGATTGAGACAAGGAACTGTTAGGTAACTTTCCTTAGTGACGTGGCTAAGAAGTGGTGGAAACCACAGTTATGGTTCTTTCTTAATGCATGTTTCCTGCAGATTTTTTTTTCCAGGACATCGCCTGTACAACAAATAATAGTTAAAAAAATCATCTTATTTAGTTTTATTTTTGTTCTTTTAGCTGGAATCTTGCTTTTTAATTTCTTTACTTCCTAAGGCTGTCTGAACTATCCCAGAACACACTTCATTTTATTCTCACTGTATAGTCCAGGCTGGCCTTGAACTTATGGTCCTTCTAACTCAGCCTGTCTAGTGTTTGAACTAAGGGCTTATACCACCCCAGCCTTGGATGACTTCCGAGTTTATCCCCATTCCTCATTACATTGAGCCCAACTACTACAAACTGGTAATAGTTGATTTATAAATTTGGTCTTAAATACTTTCCAACATAATTCCACTTCCTCTAAAAATGTTAGTTTGCTCATTTGGATCACCGAACTATTCAAAATTTGTCATCTTTGGACTGTTAAGCTCCTTAAGTGCAGGAATTTAGGTCTTCCTTTTTTTGTGTGTGTAGTATTTCTAGTGCTAAGGAGTATACTATGCAGCAGTAAAGTCTGGTAGAGTTGACCTTGGATTGCCCTGTCTCCCTGCTTTGTTAGATTATTATAAAACTCCAGCAGTTATTGTATCATTTGCCACTTTATATTGCAACTTAAGTGTTTCCATGTTTCTGTTTTCCACCAATCTGCTGCTTCTTTGTGGCAATGACTCCTAAACAGTCCAGATCTATAAAGGCAGTGATTAATGGTTTTTTGTAATCCCTATGGCTAATAAGGAGTTTTCTATAACTCTCGACAAAACCTCTTCAAAGCTTGTGCTCTTCGAGGATTTCAGGGGGCTTGTATTAGGCCTTTAACGAGAGATGGACTATGTTAATCGAGAACTCCAGAGGTTTAAGCAAAGAAGAGTTCTGGAAGGAAAAATTTAGACTGGAGAGAAACTTTTACCAACTCTAATAATGCTGACATCTGGGGTTTCCTCTTGCCCCAAAGGTTCTCTCTTATTATCACTAACAAAGCCTTTAAATTGATTTTTCTTAACCCAAGTCTTCTGTGTACTAGATTAACTTTAGGACTTAAATGCTATAACATCTATACTATTAAATCTGTTTTATCACTTTATATAAAGTAGTAGGTCAGGGAAACAATTAGCAGTGAGTTCTCATGTTTCATACAAAAGATCAGTTTATTATTGAAATTTATGGGGTTTTGTGAGTACATATTTGTATTTTAAGTTTCAAATGTTCAGTAGAATTTAAAAAATATTTTTGGTTTTATTTTTATTTATTTATTTGAGAGGGAGAGAGAGACAGGGAGAGAGTGGGCGCACCAGGGCCTTCAGCTGCTGCAAACGAACCCCAGATGTGTGCACCCCTTGTGCATTGGGCTTACATGGGTCCTGGGGAATTGAACCTGGGTCCTTTGGCTTTGCAGGCAAGTACCTTAACTGGTAAGCCATCTCCCCAGCTCCAGTAGAACTTTAAAAAAAAAATCAGTGTTTAAGAACTATAACTTCAACAGTAGTGTAATTCTTGCTTCTCTATTCTTAATGACCTGTAACACACAAAGTATTAGGTTTTGTTGAAGGTAATGTTTGTTACAAGGACTTCTACAGCAAAGTAGTTATATTTGAATAATGCATTAATTTATAATTCTTATTTGTATGCATAGACTAAATTCATAGAAGAGATTTGTGTAGAGAATAATACTCTTGTTTTCTTCATTTGTCTTTAGAGAGAATTTTAGGTTTCTATCAATAGTGCTCAGGGATAGTGTGATGGTTTGATTCAGGTGTCCTCCGTAAACACGTGTTCTGAATGCTAGGTCCTCAGTGGGGAGAAATTTGGGGATTGAAGCCTCCTGGAAGTGATATATTGTTGGGCATGAGCTTATGGGAGTTTTAGTCAGCTTCCTTTTGCCAGTGTTTGGCATGCTTTACTGCTGCTGTTGTCTACCTGATGTTGGCCAGAAGGTGATGTCCACCCTCTGCTCGTGCCATTGTTTTCTCTTGCTGTCATGAAGCATCCCCTTGAGTCTGTAAGTCAAAATGAATCCTTTCCTCCCACAAGCTGCTCTTGGTGGGGTGTTTTCTGCCATCTAAGTGAGCTGACTACAACAGATGGTAATCTTTTTTTTTTTTTTTTTTGGTTTTTCAAGGTAAGGTCTCACTCTAGCTCAGGCTGACCTGGAATTCACTATGTAGTCTCAGGGTGGCCTCGAACTCACAGTGATCCTCCTACCTCTACCTCCCGAGTGCTGGGATTAAAGGCGTGTGCCACTACGCCCGGCCAGATAGTAATCTTTTAAACTTCTTTTTCTTTAAGTTGGAAGTGTGTCACCATTTTAATTTAATTTAATTTAATTTAATTTTTTTTCATTTTTGAAGTAGGGTCTCACTGTAGCCCAGGCTGACCTGGAATTCACTCTGTAGTCTCAGGGTGGCCTTGAACTCAAGGTGACCCTCCTATCTCTGCCTCCCCAGTGCTGGGATTAAAGGCTGTATTTGTTTTTGAGATCATTCAATTAGTTTTGCTTATCTCTCACTATGCAGATGAGGAAATTGAAGCAGTGAGAGTAACAATGCTTTGCTCAGTTACAAGTAGCAAAACCAAAAAGGAGCCCAATACTTATTTCCACTGAGTTGTTGCAGCCACTTCTTGTTTAAATGGTGGTAAAAGACTAGTGATGTATTCCTGTAGACCCAGCCTGGGCTTCTTAGTGAGATTCTGTGGCTCAAAAAACCAAACCAAACCAAACCAAAACAAAACAAACCAAACCAACAAATGTAAACAAGGCAAAAATGAAACCAAGCCTACATTTTAGAACAGAAAATTGTTATTAAAGCATTTTGTAGTATATGCATTTACTCTTTTTTTTGGGGGGGGGGAAGAGGCAGAAGCTTATTCTGAGGGTTGATTACATATGAAGAAAATAAATTATTGTTTTACATTAGACAACCCAAATTGCTGCATTGGCTTAGTTTGTGAAGAACATCTGAATAAGTAAGGCGTTATATTGCATATTTTGTTTCTTTTAGGAGTTTTGAGTTGTGTTTTCAGGTTGCGCGTGGCACCTCACACCTGTAATCCCAGCACTGCTGAGGCTGGAGGATTAATGCACGTATGGCCTACCAAAATTATTTTTCATTTTATTTCAAAAAATATATTTCAGAATCCCAGAACATCAAACCAAAGAGTACTCCAGAACTCTGTTCTTTTGCTTTGTAATGTTTTTATTAGTTATGTACATAATGTGAATACATTCATGTTGGTACCATCATTAGCCTCCTCCTTGTCCTCCCCCCTCCGAAGGGACCCTCCTGGTTGGGGAATGTGGATTGTGCATTTTGGGGGTAGCCATCAGTTATGGGGAAGAGGCAATGTCTCTGTGCATAATGACCCAACTTGTAGCTCTAACAATCTTTCCGCCTCCTCTTCTGCGAATTTCCCCGGAGCCATGTTGGGTTCATTTTAGGTCTACTTCAGTGATGAGGTCTTGGGAGCTTCTGTGTCTCTGGATAACTAGTTTGGTAGGAGTTGAGTGTTCTCTGTGTCTATTTCCTTTGCCCTTGTGCTGGTACCAGGTTTACCAAGAAAGCAGCACTCTTGCTCATTTCCCCAATAACTGTGGTTTCAGCTGGGGCCCTGGTGAGGTGCGATAGGCTGATTCTCTCCTCAGGTTCTGCGTCTGTCTGCAAATTCTCCAATGGAGAGTGAAGTCAGGATCAGATAAATGGGATAACCATTATTATTTTAAAGAGGATTTAATAGGTGTAGGCCCTCTTGTAGCCCACAATTGGTGGGAACTTGATTTTGGAGAGTGGGCTCATTTTTTGGATATGGTTCTGACTTTTTGCCTAGTTCCAGCTATGAGTTCCATTCCACTGAGTGGATCTGTTAGCCAAATCAAGAGCAGTTGGTTACCAACCATGGCTTTGTGCCACTATTACATTTATGTGAGCATCACTTCAGGTTGTTTGCTGCTGAGTAACTTAGACCATGAGGTGCTTGGACAGATGTTGGTCATTTTCCCCCAGTTGCTCATGTAGCACCTTCTGGCACTAGACAAGCTAACTGTCTGGGGACTGTAGGTCTCTGTTTTTATTTTTTTTATTTTTAAAAACTTAAAAAATTTTTTTTTATTTATTAGCAACAGACAGAGAAAGAGGCAGAGAGAGAGAGAGAGAGAGAGAGAGAGAGAGAGAGAGAGGGCGCACCAGGGCTTCCAGCCACTGCAAACGAACTCCAGATGAATGCGCCACCTTGTGCATCTGGCATATGTGGATCCTGGGGAATTGAGTCTTGAACCGGGGTCCTTAGGCTTCATAGGCAAGTGCTTAACCACTCAGCCATCTCTCCAGCCCAGGGCTCTGTTTTTTGAGGAGAGCGGGATGGAGGGGATAGAGCAAGAAGCCAAGGGTATGCCAGTTCTTTCCTTGAGTTTCTCCTTGGCTTCCAGTTCCTGATGCTGCTGGCATGTTGGCATCTTCTGTCCCAAGAAACTGCAGATTATATACTGTAGTAGACTGTGGAGCCCACCACTGGGGTAAGTCAGGAAATAGAAACATAAGCAGCAGTGTGAATCACAAAGGATTCTTGCTCTTCTATCTTCCCACATGTTGCAGCAGCTACTCTTCAAAACAGTGCAACAACTTTGGGACATTTTGCTGGGACTTTAGATTCCTAATTTTTGATCTCCCACAGATGGAGATCTTCCTTTCATGTCATGTCACTCAGAAGCATCTTCATAGCCATAGTGATGATTACAGTAAGGATTGTCAGATTGCCATTCGGCTGTCCACCTCTTCTTCACCTTTCATGTTCACTTGTTCACTTTTCTGAGAGACAGGATACCACAGGAAAGTACTGGTGAATGAATGAGCTCAGTTTTCAGTTTAAACCAACATTTGAGCTGTACTGATACAGCCTTCATCAATATAACCGTACCTTATCAGATACTGGTGGTGATAGTTCATAGGAGCTTATGGAAATGATAAGAAAGTTTTTGCTTCTTAATACTGTACAAGGACACTGTTTGGCACAGGTACACTTATGAGGAATATTGCTAGTTCTTCCTCCTACCTCTTCCTCTCTTTTTATTTTTATTTTTTATAGCCTCTTTGTGTAGCCCAAGCTGACCTTGAACTCGAATTGCTTCTGCCTCCCCAGTGCTGGTATTGTGGCCATGTGCCACTAAACTCTGTTACTCATAGTTCTTTGTAAGTATGAAGTGCATGCTCTTCTTGCTACCTAGAATTAAGAAATTCCTTTTATTAGCAGTATGGTATAAATATTCTTAGTGCACTATTTTCAGATGGATAAGGACCATTATAACATCTTTTATATGCCAAAGAACAGAAGAAAAAGCAGTTGCTTTTTATTTAGTTTTTAGGGACATGTATTGGAAATATCCTTCTATTTTGAAATATTTTCTATTTCTTTAGTGACTGTTTTGAGCTATCTCTAGTTTATGTTGTTTGTCAAATTAAAATGCTCAAAGGTAGTGTTCCTTTGCTGACTTTCTGTCATGAAACATGTTATATATTGCCTTGCTGCTTCTGTTGATAATGTAAACTGCTGAAAATGACGGGGTATTTTGTTAAACTGTTCAGGTTTTAAGGTGCTGTTTGCAGTGATTTTTTTGGTGACTAACTTATAAATCTAGTTTCAACTGCCTGTAGACTTGACTGCCTCAGGCATAAAGAAGGTATAAAAAGAAACTTGCTACCTCAGCAGGTTGAAAATAATTTTCTTCTTTCACACAGCAGCATTTGCTAAGTCAACTAAAAATTGCATAGTAACATTTCAAGAATCATAAAAACAGGACTACATCAACTTATTTTAGCTTATGTTTTCTGTTTCTGACAGAAGAATATTTGGCATTTTGACTTATGCTACAATTCATCCTTATCAATCTAAAAATTCTGCCTTTTTGAAGGTAGGCTCTGTAAGTAACTGGAGAGCACTTGCCTTCCAAGTAATTTTGGGATAAAGTAGATGTTCAAAATACAAAAGTTTTCATGTAAAACTTTGTGAACTGTTGGTGGAACCATAGAACAAAAAAGCCAAGTAGAGAGGAAGGGGGCTATAAATATGTCTATCAATGTCAAGTGTTAAAAGGGCATCAAATGAAAGAAAGGTACGGGTAGCAGAAGAGTAGCACTCTGGTAATGGGCAGAAAGAAGAGCCGCACCATGCTTCAGGCCTGGGCAGAGGGCATTATGTGTAATGTGACCCCTGTAAATGTCACACCTGGGTCGGTGGGCCTGAGTCTGGGTGTGTGTGTGTACATGCTCTTCTCACGTGTACAGGAAAATGGCTACCTTCAGTGCACTGCTATTGCAGGCTTGCTGTATTTACATTAATAAATCAATACAGAGAAATGTAACTATGCAGTAATATGTGTACTGAAATGTACTTAGTAAATATTTATGGCCCCTATATACAAGGCATTGTGTTTGTTTTTGGTATATAATGATGTGTAGCACACAGGATTTAAACATTTTATGTATTGGCATTTTACCAACAGGGTGATGTTGAAACACATCTGAAAGCAATTAATCCAGACTTAGGAAGTCTAGTATCTTTATAAGCAAGACCTGTTGTGTATCTTGTCTTAACATTGTGTCTGGGTTTTGCTTGAGAAACACAGGCAGATTCATCAGTACACTTCTCCAGCAAAGGTTATTGAATATTATGCTGTGGCAGGCACTTTTGTTAGAAAGGGAAATTTGAGCTCTTGGTGGCATAAATGCTTCCTTGAGATGTGGAGAATGACTGGGAATTAACTGGACTGAGTGAGGGACAGCACGGTGATGTCAACCACCTGAAGAACCAGGGTGGCCGGAAGCACATCAAAGAGGACTGGGCAGCGAAGTAAGGCTGAGTGAGATTTGTGACTAGATCCTGTAGCTTGGACTTGTAGGCCATGTTAAGTTTTGTTTTTATTCTGTAATTTATAGAAATTGATTGAAGAGGTTTTAATTAGGGGTTGAGAGGGTTAAGGTAGGAGTGACATCAAAGTTAGCTTTTGAGATATCCTTGCAGTGCAGAAATTGAAGCTGGGCAGGAGTCAATGGAAATAGGAGGTAGAGCAATAGATTGATTAGAAAGATATTTATGAAACAAGTGGATCAACTTTTCATGGATTGGGCATAGGAGTGACAAAGGAAGTATCAATGAATTGATTTCTAGTTTTCAGGCTTGCATACATGTATCAATTACAATTCTGTTTTATAGGCACTATTAGAAGATGGTCATATGTGGGGAGGGTGGATTGTGAATCAAAATTAGATATTTGAGTTGTGAGGTGCCTTTAAGTCATGTAAAACAAGATGTCAGCTAGGCAGTTAGACTAGAGATAGCAACTTGGAGACATTTGAGTATAGCTGGTTATTGAGACCATGTGTAGATAAGATCTTCTAAGGCTGTGCTGTCCAGAGTTGGTGGCATTAGTCACCTGGTTAGGCAGCTTTCCATTGTATCACAAACTTAAAGGAAAACAGATGAATTTGACTCATGTTTTCTGAGATTTCAATCCATGGTCACTTGGCTGTGGATGGGGAGTAGGAGGTGGAAAGGGAGGAGATGAGGGGAGAGGAAGGGGGAGAGAGCACCCAGTGCATGAGATTGCTAGGGAAAAGATATACTCATGTAAGACACAACTCTAGTAACTTACTTCCTCTTACTAGGTCCCACTGCCCAAGCTTCTACCACTTCCTTACAGTCTGTTCAATTATGAACCCATCAGTAAATTAATCCACTGACGAATCAGAGCTTCTTCATCTAGTTACTTCCTCAAAGACCCACATCTGAACACTGCCACATTGGGTCCCATGTCTTCAACACGTAAGCATGTGGAGACATCCACTTCCAAAATATAATGACCATATTTAGCTGCTGAATACTTAAAATGTGTGTAGTCCAAGTTCAGATTTACTACAAATATAACATTGTTATTGTATTTGGAAAATTGAGTGTAAAAATGCAGTTTTCAGTTTTTACATTGGTTATATATTGAAATAGTAATTTCAGTACATTGTACTAAGATTAATCTATTTCTGTTCACTTTTTAAAATGTGGCTACTAGAAAGTAGAAACACATGTTTCCATAGGCGTTTTACCTGGGGCCTCTGCTAAGTATAAGTTGCTCTTTGGTTAACTTTTAATTATTGGCAAGGAAAAGGACTTTATGTTGCTGGTTAGGACACAAAGCATGTGTAATAGGCTTCTTTGTATCTCTGCTCAGTTCCCTGAATTCAGAATGACAAGTACAGTTGACCCTTCCTGTCTATGCTGAAAACACAAGTTGGTATGCAGGCTTGCAGTTTCTAGGGGGTTTGCCACAATTTTTTGTCCAGGTTACCTGCTGGATTCCCTCAGTACCATTTACTCTAAATTGAATAATGATGCATTGCTCCATTTCTTTTGCTGATAACACAATACCACAGACTGGGTAAATTTTAAATGAGATTTATTTTGACACATGGTTCTAAATGTGCAAGGTTGAGAATCTGCCTCTGGTGATGTCCTTCTTACTGGTGGCAGCGTCTAAAGTGGTATAGGGCCTCACATGGCATCAGTCAGGTAGTGTGTGTATATATGTGTCCTTATCTGTTTTACTCTCTTCTTAAAAAGTTGCTAGTATTCAGTTGTGGAGGTCTCCACTCTAATGATTTTACCTTCCAAAGGCCCATTCCTAAATATCTTAGTCATACTAAATTTCCACCTTTGTTAATACTGCACAGTGGAGATTAAACTTCATTGTGAATTTTAAAGGGGAAAAACTATATTCAAAACATAAGAAATAAGATTCCTCCATTTTCAGTTGACTTGTGAGAAAGACTAAAATGTCATATATACTGTAATACCTATGGGATACTGAGATTGCATTTCATATTTAAATAATCATGACCACATCATGATGGGCATTCTGAAGTCCAATTGTCTTCAAAGGGCAACAGAGCCTTGAGTTGTAGTTGCACTTGCGTGATAATTTAGTGAAAATGCAGAAACAGATTAAATATAAAGCTGCCCTGAGATACATCTTTCTAATATTATAAAAAGGGCCATGCATTATTTAGGTTGTAGTCGTAGGAGAGGTCCCACAGAATAGTGGCCTGGATAACACAGCCATTTTCCCCTCTGTCAGAACAGCCCTGAGTGTTGTGACAGTTCTGCCTTGTGTTTTGTTGCCTCTCTGCCCTTGCCACTTCCGTGTGTGAGCAGCATGTCTGCTGTAGCTTCAGATCTGTCTCTTGAGACCCACTTAGTCATCATCTGCAGTGTAATAAGATTCCCTCAGTGATTCTTGTGTACGTTAGAGTGTGAGAGGCGCGACTCTAGAATATTCTTTGTCTTCATGGTCAAAGGTGGTAGCTGTCACCTCTCAGTTTATTTAGCAGCAAAGGAAAGAAAGGAAAGGACAGAGCCGGCATGGTGGCGCACATCTTTAATCCCAGCACTTGGGAGGCAGGGGTAGGAGGATCACCATGAGTTTGAGGTCACTCTGAGACTACATAGTAAATTCCAGGTCCGCCTGAGCTACAGTGAGACCCTCCCTCGGAAAAACAAAACAAAACAACAACAAAAAAATTAAACAAACAAAAAGAAAGGAAAGGCAGAGAGCCATAGAGTCAGTTCTGATGAAGAATCACTCACTTCTAGGAATTTTAGTCTTGTGCATCCGAGTTCTACAAATTAGCTCAATGATTCTATGAATTCAAAAATTACAGTTTGTCCCAGATCAATATCTTGTAAATTATAAAACCTTGAGGCATTGTCAGATTGTTCCAAGTTTCTAAATGTCTACCCCAGTTTCTGTACATCTTGCAGCAGTAACAAAGTATATGGATTGACATTGATCTGTGAGCCCTACTTGAAGTTGTGCTGTTCTACCTGGACACAACTTGACTTTTGAATCAATTGTAATATTTTTATAGTAAATTTCAGTCAATTGATATGAATAAATGAAACCCTACTTTTCATCTTTTATACTTTTTGATTTAATTTGTTTAATAATCTACTTTTTAAAAAGTTTGACAATCTTATGTTTATAAAGGACTGTTCAGCTTATAAAGTCCTTCATAGTACATTATTTACATTTTATAATAGTAAATAGTAGCTGTTATATTTGCTCATAAGAGGGTATGTTTGCTTATAAAAGCTGGGCATTGTGGGATGTGCATTGTAGCCCTAGCATTTGGGAGGTAGAAGCAGGAGGATCTAGAGTTCAAGACCAGCCTTGGTTACCTACAAGTAGTTGGGTGTAGCTTGGGTTACATGAGACCCTGTTTCAAAACCCATGAATAAAATTAAAAAAAAAGTTTCGATTCAGTCATGCTGCAGATACCAAGTATGAAATAAGCTTGTTATGATGCAATGTCTTTTTGTATTTCCTAACTTCTTGATGCTTTTAATTAAGAATAAATATTAGATCAAATTGCTATTATGACCCTTATCTGTGCCATTGCATTGGCTAAATGCATGACTGGTCTTGCTGGTCTGTAGGTGTGTTGTACATAATAAGCATTAGTTATCAGTTCTGCTTCAACATGTTTTCATGGAAAACAAAATTGAATTGGATTGTTGGTTGTCCTTATATTAACTTTCATGTATAAATTGAATTGCTTATAATTACTGATACTGCTTTACTACATTAAGTGGAAATACATGTAAACCATATATAGCTATAGATTTCTTGTATTTGAGACATATTCTTTCAGTGAAAAGTAAGCTTGTGCTCGCTGAATAGCTCATTGCTATTATGGCTTGTCTGTTATCCTCTGACAGCATATTCCTTGCTTGCTCCTCCCTCTTTTTTATTTTGTGTTTTTTTGCCTAAGTAGTCAATACAATTGAATTAACAGGTCAACAAGAAGTCAGGACTGTCAAAATGTTATATAGAAATAGGCTCCAAAACTTGAATCAGCTTTTGTTTGAAAGTGAGATTAACAAATTATTTTGAATAAATTTATCTCAGAATGGGTTAATTTAGAATTCTATCACAGAACACGTAGTGATCTTCACTTAGATTCACTTACCAATTCTTGAGAAGCAGGTGGGGGCTAAGAGCTTGGGCTCTGAAGCCTCGCTCTGCTGTGCTGAGGCCAGTGCTGGTTTTGCTGTTAGCTATAATGCTGGCCATTTTTCTTTACTGCCCTTTGCCTCAGTCTGCTCATGCATGAAATGGTGTCAGTAGTGGTAGTGTCTGCCTGGTATACAGTGTGTAGCTAGGAGGGGAAAGGTTAGGTAGGCCACAGAGAGAGTGCTTGGAGCACTGCTCGGTATTTGCTAAGAACATCAAGTCTACACACTCTTCTTGTTGCCAATTAAGAAATGTCACATGACTTGTACAGATGTAGATTTCTATGTTACTTTTTTTGTTTTGTTTTGTTTTTTTGAGGTAGGGTTTCACTCTGGCCCAGGCTGACCTGGAATTCACTATGTAGTCTCAGGGTGTTCTCGAACTCACAGCAATTCTCCTACCTCTGCCTCCCAAGTGCTGGGATTAAAGGCGTGCGCCACCATGCCCAGCTTATGTTACTTTTTTTTATTAGTATTTATTTATTTATTTGCAAACAGAAGGAGAGCGAAGAGAGACAGAGAGAATGAGAATGGGTGCACCAGGGCCTCCAGCCACTGCAAACAAACTGTGTTACTTTTGCAAAAAGCGAATACCCTTTATTTCAGAATACTTTCTATTGTTTGAGAGGGTTTTCTTAAGGATTTTGAATCTTCTTTTAAGCTTTTTTTGATAACCTCTGTACATAGAGACAATATACCATGATCATAATCCTGTTCTATCACCTTCCCTTTCCCCTCCCTTTTCCCCTCCCGAATCTCCCCTCCACTGAATCCCTTCTTCTTTCCAACTAGTCTCTCTTCCATTTTGATACAATAATTTTTTCCCCCTTGTGTAGGTAGCATCAGCCACTGTAAGGTCATGAGTACCATGGCCACTTTGTGTCTTGAAGACAGTATTGCAAAGCACTGCTCCTCTTCTGGCTTTTAACAGTCTTTCTACCACCTCTTTTGCAATAGACCTTGAGCCTTGGAGAGTATGATAGAGATGTCTCAGTGCTGAATATACCATTGTCATTTCTTCTCAGCACACCCATACACACTTGAGGCTGGGACCACATATGAAAGAGAACATGTGGCATTTGGCTCTCTGGGCCTGGGTTACTTCACTTAGTAAAATCTTTTCCAGATCCGTCCATTTCCCTGTAAATTTCATAGTTTCGTTTTTCTTCACAATTGAATAAAACTCCACTGTGTATATCTATCACATCTTCATTATCCCTTCATCAGTTGAAGGACTTCTAGACTAGTTCCATTTCTTAGCTATTATGAATAGTGCTGCAATAAACATGGATAAGCAATTATCTCTGTAATAGTGATTAGTCCTCAGGGTGTATGCCCAGGAGTGGTATAACTGAGTCATTTGGCAAATCTATTCTTAGCTGTCTCAGGAACCTCCATACCAATTTTCACAATGACTATACCAGTTTATACTCACAGCAATAATGGAGAAGGGTTCCCCCTTTCCCCAGTATTTATTGTCATTTGATTTCTTGGTGATAGACATTATGACAGAAGTGAGATGGAATCTCAAAGTATTTTTCTTTTTTCTTCGAGGTAGGATTTCAATGTAGTCCAGGCTGACCTGGAATTTAGTATGTAGTCTCAGGGTGGCCTTCAGTCTCAGGTGGCAGTCCTCCTACCTCTGCCTCCCAAGTGCTGGGATTAAAGGCGTGTGCCACCACACCTGGCTCAAAGTAGTTTTTTTTTAAAATTATTTTTATTTATTTATTTGGGGTGGAGGGAGGGAGGGAGAGAGAGAGAAAATATGGGCATGCCAGGGCCTCCAGCTACTGCACATAAACTCCAGACACATGCTCCACCTTGTGCATCTGGCTTACGTGGATCCTGGGGAATTGAACCTGGATCCTTTGGCTTTGCAAGCAAGTACCTTAACCACTAAGCAATCTCTCCAGCTCTCAAAGTAGTTTGAATTTACATTTTCCTGATGGTTAAGGATGTAGAACATGTTTTAAGATATTTATTGGCAATCTGTATTTCTTCTTTTTTGATTGGATTGTTGGATTTATTTAGTTTTCTTAGTTCTTTGTAAATTCTATATATTAATCTTCTGTCAGATGTATAGCTGGCAAAAATTCTTTCCCATTCTGTAGGTTGCTTCTTTGCTCTACCCACAGTTTCCTTTTAATTTCATGAGGTACCAATGGCTGATTAATTGTCTTACTACATGAATGACTGGGGTTCTACTCAGAAAGTCCTTGCCTATGCCTATATGTTGAAGTATTTCCCCTACTTTTCTCCCTAGCAGTTTCAGAGTTTCAGGTCTGGTATTAAGGACTTTTATCCATTTGGACTTGATTCTTGTGCATGGAGAGAGATAAGGATCTACTTTCATCTGTCTACGTATAGATATCCAATTTTCCCAGCACCATTTGTTAAAGAAGTTTTCTCTAGTGATTTTTTTTTTTTTGCATTTTTGTCAAAAAATCAAATGCCTGGGTTTACATCTGGATCTTGTATTTTGTTCAATTGAGCTGTGTTTGTTTTTTTCTGTCAGTACTGTGCTGTTTTTGTGACTACAGCACTGTAATATACCTTAAAATTAGATGTGGTGATACCACCAGTCTTACTTTGTTATTCAGATTTTTGGGGGGTTATTTTTGCTTCCAAATGAAATTTAGTATTTTTTGTATTTTGGTGAAGAATGCCATTGGAATTTTGATGGGGATTGGATTAAATCTGTAAATTGTTTTTGGTAAAATAGATATTTCACAATATTGATACTAAAAATTCATGAACATGGAATGTCTTATTTCTTAGTGTCTTCAGTAATTTCTCTCTTGAGTGTTTTAAAGTTTTCATTGTGAGCTCCTTTGCTTCCTTGTTAGGTTTATTCCAAGGTACTGAATTTTTTTTCTTTTTTGTTTTGTTTTGAGACAGTTGTGAATGGGAGTGTTGCCCTGATTTCATCCTCAGCACATTTGTTATTAGTATATAGGAAGACTATGGATTTCTGTGTATTTATTTTGTGTCCTGCAACTTTGCTGAAAACATTTATCAGCTCTAACAATTTTCTGGTAGTTGCAGTTACCTTCATGTTGCTGGGACACAGCACCTGTTCAAAAGTAGATGATGGGAGTAAAGGTTTTCATTTGGCTTACAGTCTCAGTGGGAAGCTCCATGATGTCAGGGAATGTGTGGCATGAGTAGAGGCTTCACATCACCTTTGCCATAGTAGGTGGAAAACTAGCAGGAGAGTGAGCCAAGTTCTGGCAAGGGGCAGGGGTGCCTATAACACCCCTATGCCTGACCCGCAAAACACACTTCTTTCAGCAAGGCTCCACCTTCCAATTTGCCAATAGCTGAGGTCAGGCATTCAGAAGACATGAGTTAATGTGAGACACCTAATTCAATCTACTATATTCTGCCCCTGGCCCCCATAAACCAATGACCATCCATGTGTAAAAATACATTCAGTCTAACTTTAAAAGTCCCCATTGTTTTTTCAATCCCAATAGTGTTCAAACATCTCCATAGTCCAAGGTCTCTTAACTGAGCTGTAAAACCAAAATAATAATAATAATAATAATAATAATAATAATGGAACAGAGTAAACATTTATACCACAAAAGGTGGCATTGGGCATAGCAAGGAAAGACTGAACCAATACAAGATTTAAAATTAACAGGGTGAACATCAAATCCTGTAGCTTCTGGTTAAAGAGATAGCTTAGCAGTTAAGGCGCTTGCCAGCAAAGGAACTGGGGATTAATTACCCAGGATTCATGTAAACCAGATGCACAAGGTGGTGCATGTGTCTGGAATTCATTTGCAGCTGCTGGAGGTCCTGGTGCACCTTTCTCCCTCCCTCTGACTTTGTCTTTCAAATAAATATAAAATAATTTTTTTATAAAAAGATAAAAAAATAAATCTTGTAGCTCAAAGTTTGACAACTCTTAACTAGAGATGAAGTCTCTGGAGTTGCAATTTCTTCCCTGCAGCTGGGCTTCTCATAGCCCAATGAACAATCCTGAGCTGGCAGCCATCCCATAGTTCTGGCTGGGATCTCCACTGTAACCCCTTATTTATCCATGCCATGGCCCGTATGGTCTCTACTTAGGGACTATGACCCTAGTCCACACTGCCTAGGGGCCATCTCCAAAAACAAGTTGCATTGCAAATTCAGTGACCCCTTCTTTCTTGCATTTGTTATGCTTCATAATACTAGGTGATCTGCCAAATTTGTTAATCCACCAAATTTGTTAATCCAGGGGAAAAATAAAATGGACTTTGAATAGGAGGAAATGTCTTCACTATTCAGGGCCCCTACTTTCAAAACAATCAGCATTTTTTTTCTGCAGTCCTTATGCAGAAGAGCTAGCCCAATCTCAATGGTGGTAATCTCTCAAACCATTGCAGCTGACCAGGGTCTGTCTCCAGCCTGCAACTTTCATTTCTTTCTATGCCATATCCTTTTGCTCACACCAATCCATTTCTTTGCAGTGCAACCTTGCATAAATTCTTCTGACACAGGAAGAATGCAGTAAGCCTCTCACACAAAGTCTTTCTAGACTAGTCCAGACAAAGTTTTTTCTTCCCTTCATAATCCAAATCTCATAGTCTACAGTTTTTTAAAATTTTTATTTATTTATTTATTTTGAGAGAGAGAGAGGGAGAGAGGCAGATAGGGAGAATGGGCACCCCAGGGCCTCTTGCCACTGCAAATGAACTCCAGATGCATGTGTCCCCTTGTGCATCTGGCCTATGTGGGTACTGGGGAATTGAACCTGGGTCCTTAGGCTTTGCAGGCAAATGCCTTAACTGCTAAGCTATCTCTTCAGCCCAGTCTACAGTTTTTATTGCATTTAAGTCTTTCAAGTCTAGTGAGAATGGTCCATAAAACTCTGCTTATAACACTGCAAAGCATCTCTTAGGTCAAGGATTCAAGTCCTTCCATACTCCTCCCACAAATCTGTTCCAAAAGCCACACAGGTTTCTAGCACCAGTGACTCCACTCCTGGTATCGATTTTATGTTGTAATTACTTTTTCCTTGCTGGCACAGAACACCTGACCAAAAGCAGCTGATGGGAGGAAAGTTTTCATTTTGGCTTACAGTCTTTAGGGGAAGCTCCATGATGGCAGGGGACAGTATGGCATGAGCAGAGACTGGGCATCACCGTTGCCACAACAGGTATAATAGCAGTAAGAGAGTGAGCCAAGTTCTGGCAAAGGGGAACTGCCTGTAACACCCCTAAACCTGCCCCCCAACAACATACCTCTTCAAACAAAGCTCCTCCTTCCAAATCAGTTTGGTACCAAGCATTCAGAACACATGAGGTTGTGGGGGAAACCTTATTCAAACTACCACACTGGTATAGTCTTTAGGGTCCATTATGTGTATAATCATATCATCTGAAATAACAGTAATTTGAAAATACAATTTAAAAAATTTTTTGAGGTAAGCCCAACAGACTGGCCTTTTTTTTTCATGTGAGAGAATGAGAGCAAAAGAGAGAGAATTGGTATGGCAGGGCCTTAGCTGCCATAATCAAACTCCAGACACGTGTGCGACCTTGTGTGCATGTGAAAACTTGGGTTACTGCATCACCTTTTCTGTGTCTGGCTTACATTGGACCTGGAGAGTCAAACAT
Source organism: Orientallactaga sibirica (assembly GCA_036365145.1). Lineage (NCBI taxonomy): Eukaryota > Metazoa > Chordata > Mammalia > Rodentia > Dipodidae > Orientallactaga > Orientallactaga sibirica. The sequence goes on from JAEOAD010000024.1 coordinate 1,685,023, forward strand.
GGATTCTTAGGCTTTGCAGGCAAACACCTTAACTGCTAAGGCATCTCTCCACCCTGAAAATATGATTTTGTTTTGTTTTTTTTTTTTGGGGGGGTGTTTTGAGGTAGGGTCTCACTCTGGCACAGGCTGACCTGGAATTCACTCTGTAGTCTCAGGGTGACCTTGAACTCCCTACAATCCTCCTACCTCTGCCTCCTGAGTGCTGGGATTAAAGGCGTGTGCCACCACGCCCGGCTTGAAAATACAATTTTTAATAGTGGTTCTTGTACTTGACACAATTTTGTCTTTTTTGGATGTGTGCCCCTCAAACTTATAAAATTACTAGTTTTAGCATCTAGAGATCCATATTTGCTGGGATCCAGTCCACAGGTTCCATTTGTAATATTCTGATAATAGTTATGTTCTCTTTCATCAGAACTTTTATAGTGTAGCTACCTTGATATATTAATGTATCATTAACACAGTGATAATCAAACATGCTCCTTTAGCAAATATAATCAATAATATGCACATACCACATCCTGAATTTACTAATTTAGCAGACCAAATGCAATGTATATGAAAAATTTGAAGGATTTTTTATAAAGACTATCATTAATTGTACATATCAAATTTTGAGATGTATGCATGTAAATTATTTTTTTCAAATGACCAAACTTTGCATGGACATTTGATGGGTCCAGTGGGCACCATGCTGGTCCCATGGTGCTCTGAGAGTTCTGGCTTGGTTTTTTAACTTTTTTACAATTTATTTATTTATTTTAATTTTTGTACTGAGAGTTCTGAATGATGCATGAAAAACTCAGATCTGCTGAGCTGGCAAAGACCATCCTGGCTTTTACTTCAGGTAAATGAAGAAGAGATAAATTTTTCAAGAATAGTTTACCAAAAAAAAAATGCTTTTTAGAAGTAAACCTAATCAATGAATTTTTTTCTTCAGAGAAATTGAAGGAAGACTTCATTCTGTGTGGCTTTCAGTGCTGTTGACTTGGCTCCCTCCCACCACAATATAAAAATACAATTAATTGATAATGCTTACTCTTTCACTGTTAGTGTTGGCCATTTCTTTATACTCTTTAAGAATTAACTTTGGTGCATACCTCACACATTGCACAGTAAGATTTAATATAGCCTCATATCAAGTCAGTGAAAATGATCCATTATAGGATTTCACCAATTCCACATAAATATCTCAAAGTGTAAAAATTTTAAGGAATATATTTCTAATGTAGTTCCTAAGCCAAAATGTATAAAATGTTGCAGGAATTTTTCTTAAAATAAGTTTTAAGAACATATTGACAAAAAAGCAATTACTTGCAGATGGGAATACTTGCTCTCATCTTTCTTTCCCAGTCTTCTAAATTCTTCCTTATATAGGTCTAGAAAAAAAGAAATTACATTTAAGCTAACCTTAATTATATCCATCATTTTTTTTTTTTCTTTTTTTTTTTTTTTTTTGTTCTTTTGAGGTCGAGTTTCACATGAGCCCAGGCTGACCTGGAATTCACTACATAGTTTCAAGGTGGCCTTGAACTCACAGAGATTCTCCTGCCTCTGCCTCCCAAGTGCTGGGATTAAAGGTGTGTGCCATCACACCCAGCTTAAGTATATCCATCATTTTAAAGAGCCACCAACTGTTATAAAAAGTCATCTCTGATGGCATGTATGTCTCCTTCCTCCATGCTCTGTTTTTTTTTTTAAGGATGGTGATATATATATATATATATGTGTGTGTGTGTGTGTGTGTGTGTGTGTGTGTGTATGTATGTTAGTATGTGTGTGGGGCACACTGTGTGTATGTGTATATATGCATGTGTAAATGTGGTGGGCAGAGGTTGATTTCAGGTGTCTTCCTGTGTTGCTCAGGGCTTCTTATTTGAGCTCAGAATTTGCTGATTCAGCAAGGCCAGCTAGGTACCTTGCCCTGGGAGTCCTCAGTTTGTCCAAAGAAATCTCTTGTTTTGCTTCCTGGTTTCTGGGATTATAGCAGGTCATCAAGCACCCCCCCCCCCACATTTAAGTTAGTACTGGGGAATTGAACTCCGACAGTCACTCTATGTTCTTTAACAGCCTGTCTTTACTTATTGTACTGTAGTTGTTTGTATGTTTCTGGAAGTAAACCATGCTTCATAGAGATGTAACTTATTTGAGGTGAGCTACCACATTTTTTTCACCTTTGAATTCCCATGCCTATCATAGTATCTATCACAGAGTAAGGACTCAACGAATATCTATTAAATAAGTAAGCTAGGTGAACTTTTAAAATTTTGCCATAATGAACACACATTAAAATTTATGGCTCTTAACTGTTTAATACAGTAGGTTTTGGTTGTACACATATATGTGATCACTATTCCAAACAAGATAAAATTTTTTTCTATTACTAAGAGCTTGAGGTTTCATATATAGTTGTCCTATATCTATGAACTCTGTATCCTTGGGCTCACCAACTATAGAAAAAGGTATTTTTTAGGGATCCATGTTCTATCCCTAACATGCACTGATCGATCTTCCTTGTAATTATTCTCTAACAATACAGTAAAACAATTAGTTATATAGTATTTACATTGTATTAGTTATTATAAGTGGTCTGGAGTTCATGTAAAGTCTCTAGGAAGATGTGTATGGGAAGTGTGTAGATAATATGCAAACACTATACCATTTTAAATCAAGGACTTGAACATGTTTAGATTTAGACTGTGTGGGGTCTGGGAACTAATCCCACATGCACACTGAGAGATGACTTCACAGGCTTGGTAGATTTTAGAATCATTCAGAAATTAGACTAGAAGGTTGATCTATTGTTTCATTCTTCTTTAAATGATTGTTAGACCTTTGGTAGTGTCAATATGGAAGGTGAGACATGAAAGGGAAGGTAAGAATACTATAAAGAGGAGGTGAATAATCAGAAAGGGATGTGGAGAACAAGAATTCTAGCCGGGCGTGGTGGTGCACACCTTTATCCCAGCACTTGGGAGGCAGAGGTAGGAGGATTGCCATGAGTTCCAGGCCACCCTGAGACTATATAGTGAATTCCAGGTCAGCCTGGACCAGAGTGAGACACTACCTCAAAAAACAAAAACAAAGAAAAACAAACAACAACAACAAAAGAATTCTACAGTGCTTGGGGAAGACATTGACATTGAATCAAGAATTTCAATATAGTGAATTTCAACGTTGAAAAATACCATCCACTGTAGCAAAGAGATGAGAAAGGAAAGGCCTTGAAATTATGTCATGGCTGGGAACTAGTAATATTTCAGCAAAAGTTTTTCAGGCCGGGCATGGTGGCACATACCTTTAATCTTAGCACTTAGGAGGTAGAGGCAGGAGGATCACTAGGAGGATCACTGTGAGGCCAGCCTGGGACTACAGAACAAGCTCCAGATCAGCCTGGGCTAGAGTGAGACCTTACCTTGAAACCCACTCCCTGAAAATAAATAAAAAGCTTTTCAGTAGTGTGGAAGAAATGCAAGCCAGACTGTAGCAGACAGCAGTGGGAAACAGTGTAAATGAGGTCAAAAGTGATGTACAGACTGGTGGAAAGAAATGTCCATATGAACATGTTGATATAGTGCTCAACACTAAACTGCAACTTTCAGACCAAAGAAAATGTTTTCTAGAAAAGCAAATAAATTTTGGAGAAAAAGGTTTAATAAATAATTGTTAAATCACATTTTAAATATAGCTTCATTCATGACCTTACAGTGGCTGATGCTATCTATGCAAGACATGCATAATAGTAGGAAAAAAATAATGACATCAAAATAGAAGACAGACTAGTTGGAAAGAAGAAAGGATTCAGTGTAAGGGGTTTTAGGAGGGGTTATGGTCATGGTATATTGTATATATTTATGGAAGTTGTCAATAAAAAGTTAAATAGATACGGCTTTATTCATTCACACATTGGTTTGGAAATAGAACTAAAATAATATAATTAGTAGTTGATCATATATATGAGTGTTGGCAGTGTTGTGATTTTTTTTCCTGCAAAATTAAGAGATAAGTGTCCAAAAGCTTGATCAAGAAGTAGGAGTAAGTTATGCCAGGGTAATCCACATACACAAGAAATAAAAATGATCTTAAACAATCTAAAATGAGGGAGGCAGAAATAAAGATGACAAAGATAGCATACATGTAACATGAAAGCAAGAAGGGAAATTAACTTGGGGAAGAAAGGGAATTATTTGGGTGAAGGGAAGTCAGCGGGGGAGGGGAATGAATGAGAACAAAGTATAATGACATGTTTCTCAAGATGCCATTATGAAACTCATTATTTTGTATTATAATATAAAATTTAAAATAAAATGACACTGAGATGTCATTTTTCACAAAGGTGACAAAAGTTGTGGTGGATGGGGCATTCATGTGATATGAATGCAAATTAGTGTAACCATTTTAGTTAAGGCTTTGTACTAGTTACTTTCTTGTTTCTGTGAGCAAATACCAGGCCAGAAATAACTTAAGGAAGGAAAGCTTAGTTTGGCTTACATTCTGTCATAGTGGGAAATCAGTCAGCTTATCATGTTGTCAGGTAGAAAGCAGAGGGCACACAGGAAATGGGGCTGGCCTGTCATATCTCAGTGATCCACTTCCTTTAACAAGATCCCACAACTTTCCTAAACAGCACCACTAGCTGGGGACCAGATGTTCAAACACATGAGCCTGTATGGGACATTTCACATTTAGACTATAATAGCCTTAATAATAAAAACACCTAGTGCTGACTGTATTTCTCAGTTGCAAATGGACTCCCCTTAATGTGTCCTCACTCAGCAGAGAGAAAGGAAGCTAACTGTGTGTGTAATGGCACCACCTCCACCTGCCACTATGAGGTTTCCACCCTCATGGACTCAGTGCTTTCAAAGGCCACATTTACAGCTATCAGTGCACGGGAGACTAGAGTTTCTACATAGGAATTTGGGGAGGACAAAACCATCCAGTTCATAAGTTGTTGTTTAGGGAGATTTGACTCTGCTGCTTTTCCCTAGCTTGCTTCAAGACCTGCACTGTCTTGGAATACTTTCTCTTAGTTCTCCTGAGAACTTTAAGCCCTTGAATGGCAGCCAACTTGAGTAGATCAGGAGCTTCTCTCAAGTCTATGTTCTTACTTTCTGTTTTCAGCATTTGTAAGCCTGGAATTTTAAACTCATTATGTATTTGATGTAGCTAATTTTGATCTCATTTAATATAATTATTGATTTGGTTGGTTTTAGTTTCTCAATTTAATTTTTTTTTTTTTGTTTTTTTGAGGTGGGGTCTCACTCTAGTCCAGGCTGACCTGGAATTCACTATGTAGTCTCAGGGTGGCTTTGAACTCACAGTGATCCTCCTACCTCTGCCTTCCCAGTGCTAGGATTAAAGGCATGCACCACCATGCCTGGCTACATTTCATTAAATTTTGTCTTTTCCACATTTTTGGTGAAATGTATTTTACTTCACTGACTCTAAAAAAATACATTGAAAAGTTTATTTATTTTTATCTTTTGGAAAGAGAGAGAGAGAGAATATGAATGAATTGTCATGCTTCAACCATTGCCATCAAACTCCAGATGCTTGAGCCACCTAGTGGGCATGTGCTACCTTGCGCTTGCCTCACCTTTGTGCGTCTGGGTAAGGTGGGATCTGGAGAGTAGAACATGGGTCCTTAGGCTTCATAGGCAAATGCCTTAACCTAAGCCATCTCTCCAGCCATAGAGAAAAACTTTTATTGACCACTTATATAAATACAAACAATATTTGTAATCATTACCCCCTTCTACTTTACTGACTCTTCCTTGTACCTTTTTGTGTCATTGTGTATTGCTCTTCTAGAGATAATACCATAAGTCTTTAGATTTAGACTGTCACAGTTTATTTTCAAGTAGTAGTACTATATGAACAATGTAAGACTTTTTAAATATAATCCAGTTTATCTCTTCTTGTCCATTTCTTTGCTGTGTTTAAAAAATGTTTTTCATATATAGTAGTATTTTTAACAATATGTTTTTATTTTAACAATATTAAAATTTTTTTGTTGTTGTTGTTTTTGAGGTAGGGTTTCACTCTAGTTCAGGCTGACCTGGGATTCACTGTGTAGTCTCAGGGTGGCCTCAAACTCATGGTGATCCTCCTACCTCTGCCTCCCGAGTGCTGGGATTAAAGGTGTGCATCACCTCCAATATTTAAACAATTATTTAAATAATATTTTTATTTTGTTCTAAATAACCTATAGTTTTAAAATTTTTGACTGTGTAAATACAAAGGTAGTTTAAGAAGATTTTCTGTACTTATGTATTTCCTCTTTCAGTTTTTTTAACTTTAAAAAAAATTAATTTATTTGCAAGCAGAGAGAGAGAGGGATAGAAGAGAGGCAGACAGAGAATAGACACTCCAGGGCCTGCAGCCACTGCAAATGAACTCCAGATGCATGCACCCCTTGTGTATCTGGCTTATGTGGGTCCTGGAGAATCAAACCAGGATCCTTTGGCTTCACAGGCAAATGCCTTAACTGCTAAGCCATCTCCAGCCACCCTCTTTCAGTTTTTAATTCTTTAGGTTGTTGGTGTTATCTTGTATCTTATAGAGTGAATGATTTCTTGTAATTTTTTTTTGTATTGTTAGTATGCTAGTAGTAAATCCTAGCTTTTGCCTAAGAATCTCCACTTCCTTTCTTTCCATTTTTTTTTGCTTTTTTTTTTTTTTTTTTGCTTTGTGGTACGGTCTCACTCTAGCCCAAGTTAAGCTGGAACTGATTGTAGCCTTGGCTGGCCTTGAACTCATGGCTCTCCTCCTACCTCAGCCTCCCAAGTGCTAGATTTACAAATGTGAGCCACCATGCTTGACTTTAATTTTTTTTGAAGGATATTTTGTCTAGGTATAGAATTGTAGATTGACCATTTTGATTTTTCAGTATTTTTTAGATGTGGTTTCAGATCTTCTGGAGTGAATTATTTCTAATGGGAAGTTAGTGGAAATTGTTATATTGTCCCCCCAATAATGTACTGTGCATTTAGGCTCTTGTTGCTATAAGATTTGATATATTTTTTTTTCTTGGCAGTCTAAGGGTGTGTCTTGCTACATAGTTATCTTTGTATTTATTCATTGTGTTTGTTGAGCTTCTTGTATCTTTGGGGATGTATTGTTTATTAATTTTTGAACTAGGAAGGTATGTTTCTTCTGTATATTCTTTAAATCTAATGTCATTATTGTTAATGTCTTCATTATGTTATACTTTTATTCTATTAATTTTCTATTTTTTCTTTTTAAGCTATCTATTTACTTTTTACTTTGTCTTCAGTTTTCCTTTTGTAAACTCCATTGAATCCTTTATTTCTGATCTTGATTTTAATTTTAGCATTTGTTTTTTTCCTCAATATTTTTATTTACTTGAGAGAAAGAGAGGGGGAGAGAGAGAATGGGCATGTCAGGGCTTCCAGCCACTGCAAATGAACTCCAGATACATGAGCCACCTATTGCATCTGGTTTATGTGGGTCCTGGGGAGTCAAACCTGGGTCCTTAGGCTTCATAGGCAAATGCCTTAACCTAAGCCATCTCTCCAGCCATAGAGAAAAACTTTTATTGACCACTTATATAAATACAAACAATATTTGTAATCATTACCCCCTTCTACTTTACTGACTCTTCCTTGTACCTTTTTGTGTCATTGTGTATTGCTCTTCTAGAGATAATACCATAAGTCTTTAGATTTAGACTGTCACAGTTTACTTTCAAGTAGTAGTACTATATGAACAATGTAAGACTTTTTAATATAATCCAGTTTATCTCTTCTTGTCCATTTCTTTGCTGTGTTTAAAAATGTTTTTCATATATAGTAGTATTTTTAACAATATGTTTTTATTTTAACAATATTAAAATTTTTTTTTTTGTTGTTGTTTTTGAGGTAGGGTTTCACTCTAGTTCAGGCTGACCTGGGATTCACTGTGTAGTCTCAGGGTGGCCTCAAACTCATGGTGATCCTCCTACCTCTGCCTCCCGAGTGCTGGGATTAAAGGTGTGCATCACCTCCAATATTTAAACAATTATTTAAACAATATTTTTATTTTGTTCTAAATAACCTATAGTTTTAAAATTTTTGACTGTGTAAATACAAAGGTAGTTTAAGAAGATTTTCTGTACTTATGTATTTCCTCTTTCAGTTTTTTTAACTTTTTAAAAAAAATTAATTTATTTGCAAGCAGAGAGAGAGAGGGATAGAAGAGAGGCAGACAGAGAATAGACACTCCAGGGCCTGCAGCCACTGCAAATGAACTCCAGATGAATGCACCCCTTGTGTATCTGGCTTATGTGGGTCCTGGAGAATCAAACCAGGATCCTTTGGCTTCACAGGCAAATGCCTTAACTGCTAAGCCATCTCCAGCCACCCTCTTTCAGTTTTTAATTCTTTAGGTTGTTGGTGTTATCTTGTATCTTATAGAGTGAATGATTTCTTGTAATTTTTTTTTGTATTGTTAGTATGCTAGTAGTAAATCCTAGCTTTTGCCTAAGAATCTCCACTTCCTTTCTTTCCATTTTTTTTTGCTTTTTTTGTTTTGTTTTGTTTTTGTTTTTGTTTTTGTTTTTTGCTTTGTGGTACGGTCTCACTCTAGCCCAAGTTAAGCTGGAACTGATTGTAGCCTTGGCTGGCCTTGAACTCATGGCTATCCTCCTACCTCAGCCTCCCAAGTGCTAGATTTACAAATGTGAGCCACCATGCTTGACTTTAATTTTTTTTGAAGGATATTTTGTCTAGGTATAGAATTGTAGATTGACCATTTTGATTTTTCAGTATTTTTTAGATGTGGTTTCAGATCTTCTGGAGTGAATTATTTCTAATGGGAAGTTAGTGGAAATTGTTATATTGTCCCCCCCAATAATGTACTGTGCATTTAGGCTCTTGTTGCTATAAGATTTGATATATTTTTTTTTCTTGGCAGTCTAAGGGTGTGTCTTGCTACATAGTTATCTTTGTATTTATTCATTGTGTTTGTTGAGCTTCTTGTATCTTTGGGGATGTATTGTTTATTAATTTTTGAACTAGGAAGGTATGTTTCTTCTGTATATTCTTTAAATCTAATGTCATTATTGTTAATGTCTTCATTATGTTATACTTTTATTCTATTAATTTTCTATTTTTTCTTTTTAAGCTATCTATTTACTTTTTACTTGTCTTCAGTTTTCCTTTTGTAAACTCCATTGAATCCTTTATTTCTGATCTTGATTTTAATTTTAGCATTTGTTTTTTTTCCTCAATATTTTTTACTTACTTGAGAGAAAGAGAGAGGGGGAGAGAGAGAATGGGCATGTCAGGGCTTCCAGCCACTGCAAATGAACTCCAGATACATGAGCCACCTATTGCATCTGGTTTATGTGGGTCCTGGGGAGTCAAACCTGGGTCCTTAGGCTTTGCAGGCAAGTGCCTTAACCACTAAGCCATCCCTCCAGTCCACATTTATGTTTTATAGTTCTTGTATCTTTTGAAATTCTTCATCTTTCATGTTTACCATCCATTTCTTCCACAAGATCTTTTTCTTTATATCATTACTAGTTTCAAGTTATTGTAAGTTTAAAAATTTTGATTTTGAGCCAGGAGAGATGATCCACACCTTTAATCCCAGCACTCAGGAGGCAGAGGTAGGAGGATTGCTGTGAGTTCGAGGTCATGCTGAGACTACATAGTGAATTCCAGCTTAGCCTGGGCTAGAGTGAAACCCTACCTTAAAAAAAAAACTGCAAAAATGAAAATTTGACTTTACAAAAATATTTTTATTTATTTTATTTATTTGAGAGAAAGAGGCAGAGAGGGAGAGAGAATGGATGCACCAGGGCCTTTGCCACTGTAAACGAACTTCAGATGCATGTGCCACCTTGTGCATCTGGTTTATGTGTGTCCCAGGGAATCGAACCTGGGTCCGTTGGCTTTGCAGGCAAGTGCCTTAATTGCTAAGCTATCTGTCCAGCCCAAAAATTTGATTTTGAGTCTGTATACTATTTCTTTTCTTAGTTTCTATATATTTTGACGTGTGTATGTAGGTATCTTTGTAATTTTTTTTTTGTTTGTTTGTTTTTTTTGAGGTAGGTTCTCACTCTGGCCCAGGCTGACCTGGAATTAACTATGTAGTCTCAGGGTGGCCTCAAACTCACAGCAATCCTCCTACCTCTGTCTCCCAAGTGCTGGGATTAAAGGCGTGCGCCACCATGCCCAGTGATGTATGTGTATATCTTTGATATGTATATACATGTATTTTGCTTTATGGAACACCCTGTATATTTAAGCATACTAGACATTTTTGTAATTGAACCATGAAGACTTAAATCACTAATACTCCTTTCCATGTCCCCTTGACAAGCTCGGGGAGAGACCCGATCAATCAGATTTGTGGCTATTGGGATCTTCCTTTAGTGTCAGCTTGCTTCAGATCACGACTGGTTTTATATGCTTTGAGGCTGGGGTCCTGAATTCCTTCAGTAGTTAGTTCCTGGTGTATAAGCACTGGCAGGTATTGGGGATTTGCTTTTGCTTCATAGTTAAGCTCCCTGCTTTGAATCTGTGGGAGCTGAGGGCTCTCAGCTTACTACCCAGTTGCTATTTTCATGGCTCTTGCTCCCTTGCTTTGTCTGGAGATCACTTCCCGCGTGTTGCCTGCTTCCTCAGATAACCCATGGAGTACCCTGGTATGATTTCTCTCAGTTCCTCCAAGAATCCTATATAGCTTTTGGTTGCAAGTACCTAGAAGGATTTTAATACCCTTGATTTGGGTATTTGAGAGTTTGGAGTGCCTGGAAATGCAAGGATATGAAGAACGAAGCCTTACAAGGACCTTTTTTCCTTTGTGTGAATGATGTGTGTGAGTTTGGGCACATGAATACCATGGCTCACATATAGAGGTCAGAGGACAATCTAGGCACCTACCTTTACCTTCCACCTTGTTTGAGAAAAGGTCTGTTGTTTATTACCGTGTATACCAGACTAGCTGGCCTGTGAGTCTCCATAGATTCTCCTGTCTCCACCTGTCATTTTGCATAGTCCTTCTGTGATTACAGATGCATACTAGTACATTCAGCTCTACATGGATTCTGGAGATCTGAACTCAGGTCATCATGCCTAGACAGCAATAGCTTTGTCCACTGAGCCATTTCCTTTGCCAAGAAGTTCTTTTTTTTTCCTTTTTATTGACAACTTCCATAATTGCAAACAATAGCCCATGGTACATCCCTTCCTCCCCCACTTTCCCCTTTGAAACTCCACTCTCCATCATATCCCCTCAATCTCTCAATCAGTCTCTCTTATTTTGATATCATGATCTTTTCCTCCTATTATGATGGTCTTGTGTACATAGTGTCAGGCACTGTGAGGTCATGGATATCCAGGCCATTTTGTGTTTGGAGGAGCCTGTTGTAAGAAGTCCTGCCCTTCCTTTGGCTCTTATATTCTTTCCGCCCACCTCTTCCGCAATGGACTCTGAGCCTTGGAAGGTAGGTTTGAGACGTTTCAGTGCTGAGCACTCCTCTGTAACTTCTTCTCAGCACCATGGTGCCTTCTGAGTCATCCCAAGGTCGCCACCATCTGAAAAGAGAAGCTTCTCTAACGAAAAGTGAGAGTTGCATTAACATATGGGTATGAACATTAAGAGAAGTGCTTACTGAGCAGTTTGGTGAACATAGTATATACATTTAGCCAGGCACATGCAGACATTACACCCCTAGGGTTCATGACTACCCCTGTTGTAGGTTTTCAGTATCAGGGAAGTATTCCCTCCCATGGAGCAGACCTTGAGTCCAATTGGTTTCCCCTATAACAGACATGCCACTATTGTACCCATTGGCTCATTTGGCCTAGCTGGCCAAATTTAAGGTTTGCAGTGTCCACTGTTAAGTATCTCCACTGGTGATTTCTCTATCTCCCATTGAACTGCATGCAGCATAGCTTTTTTCCAGATTTCTGTTAGCTGGTCTACAGGGAGCAGGTTTTCAGCTCAGCTCTAGCAGGATTTCTCAGTAACCTTGCAGCCCAAGTATATGGAGTCTTCAGCAATAAGGTCTTACCATCTATTCCTGGTTGGACACCAAGAGCCTTGGCATTGGTCTGCAATGTTTTGGGGGTATCCGTGACCTCCCTGGCCAACAAACTCACTGGAAGGTATTCCATCCCTGGCACTGAAAATTTTCTACTGACAATCTATGGCTTCTGAGTGTTCCTTTGTCCAAAAAAGTAGTTTCCATATGATGTACTTATATCCTCTTAGATTTTGATTAGCCCTCCCTTCACCTTTCCTTTACTCAGTCTCTTCCCCTGACCTCATTTAGGCCTTTTCAGCCCCATTAATCTGTTCTTCTACTTACATATATATAATACCATCTTATTAAGTCCCCCTCCATCCTTCTCTATTCCCTTTGTATACCCTTTCTAGCTTACTGGCCTGTGCTGCTGAGTTTTATTCCTACTCCCATAGCAGTCCAATCCTTTGTAGATAGGATCCACATATGAAAGAGAACATGTGACATTTGGCATTCTGGGTGTGGGTTACCTCACAGGAGTTCTTTTTAAATCATTTGTAGCGAAGAACCTTAGGTGCTCAGAGGGTCACTGTTCTGATCCCCTGCTCTGGGCTGGAAAAGCCAGAGCTTTTTTTTTTTTTTTTTTTTTTTTTTCCTGTTAGGAAAAGCCCAGAGTATCTCTGAGGAATCAAAATCAATCTGTTATTTTCTGTCTGTCTTTCTTATGATACTTTTTCTACCTTTCATTTTTGAAATTTTCAAATTGACTGCTTTACTGTATAAACATACTGCAAATTTGTCTTAATTCCCATCAGGTTATATCCTTATATTCTTTTCCCCCACCCCATCCCATTGAGGATCCTCCATATTGGGATTATCGGTAATCACTGTGGGGTTATGAATGCACAGTCAGATTCTGGACTGGTGGTGGGGAGCAATTTATTTTGGAAAGTACACCCTCCTACCCTGTGTCTCTTATATTCTTTCTGCCCCATCTTCACAACATTTCCTGAGCCTAGGAGGGCATATTATAAGTCTCCTTTAGTGTTGCGCTCTCAGTCGTAATCTCTCATTTTTTGCTTTGGTGAGTTTTAAGTTTCTTCAGTATCCACTGCCATTGCCCTGGAGGGGTCTGTCAGGCAGGCAATGATAGCCACACCCATATTTAATCCTTCACTTCCTTTGTAATGTTTCCTGGGTCCTGGCAGATGTGAGAGATGAATTTTTCTTACTTGGCACTTGGCTTTCTTTTCTTATTATTCTGATGGTTCTTGGGTCTCCTGGGATTTCCTGCCATCTTTAAAAAGCATATTCTCTAGCCAAGAGTGAGGGCAGCATGGATCAAAAGAGATAAACAGCTGGAGAGATGGCCTAGCACTTAAGATGCTTGCCTGCAAGGCCAAAGGATTCAGGCGTGATTCCCTGGCATCCACGTAAAGCCAGATGAACAAGGTGGTGCATGTGTGTGGAGTTTGTTTGCAGTGGCTAGTGGCCCTAGAGTGCCCATTCTCTCTCTGTCTGCCTCTCTTTCAAATAAATAAATAAAAAAATAAAAATTATTTTCTTATTCATTAGTAATTGCTTATTAAGAATTACTTTTCAGAGCCTGGCATGGCAATGCATGCTTTTAATCCCAGCACTTGAGAGGTTGAGTTAGGAGCATGCTGTGAGTTAGAGGCCATTCTGAGACTACATAGTGAATTCTATATCAGCCTGGGCTAGAGTGAGACCCTGCGTGGGCGGGGGTGGGGGTGGGGGGTGGGGAGAGATGAACACAGACATTTAGATTACTTTTTGATGAGTACAACCTCTTCTTTGGTTAAATAACAATGGAAGCTTCCCTAGTCTATGGTTTTCCAAGCCATAGGCTTCTGACTTGGTTCTTACTAACAAGCAGGAATTCCCTCTCCATGAGTAGACCTCATAACCCCAATGAGAGAACAGTTGATTATCCCCATAACCTTTGTGCCACTATTGCACTCCTGTGTACATCTTGCCTGGCTGGTTGCTTTTGTAGCTTGTAGGGTCCACTGCTTATTCACGACTTGGTTGTGGTCAGAAATCCTTGGGATTCTGAACTCTTAGCCAGACTATATGGTAGCTGTAAAAAGTGTGAATTTGGCTGGCTTTTTGCTACTTTTGGCAGATTCCTCTTCCTTTGGCATGTGGAACTTCAGAGACTATCTTCTGCCTGTAAAGTAGCCACCCCTCTCCATACATATGTCTGTGTTCTCAGCTCTGCTTTGTTTAAAAATATGTGATTTTTGTCCTTTTTCTAGTTTATTTTGGTTGTTTGGTTCAATTGAGTATGATAATCTTTTGCTGCTTTGTAGAACTTTTATTTCTTTTGAAAGCTTCTTCTTTTTTTTTTTTTTTCAAGGTAGGGTCTAGCCCAGGTTAACCTGGAAATCATTCTGTAGCTCAGGCTGGCCTTGATCTCACAGCAGTCTTCCTACCTCTGCCTCCCAAGTGATGGGATTAAAGGCAACAGCCACCAAGCCAGGTTCCTCTTCTCTGAATACTGGGAAAAAAAAGAACCCAAAACCATGGAATTAGTAACTAGTACATTATCTTTTTCTAGATACTTTTAATTGTCCTTGAAATTTCTTTAAATCCAGGCTGGAGAGATGGCTTAGCAGTTAAGTGCTTGACTGTGAAGCCTAAGGACCCCCCGTTCGAGGCTCAATTCCCCAGTACCCACATAAGCCAGATGCACAAGGTGGTGCATGCATCTGGAGTTTGTTTGCAGTGGGTGAAGGCTCTGGTGCACCCATTCTCTCTCTCTGCCTCTTTCTCTCTCTGTCACTCTCACATAAAAATAAACAACATTTCTTTAAATCCTATGGGATTTGTACACTTGAGGTAGAATATTGACCATTTCTACTCTTAATTTGAAATAGTACAGCCTAGATTATTGCCCCAGAGTAACCCTAAGCAGAAGTCTTTTCAATGTACCTCTCAGTCATTGTGATGTGGAACTGTTGAGAGGGAATCCATGTGGTCATGTAGTCCACTCCTTTTGTTTTTCTGCTGGAGAATTTTGTTATGCCCTAGCTAGTCAGGTTTAATGAAGTTCCCTGTGCTTCTTAATTGTCCGCAGTAGTTGTGTTTTCATTTGTCTTTAGTATAGTATCTTCATATTTTAGTCTGTGGTGGTTATCTTATTTTTTCAGGCTTAATTTAAAAATGTTTAGAAAAGACTGATTTTTTTTTTTCTCTAGACTACTAATTACTTGTATTTATTTCTTCTGTGACATAAATTGCATTGTAGGCAAAAGTGACTTTAATGTTATATTGGCACTAACTCAAGCTGTTTTAGTATTGTGAATATAGTGCTTTATTTAAAGTGCAGATTAGTGCTTATAAGAAATGTTTCTATTTAAAAATTATCATATGCAACAGAATGTTTTTTTATAAACTTTGTACTAATTATTTTTGAAGTATGGTTTCCAATGTAATAATTTTAATTTCTATTAAAAATAAGAAACTAAACTTCATTTCAGATATGCAAAATGCAGTTTGAAAATAATGTCCAGTCTTTGAGTTGGAGAAACATAAATGATAGATGTAGTCTTCTAGGAACTGGTTCCAGCATTTGTTTTGTTTAATATTTTCATACATGATTACAAACAAGGGTACAGAAAAAATTCCAAGTTGTCAGGAAGTAGTAAAACTTAGCTGGCTAAATGCTAAATTCTATTATTTTATTTTTGCAATTAAAAGTTAATTTTTTCAAATGTAATAGTGTTAATTAACTGATTTAATAATTTATTAGAGAACAAGGCCCATTTTTCTCAGTATTTTCTAAGAAATGGTGATCCAGCTATAACTAGCCTTTGATAACTATGGTTTCTTGTTTCTTATACGAGGAATTTTGCATTTCTACATGTTTCTTTTTTTGCATCTAGTAGAAATACAGCAGTGAGTTTAAAATTTTCTTCCAGTTTCCTTCTGCCTCTTGCCCACTGTGCTGTATTTCCTCTGTTTCATTCCATGTTGATATGAAGAGGGGTGTTCTGCTACTGAGTCCATGTGGAGCTCAGCATTGTTCCCCAAGGCAGGTTCAGAGAGTGTTTAGCCCTTCCTCTGGACACTTTTCCCAAATCTGCCATTTCTCTCAGTTGCCATTCTATTGTCCCTTAACTGAGTAACTTTGGGAAGGTTAATTAACTTGAGTCTTTTAAAATATAAAATGAAGGTAAGGACTTTCTTCATAGAGTTACTATGATGGTTAAATGCAAAAATATTTATTAAATGGTTGGAGTGATATCTGTCACTTAAAGGTATAGTAAATGTTTTCTATGGTTGTCATAATTATCATGCTTTCCACCCTGAAAGTGATCACTTCTGCTGTTCTGACAGTTACCATCATAGTCAATCTATAAACGCTTCTAATTTCTCTTTGCACTTAAATTGATGCTGGTGCCTCCACCTCCAATTTCTGGTTTACTTACAGTTTCTATACTAGTTTACCTAAAATATAAATTTAATTATTTGCTTACTTATTAGGGAGGGAAGGAAGGAGAGAGGAGGGGAGGAAGGGGGGGAGGAAGAGAGAGAAAGAGAGAGAGAGAGGGAGAGGAGGAAGGAGGGAAAAGAAAATGGACACACCAGGGCCTCTTGCTGCTGCAATTGAATTCCAGATGTGTTGGGCATTGCTAAACGCAGGCTGGGACTGTGAGGAAGCTGGCCTGGGTTGTTGGACATGGCCAGGGACCTTGGGCTGTGGGGGTTGCAGCTGGTCTTATCGTTGTTGGGAACCCACTGTGGTGACAGAGGCTGGCCCTCCTAGCCCTCAGGCAAGGTGTAGTGTACCCTATCTTCGCCCAGAGTGGGCAAAACTGGTGGCCCCTCCCCCCTCTATCCCAAAAGCATCTGACTATTCCATAGTCAGGCTTTGCCCACCCCCCACAGTTCCTGACCTTGTGGCTAGCTGCCCAAGAGACCCTTATAAACAGTCTCCCTTCATCAGTAGCCACCCAATATGTCTCTGAAGTCATGTAGTTTGTAAACAGCCTCCCTGCAGCTGTAGCCATCCAATATGTGGCTGAAGTCATGTAGCTTTTCCTGCCACTTCTCTTATCTCCCTTGCAGCTCCTCCCTGGCAATTCTGAAGTCATGTAGCTTTTCCCACCACTTCTGTTATCTCCCTTGCAGCTTCTCTCTTGCAACTTCAGCCTTCTAACCAATTAGATAGCAACCCATAAGCCTATGTATCCAATCACTCTATAGTCTGTATGTGCCTTCTCAACCTTTCCAAGTGTTTATAAACCCATTCCCCTTTTGAATAAACGAGAGCACGCTATCCATCAGATGGCCTCCTGGGTGGTTCATTGCCCGTCGCACTCACCCGCTCCAAGACCCTGCTTCCCTTCAACTCCTGCCCGGGGTCATCAGTAGCCAATGAACCCTGGGAACAGTGAGGACCCACACAGATGCATGTACCACTTTGTGTACCTGGCTTTATGTAGGTATTGGGGAAATAAACCTGGGCTATCAGGCTTTACAAGCAAGTACCTTTAACCACTGAGCCATCTCTCCAGCCTTAAAATATATCTTTTAATCTGTTCAAGAATATTTCTGCATTGTCCAAAGGGTTAAACTTTGATATTGGAAAACTCATTTTGCCTACTCAAAATGGCAAGTTTTTTTCCCCCTAAATATTTGTTGAACAAGTTGAGTCAATGCCTTTTTAGTTGTTGTTTCTTTTTAATTTGTTTTGTTTATTTATTTATTTGAGAGTGACAGAGAAAGAGGCAGATAGATAGATAATGGGCGCGCCAGGGCCTCCAGCCACTGCAAACGAATTCCAGATGTGCCCCCCCTCGTGCATCTGGCTTACATGGGTCCTGGGGAATCGAGCCTCGAACTGGGGTCCTTAGGCTTCACAGGAACGTGCTTAAACACTAAGCAATCTCTCCAGCACTTTAGTTGTTTTTTTGAGGTAGGGTCTCACTCTAGTCCAGGCTGATCTGGAATTCACTGTAGTATCAGGGTGACCTCGAACTCATGGAGATCCTCCTACCTCTGTCTCAGGAATGTTGGGATTAAACGCATGTATGAGCATGCCAGGCAGAATCAATGCCTTTTGATAGCACTTATAAAATTAAAATACTGCAAAATTTCATTCAGTATACTGATGGTGGTTTTGATCTATTACTGTTTGTTTGTTTGTTTGTTTGTTTATTTATTTATTTATTTATTTATTTATTTATTTATTTATGAGATAGAGACAGAATGGGCATGCCAGGGCCTTCAGCCATGCCAAGTTAACTCCAGATGCATGTGCAATCATGTGCACCTGGCTTACGTGGGTTCTGGGGAGTCGAACCTGATTCCTTAAGCTTCACAGTCAAGCACCTTAACTGCTAAGCTATTTCTTCAGCCGTGTTATATTTTAGTTTAATGATTTCTTCCTATAAGAAATCATCACTGATTTTGGGCTTGGAGGGATGGCTTAGCAGTTAAGGCACTTACCTGCAAAGCCAAAGAATGCGTATTTGACTCCCCTGGACCCATGTTATCCAGATATACAAGGTGGTGCATGCTGGAGTTCCTTTGCAGAGGCTGAAGGCCCTGGCATGCCCATTCTGTTGCTCTATAATTAAATATTCCATATATTCCCTACTGGTCACAATTAATGCATTTTTTTGTTATCAAGGCTGTAAATTTTCTTTGTAGGAAATTGTAGCAGACAGCTTTAGGTTCACTGAGATGAACTTCAGACCAGGCACAGTTATGGAGGAAGGGATTTATTGAAGCTTACAGATGTAGGGGAAGTTCCGTAATGGCAGAAGAAGCTGGCTTGCTTTCACAGTACCAAACACACACACAGCATAGCACACCTCAGGAAGTCCAGCTAGGCACACTTTGCTTATCTTTAGATTGAAATCTCAAACCCTCCACACCTTAAGATCCTTCCAGTGACTCTGCCTCCAGCCAGGTGGATGCAGATGCAAACCACAAACTAATAAAGCACTGAATATATTGGGGGCCATATATTCAAACTACCACAGAAATCATGTAAATAAATTCTGATTTCGTTTTTTAATATAGTTTCTTTTATATTTCTAACTGCCTTTTCTTTCTTTTGCATTGTTTTCTTTATTGTAGGCATTAGTTTTTCTAAAGGCAGCTATTTCCAATTGGTGGCTCATGATCTCTGGAACATTTGGTAATTGGTAGGGCTTTTTTTTTTTTTTTGGTTATATAGTTTAGAGTGAGGACTGTCATCTCTTGAATTAGTGTCCATAAATGCCACTAAATATCCCACTATGCATAGGCTTTCTATAACAAAGAATTATGTAACCCAAATGTCATTGCTTAATAAGGGAAGAGAATGGCTGAGGAGGACAGGAGAAAGTAATGGGGAGTGAAAATTGTCAAAATTTGTTGTGGTAGCACCCACCTTCAATTCCAGCACTCTGAGAGGCAGAGGGGGATCACCGTAAGTTCAACCCTGACACTACCTAGTGAATTCCAGGTCAGCCTAGGTTAGAGTGAGACCTTATCTCAAACAAAACAAAGCAAAGCAAAGCAAAGCAAAGCAAAACAAAACAAAAGAAAAACAAAAATAAAGGCAGCAGGGGGTGGAGGGGTGGATGCTGAGGGTGAGGGATGGGCCAGTGTGTGGCTCCTGGAGGCCTCCTTTGGCCTAGTGGTGCACATCAGCAGGGGCTATGGTAGCTCCAGGCCTCAGAGGTGATGCCCACAGAGATGGGCTTGGTGACTCTGTAGTGCTTGCCCACGCCCAGTGCCGCCTCTCCCTCCATCAACAACGGTGAGTTGGAGGCTAGTAGCGATGAAGATGGAAAGCTAAACCTCAGCTTAAGCGAGTGCTTTTTCATGGTGAAAAGAGCAGCCCTCTTCTTGCAGCAGGAAATAGCCCTCAGGGCCAGTGGAGTCTTCAGCAGCCCCACAAGCATGCAGGTAATGTGCCTCAACATCTCCAAGTGATGTTCAATCTCTTGTGCTATGAGGACCAAATCAAGCTGGCCATAGCCTGGAGAGTGCCAGGACTGGACGAGTCCTCTATGTGGTGGTGGGGTACAGCAGTGGGTGCCAGGACATGGAGGAGAACATCTTGCTGGGAGTTGACTTCTCCAGTAAGGGATCATTCTCTGACTGTGGAATGACACCAAAATCCACCTGGTGGAGACGGCAGGTTCAGTGTGAGTATGGCAGGAAAGATGCACATATTTAAACCTGTGTCTGTCCAGGCCATGAGTTCTGTTGTGCAGTGCTTCACAAGGCCTGGGAAGTGGCACACAGGCACAACTACTTTGGGAGGGGGTTGCATTAATCTGGGCCACCTACTAGGAAAGCTGCATTGGCTCTCAGTCGAGTTGCATCAGCAACATGCAGGACGTGGAGTTCAAGTGGCCTGACTCCCCAGCACTGTTTGTTGACAAATCAACGGAGGGGGAGGGAAAAAGGATGGAGTGTCTCATCAAAACTGTACTCTGAAGCATCATGATGAGGTAGACCCTAGAAAACGTGACCTCTAAAAGAAATCTGTAATGAATTGGAGAGACAAATGAACTGTAACTTGAAAGGATTCAAGGAATTCATAGACAATGAAATGCTCCTCATTTTGGGACAGATGGTTAGATAAACTCTCCCTTATCTTCCATCATCTTTATCTTGTCTGAATGGAATGCATAATCTGGAAGAGCTGCAGGGCTCAGGGGTTGAGGACATTTTAAATGTCACTAGAAAGACAATTTTTTTTCTGGATTATTTGCATATCATAACATCTGAGTGTGTGGTGAGACTATAGACCCTCTTTTTTGTTCTTTTTATAATTTATTTTTATTTATATTATTCTAATTTTACATTCATAATGGTGACTCCATTATCTTCCTCCCTGTCCTCCCTCTTCCATAGGGACCCTCATCAATGGTGAATGTGGGTCATACATTGTGGGGGTAGTCAAGAGTTATGGGGGATAGGCCAAGTCTGTGTGCATAATGCCCCAACTTGTGGCTCTAACATTCTTTCTGCCCCCCCACCCCCTTCCACAAATTTCCCTGAGCCACATAGATCTACTTCAGTGATGAGCTTTTGGGAGTCTCTGTGTCTCTGGATATCTGGCTTAGTAAGAGTTGGATGTTCTCTGTGTTTATCTCCTTCAGCCTTTTTCTGATGTCGTGATCCCCAAGAATGCTGAACTCTTGCTCTCCCCCCCCCCCCCCCGCATTACTCTATGGTTTCAGCTAGGGCCCTGGTGAGGTGTGATTGGCTGATCCTCCCTTCAGGTTCCTTGTCCATTTGTAAAAGATAAGCAAATTCTCCAATGGAGAGAGAAGTTAGTACTAGATAGATGGGATGGCCATAGATAGCTTGGAGAGAATTTTATATGGGTAGGTCCTCTTCTGGCCCACATTTGGTGGTATCTTGATTGGAGACTGTGCTCATTATTTGTACATGGTTTTGACTTATTTCCCAGTTCCAGCAATGAGTTCCATTCCACTGAGTGGATCTATTAGCCAAATCAAGAGCAGTTGGTTACCCACCATGGCTGTGTGCCACTACTGCACTTGTTTTAACATAACGTCAGGTTGTTTTTGCTGCTGTGGACCCTCTTTTTTTTGGGGTGGGGGGTTTGAGGTAGGGTCTCATTCTAGCCCAGGCTGACCTGGAATTCACTCTGTATTCTTAGGGTGGCCTTCAACTCACTGAGATCCTCCTCCCTCTGCCTCCTGAGTGCTGGGATTAAAGGTATGCTCCACTACGCCCAGCTTGAGACTATAGATCCTCTTACCCACTGGAATGAAGCATACCATTTCATGAACAAAGCAAAGAACCATTCCAAGTGCCTGGTCTGTAGTAAAATGGGTGTCATCTGATCTGCATCCACAGTCATAGCTTGTGCCAAGAAGTTCTGGCCCCTGGAAAAAGCCTTATAACTACATGAAGCAGAAGCAGAGCAGTGCAGGCTTTATGAAACAGCTGAATATAAAGACATCATGGATGTAAGGAAGCAGTGGCACAGCAAGCAGTGGCACCAGCAGATGATAGCTGTCTCCAGCAGCCTAGGGATGACACTGCAGAGCCCAGCATCTTCTTGCTAGAGACCCTCTGTGTTGTTCCCCTGTATACCCAGTTACCCTGCTTGGGTGATGCCACCCAGCTCAGGCTTCCAGGAAGCCAGGCCCCAGGAGGACCCCTTTTTGCCAGCTCTTTCTGAAGACTTACATACCTCCTCCTTAACACCTCATGATGGCGTGGGTAGCCCAGTATACTTGGAGGACTTTGAGACTATGCCCTGTTGGAGGAAAGAGCTCAGCCAGCAGAAGTGCACACACTGGCCCTGAGTCCCAGGCTGTGTGAGAAGGACATCAAGAAGAAACTACAGTTTGGGAGTCCCAAAGCCCTCTGAGGCTCCTTGCTCCATGTAGATGAGATAGAGAAGGAAGAGGGCTCCAAAGAAGGGAGGTGGAGGCGGGTCTCCACCAGGCTTGACAGAAACTTGACTATCCCAGAAAACCTAAATAACAGCAAGAGGAGCAGCCCAGACAACTTTGAGCAAGATGGGTGTTTGGGATCCTTAATAAAGTGAAGCCTTCCTACAAGTCCCATGTTGACTACATGTACCCTAGGGCTGGTAGAGCTTCAGAGGCCTTCACTGAGAGGTCTGAGGACCCCAGTGCTCCTGCTTGCTTTTTTTTTTTTTTTTTTTCGAGGTAGGGTCTCACTCTGGTCCAGGCTGACCTGGAATTCACTATGTACTCTCAGGGTGGCCTCGAACTCTCGGTGATCCTCCTACCTCTGCCTCCCAAGTGCTGGGATTAAAGGCGTGTGCCACCATGCCCGGCTTCTGCTTTCTGCACCCAGCCAGCTTTCCTTCCCCTCATGCCTTCCCCCATGGCCCATGAAAGGAGCAGGTCCCAAGCTGAAAGTCAGTCTCTAGCCCACCAACACCTCATCATTCCTACCACAAGCAGGCTCAAGGAAGCCAGATACCAGCAGCCCTCCGTCTGGGTCTAGGGCAGGCCCACTATCTAGTCTTCCAGAATCTTCCAAAGAGACCCAGAAAGTCCTGCCAAAGTCCCTCCTGTTGAATTCTTACTGTGATAAGAAAACTTCCAGCATGGACAGTGAAGGAAGACTCATCACCCAAGAGAGATCTGAATGAATCAGAGAAACCCACAATCAATAGCTTCTTGATGCAGCATCAGGAGTTCTTTATTCCAGCTGCAGAAGGCAGGCCTGATCTGCAAGCACACCAAAGAGTTGGAGAGGCTGAAGTGCCTACCCACAGATATAGCATCTTCCTGGACAGGCAGTGCCACCAGCAGGCTGAAGGCCAGCATCCCTGAGGAGGGCCAGGAGCCCACACAGTAAGTGGGGAGTGAGGACAAACCAGAGGCCACCCCCTGCCTCTCGAAGGAGCCTTGTTGAAGAGCCCCAGTCCTATCTCCTACTGCCTGAATCACACCAGTAACTTCTCAACAATGGCCTTTCTGAAGACCATCTGCTTACATCCCTACCTCTTCTTTGCATGAGCTCAAACCTGACCTGGCAGCAGTGACAGCATCCATAGTGTCCTTGGGAACCCTGGGGCTAGTGAAACAATGGACCCAGAAGATTGTGTCTGCTCTGCCTGGCAGGCCTCACAGTCTCGTCCCCATTGAAACACTCTCACTGTCTTGCCAAGCTTGGAAGTCTCAACTTCTTCAGAGAAGACCTGTCCAGTGAGGCTGATAGATCCACCATTGCTGACTCCCAAGATACCAAGTGGAGTGATTCTTCCTTCTTGAACAACTCCCAGGCTTGATTGAGGAACCCCACCACAGTCCCCAAATCATTAGGGAAATCTGCCCCCAAAAGCTTGAAAAGCCCATCATGCATGAACAGAAGCTGTTCCTCCTTTTGTTGTAGTGGACCTGGTCCTTCCTGTAGTCTCATTGTGGATTCTGATCCACTCCTGTCACAGGGAGGGGGAGAAACAAAATTGGCCTTGAGCACAAGAAGAGGGTGTGTGTGATACAGGTGTGTGGCCCGAGAGATCTGGAAGTTGTCAGCTAGGAGACACAAAACTGACCCCAATGTCTGGTCTTTGAGAAGAATCAAGTTCAAATATGCATCCAACATACTCCATTTGCAATGTACAAAAGAAGAGCTGCGATCACAGACCATGTTCCTTGCTTGCTCTAGCCCTCACAAGAAAACTCTTGATAACATAATTTCTACCTCTGTTCTTGTGCTTTTTTATTTTATTACAAATACAGTAATGACCAAAGCTAATTCCAGGGAATTAAAAGAAAAATAATAAATGGAAAATAAAAAATATCCATGATTTACTTGAACAAAAATGTCATGTGCAGCAAATACTCATTAATAAAAAAATTAAAAACAAAAAAAGTCAATTGGGCAAGATTAAAGGAGAAAAAAATCAATTGTGAAAATTCCTCTTTTTAAATTTTCTTTAGAAGCTGGGCCTGGTGGCCCACACCTTTAATCCCCGAACTTGGGGAGCTGAGGTAGGAGGATCACTGTGAATTAGAGGCCAGCTTGAGACTACATAATGAATTCCAGGTCAGCCTGAGCTACAGTGAAACCATATCTCAAAAACTCAAAAATAAAGCTGGTTGTAATCCCAGTACTTGGGAAGCAGAGGAGGCAGAGGTGGGAGGATCACCGTGAGTTTTTGAGGCCACTTGAGACTATGTGGTGAATTCCAGGTCAGCCTGGACTAGAGTGAAACCATACCTCGAAAAACAAAACAAAACAACAAGAAAAAAAGTCAAAAAGTAAATAAGTAAATATATTTTCTTTAGAATAATCCCTTTGTGCTTTAGTTCTGTTGTACATATCTTTTGGAATTTCAATTTATTAGTCTTTTGGGTTGGATCCAATTTCTATTCCTATTTCTCTTTCTTAGTTTCCTTGCTAGATCATATCCTCTTGTAATTTAATTTCCTATGAATGAGTGGATAAAAGCAAATGCTTTAGCCATTTCATATCTGGAACAATGGTTATTTTATTCTTACTTTTAAATGATATTTTAGGTGGCTATAGAAACCTGAGAGAAAGTAATTTTCTTTCACAACCTTGAGGAACCGATTGTGAAGGTCTGGTGTCAGCTTCAGTCTTCTTCCTTCTAATTTAGCAGTGTTTCTACTTGCAGAACCTTCTGAAGTGTATAGATACTTGCATGGGTATGCCTTTCTCCTTTTCCTGTTTATTTTATTGGGAACTTAACTTTCTTGGTGGCTTCTTCAAATACTATTAATAATCCCTTTAAAGATTTTGAAAATCTCTTATACTTCTTTCTTTGCTAATTTCCTCTATGTACTCTTTTTAATCTTTTTAGTACTTTTACTAGGTGAATGTAGGACTATTTGGATTATTCCTTTAAGTTATTGTGTTACTTGTGGTGGTGGTGGAGTCATGTTCCATGTGATGACATTTTGTCAATATTGCATATATAGTGGTTGTCTCATAAATCTACAGTGGAGCTGAAAGACATTTACCTGTGGCCTCACAGCTGTGGTAGTTTAAATAGATGGCCCCCAATATAGTCAGTGTTTTATTAGTTTGTAGTTTGGATTTGCAGCCACCTGGCTGGAAGAGGTGGATCTTTTGGTCCAGCCTTGAGGTGTGGTGGTAGATTTGAGATTCTAATCTAAAGATATACAAAGTGTCTGTGTTCCTTCTGGAGTTCCTGAAGTGTGTTGTGTGGCTTTTGGCTTCTCTCTCGCTGCTTGGACCTGTGTAAGCAGGCCAGCTTTTTCTGCCATTATGGAACTTACCCTGGATCTGTAAGCTTCAATAAATACCCCTTCCTCCATAACTGTGCCTGGTTTGGAAGTTCATCTCAGTGAACCTGAAGTTGTCTGCAACAGAAATTGGTACCAGGAGTGGGGTGAGATGAACTTGACCATGTGGATTTTGGTCTTTTGGAACTTTCATTTTGGAGGAATGGGCATGGACTTAGTATTTACAACTGAAGATGCCTTCTGGAGTGGTAAGCTAAGTATTAGGGACTATTCTGATGAGAGTTTTAGAATGGTTAGTGCAGAGAGGACTGAACTTGGAGGCTTGGCTTATGAGGTTTCTAAGGGGAAGGAAAGACTGCAGAGGACTTTGTTGGAACTGGGCTACTAGCATAAGGGCTCTCTGCATTCTGCTGTCCAGGCCCAGAGATTTTGATAAAGGTTAAATTTGGTATGGACTGATGTGCTTGGCTAAAGATACTAGACTGAGAGGTTTAAGACTTTTAAGTTGAAAATCCTCAAGCAAGTTAAAATTGCAGGCACTGAGACTGGTTTTAGATTACAGAAGCTGCTATTGTTAACACATCAGCAATCAAGTAAGATGGCCCAACTGCTTTACATTAAAACAATGGAGAGGATGCCTGAGGAAAGACTATGATAGAAATGCAAACTCTTTTGGGAAAGAGGTGACTGGACAAGGAACCTGCTTTTCAAGGTTATGATTTATTTTGCCCCTGAATTAAGAATATGGCTGTGCCCTACACACCTGGTATTAGTTTTAGAAGCATGATAAAAATGCATGGAGTAGGTCAAGAAGTGTATACATGGTTCCAGGAGCCACTGCTGAGATGCAGAATGAGGCAGGGCATGATGACCCTAATAGGTTGGAAGAGTCTTTGAAGATGGACCGTGGTTTGCATGGAGACCTGAAGATGTTTTGGATATACCAGTACTGTACAAGGTCTACCATGAGGCTGTTAGCTAGGGATGGAAGTTTTCCCTGGCTACTCAGCCCAGCTGGAGGAAAATCCAGAGATTGCCAGTCACTGGACTTGAACTGTAGAAGTTTGATGTTTGCTTGATGGTTGTTGAGTTTGCATAGTTCTAGACCAGACCAGGCACAGTTATGGAGGAAGGGATTTATTGAAGCTTACAGAACCAGGGGAAATTCCATAATGGCAGAAGAAGCTGGCCTGTTTTCACAGGACCAAACACACAGAAGCCACAAGCCAAAAACCACATAGCGTAGCATACCTCATGAACTCCAGCTAGTCACACTTTGTGTATCTTTAGATTGAAATCTCAAACCCACCACCACACCTTAAGATCTGCCCAGTGACTTTGCCTCCAGCCAGGTGGGTGCAGATACAAACTACAAACTAATAAAACACTGAATATATTGGGGGACATCTATTCAAACTACCACATTCCACCCCTGGCCTCCAATAGATTTGTAAGTATCATACATTATAAATTGTATTCAATCCATTTTCAAAGGTCTCCAGTCTTGACCAACTTAAGATAGTGAGTCCTGTAAAAGCAAATAAGTTAAATATTTTCAACTGTATAAGGCATAGCAAGGAGAGACTAAAATGATGTAAATTTAACCACCACCAGCAGTCATAAAACTTCTGTAGTTTAAGTTTAATATAACCAGAGACTGACAGTCTCCAGATTTTTCAATTTTGTCACTTCAGCTGGGCAAAGTAGCCAGGGAAAACTTCCATCCCAGGAAGTCTATGGTAGCCTTTGTATAGTCTTGTTATATCCAAAATGTCTTTAGGTCTCCATGTAAACCACAGTTCATCTTTCAAAGGCTCTTCTAGCCTATCAGGGTATCACACCCTGCCTCATGTTGTATCTCAGCAGCGGCTCTTGGAACCGTGTGTAATTTATGACCATTTTATGTATTTTTATGTTTTCAAAATTAATCCCAGGTGTGCAGGACACAGCCATATTCTTAATTCAGGGACAAAATAAATCATAACCTTGATAAGCAGGTTTCTTTTCCAGTCAACTCTTTTCAAAAGAGTTTGTATTTTTAATAGTCTTTCCTCAGGCTTTTTTTTTTTTTTTTAATTGTTTAAATGTAAAGCAGTTGGGTCATCTTTCTTAAGATTGCTAATGTGTTGACAATAGCAGTGCCAGTAACCTAAAACCAGTTTCAATGTCTGTAATTTTAACTTATTTGAGTTTTTTCAACTTAAAATCTTAAATTTCTCAGTCTAATATCTTTAGTGAAGCACATCAGTCCATTATAAATTTAACCTTGATTAAACTTTCTGAGCCTGGGCACAGCCAGCCCTTATGCAAGTAGACCAGTTCCAACAAAGTCTTTTGTAGTCTTTCCTTTCCCTTAGAATGTTCATAAGCTAAGTCTTGAATTTCAATACTGTCTGCACTTAGTATTCCAAAACTCTCATCAGAATAGTCCATTAAACTTGGCTTACCACTCCAGAAGGCATCTTCAGTTGTAGGCACCAAGTCCATGTCCATTTTTCCAAAACAAGGGTTCCAAAAGACCAAAATCCACATGGTCAGGTTCATCTTACCACACTCTTGGTACCAACTTCTGTAGTAGACAGCTTAAGGTTCACTGAGATGAACTTCCAGACCAGGGGCATGGTTATGGAGGAAGGGATATTTATTGAAGCTTACAGATTCAGGGGAAGTTCCATAATGGCAGAAGAGGATGGCCTGCTCTTACAGGACCAGGCAGAGAGAGAGGGAAAGCCAAAAGCCAAAAAGCACACTTCAGGAACTCCAGCTAGGCAGTCTTTGCATATGTTTAGACTGAAATCTCAAACCCACTACCACACCTTAGGGCTTGACCCTAAGATCTGCCCAGTGACATTGCCTCCAGTTAGGTGCATATATATTTATGATTGTGTTGTACCCTTGTTGGATCATTCCTTTGATGAGTGAGGCATACCATTCAATGTCCTTTTTGATCACTTTTAGTTTCAAATCCATTTTGTCAGACATTAATATAGCAATACCTGCTTGTTGCCTATTTCCATTTGCTTGGAATATCATTTTCTGTCCTTTCACCCTGAAGAGGAGTCTGTCTCTTAGTGGAAAGGTAGGTTTCTTGAAAACATCAAAAGCAGGTCCATTTTTCTACTGTACCCTGTTAACTTGTGTCTTTTGCTGGGTGAGTTAAGACCATTAATATTTAAGGTTATAACTGTGAGGATCCATTTAATTCCTGCCATGTTTGAGTTTTATGGATTTTGTGCTTTCTTGGGCTTTGTACCTTTTGAGCCTGCTCTAGTTTCGGTTATTGTCATCATCTTCTTGCAGGCTCTTGAGATTGGTTGTATGGAGAATTTCCTGAATTTTTCTGTAGGTTTGGTTTGTGCTTATATAATCATAGGGCTGGTTTTTATGATGGCATGGTTTCATTTTTCTACTTATTGTGAGGAATCTTTTTTTTTTTTGTTTGTTTGGTTTTTCGAGGTAGGATCTCACTCTGGCCCAGGCTGACTTGGAATTAACTATGTAGTCTCAGGGTGGCCTTGAACTCATGGCGATCCTCCTACCTCTGCCTCCCAAGTGCTGGGATTAAAGACGTGTGCCACCACGCCCGGCTCTGTGAGGGATACTTTTGCTGGGTAGAATAGTTTGGGTTGGAAGTCATACTTTTTTAGACTTTGAAGTGCTTCATTCCAGGCCCTTCTGGCTTTTGTGGTTTCTTTTGGGAAATCTGCGGCAACTGATGGGATTGCCTTTGTATGCAATCAGTTGTTTCTCATTGTTTTTAGCACTCTCTTTTTGTTTGCATTGTTTAGATCTTTAATGATTATATACCTTGGAAAGTTTCTTCCTTGGTCCAGTCTGTTTGGAATATTTTTAGTTTCTTGTATCTGAATGGGTCTCTCTTTTGAGAGGGTGGGAAATCTCTCTTCATTATTTTTGTTGATTAAGTTCTTGATGCCTTTGGTGTGAGTTATTTCCCCTTGTGGTATACCAGTGATCCAGATATTAGGTCATTTTAGTGTATCACACTGTTCACTCATGTTCTGTTCACATGATTTTTTTGAACTTTTCATAAATTTTGGGCTCCTGAACTGTTTCTTCTGTCTTGTCTTCCAGCTCTGAGGTTATGTCCTCCACATAATTAACTCTGTTATTGAGGGTTTCTAGAGAAGTTTTCACAAGCTCTATTTAGTTTGTATCTTCTGTTGCCTTTATCTGTATAGTATCTATCTCTGTCAAGTTCCAATTTCAGGTCATGTTTTTATTTTCTTAATGCTTCTTGGAATTCATTATTGCATTTAATCATGTGTTCATTTTTCTTATTCAGCTGATTATTGAGAGCCTCTATTTTTTGCTCACCTTCAGTTTATTTATCTCTTTATGTCCCTCTGATTTTTGCCAATTAAGTTAAGCCTAGTGAAGAAAAATGTGTGTATTTGCAATTTGTTTGGTCAGGGTCACATTGCTTGCTTTGTTTTTGTTTTGGGATTCTATTCCTGTTGTCTAGTGTATGTTTTCATTAGAGACTTCCATTGTGGGTCTAGGCAGCCTTGGTGGAAAACTCTGTTGTTTAATGCTGCGTTTTCTGTGTTGGAGTCTACCCATGTCAATGTGGGAGCCTTATTTAGTTAAGGAGGAGGTAAGGATTTCCCCTTTTGTGTCTTCATTGAATGTTTTGTGTTGGAATAGAATAGGGTGTTATGGCTTTGTTTCTAGGGATACACAGGTTGTGGAGGGCATAAGCCCACCAGCTGCTCTGGGCTGGTGCTTAATACCAAAAGGGAGGTTGGAGGTCTGGAATCTCTGACCTGATCTTGGCTGTGTGTCTTGCTTGTGGCTCAGGGATCTTAGCCCTTGCTCTTGCTCCTCTACTGGATCTAGCTTGGAAGGTTATGGAAGACTCACTGGTTCCCACGGGCTGGTGATTGCTAGATGTTCCTGTGCTCCTCTTCTGGGGCTGAGTAGTCACTGGGAGGGAGGGTGGAGTGGTGAAAGGTGATGGGAGTCGCTGGGCTCTGCAGACCAGGCCTTATCAGAGAGTTGGCTGGTGCATAGGTCAAGGGGCACACACAAGGGTGCCTTCAGGCAGCACAGGGTGTGGAGGGGCTGTGAACTGGTATGGAAATAGCATGAGCTCAGGGCATCTCAGGGCCACTTGCATGCAGTGCAGCTGTTAAATCAGGTAGTAAAGGCAGGGGTGATTTGAGGGCTGCCTGTGGGAAGCACAGCTGGAAAACCTGGTAGTAGAGGCAGGGGTGCATTCAGGGCTGTCTTCTGGGAGCACAGTTGGAGAACGTGGTTATAGAGGCAGGGGTGTGTAGCTGTGGCAAGTGGTGAGGGGGCTCTGAGGATCTAGTGGAGTACCTGAGAGCGAGGTAATCAGCAGATTCCTACTGTGCCCCCAAATCTACATGGGGCTGCTAAGGCCTACTCATAGTGAAGTCCCCACAACTCTTGCCTGATATTACCTTAGGAGCTGAACTGTGGTTAGGAGGCTCTCATCTTTACCAGAAGTCTATTTCTTTTTCTTCTAGTAATGCTTTCTTATTTTTGGTCTGTTTTGTCTTCCAGGTCTTTTTGAATTATCCCCAGCATTTGGTTTTCAGTTCATAATCTAGAATGTGCCAGGAGAAGAACTCTTTACTTTGGGGAGGCACTTTCAGATTGGGAGCAAATGTCTTCTCTGGGGTGGCCAAGTGGGCTACCGAACAGCTCAGTGTGGATCTGAAAATGCCAGAGCAGTGTCAGCTTGTTTGTTTCAGGTCCTTGTACTTATATTTGCTATTTTGGCATTCACCTTATTTCAAGAAAAACCTGTTATTATGTGTATTTCTCCTCTCTTCCCCTCCCCTCTCCTCTCCTCTCTTCTCTTCTCCTCTCCTGTCCTTTCTTTTCTTCTTCCTTTCTGTCCTCTTCCCTTCCCTTCTATTTTCTTTTTCCCTTCCCATTTGTTTTTTCTTCTCATTTCCTCCCACCCTTCCACCCTCTCTCCCTCCCATGAGCAAATGTGTCCCTTCCAGTTTTAGTGTATACTATTGAGCAGTGGAGAAACAATATTGAATATTTTTCTCTTCTGACATTTTCTTCTTTTATTTCTCATTTTTGTTTTATATATAATTCTACTCTCCATTCTTCACTCCACTAAAAATACATGCTTAAAACAATTGGTAGTTTCACTCCATTGATTGCTAAAATCTCAAACTGAAATTTCATAAGAATACTGACAAATAATCGAAATACAAGAAAGTGTTACAGACATTTGGGTTCAACTATGAATACAGAAATTAATATTGGGGGCTGGAGAGATGGCTTAGTGGTTAAGGCACATGCCTGCGAAGCCTAAGGACCCCAGTTCGATTCTCCAGGTCCCATGTAAGCCAGTTGCATATGGTGGCGCATGTGTCTGGAGTTCGTTTGCAGTGTCTGGAGGCCCTATAGCGCCCATTCTCACTTTCTCTCTGTCTCTCCCTCTCTGTCTCTAATAAATAAATAATTGAAAAATAAATCTTTTTAAAATAAGAAATTAATATTGGGATACCTAATAGGGATCAAATTTAGCTGGGGAAAGTAACAAATTGAAGAAAGAACCCTTAGGTCCTTCATAATTTGATCCCAAGTTCTTTTGAAGGGCAATGACAATTCCATTTGAAAACAGTTTATTAAGTTCTTATGTGTACCAGAGAACAGAATAAAAAATTTCCATATGCTGCATTTATTCCTTATCAATAGACCATCAAGGAAGGTAGTATTACATTTGAGATCAAAACTGCAGAGTCAGAGAAATCAACTAGTTCATCTTATGATTTATTTTAAATTATTTTATATTAAAATACATTATCATCATGTATTTATTGATTGCCTAAGATGAATTATGCTCAGGATGTCTTCCTTTGAGGAGCTCTGATGTAGGGAGGCCAGTTTTTCATACAAGTCACAATATCTGTGATAGATTTTGGGGCAATGATGGAGCAAAAAAGTACATATTAAGCCTGATCTTGATTGGAATTGAAGAAAGACATCAAAGGTTTAAATAACACTATTTGAGTGAAAAACCAGACATCTCAGCAGATAGTCACCTTTCTTATAATCAAGTAGAAATTCTAGAGTAGAAAATTATTTCTGAATGAAAGTGTCCTATGTGGATCTTTCTTGTGCATGATTCCTCCAGAGTCTTCTATGCTCCTGGATTACCCACCTCCATTATAAAAAAACGCCACTATCACTGTGTAGTTAATATTTTATTATCTGTATACCAGTCAGTCAGCTTCACTGAACTCATTCATTTGGGAACAAATAGGTGATCAAAAACTGAATGGCTTATAACAGAAATATATTCTTGAGAGCTTGTTTGGAGGTTCTAGCAGGGGAGTGCAGCTACTTGTATACCCTTGGCTGAAGACCAGTTCTCTATTTGGGGAGGGTTGTCCTCTTCGACCCAGCGTGCAGCTTTGGGAGGGACCCACATGGACCTGTGTGGAAGGAAGGGGACATCCTCCTAGCCAGCCAGATCAGCTGAATCAACCGTGGTGATCAATGGGGTGACAGATGTAATAGCGAGATTGCCCTCACATCCAACAGAAATATATTCTTGAAGAGTTGTAGAGGCTCCAGGTCTGATATGAAAGGGTGTGCAGAGCTGTATTCCAGGCAGAGACTACTGGAAGAATCAGTGCAGTTCTGCCCTTTCTGCACAGAAAGGATCCTGCTTATGTTAAAGATTAGATGAGCACCTTCTCTAGTTGTGTCAGAGTAGATGAATAATCTTTTGTGTTACTCATAAAAATGCTTTTCGGGTTTTGATGTTACATGCCTAAGTAGCATTTCCATGTAAGTTTAACTGAGTATGCAATCTCCTTGAATACTGTAACGCCTGGCTTCCAGGGGGCCTTTAGCTTCAAGTGAGGCTTTTTTTAAAAAAAAATCTATTTATTATTTATTTATTTATTTGGTTTTTCGAGGTAGGGTCACAAAAATCTAGCCCAGGCTGACCTGGAGTTCAATATGGAGTCTCAGGCTGGCCTTGAACTCTCAGTGATCATACTATCTCTGCTTCCTGATTCCTGGGATAAAAGGCGTGTGCCACTATACCTGGCTTTTAAAAAACTTTTTATTGGCAACATTTGTATATATAGACAATATACCATGATCATACTCCCCTCCTATTACCCTCTTTATTCCCCCCTCTCACATTCCCTCTCTACTGAATCCCTTCTTTCTAATTTTTTTCTATTTTTGATATTTTCTCCTCTTATTATGCAGGTCTTGTGCATCAGTTACAGTGAGGTCATAAATGCCACAGACACTTTGTGTCCAGAAGACAGTATTGCAAAGCATTCCTCCCCTTCCTTTGTCTCTTACATTCTTTCTACGACCTCTTCTGCAGTGGTCCCTGAGCCTTGGAAAGTGTGCTGATGATGTTCAAGTGAGCCTTTTGACCCATTATCTTTGTGCTGAGAAAAGAGGACAGAAATATCAAATAATCATATATTAAAATCTTACTTACTAAAAAAGTAACTATTTTTTGCTTCTAAATTAAAGTATGAAAATGTTGAATTAGAGGAATGTTACTAGTTATACCCCAATGAAAGTAAAAATATCCAGGCCTTCATTTTATACTTTAAAATTTATAGGAAAGTTTGGTTTACAGGTTACCTTGGCTACTACTATGTTTTGTAATATACCACATACAAAATTTTGAAAGAATGATTTAGAAATTATTATTTGCTCAGTTTTTCCCCAGGTCGGGTCTCACTCTAGTCCAGGCTAACCTGGAACTCGCTCTGTAGTCTCAGGCTGTTCTCAGCTTATAGTGATTCTCCTACCTCTGCCTAGAGTGTTAGGATTATAGGTGTGCGCCACCACACTGGGCCAGCTGTTATAATTTTACCAAGTAGACATTAGTAGTTAATATCTTCATAAGTTAGTTGATTTGTGGGAAAATATTTTAATATTTTGAGTATAGGTCAGAAAAATAATATTTTGATTTATTGTTGCCTATATTTATTGCCTTAAGACATGTTACTGTGTAATTGTTATTTTTAAACAGCAGAGAATAACTACTGAAACTATATATATAGATATATAATATAATAAGTATTGAAATAATATTGAAAATACCCCTAGTAATGTGTCTGCAGCAAAAAGTGTTAGGCTCTAGTATCTAAGAACTTAAATATAGTTTGTTTTTATATTTCTGTGTTTCCAAAGGATAGATGTAGAAAATAGGAGAGAAAATTCTCTTTTGATATACTTCATTTTTTACTGTCTGTAGGTATCATTGAATACATAATGATGTTTTTGGTAAATTTTGAGATATAGTTTTAAAAAGTTGAAAAATCATAACCATCTGTTTTAATGTCTTTACTGCTCCTACTTCGGACAACCACGCAAAAACTGTCAGAAGCCCATTTAGTACATCTTGGGGTCTTGGCTTCCTTTTTCTGTGTAGTGTAGTTTTATTTGTGAAGCAAGGCTGCCATCTGGTGGTGTTTTGTGTTAGTACAGCCTTTAGAATTAGCTACTGATGGTAGCCTTTTTAAAGGAAAGCCCTTAACAAAAGCTAATCTAGGTTTTGAGTTTTCAAAATTTAAGCAATTTTAAGTGTTGTTAAGTTAGATACAGCTTTTAAAAATATCTTCCCAAGGGCTGGAGAGATGGCTTAGTGGTTAAACGCTTGCCTGTGAAGCCTAAGGACCGTGGTTCGAGTCTCGATTCTCCTGGACCCACATAAGCCAGATGCACAAGGGGGTGCACATGCCTGGAGTTCGTTTGCAGTGGCTGGAGGCCCTGGTGCGCCCATTCTCTCTCTCTCTTTACCTGCCTTTTTCTGTATGTCTCTCTCTCTCTCAAAATAAATAAATAAATAAATAAAAGTACCTTCCCCAGAACTTTCTTGGTTATGTCTTTGCATCTTAAAACATTGTTTTACAGTATGGCTAGTGAAATACAGTTGACTCATAAGTAGGAACATTACTTATATGTATAACAGGCATTTCGCATGTCCAGAAATGGTTATTTGGGATAAAGTATGCTTCTGTAGTATTATGTGACACTTACAGAAGTTTTGGTACAGACTAATTTTAAGAAAAATTTGTGTTTAGTATTTGTGGTTTCCTTGACTTTTTTGATTTAGGTGTTTTTATTTTTGTAATACTGTATACTGAAAAATTAGCACACAAGAAGTTAAAGTGGATTTTGTGTTGAGTATGTTTGAGTGTATGCAGAAAGATTAGTATCATAGGTTAGTAAAATGGTTAAAATACTATACACTTGCATATACAAAGAAACCATAAACACAAAATGCAAAAAGTAACATTTTAAAGGTAGTTTATTATTGAATAAAATAAATCTTATATCAAATACAGTTTACTCAATTAAGATAAACCTTGGTTCTTTATACCTAGAGGCACTTTAAGTGATGAAATAATGTATAACTTTGGTCCATTTAGATATGAACTGTAGAGAAAATTATTATTATTATTTGGTTTTCCAAGGTAGGGTCTCACTACTTTGGAAATTCACTATGTAGCCTCAGGGTGGCCTTGAACTCATGGTGATCTTCCTACCTCTGCCTCCTGAGTGCTGGGATTAAAGCTGTGCGCCACCATACCCGGCAAGAAAATTAAATTTTAAGCAAGCATTGATTCAGATCCTTAGTATAATTGTTTGGAATAACTATTGTTCCATTCAGTTTGGGATAGTGGGTGGCTGCAGTACCTAAAGAAGAAAAGAAATGGTTGTGTTACAAGAGACAACTAACTGTTACGGAAAAGGAAAGAAAAGATCTCCTTTTTCATTTCTGTGACTTGCCATGGTGTATTCTCTTCTGAAGTAGATTTAGTAGAATTCCTTCCTTCCTATTTGCTTATCTTAATAGATTTTGGCACGAACTGCCATGGACCCATTCAATTTACCACTGGTATGCCAATTTTTATTCTTGTCTGTGATTTCCTCCCCCCATGTATCTACAAGCTATATTGAATATGTTGTTTTTATCTGTATCAACTTGTTTAAGTATGTTTTCTGTCCCATTTCTTATTAGCTTTGTTACTAGCTTTTGTTATGCTATATGAGTCAGTATTATATTTTCACATCAAGTTATATTCAAAATAAGGAATTATACACCATTTCTTTCTATTCTGGAGGAGGAATTTACAGTTGTTGGCATAGCAACAATCTATAAGTCATAGAAGTGTCACTTTTTGGTAGGTTTATTCAGTCGAGGTAAATAATAGAGATGATAGAATACATAGAGATCATTATATGGATAAATTTTAAAAAAGATTTTATATTTATTTATTTATTAGTATCAGAGAGAGGGAGAGTGAGAATGGGCATGCCAGGGCCTCTAGCCACTGCAAATGAACTCCAGATGTATACACCCCCTTGTGCATCTGGCTTATGTGGGACCTGGAGAATCAAACTGAGATCCTTAGGCTTCACAGGAAACACCTTAACTGCTAAGCCATCTATCCAGCCCGGATAAAATTTTTTTATGTTTAGAAAATTTTAGGTTAGAACATATATATATTTTGGAGAGGGACACAGACAGTGACAGAGAGAAAGGGAGAGGATGGGTGTGCCAGCAGCCTCTCAGCTGCTGTGAACGAAATCCAGATGTGTGCCCCCTTGTGGTCAAGTGTGGCATTGCGCCCTTGTGTCACTTTGCATCTGACTAAACGTGGGACCTGGAGATTGGAACCACTGGAGATTGGAACCAGCGTTCTTAGGCTTAGGAGGCAGGCGCCTTAACCGCTAAGCCATCTCTCCAGTCCAGAACTTTTATATTTTTAAGATCAAAAATACCTTTCAGCATAAGTGGGTTTTAAATTATGTGTCTTTCACATCCACAGGTTTTCTTGTTAGTTTTGTTTTCTCATTGACATTTTAAAGTTTTCCTGTGGTACATGTCTGGTTTATATGAATGTATAATAGAGGTTCTGATTAATTTATAAATTTAAGTTTCAGTTCATGCTTAAGTTAGCATTCATCAGTGGGTAGAGTTGGTTACATGGGGAAGAAAACTTTAGTCTTTGCTTTTAGGGCTTAGTTTTTGGCCAATTAGAATAGTCCCACTCCCCCCCCCCCCAATTACTGGTAGTTTGGACTATATTTGTCCGATTTGTGAAATATTTTGTTCAAATACTAGCCTAAATGATTTATACCTAATAGTTATAGCCAACTCTGGAATGACCCTTTATTGAAGGCACAATTGTATTCTTTACTCTCCCGTGCTATACACAGGTTAGCTGTAAATGTTATTATTTGAGAAGTACTTATGGCACAACATTGCATGTCAAAAACAACTCAGAAGTGAGCAGGAGCAAAGAAGAAGCTAAGTGAAGTAAGCGAATATATTTAGTAGATACAAGATGTAGGTTGGAGAGGTGGCTCAGTGGTTTTGCCGCTTGCTTGCAGAGCATGGTGATCCATGTTCTATTCCCCTGTACTCTCTTAAAGGCAGATGAACAAAGTGGTGCATGTGTTTGGAGTGTTTGGAGTGGCTGGTGTGCCCATATTCTCTCTCTCAAATATATAATAGTTTTTTTTTTTTTTTTTTTTTTTTTTTTTTTTTTTTGAGGTAGAGTATCACTCTAGCCCAGGCTGACCTGGAATTCACTACATAGTTTCAGGGTGGCCTTGAACTCACGGTGATCCTCCTACCTCTGCCTCCCAAGTGCTAGAATTAAAGGCATGCGCCACCACGCCCAGCTATAACAGTATTTTTTTAAGAAGTACAAAATATATGTGTGTGCCACTTGCAAACAGAAATATGTTTTGTTTGGCTTGTAAATTGCTTTACAAAAATCTAAAGGCTCAGTATCATTTCTGACAATAATTACTTCCCCCACCTTATGCAGCCAGTCGCCTCAAGCTGAGGCATGGCTGCCTTTTGTAGTGGCTCCTTATAGCCAGTGAGTAAATTACTCCCACAGGCTTTGCCTGCTTTCAGAGAATATGCCTGGGGGAACTTGCCTCCGTTTTTGCTTCCTGGTGTTAATAAATGAGATTAAAATGATAGCATGTACTTTATCCCAAATTTCTGCCAGTTTCAATTCTTGAGTTGGTTTGGGCATCTGTTTCTGAAGGGGAGGTGAAGCCAGCTTTGGTAGGAACACAGGCTATGTGACTCTTCCTATTAAATTCATCATCCATCATAAGAACAAAAAGTCCATCATCTTTAAATTGGTAGATTATTATTAATTCTTGTTTCTGAAGTTAAAAAGTTGCTTGCGTTATCAATTATGTGACTTCAAGAATTGAATATCTCTGTTCTGGAGAAATAAAGCATTGTCTAAAGTTGTCTTCTTAAAAACTTGGGCACTTAATAACTTAATGATTTAAGTTTGTGTTATTTGCTGGGTCTGTAATCCTAGCACTTTGGGTTATATGTGTGTGTGTGTGTGTGTGTGTATGTATATGGGGGGGAGTGTGTGCATGCATGTTGCACGCACACATGTATGTGTGTTCCTGAAGTGTCAAGTTGATCAAGAAATTTACTTGTGTAAATATTGGCTTTTATGAGCTCATATTCCTAATATTAGTATATATTGTTTGAATAAATAAAATGCCATTCTATAATGGAATTATAGCCAAACTAGGAATTCGGAATTTTGATTTTAACTTTATATAAACTAAAGTTGTGTTGAGGCAAACTTTTAAAACATTTTTTTAAATGTTTTTTATTTATTTATGAGAGAGAGAGAGAGTGAGGAAGGGAGGCAGAGAGAGACAGAGAGAGAGAGAGAGAGAGAGAGAGAATGGGCATGCCAGGGCATCCAGTCATTGCAGATAAACTCCCCTGCATGCACCACCTTGTGCATCTGGCTCACATGGGTCCTGGAGAATCGAACTGGGGTCCTTTGGCTTAACCACTAAGCCATCTTTCCAGCCCATTTCTTTGTTTTTTTTAGGGAGGGTCTCGCTCTAACCCAGGCTGACCTGGAATTCACTATGTAGTCTCAGGGTGGCCTTGAACCTAGGGCAATCCTCCTACCTCTGCCTCTGGAATGCTGGGATTAAAGGCATGCACCACCACACCTGGTCTGGGGAAAATTTAATTAACATCTGTAGGACTTCTTTTATTCCTCTGTAAATCTGAAGATGTGAACTCCAGTTGTTTTTAAAGACTGATTGCAGTATGTTTGATAGGCTGTCATCCTCTAGTCTAAGGAGTTCCCTTTCCAGGAATGATGGAGTATTCTATTAGTGTCTGCACATCATCTTTCTATATTCAGAAAGTTGGGGCTTTCATAATTGCTTGGTCAGTATGCATTCTAAAATTGGGCTCAGTCTACACTTCTCTCGCCCTTCTTTCACATTGTCCAGCTAGAATGCTCAAGTATATTGTCTCTAGAATGTGTTTTACTTTCTTATGGTCACATTTTGTCTGTAATATTCCTTTCTGTATAACTTTTTCTGTCTTTAAGCTCCCTTAACATTTCATTTGTAATTATTTTGTCCTTTTGTTATAGCTGTTTATGTATTGTGTTAAGCTGTATAGGAGACTGTGAACTCCTGAAGGACAGTGTGTAATTTTTATTATTTTACTAATTTTATTTCTGATTTACATAGTACTTTTCAATAATAGTACTTAATTAATATTTATATAAGTTAATTTAGATGATAAATAATCATAGTTTCAGATACACTTAATGGCAATTAGCAGAAAAAATAAGATATAGAAAATTACTGTAGCTATTTTGAATGAAACCAGTGTTTTATTTTTTTTCCCCCCCAAGGTAGGGTCTCACTCTACCTCAGGCTGACCTGGAATTCACAATGTAGTCTCAGGGTGGCCTTGAACTTACGGTGATCCTCCTACCTCTGCCTCCCGAGTGCTGGGTTTAAAGGCGTGTGCCACCATGCCCAGCTAAAGCAGTGTTTTAAAAATGACTTCATTCTGCACACCTGTATTCCATAGCCACTGTGTACTATCATTCTTGCCCTATCTACCATTTGTTTATTCTTTTTTTTTTTTTGGTTTTTCGAGGTAGGGTCTCACTCTGGCCCAGGCTGACCTAGAATTAACTGTGTAGTCTCAGGGTGGCCTTGAACTCACGGCAATCCTCCTACCTCTGCCTCCCGAGTGCTGGGATTAAAGGCGTGCGCCACCACGCCCGGCTGTTTATTCTTTTTTTTTTAAAAAAAACTATTAATTTATTTATTTGAGAGAGAGAAAGGACAGTGAGATTAAATGAATGAATAAATGAATATGGATGCACCAGGGCCTCCTACCTCTGTAAACAAACTGCAGATGCATGTGCCACTTTGTGTACCTGGCTTTAGGTGGGTATTGGGGAATTGAAAACTGGCATTCCGGCTTTGCAAAAAGCACCTTTAACTGCTGAACCATCTCTCCAGCCCCTATTTATTTTTATTGACTTCCTTATATACTTAAAATTTTTTTTCTTGTTTGTTTATTTTTATTTATTAGCAACAGAGAGAGAGAGAGAGAGAGAGAGAGAGAGAGAGAGAGAGAATGGGTGCACCAGGGCCTCCAGCCACTGCAAATGAACTCCAGGTGCATGCACACCCCCCTTTGCAACTAGCTTACGTGGGTACTGGGGAATTGAGCCTCGAACCAGGGTCCTTAGGCTTCACAGGCAAGTGCTTAACCGCTAAGCCATCTCTCCAGCCCTTCCCTACATACTTTAGAGCTGTGTTCTCTCTGTTTCCCATTTAATTGCTTGCTTTTATTCACTATTCTGTATAGTCTTAAGACTTTCCTGGTCTTGAGCACCTTGATTTTGTTCATATACTTACCATTTTTATTCCTCTCTTTTTCTTCTATATTGCTATAAGTATATACATTTCTTTCCAATTTCTTTGTTAATTTTGAGACATCTTTCATTGTTTAATACTGATTTATTTATTTACTTGAGGGTTTTCCTTTATAGCTCTGGCTGGTTCAGAACTCACTATGTTGGCCAATCCAGCCTCAAAATTATGGTGATCTTTGTGGCTTCTTTCTTCTTTTTAAAAAACTTTTTATCAACAACTTCCATGGGTATATATAATATACCATGAATATAATCCCCTCTTTTCACCTCCCCCACTTTACAATAGCCCCTCCACTGAATCACTTCTTTCAAATAATCCTTATTTTATTTTGATAAAATTTTTCCCCTTCTGATATACAGGTCTTTTATAGGTAGCATCTTGTATAGTAGCAACTGTGAGGTCATGAATGCCATGTGTGTCTGGAAGACAATATTATAAGCAGTTCTTCTTCCCTTTGGCTCTTTCATTCTTCTGCAATCTCTTCCCCAATGGTCCCTGCATCTTGGAGAGTGGGATAGAGATGTCTCACTTAGTGCTGAACAATCCACTGTCCTTTCTTCTCAGCACTTTGAGTCATTCCAGTGGTCACCACCATCTGCAAAGAGAAGCATCTCTAACCAAAAGTGAGAGTAGCATTAATATATGGGTATAATCATAGGTATTTAAGGGCAGTTTGGTGGACATAATATATCCCTTTTACCAAACCACAGTAGTAGTTTCTCTGCCAGGGCTCATGACCTCCTCAGCCATAGGCTTTTGACTGTCAATCCCAGATCCTTTTGTATTGGGAGAATGATATGATGGGAGCATTTGTGGGTTTTGCTAATGGACATTTTTTCATAGGTAGATTTCTTGGTGACTGGTACTTGAATTACAAAATTTTATGAAAATGTCCACATTGTTTATGGTTAGATTCAATAATTCTTTTA
Source organism: Orientallactaga sibirica (assembly GCA_036365145.1). Taxonomy (NCBI): domain Eukaryota; kingdom Metazoa; phylum Chordata; class Mammalia; order Rodentia; family Dipodidae; genus Orientallactaga; species Orientallactaga sibirica. The sequence goes on from JAEOAD010000024.1 coordinate 1,727,412, forward strand.
CTCTTGAATTAATTATTGTTGCTTCCAGATGCAAGGCTGATTTACAGTGAATAAATGAGTAGAGGGATAATAATATACTATGAGTAAAAAGACAGTAAAATAAAAGATGTACTGTAAAAGTTATCCTTTTTGTATCTCTTAGTTTCAGTAGAGGGACTTGAGAAGATAATGCAAAAAAGTCTCCCAGAGAAGATTTCTGCCTGACTAAATATAAAGCTATATGTTTTAGTCTTCTTTTTACAGTGTAGCTCAACATCCCTTAGGAAATTATCCTATTACCAAATACTTATTAGGCTAAATATTCTTTGTATAAAAGGTAAAATAGCTCATATGTTCTCTAAGAAGCATATTGACATTTAAATTGCTTTTCTCAGAAAGGATATGTAAATGATTTTATTGGCACAATATTCCTTTAAAGGTATAGAGAGAAATGTGAGATATCTGTTCTATCACAGTAATACACAAACTTGGATTTATGTTTTCCCCTAATATTTGTAGGAGATGCACTTTATAGTAGAGAAGAAAATTGCATGTTATTTTAAAAGACTTGATTAGTTTTGTTTTTAGATAATATTGATCTATTTATTTTTAACAGGTATCTTTCAGATGAAGGCATTGAAGCTTGTACAAGTTCTCCTGACAAAGTCAATATAAACGACATCATCCTGATTGCTCTCAATGTAGGTTAAGTTTATTAACGTAAACTTATTTAATCATAAGGATATATAAATGAAAAATATCTGAGGGTAAATTGGAATTTATTATAAATTATATGAGAACAGCTTGAATTTTTGTCCATTTTAAATTATAGTGATTGTTTAATTTGGTGACTTCCTATTAGCCAGATGTAAGCATCTATTATAACGAATGCAATGGGAATAGGAAAAAGTTCAAACAACATTCATTGATTCTTAATTATAGAATTCATAACATTTTTAGGAATTATATAGTGTAATAACTGACAGTTCTTTAACAACTTTCCATTCATTTTGCATGGAAATCTTAGCTGTATTACCCTTTGACAGTTGTATTTTTTGTTTTAAAATTATTTTTCCTGATGGCAAGCATAATAATGTACAACATTTCAGAAAAGCAAAGTAGTACAACTAAATATATTTATAGTTACTCTTAAAGGCTTAGTGTCTTGGTGTCTTTTTATTTACAACTTTCTTCTACCTGAGTAGCTTTAGTTTTTCTATAATTAGATTGGAAGTTTTTCAGAAGTTTAAAAGTTTGAAATATTCTGCATTTACCTCTCTGTTATTTTTTCATATTGCTTTACAGTAGCAAAAGTCAGATTTGCCGGGCGTAGTGGCGCACGCCTTTAATCCCAGCACTTGGGAGGCCGAGGTAGGAGGATCACTGTGAGTTCGAGGCCAACCTGAGACTGCATAATGAATTCCAAGTCAGCCTGAGCTAGAGTGAGACCCTACCTCGAAAAACCAAGAAAAAAAAAAGTCAGAATTACGCATTGTGATACACGATCAGTGACAATCGTGAAGGAACCACCATCTGGCAAAGCTTTCATCACAGCACCTGCCAGTAGAGCCCAAAGCAGGGCCCACTCAACACTTAACATATACACAGCTGTATTGCCATGTACCTTTTTCTACTAAAATCTCCTAAGTTTGTATTTATAGACTTACACAGATTTAAATAGATAGAATTTATATTCTGAACTATAACTAATGTCTTCATACCATCTTTGAATTTCATTGAATAAGATTTAGAAGATTATTGGTTTGGAGGCTCTAGAGTTTTTGGTGCTTTCTCTTTGTGGTGCTGAGGATCAAGCCAGGACCTTGTGCATGCTAGGCAAGTGCTTGACTGCTGTCCTACTTCTCAGCCTCAGGCTGCTTCTGTAGTAAGCATTACTCTGAGATTATATGTGTTATCTCTGTTATGCTAGCAACATTCTGCAGACACTGTTTGATTTGCACCCAAACTAATTTTTAAAATGTTGTAAAGAACTTTATTATTTTTATTTAAGAATCATTTTCTAAAGATTATGATATGAAAGAGATTTTATGACAATATGTTGCTATCATTACTTACTTGTATACTTGTTGTATAAATAGAAGGGGTCTGTCTACAACTGGTATGATTAATTTTTTTGGTGATACATACATAAGAAGTGTCTGATGATTCTTATCTGAATACATGAATTGGCCTTTTCACTTTCTCCAAAATATGTAATTGAACATGCCAGGTTATATGATAATGTGATCGACCACACACTATTAGAAAGACAAAAACAAAGCAATTTCTTTCTTTTTAAAGCTTGGGGACAATTTTTATCAGCATGTGGCAAAAATACCATAGGGCAGGCAAGTATAAATTTCAGAAGCTGCTGGAGGGGGAGATGAATAGCAGGAAGAGAGAAAGTCAGACCTTTTGAGTTAGGGTCCAGAAAGCAGGCAGGCTCAGCAGTGCGGGTTGGCAACAGCAGCTGCTTGGGTGCTGGGGGGATCTTTAGAGAAGCAGTGAGAAAACCCAGAGTTCTGGGGCATGTATGCTTAGGATTTTGGCCAGGATCCAAAGAAGAGATAGGAAGGAAGAAATGGAAAGTTAGGCTTTTTGAGTTAGGACATAAAAGTGTGCAGCCTTAGCAGAGGTGATTTGAAAGCAACTACCCAAAACAATTTCTTTCTTTCTTCTTGGCAATGTCCATACATGTGCACAATGTACCCTGATCATAATCCCCATTTTTGCCCCCTCCTCCGGCCCCTCCACTGAATTCAGCTAATCCCTTCACTACTTTGGTGTCATTTGTCCTTCCTTTGTGACAGCATGTTGATGAGCCCAGTGTTATGCAGGTCTTGTGCAGGAAACAGTTGCAGCAACAGTTGCAGAAACAGGGAGGTCATGAAGGCATCAACCACATTGTGTCTGGAAGAAAGTATTCCAAAATACTCCTCCTCATTCTTTGCTCTTTACATTCTTTCTGCTATCTGTTCTGCAATGGATAATAGAATCACAATGTTGCAGTCGAGTTTGCATTGCTGGTAGAAATCACCTTACCAAGAGCAGCTTGTGGGACAAAAGGGTTTATTTTGACTTACAGGCTCGTGGGGAAGATCCGTGATGGAAAGGGAAAATGATGGCATGAGCAGAGGGTGGATGTCACCCCACGGCAAACATCAGGTGGACAACAGGGACAGGAGAGTGTGCCAAACACTGGCAACGGGACACTGGCTATAATACCCATAAGCCTGCCCCCAACAATACACTTGCCTCCAGGAGATGTTAATTCCCAAATCTCCATCAGCTGGGAACCTAGCATTCAGAACACCTAAGTTTATGGAGGACACCTGAATCAACCACCACACACATGTATGCAGTGTTTCATCCTATTAAACACTCATTCCCAAAGCTTTATTGAGTGGCTGAAAAAGATAGAGCCTGTCTGGCATGTGCCAGAATTCCTCACTCTTCCCACATGTGTTTCTCCCCACAGAAAAGCAGGCATTTCTATTGTTTATGCCAACATTGAGGTAGTGAGCCATAATTTCAATTGGTGAATAGTTCAAGTGCAAACTTTGCAGATGCCAACCTAGGGCTAACCTTGGAATCAAGCCATTTTTAACAGATGGCTGCATCAGATTCACTGAGGACACCTTTATGCTCAATTTTTTATGTTGGAAAAGGCCATTCTTAATTTTTCTCCCTGCAAAGTGGGGAGTAAGCATATTAGGAAATGATATTGAGGGCTGGAGAGATGGCTCAGTGGCTGAGAGCACTTTGCAAGCATCAACATCCTGTGGAGACCTCAGAGACAGCTCAAGTTCTATCTCTAGGACCCACATAAACAGCTAGGCATTGCCACATGCATCTGGAACCCCAGTCTGGCAGGGGGGTTGTCACGAAGGAAGGACGGATGACACCAAAGTACTGAAGGGATTAACTGAATTCAGTGTAGGGGGCATAATTGCTAGAGCTTGCAAAAAATCCAGTCAGTTCTGGGATCAGCAAGACTAGCTCAAATGAGAACAAGTGGAAGAGTGATGGGGTGGAACACCTGACATTCTACACTGGAGTGTACCCCACTACAGGTGAGCTGATGGGATGTTATATGGGCTCTTCCACGTGCATACACCACACACACACACATCACACAAATGCACATGAACACATGCACACAGATGTACTGCACACACACACTACACACATGGTAGTGCACACATGCACACACACGCAGACACACACACACACATGCACACTCATACGCACATGCGCCCACAGGCAGAAAAGAAACATGATATTGAAGTCCTTTATCTACTTTATCTACATGAATTATTAAAAAACACAACAAAATGTTAGTGTAATATTAAATTACTGAGTAGTGTCTATAGTATTTAGTAAGTTTAAGTGCTGGTTATATTTTTTGTCTTGACACTCCATATATTATATAATGAGTTACCAAATTAACTTAAACTTGAATTGTTAGTAAATGTGAGTACTGTGCACTTATAGATAAATACTTCAAAAATTATCAACAAAGTCTTCACTTACTTTTTTGGAGTGTGTCTGTAGTACAGGTGTGAGTGTGTGTGCATATGGTCTATGCATGCATGTGTACTTACCCTCTGTGCACATGTATAGAGGTGCCTTGTGTGCACATGTACAGAGGCCAGAGGAAGGCATGAGTGTTCTCCTTTGTCACTCCTGCCTTACTTCCCTGAGACAGAGTCTCTCCTTGAACCTGGCTTCCTCATACTGGCTGACCAGGAAGCCCCAGTGGTTTTCTTGTTTTTGTTCCTCCATAGTACTGGGTTATAGATGTGGTATATCAAGCCAGGCTGTTTGAAAAAAAAAAATTATTTATTTGCAAACAGAGTGGTGGGGGTTGATGAGAATGAAAGAAAGAGGGAATGGGCACTCTAGGGTCTCATGCCACTGTGAACAAATTACATATGCATGTACTACTTTATGCATCTGGCTTTATGTGGATACTGGGGAATCAAATGCAGGCCATTAGGCTTTGCACGCAAGTGTTTTTAACATGCTGAGCCATTTCTCCAGCCCAAGCCTAGTTTTATTTTATTTATATGGGTGCTGGGGACTAAACTCGGGTACTCATACTTGTGTAGCAAGTGCTTCTACCTGCCATCACCCAGACCCTTATTTGTTTGTTTGTTTGTTTGTTGGGTCTAAGAATTTATTATAATGAGGGACAGTGAGGAAGGGGGAAGTGAGATAAAGAGAGAACGAAGGGAGTGGAGGAAAAAAGCCTATTTATTTTTATTCATTTTTCAGAGATTGCTTTCATAGGTGAAATATTTCTATATTTTATTTTTATGTTCACTATAAAAGTATTCTGACACACAGCCATTAACCTAGCAAGCCTGATATAATGACATGTAAATAATAAAATTTCTTTGTTTTATTTATAAATTGACTTTGAATTTAGGATGTTGAAAGATTTGGAATGCTACTTTCACTGTGGTATAAACACAGTGAAATAAGATTTTGTTTATGTGTGTATAGCATTTTAGAAGTGTACACACTTTGTGTTGCCTTGTGGTAGCCAATTCATGGGATTTTTTTTTCATTTTAGGGAGAAATAAGTTAACTGATTTTAGAAAGTCTGTGGCACTGTCAAGGTCATATGACTAGTTGTATTTATTTGAAACTAATTACTTAATTACTAACTATATTAGTTATAGTTGGGATGAATGAAAGCTTAGAATTTTTGTCTAATTTTAATTTTGCTCAAACATTTAGTTTTAATTAAACTTCGTAATTATTTATATAAGCCAGAAATGCAGACTATAGTATATCATAAAATTTGTCTATATTGTATTATATACTCATATTTAAGTATTTTACATTTGAGTGATTTCAAAATAATGCCAGTACTTTTATTAACTGTTTTATTGATTTAATGGACTGCATGCTCAGCTTGTAACAAATTGTGTATGTTTTATAAACACTAAAGTAGACAAGGTAGCTAACATTCATTGAGTCTTACTTGTCATTATGTCAAGTGCTATAAAGGACTGTGGGGATTGGATTGTATAACATACTTATTCTTAACCTGTGATACATGTAGTATTTGAAAGAGGATATTCTTCTGTTTTAGCTGATGAAGGAAAACTATCCCACTCATTTTATTTATTTTTTAAAAATGTTTTAATTTATTTGTTTATTTGACAGAGAAAGGAAGAAAAGAGAGGGAGGGAGAGAATGGGCACGCTAGGGCCTCTAGCCACTGCAAATGAACTCTAGATGCATGTGCCCCTTTGTACATCTGGCTAACAGGGGTCCTGGGGAATTGAACCTGGGTCCTTTGGCTTTGCAGGCAAATGCCTTAACTGCTAAACTATCCCTCCAGCTCCTACTCATTTTAGATAAGAATAATTTTAATCATGTAATGTTTCTTTAGTATAACAAAATTTATTCCTTTATACACACACACACACACACACATATATATTTACAGTGGCCTTTAATTTTGTTTATTTATTTATTTATTTGAGTGAGTGAGTGGGAGGGAGAGGAGAGAGAGAGAGAGAGAGAGAGAGAGAGAGAAATGAATGAATGAATGAATGAATGAATGGGCACGCCAGGGCCCCTAGCCACTGCAAACAAACTCCAGATATATGCACTCCCTTGTGCATCTGTCTTATGTGGGTACTGGGGAATTAAGCCTTGAACCAGGGTCCTTAGGCTTCGCAGGCAAATGCTTAACTACTAAGCCATCGCTCCAGCCCTATTCTTTTATATTTTATGTGATTAAATGCACTCTGTTTTGTTTTGTTCTTACACTTGAAGAGCTACCTTTTACTATTTTAAGGAATAACAATGCAATAGAATCTTCCTATTCTAATCTCACTGTCAATCATCCAGGTAATTTCTTAGCTTAAGTAATTGGGCCTTGTCATGAGTACCGATTGTTTTGCTCTAAGCAGATTTTTTTTGCCATTCCTTTAGATTTTTGCTTCTTTGAGAAGACACAGCCCTTAAAAGTTCTGCTTTTTACATGGACTTGTACTTGATGATTTCTCTGTCAGACGTGCTATAACCTCTTTTATGTTGGTTCCTGTTTTTCTTTTTATGTGCATTGGTTTTAATGGAATATATGTTCAGATGATAAAAAAGATAGCATATGAACCATGTATATTTCTTTTTATGCAGTCATTTGTTCATCAGTTTCTATTTCTGTAATTTGTGTAAGCAAATGAAGTAATTCCTCATTGCAATATTGTATTCCTGCCTTACTGTACCAGCAATATTGTGTCAGGCTGCATTTGCTTAGTAGTACTCTGTTATTTTACAAATATCATAGCCAGTAAGGTCATGTTTTTATGTCTCTGGATATTAAGATTATGTGCAATTTAGTTGTTAAAATATGTGTGTATTCAAATGCTGTCATTCATTTTTGGATTATGGCATTAATTTTTTGTTAAACTATAATTTATATAAATGTATTTGGGATTTTAATAAAAAGAGTTAGTGAAGTTAAAAGGTTATCTAAAGAAATATAATTTTACTGTACATTACTTACTTTTAATAACTTATGGATGTTGCTAACTTATTTAAAATGCTTTACTGTATGTATCTTCTCAATACATTTATTTAATCTTTGTTCCATAAACCTTAAACAATTTCATATTTTGTTCATAATATTAAATTCAGTTTTATTTTTATATATTTTAATCATGAAATTTTTATTTTAGACAGATTTGAGAACAATTGGCAAGAAATTCCTTCCCAGTGATATCAATGGTGGAAAGGTAGAAAAGGTAAAGAAAATCATTAATTTCTTAAATTTTCCAAGTTTAAAAATAGGATATGTACTAAATTACAAAAATTAAAATTTGTTTTTATTATTTATTTGCAATGGCAGGGGAGAAAGAGAGTGAGATAATAGGTCCGCTGCTAGGGGCTCTTGCAAACAAAGTCCAGGTACATTAGCCACTTTGTGCATCTGGCTTTATGGGGGTACTGGGGAATTGAACCCAGGCTGTCAGGTTTTGCAAACAAGCACCTTTAACTGCTGAGCTATCTTTACAAACTGAAAAGGTTTTTCAACCGACTGCAATTGCAAGGTATTTTTCCTTAAAAAAAAAGATTATGAACGCTCCTGTATGAACAAATCACATATTGGCCATATTCCCATTGGGTTATGTCCTTGTATCCCCTCTCCCTAGCTCCTGATCCACAGAGGGCCCTTCTCAGTGGGATTATTGGTATTAACCTTGGGGTCATGAATTCATCAGTCAGTCTGGTGGGTGGGGGACGACAATGTCTAAGGATACTGTGTGCCACCGTGTGGCTCTTACAGTCTTCACCCCTTCTTCCACAATAAGACCTAAGCCTTGGTGGGTGTGTCCTAAGTTACTTTAGTGTTGAGCTCTCTTCAACCATGAAGCAGACAGATCACGCAATTATTAGATGCCTTTCTGTTCTGTACATATGGAAAATTACTAGAAGCTAAATTTTGGTGACTTCTAAACATTAAAGAAACCTTTGTTTCAAGAGTTATAAATATAGTTTATTTACTTTGTATGAAAGATTTGACATGTTATTAAAGCACTGGATAAGTATCTTTTCCTATTTTTGTTTTAGTTCCCTTAGCAGACTATTATTGTTTATTTGAAAAACTTAGGGATATAAAAGTATAAGATTATACTGGGCGTGGTGGCACATGCCTCTAATCCCAGCCCTTGGGAGGCAGAGGTAGGAGGATTTCTATGAGTTCGAGGCCACCCTGAGTCTGCCAAGTGAATTCTAGTCAGCCTGGTCTAGAGTGAGACCTTACCTCAGAAAACAAACAAAACAAAAAAAAAATATTAAGATTATGAGAATATTAGCAATTTGGGAAAGCTACACATTTGGTTGTTGTGGCTTTTATTGCACAGATGGGCACTCATGTTTGGCATTTTTTCAGTGACCTCTTTTTAAGTACAAGGATACTTTTTTTTTTTTTTTGAGGCAAGCCCAACACTGGCCTGGTGTGTGTGTGTGTGTGTGTGTGTCAGACAGTTGGCACACCAGGGCTTCCAGCCACTGTAATTGAACTCCAGACACATGTGCCACCTTGTGTACATGTGTGACCTTGCACATGTGTTACTTTGTGTGACTGGTTTTCGTGGGCTCTGGGAGTTGAACATGGGTCCTTAGGTGTCACAGGCAAGCCCCTAACTGCGAAGTCATCTCTCCAGTCTTAAGGATACATTTTTAAGATATCATCCATGTGGGGATGTTTTGAACTATTACAGTACATTATAGTTTAAAGAAACACTTTCCATGTAGACATCTTGTTTGAATAAATATTCTTACTTTATTTATTTATTTATTTATTTATTTAAGAGACTGGGGGGGGGGCAGAGGCAGATAGAGAGAATGGGTGTGCCAGGGCCTCCAGCCACTGCAGATGAACTCAGAATGCATGCACCACCTTGTCCATCTGGCTTACTTGGGTCCTGGGGAATCGAACCTAGGTCCTTTGGCTTTGCAGCTAAGTGCCTTAACCACACTCCAGCGCTATTCTTACTTTTTAAATTCAGATATTTGAAATAGTTAAACCTCAGATATTTTAATTTCTGGACAATTAAAAACTTTTTTATATATCAACATTTTTCACATTTTCCAAATGTTAGTATTTTTTTAAAGTAGTGGTTAGGACCATAGTAGAGGTTTACTTATCCATTTTGGTTTTCAAAACATGTAGTCAAAGAAGAGGATTCTATAATTCTTTGAGCAAGCCTTAATTATATTTTAACCTAATTTTTATGTTGCTATTGATGTCTCTACTGTCTCGTTTGGATAACCTCAGGGAAAACAGAGAACATCTTGTTACTTGCCTTTGTTAATAGTTTTGTAGACTTGTAAATGTCACTGTTTTCTTTTTGCTTAAGGCACCTCCATTGGTTCCACTTATTTTTCACTTCAGACTCTTCTGAATTTCAGTGTTTATATTTTTCAGAATTCTCTCCAGTTTGTTTCCATTTCTTTTTGGTTATAGTAGATCTAAACTTGGTTGTCTACCAGAATTGTCCTGAGATCAGGCGAGAGCAGTTCTTTGGGTGCTAACCATCTTACCCCTTCCTAAGTGACTGCACCCGTGGAATTAATATTGAGCCTGGTGATTTGTGCTTCAAGTTTTCAGGAGATGTTGGCTTTGCTGGTTTGGCAAACATAGAAAACACTGAATTACAGCTAGGTGTGGTGGTGCATGCCTTTAATCCCAGAATTTGGGAGGCAGAGGTTGGAGGATCTCCGTGAGTTTGAGGCTACCCTGAGACTACATAGTGAATTCCAGGTCAGCCTGAGCTACAGTGAGGTCCTACCTTGAAAAATAAAATAATAATAATAATAAAAAAAAAACAAAAAAAAAACATTGAATTATAGAGCCCCAGATTGGTTAGAAGTCTTGGATAGGTCTGATGATTCTCTACAGGGAATGCAAATAATAACAAAAGAGTGTGTGCACATTTGGATTATTGTTTTTTTGTTGTTGTTGTTCCCCACTGTGTCCTTAAGACTCTAAAAGCCAACTTCTGCTGTGAGCTTCCTGGATGGTGGCTGTCTCCTCTGTCTTGTCTACTTTTTTAGAGTAATTTTTGCTTCTGGAAGATTTATGCTTAGAGTCTCATCAAGGTTTGCTTTGAACATAGCTAATAACTAAAAACTTCTGATATACTCTGTGTTAAATTTTATCATTTAAGATATTCATGTTAATGTGATGTTAATTTATATATAAAATGAATAGGTAATCTCTTCACATGAAACATGAATTGCTAAATATCTTTGTTTTTTCTCATTAATTATATTTTCCTTGCATTACCTACTTTTGACACCAATATAATTACCCTGACAGCATGAATGAAAATGTTTTAAAATATAGTTTTAATAGAAATAGAAATTATTTTATAGATATAAATTTAATAGAAATAGATATTACTTATTTTGTTTGCTATCAGTTACAATTCCATACTCTATATAAAGATAGAGTTGTATTTCAGTTCAATGTTCAAAAGAATATATTTGACATCAATTCAGTTACTTTGGCTTCTTTGTAAATAAGATGAATACAGTGAAATGTACTTTATTTGTGACTTATTGCAAAACTTTATTAAATAATTAGAATTTATCATGTTAATGGTGACTTATTAATACATGACTCTAGAATCATCGTCATTAAGTTACATATATTGTAGCTCAAGTTTAAAATAAACTTTGTTTTATTTATGGGACAATAAGTTAAACAGAAAACTTACAGCAGACTTTTTTTTTTTTTTGGTTTTTATTTATTTATTTGAGAAAGAGAGAAAGAATGAGAATGGTCATGCCAGGGCCTCCAGCCACTGCAAACGAACTCCAGTTGCATGCACCATCTTGTGGATTTGGCTTACATGGGTCCTGGGGAATTGAACCTGGGTCCTTTGGCTTTACAGGCAAGCACCTTAACTGCTTAGCCATCTCTCCAGCCCTACAGTGGTCTTAAAAAGTAGAGGAGGGCTGGAGAGATGGCTTAGCGGTTAAGGCACCTGCCTCCTAAGCCTAAGAACGCTGGTTCCAATCTCCAGCAGTTCCAATCTCCAGGTCCCGTGTTTAGCCAGATGCGGTGACGCAAGGGCGCAATGCCGCACTTGACCACAAGGGGGCACACACATCTGGATTTCATTGGCAGCAGCTGAGAGGCTGCTGGCGTGCCCATTCTCTATCTGTCCTCCTCTCCCTCTCTCTCTGTCTCTGTCTCCAAAAAAAAAAAAAAAAAAAAAGTAGAGGAGCCATGATTCATATTGGAATAGAGGGAGAGGATGCAATAGGGGTCAGTAACACCTTAGAAAGATACAGATTCAATCATTGGCCTGGATTTAAATTCCATTTCTTCTGCTTAATAAGTTTGAGATTTTAGGCAAGTTACTTAATCAGTCTATATTTTCATATTTTTATCATACAAATATCATTATGACTGAAGAATTGGATACGATATTGAACATGAATTACTAAATGTGGTACAGTGCATGGGGCAACTTCTAAGGATGATGAGCAATTTCAGATTTTTTTTTGGTCTAAAATTTAAAACTTTAAATCTAACCAAGCCAAAGTTAAAATCCTTATTACTTCAATTGCCTTTCTTGTTACAGAGAGTGCCAAGGGGTTTCAGTACAAGAAGTAAGCAAATGGGTACATCATTATTGTCTTAGATCTGGCCCTAAACACAGTGTATAACTCTACTACCTGAGCTAGACTGAGCTCTGTAATAGACTCAAAGCTCGCCCAAAGCCTTTCTCTTACTGAGTTTTGTTTTAAATATTTTTATTATTTGAGCGAGAGAGAGAGCATGAGAGAGATGGGGAAGGTAGAGAGGGTATTGGTACAACAGGGTCTCCTGCGACTGCAAATGAACACATGCACCATTTTGTGTAGCTGAATTTTACATGGGCACTGGGCAATCCAGTCCAGGAGTCAGACAATTTCCTTTAACCACTGAGCCATCTTTCTAGCCCCAGGATATCATTTCTAAGAGAGAGGAAGCCATAGGAAAAAATCTTGACGTTTGGGTAGCATTTCCCTCTGTATTTAGGAAGCAAGAGAGGAGAGGTGGGTGTCATCTTAGTAGGACCTGCCTCCATTGAGCTTTTGTGGTCTCTCTGAATAGGCCTGGCCCAGGTGTGTTTCAGTCTTTGAAAGCTCATGCAGCTCAGTACAGAGTTCTAGAGCTTCCCCAGAACAGCCAACCCAGTGATCTCTTTGGAGATAAAGGAGGTATAGAGAGGAGTATAAATTTTCTCTCCTGGAAATGTCCAAAGTAAGTGTTCACATGATCTGCTCTACCATTATAATTAATTAAGGTTTAGATGACACCATTTTCAGAATCTGGGAATTTGCAAGTAGAAAGAGGATGGAGAGCTGATAGATTTGCAATCAGGTAAGAAAGATGTTGAGTTTACAAGTTAGAAAAGGCCTCTGATCCTGGATATGTTGCATTTTATAGTCTTATTCTTTTTTTGGTTTTGCAAGGTAGGGTCTCACTCTGGTCCAGACCTGGAATTAACTGTGTAGTCTCAGGGTGGCCTCGAACTCTCGGCGATCCTCCTACCTCTGCCTCCCGAGTGCTGGGATTAAAGGTATAGTCTTATTCTAATGAATCTCAGACCTTCAGAAGGGCATTGGCATCTGGATTTTAGAAATAAAGACTTAATTTCAAATATCACTGATTATTTTAGGAGAAAAAAGGATGTCAAGTAGTGTAAATAACTTTTCTATTAACTAATCTAGTGATCTTCTTGATGTTTTTCCTGCCTTTCCCTCCCTAACATTATTCTGAAATTCTATATTTTCTTCATAGGGTTTCACCATAACTTGAATCAAAAATCTAGACAGAAAATTTAAAAAGTGGTGACTGTAAAGTGCAATTTACTCCAGGCTTCTCAGCTCAAGGTACATTTTCTCAGGCAGTTCATGCTGATTCTAAGGCCATAACGAAGAGACAGAAAAGAAAAGAGAAAGAGAGAGTAGATGAAGTATAGTTGTTTAATATTTTCTTGGTTTATTATTTTTAATTTTTTAACTTTTTATTGACAACTTCCATACATATAGACAATATACCATTATCATAATACTCTCCCACCACCACCCCTTTTCTCTGTCCCATATCCCCCCTTCCTGGGATCCCTTCTTCTTTCCAATTAGTCTTTTTTATATTTGGGTGTCATCCTTTCCCCCCTTTATTATGCAGGTCTTGAATATGTGAGGTCATGAATATCAAAGTCACATTGTCTCTGGAAGACGGCATTATAAGGACTCCTCCCCTTCCTTTGGTTCTTACATTCTTTCTACCACCTCTTATGCAATGGTTGTCAGTCTCTCTCTTTCTACTGTTTTTTATTGCATTTTAAACCAAGGTATGAATATTAATTTTAAAATATTAATATAAAAGCTCGTTGGTAGTTAAGCTCCTTGAGTACCTTTGCCTTAATAGGAGATGTGTTAGATTCTGTGTGTATTTTTTAATTTAGATTCTAGTACTTGCAGGTTATATATGACTTTAAATGTGAACTGATAAAAATCTAATTTTTGTTAAATAGAAGTGAGTGGCTAGAGCCTGAGCAATTCCAACATGAACCACAAGATGGCTGTAGCACCTCAAAATTCAAAGTGTAGAGCAGGTCTCGGTCCAGAAAGGGAATGTTTTCAAGACAACTAACTGGGAAAAGGTTCAGGTCTTAATCTAAAATTGTTTCCTATCTAAATTTGTTAGTTTATTCTGTGATAAATAATAGTTTATCAGTGTTCCTTCTAGTGATTCATTAAGCATGTATAGTTTTACCAAAATGAATTAATAAAACTATTTCAATGTTTTATTGACCTGTGCTTAGTAATAATAGGATTTCTGTAGAATTTGAAAGATGTGGAAAACGTAGACAACTTCTGAAAATTAAAAAGTAAACTTAAAAATGGATTCTGTCAGGGAACAAAAAGTTACAGCAGTAAAGGGTAGCCTTGTGGAAACTGCCGATGTCATGCTGGGGGAGTCTTACCTTGGCCTGGAAGTACTACCGTGCTCCTTGCATTTCATTTGCTGTAATTACCCAAAGTAATTAAGAGCAATTTATCTGAAGTGTTGTTATTTTGCTGTATAAACTTATCTTTTCCTTTCAAGAAAACCTGTTCAAGATAGCGATGGAGGTGACCATCTGAATTAGCAGACATTTGTTAACTGCTTTTAAAACTCCTGAAGGATAGAAACTTTAAAATCTTATAATAAATGAACCACCATATTTATGATTCAGAGAGTTCTCCCTGTGTTATTATTACCTTACTATTTTCATTTCAAGTCTCTTGCTCTATGTGAATATTACTTGAAAATTTGAGATCAGAATTACAGAGTGGCTTAGCCAAGCTGTTCTTTCGTTGTCCTTGATCCTTGTGGGCTTATTTTCTTTTGATCCTTTTTGTATATTAACCTTTGGTTTTTTTCATAAAATCACCATCACCTTTTTGAGTCATTTGTTGAGAACCACTTCTGACCAATGTTACATTGGTCATCCTAGGACAAACAGTCACAACAACTCATACTGCCTTCCCTTTTACTTTAGAGAGGAGACATTGCAGTGTGCTGGAAATCATGTTCTTGTTGCTAGAGCCCCTGGATGTTTTCCCTCCTGTGCCGGGAATACTATTTATTCTTCAGTTTCTAATTCAAGTGTTACTTCTTCTGTAATTTTCTTGACCTCTTTTGAGTATAATTAATTTTTACAGATTAATATTCTCATTACTTTTTATGCCCACATCTCTCTCTCTCTCTTTTTTTTGGTTTTTCAACGTAGGGTCTCACTTTAGCCTAGGCTGACCTGGAATTTACTATGTAGTCTCTTTTCCCTTTCTGCTTCCCCTTGTCATTTCCCTTTCCCCTTTTCGTTGACTGTCTTCCTCCCCTCCCCACCCTTCTCGTCCCTTTCTTCTCTTCTCTTCCTTTCCCTGGTGGACTGAATCAGAGGTCCTCCATAAACTCAGGTGTTTTCAATGCTTAGTCTCCAGCTGGTGGTAATTTGGGAGGTGGCATCAATTGGAGAAAGTGTGTTTCTGGGAGAAACTTAGGGTTGTTTGAGCCAGCTCCTCTTTGCCAGAGCCTAGCTCACTCTCCTGCTAGTGTTTTCCACTTGCTGTGGCAGAGGTGATGTTCAGCCTCTACTAATGCCATACTTTTGCTGCCATCATGGAACTTCCCTTCAAGAGTGCAAGCCAAAATTAATCCTGCCTTCCCATCAGCTGATTCTTTCTTTGGTCAGGTGTTTTGTCCCAGCAACAAGAAGGTAACTAAATTGCTCCTTCCTCCCCCTCCCTCCCTCCAGATGGGTTCTTACTATATATCCCTCCCTGCCTGCCTGATACTCATTATATGGTCCAGGATGGTCTCAAATTCATGACAGTTGTGCTTCAGAGGGCCTCCTCAGTACTAGGTTTATAGATGTGTACCACCATATCTAGCTTTACTCTGTGCTCTTTGATCACTTGTGCCAGGTATCAATTTCATTGTCTTTATAAACAATACTAGGCTTTATTAGGCCCAATTGCACTATTTTTTAGTTTATTTTATGAATTTATCTTTATTTTATTTAATTCTATTCATTCATTTTTTCTTTTCCCAGTGTGTTCCCCCTTTTCTATTATAATGAATGTCTTAAGGCTCATAACTTTCTTCACAACACTACTTTATATCTCAAAGGTTTTATATATATTTTCATTAACATTTAGTTTTAGTTTTCATTTCATCTGTGATTTTTTCCTCTGCCTGTTGTAACTATGAAATATATGTTGTTTTTGTTATAAATTTCTGATTCAGTTTTATTATGTGACTAGAAAATTTGGATGAAGTAACAACTGTATCTTTAAATTTGCAAAGAATGACTTTAGAGTATGATATATATTTTTAAGAGGCACATGTAAGGCTGTTCACTTGTTGGATTCAGAGTTTATATAAATTCTTTAGATTAAGTTTATTATAATGTAGTTTGTGTTTGATAACTCCAAAATTTCAAGGCCTTAAGGGTTCCTATTTCATTTGACTTTTTATTGATAATTTACCCACACATAGATAACATAGCATGATCATATTCCCCTCCCACCACCCTACTTTTCCTCCTCCTAGATCCCCCCTCCACTGAATCTATTCTT
The DNA here is from genome assembly GCA_036365145.1 of Orientallactaga sibirica. Lineage (NCBI taxonomy): Eukaryota > Metazoa > Chordata > Mammalia > Rodentia > Dipodidae > Orientallactaga > Orientallactaga sibirica. The sequence goes on from JAEOAD010000024.1 coordinate 1,744,044, forward strand.
TCTTACAAGTCTCCTCCTATTTTATGTCTTCATTTTCCCCTCCTATTATTCAGGTAATATTTATCAGCCACTGTGAGGTCATGATACCACAGCCATTTCGTATCTTGAAGACAGTATTACAAAGCACTCTTCCCCTTCCTTTGGCTCTTAATTCTCTCCACCACCTCCTCCACAATGGTCTTCTGAGCCTTGGAGGGTATAATAAAGGTACCTCAGTGCTAAATATGTAACTGTCCCTTCTTCTCAGCATTTTAGTGAGTTTGATTCACCCCAGCGGTCACTTTCATCTGAAGAGAGAAGCTGTTCTAACCCAAAGTGAGGGTATCATCAATATATTGGCATAAACATAAGTATTCAGAGGGCAGTTTGGTGGACACAGTATATCCATTTGGCCAGACAGCAGTAGTAGATTACACTCTAGGACTTTTGACTTCCCCAGCCATAAGCTTTTGATTAGGTTTTCAATACCAGGCTGGAATTCCTTCCCATGGAGTGGGCTTCAAATCCAATCATAGATCCTAAGATTTTATTTAATCTATCTTTGTGGTTGGTTTATGTGTGCATTGTCCCCAGCTAGAAGAAGATGGATGAGTCTGAGGTCAATTTATAATGTTTATTTTTTTCCAGATAAGTCATCTCATATAGGGATGTTTTAGTTACCTAAGGCTGCTGTTACAAATGATCATAACTTGGCTTAAAACAATGCAAGCTTATTTTCTCACATTTCTGTAGGCATGGCATCAAAAATCAAGGTGTCATCAGAGTTGATACCTTTTAGAGGCCCTGGCAGAGCATCTGTTCACACTTTTTTCCTAGATTTTTATAGTTGTAAGGCAGGTTTTTGTCTTTTGGCTTGTACATGCATTACTTCTAATTTCTGCCTCCATTTTCATACCATTTTATACTCTGTCTGGGTTTGGTTCCCTTTCTAAGGCTACTTATTGGATTTAAGCCATAGTCTAATCTAGGATATTCTCTTGCTAGGTTCTGACTTTTGAAAAGACCCTTTACCAAGTAAGGCCACATTTACAGGTTCCAGGTAGGCCTGTCTTATGGATCCTTACCCTAGTCACATCTGAAAAGATTCTTTTCCAATGTGAAGTGGCATTTATAGATTCTAGCTGGAGCACATTTTGGATCTATCTGTGTTAGCTGAAAGGAATGGAGAGGCCAGCCATCCACTAGTGAAGTGGCTGCTTTCCAGGGATAGCAGGGGGAGCAGTCGAGGGCAGGTGATCTTCCTTATCATCTTCTTACCACTGCTCTCAGGGGGAGCTTACCAGTGTTTCATCATTGGCTTAATTTACAGTTCTCTGGCAGAATCTTTTTTTATTTTTTATAGTTTTGGAGAGAGACACAGAGAGAGAGAGAGAGAGAGAGAGAGAGAGAGAGAGAGGGGGGGGAGGGAGGGAGGGAGGAAGAAGAGATGGGTGCACCAGCAGTGTCTCAGCTGCTGTGAACGAAATCCAGGTGTGTGCGCCCCCTTGTGGTCAAGTGCGGCATTGCGCCCTTGCATCACTGCATCTGGCTAAACGTGGGACCTGGAGATTGGAACCGCTGGAGATTGGAACCAGTGTTCTTAGGGTTAGGAGGCAGGCGCCTTAACCCCTAAGCCATCTCTCCAGCCCTGGCAGAATCTTTTAAATCAGTGTGTCCATTTTGTGAGGCTTCATGGTTAAACCTAAACAAAATTATCTTATTTTCATCTACATATGTACAGATAAAAGACAATTTATCACAGCACAGTAAAAGCAAACAGACTAGTAAAGATGCCATGTCAACACCAGTGTGCTGTACTGCTAGCATTCTGCCATGCCCAGTGGTCTGCATGCCATGTGGACTAAGAGAGGTGGCCTCTGGGCTTTGGTTATTGATTTGATAAAGCTGAATTTCCTTTTTGTTAAAAATTAAATGGAAGAAAGTGTTTTCTTGTGCAAGTAAAAGTACAGTCCCTGGGATGCACAGTCTCATTGAAACATCTAAGCCTAGATCAGCACTGATGGTTTAGCAGACATTTAAGTGATGTAATGGTCTGTTTCTCTACTTCCAGATACAGAACTCTTGAGATAAAGTTAGTGAAACTCAATAATTAAAGTTTACTGTTCTTTGGTTGTTTGTCGTTGCTGTTGTTGTTTAAGGTAGTCTCACTTTAGTCCAGGCTGACCTGGAACTCACTTGTTGTCTCAGATTGGCCTCTAACTCACAGTTGTCCTCCTATCTCTGCTTCCAGAGTGCTGGAATTAAAGGCATGCACCACCATGCCTGGCCAAGAATTGACATTTTATTTTGTTCAGTTTTATTTAATTGAAATGCAGAGTTACGTAGCCACGTGTAATTGGTGTGTCCTATTAAGCTGCATACTAGACAAGGTATTTTTCATAATTAGCCTAAAATATTAGATATGCTAAAATAGAATGATGAGCATTATAATAACCATAATTTGGTTATAACTTAATTTAAATGTCTTTATTTTAGTGGTTTTAATGGCAATAAAAGCCAAAGGAAAGGTTGATATAGAATTACTAGCATATCTAGGTGTTTTGGACTTCCGTCAGCTTGTTATTTGTTTCTATTTTTTAATATTTTTACGTTTGCATAGAAAGTAATGGGCTTCATCGTGGTATCTTTATTCATGTGTGTTGTTATACTTCTCACACTTTCTCTTTCCTCCTACCCTCCCTGTGCTTCTACCTCTGCTCCGACTGGTTCTTTTTCTTTTCTGTTCTCCTTCTTTCTGCTTTCCTATTACATGTCCCCATTACCCTCTCCATTTTCTGCTTCCCTTAAGGTGCCTTCTTCCCCTCTTATGATCCCCTCTCTAGTTTTGTGACCTACAACCCAACATGTGAAATTGATGTTTACATACATACACACAAGATACAGGCTGTCATTTTGAGGCTGTCTTATTTCACTTAACATAATGATTTCCAGTTACATCCATTTGCCTCCAAATAAGATTTTTCTTTGCAGCTGCATAAAATTTTCTTTTTTTAAAAAAATATTTTTATCTATTCGAGAGTAAGACAGAGAGAAAGAGGTAGACAGTGAGTTTTGGTGCACTAGGTCCTCCTGCCACTGCAAAAACAACAACAACAACGACAACAACAAAAAAAACTCCAGAAGCATGTGCCACTTTGTGCATCTAGCATTACGTGGGTGCAGGGGAATTGAACTATGGCTGTCAGGCTTTACAAGCAGGCACCTTTAACTGCTGAGCCTTCTCTGCAGCCCTTTTTAAAATTTATTATTATTATTTTTGGAGGTAGTGTCTCACTGTAGCCCAGGCTGACCTGAAACTAAGTCTGTGATCTCAGGCTGGTCTCTAACAGCAGTCCTCCTGCTTTTGTCTCCTGAGTGCTAGGAATAAAGACATGGACCACCATGCCTGATGCAGCAGTATAGCATTTTTGTTATATATATATATGCCACATTTGCTTTATATATTCATCTGTTGATGGACATCTAGACTAGTACCATTTCCTGGCTGCTGTGAATAGTGCAGCTATAAATAAGGATATACAGGTATCTCTGTGGTATATTTATTTAGAATCCTTTGGTATATATCCGAGTGGCATATATGGGATATATGGTAGTTCTATTTTCACTTTTTTGAGGAACTTCTGTTCTGATATATATAGTGGCTACACAAGTTTACATTCCTACTAGCAATAAATAAGAGTTCTTTTTACACATTCTCTACAACATTTGTTGTCATTCACTTTCTAGATGATTGCCATTTTGACTGGAGTGAGACAGAATTTTAAAATGCTTTTAATTTGCATTTTCTGGATGGCTATAAGGATGATGAATTCTTTTCAAATATTTATTGGTCAGTTATATTTTCTTCTTTTGAAACCTGTTCATTTTATTAGCCCATTTATTGGTTGGCTAATTTAGTTTGTTTGTGTGTGTGTGTGTGTGTTTACTTTTTGCAGTTCTTTGTATATTCTGGATATTAATCTCCCATCTGATGCTAGTTGCATATTCCCCACCTCCCCCATTTTAAAGGCTGTCACTTCACTCTGGTGATTGTTGGTCAGAGAAATTGGTTTAGTTTTCTTTTGTGTCCTAATCAGGGCTTGGCATCAGGATAACGCTGGCTGTATAGAATGAGTTTGGTAGTATCTTTTCCTTTCTACTTCATAGAACAGTTTAAAGCACATTGGTGTCTGCTCTTTTGAAAGGTTTAATAGTGAATGCATATGACCCTGGTTTTGTCTTTGTTGGGAGGCTTTTTATTACTGCTTCAATCTTATTGATTTAATATGTTTATTTTTTTCTTTCTTTCCTTAGGTTCTCTCCCTCCCTTCCCTTCCTCTCTTTCTTCCCTCTCCTCTTCTCCCCTCCCCCTCTCTTTTTTTTCTTTCTTTATTGGTGCATTCAGGCATTTACATTTCAGGTTAATAACTGAGATATTTACTGGTTCCTATAATTGTGTTTCCTGTTGTGGGTTATTGGATTTTTGTTCTGTTCTTTCTGCTATTAGTATCAGGTTTGCTGGCCCATTGTGTTGGATCCAATGGATTTCTTTTTTTTATTTTTTATTTTTATTTTTGGTTTTCAAGGTAGGGTCTTGCTGCAGCCCATGGTGACCTGACCTGGAATTCAGTATGTAGTCTCAGGGTGGCCTCAAACTCATGGCAATCCTCCTACCTTTGACTCCCAAGTGCTGGGATTAAAGGTGTGCGCCACCATGCCCAGCTTGATGGATTTTCTTTTTTTTTTTTTTTTTTTTTGGTTTTTCGAGGTAGGGTTTCACTCTGGTCCAGGCTGACCTGGAATTAACTATGTAGTCTCAGGGTGGCCTTGAACTCACAACAATCCTCCTACCTCTGTGATGGATTTCTTTTTTAACTCTCTTGTGTTGAACAGCTTTTCCTCATGAAATTCATTCTTTCCTGTACTTTTGTGATTGAGACTTATTTTCTTACTCCTCTAGATAGTATTCCTTTCAGTATCTTCTGCATTGCTGGCTTGGTGGTCAGGAACCAAATTAGTTTATGCTTGTCTTAAAATGTCCTTACTTTTCTACCAATTTTGAAAGATAGCTTTGCTGGATATAACACTCCTAGTTGGCAGTTATGTACTTTCAAGCTTCAAATACATTGTTCTATGTTTTTTTGTCTTTGAAAGTTGAGGACAAGAGATCTGATATTAATCCTTTCTGCCTTTGTAGGTGAATTAACTTTCTGTCTTGCAGCTTTTAATAGTATTTCTTTGGCTTTACAACTTTAGTATCTTTTTTTTTTTTTTTTTTTTTTTTTTTTTCGAAGTAGGGTCTCACTCTGGTCCAGGCTAACCTGGAATTAACTATGTTGTCTCAGGGTGGCCTCGAACTCATGGCAATCCTCCTACCTCTGCCTCCCGAGTGCTGGGATTCAACTTTAGTATCTTGACTACAGCATGTTATGAGGAGGTTTTTCTCAGGGCATGTCTGTTTAAGGCACTAAATGCCTCTTGTTTCTTTGTCTGGATTTGGGATGTTTTTTGCTATAATTTCATTAGGTAGATTCTCTTTGCCTGTAATGTTTATCTCCTCCTTCTGTCCATGATTTTTTTTTTAAGAGAGAGAGAGAGACAGAGAATTGGTACTCCAGGGCCTCAGCTACTGCAGTCGAACTCCAGACACTTGTGCCACCTAGTGGGCATGTGCAACCTTGTGCTTGCCTCACCTTTGTGTGTCTGGTTTACATGGGATCTGGAGAATAGAACATGGGTCCTTAGGCTTTGCAGGCAAGTGCCTTAACTGCTAAGCTCTCTCTCAAACCCAGGTGTGATTACTTGATTGTGTCCCAGAGTTATTGGACATTGTGGTCGTGCTCATTTAGGTTTTTTTCTTTATTGATATTTGAGTGTAGTATTTTGTCAACCTTACCTTTGGTCCATGCTGTTCGCCTGCTTAGCCAAGTCTGTTGGTGATGCTTTCTACTGTGTTTTTGATTGAGATTTTTATTTTCAATATTTCTGTTATTCTTCAGAATCTAAATTTCTTTGCTGATTTTTTCTTTTATGTTAACAATTTTCTCATCTATTTTGCTGAGTTTCCTCTTTGGGTCTTTGACTAAATCCTTCTGCTTGTGTGAATCATCTTTCGGATCTTTTATCATTTTTACCATTGTCTTTGTTATTAATTGAGGAGTTATGTTTTGAAGGAGCCATGTTGCCTTTCCTTGCTATGTTTCTTGTGTCTCTGTTGCTGTGATGTTTGCATCTGTTTGTTTAGGTAGCTCTTCTGGATTTTCCCACACTTTATACAGTTTACATGTTGGGGATTGTATTCTTCCTTAAAGCAGCAGAGGGGCCACCTTAGTGAGTGTCCTACTCATGAAGGCTCAGCCCCTGCCCCACTGCTGAGAACTGTACAGCAGAGGCTGTGTGCAGTTGGCTTTTCTGGGCCTTTAAAATTTTTTTTTCCTGCTCTTTTCCATTATCACTTGCTTTGTGGATTTCTGAGATGTTTCTTTTCTTTTTTTAATTTGCAGCAGTCTATTTTTTCTTATTTTCTTCCTCCTTCACTGGTTTTCACAGTGGCAGCCTCTAATCTTAACCAGAAGTGAATTTTTTTTCACAACTGAAATTAGTTGAAAATGTATGCTTTTTTTGTAATTATTTAATCTAGATATAAATGTATATCAGAATCATTCCTTTGTAGGCAAAATACTGGTAGATGTAAAATAGAAAATTATTGGTTAGAAATCTCTCTTGTTTAAGAAATAAAGTGTGTGTTTTACAGTTCCTTTATGTTTCTTTTTGCTGAAATTGTGAATTAATTTGATGTTCCTAGAAATACTTTAATTGAAAGATTATTTTAAAAGTAACCCTTTTTACCTAAAGTATGATTGCCATTTTTGTTGAACTTATTTTTCTGAATCATGTTTTACTGTCATTTCCCAGATTTGTCCATAAATATATAGTTGTTGTTTGGGTTTTCAAGGTAGGGTCTCACTGTAGCTCAGGCTGACCTGGAATTCACTATGTAGTCTCAGGGTGGCCCCAAACTCATGTGATCCTCCTATGTCTGGCTCCCGAATACTGAGATTAAAGGCGTGTGCCACTACACCTGGGCTTGTCCTAGTATTTTAAAAAAGTATATTTATATATCTATTTACTTGAGAAGAGGGAAACATAGAGTGGATATGGGCATCCCAGGGTCTCTTGTCTCTGCAAACAAACTCCTGATGTATGTTCCACTTTGTGCATTTTGCTTTATGTGGTACTGGGTAATTGAACCTGGTCGTCAGGCTTTGAAAACAAGTGCCTTTAATGGCAGAGCCATCTCTCCAGCCCTGTCTTAGTATTTTATTACATGAAACTTTTAACTATAGCCAGTTAGTCTGTTGATTTATTTTTACTTTGATTGAAACTTGGCAAGGCAGGATGTATCTTCTCCGTCATTCAATACATATAGCATTATATTGCATTTTATTTTAAGGGTCTAGGGAGATTAGTTCTGTTAGTTCTTGCCTTGCAAATATGAATACCTGAGTTCAAGTCCCAGAACGTACATTTATAAACAAAGTGAGTATGGTGGTGTATTTATAATTCCAGCGCTGGCCAGATGGAGAGTAGGCAGGTTCCTGGGGCTTTGCTGACTAATTAGAAGTCTCCCTGTAGGAGGCATGTATCTAAAAAGGTGGATAGCACCTGAGGGAAATGACCTTGAGGTTTTCCTCTGGCCTACACACACATGCACCCCCTCCTCTCTCTCACACACACTGCATGCACATTTTTAAAACAAAATGTGAAATAAGTCAAGTATAACACAGTTCTTGAACTTCATGTAGTTGACTCTTTGGGGGATTGTATTCTTCATTACACCACAAGAGGGTGCACTTTAAAATTGATGTGTTTGACCAGGAAGCATTCATGTGAACTGCTGCATTAACACTTGTCAGGTTGTTCATGTGCATAGAGAGAGGAGGGTTTTATGTGAACCATTCATTTAGTTTTCCTTGTGCTTTTCCTTCTCAGTATCTGAAAATGGATTCAGAATATCTTTTAAAAATGGCCCATTAGCACATCTTTTTGAAATTTTACCTTTATGTTCCAAAATAAAATTTTATCCTTGACCTTAATTGAAATTATCTTTATAAATCAGAAAGTATAACCATTAAGGAGAAGAAAAATCCTGTAAATGAAAACACAACCATGACTAGAACATGATTTTTATTCTTTTGTTCCAACAGCTTGAAGGTCCATGTGTTCTACAAATTCAAAAAATTCGCAATGTTGCTGCACCAAAGGATAACGAGGAATCCCAGGCTGCACCACGGATGCTGCGTCTGCAGATGACTGATGGCCACACAAATTGCACAGCAGTAGAATTCAGTTACATTTCAAAAATCAGGTGATTGGTACTTTATATCATTTGTTAAAGAGAATTTAGTGTTATTCAAAAATAACTTCATTTTAAGAACTTAGAAAAGAGGAAATACACTTGTGTACATTTTAATTTTCACAAGAGATTATAGAATATTTCATTTCTGTTTTATTTGTCAAGAAAATAGCTAAGAATGGAGTTAGTTGCACCATTTTTTATTGTTAATTATGAAAACAAATTTAAGATACTCTTTCATGAAGATAAATCTTCATTTTTTCCTTAACATTTTAGAATGTAATTTAATGTCTGTAAATATGTGTTGCTTTCTTCCTTATAGCCCAGTAGCCAGCTGTCTCTATAGTAGTGTGTCTATGACACTGTTTAAGATTCTCCCAGAGATGTAGGGCAGTTCTGGAAAGTTTGCGTATTCCCTACTTCCAAAGATGAGGAAAAAACTCACTAAGGGACAATCTTTCAAATTGCTTTGGCTATTTTTAAAAGTGGCATTGAGAGACATGCCTGCTAAAATGGAGAAGAGCAGTCAGAAGGAAGATAAAGTGTTTTATTTTCACTGTTCCTAGTAAGCCAGCTTGAAGTCTGTTCTGCAAGGCAAGAGCTTTCATGGACATTCACAGGCTTCCTTTTTTTCTCTTTTGAGTCATTTTACTGGTGGTATTGTCTGCTCTAGGCACTTTGAACTTTTTTACATAAGTGAAACTCCTAGACCATACTTTTGTCCCCAGCAAGATTTTAGTCTCTATATCATTTCCATCTTTTTAAAATTATTATTATGTAGATAGTGGAAATACATTCATGTTGGTGCCATTGATAGCCTCCTCCCTGTCCTTCCCACTCTGAGGAGACTCCCTGCTGGGGAATGTGGGTCATGCATTGTGGGGTAGCAGTTATGGGGCAATATCTCTGTGCATAATGTCCCACCTTGTGGCTCTAACAATCTTTCCGCCCCCTCTTCAGTGAATTTCCCTGAGCCATGTTGGGATTGTTTTAGGTCTACTTCAGTGATGAGGTCTAGGGAGCTTCTCTGTCTCTGGATCTCTGGTTTGGTAGGAGATGAGTGTTCTCTGTGTCTATCTCCTTCACCCTTGTGTTGGTACCAGGTTCATCAAGAAGGCAGCTCATTTCCCCATTACTCTATGGTTTCAGCTGAGGCCCTGGTGAGGTGCGATGGGCTGATTCTCTCCTCAGGTTTTGCGTCCATCTGAAAAAGAGAAGCAAATTCTCCAAAGGAGAGAGAGGTCAGCACCAGATAAATGGAATAACCATTATTACTTTAGAGAGAATTTCATAGGTGTAGGCCCTCTTGTAGCCCACTTTTGTTGGGAGATTGATATTGGAGAGCGGGTTCTGACTTGTTTCCTAGTTCCAGCTATGGGTTCCATTCCATTGAGCGGATCTGTTAGCCAAATGAAGAGCAGCTGGTTTACCCACCATGGCTTTTTGCCACTATTGCCATTGTGTGAGCATCACGTCAGGTTGTTTGCTGCTGAGAAGGTTAGATCACACTTGCTTGGACAGTTGTTGGTCACTTTCCCCCAGTCGCTCATGTAGCACCTTCTGGCACTATACAAGCTAACTGTCTGGGGACTGACTCTCTTCCACATTCCAGCCAGATCACTCCATGTTCTGTAGGAACAGCATATGGTGTCTTCGGCAGGAGGGTCTTACCATTAACATTTGGTGGACTACCAAGTACTCTGACAGAAATCTGTCTTCTTTTGGGAAACCTTGTAGGTCTCTCTGATCAACAGCTCATTGTGGATGTTAACCACATGCTGGTATTGGGAGTTACAAGCCAGCGCCAAGGAAAAAGAAGGAAGAAAAAGATAGGTAATACAGAAGAGAATGAGAGAAGAGAGAGAACAGGGAGAGAGAGAGAGAGAAGCAGGAGAAGCTTAAGGTTAGTCTTTATCATACCTTCTCCAAGGCCCTCTGAATCAGGTGTTTCCTCTAAGGACTTGATGAAGGTTCAAGCTTTTAGTCTGTCTTTCAGTATATATGTTATGTTGTCATTTCCATTTGGGTCCAGTTTTGTGTCTCCCCTACCCCCACCCTTAGCTTCCCCTCCTGCCCCACCCTCCCTATTGTCTGGCCCTCAAAATGCTTATTAGGTATGCCAGCATCTCAGGTTGATTCAGGTTAAGAACCACAGATGAGTGAAACCATGTGATGATTATCTTTCTGTGATTGGGTGAGTTCGCTGAGAATGATCTGTTCCAGATTTGACCATTTATCTTCAAATTTCATTGTGTCATTGTTTGTTACTGCTGTGTAGAATTCCATAGTGTAGATATATCACATCTTGGTTATCCATTCGTCTAGTGATGGACATCTGGGTTGATTCCAGTTCTTAGCTATAATGAATTGAGCAGCTATATACATGGTTGAGTGAATCATTCTGAACTGAGGCATGGAGCTTTTAGGGTAAATGTCCAGTAAAGGAATAACTAGGTCTGTTGGTAACTTTTTAAGAATCTCCATATTGCTTTCCATAGTGGTTGTACCATCTTACATTCCCACCAACAGTGAATGAGGGTTCCTGTTTCTCCACAACATCACCAGCATTTGTTTTTATTAGATTTTTTAATGTTTGCCATCCTTACTGGGGTAAGGTGGAATCTCATAGTTGTTTTAATTTTCATTTACCTGATGATTAGGGATGTTGAACATTTTCTTAAGTGTGTATTTGCCATTTGTATTTCTTCCTCTGAGAACTCCCTTTACATTTCTCTGCCCCATTTTGTGAGTGGGTTGTTCGACTTTTTATTGTTTAGGTTTTTGAATTCTTTGTAAATTCTAGAAATTAGGCTTCTGTCAGTTGTATAGCCAGCAAAAATTTTCTCTCATTTTGTGGGTAATGTATTGGCACTGCTTATTGTATATTTGTCTGTGAAAAAACTTATCAGTGTCATGAGATCCCAGTGGTTGAGTAATTGTTTAATTTCCTGAGCTATTGGGGTTTTGTTGAGAAGTCTTTTCCCTCTCCTATATTATGGAAAGTTCCTCCTATTTTTTCTACCAGTAGTAGCAGAGTTTCCGGTCTTATATTGAGGTGTTTGATCCATTTGGATTTGATTTTTGTGCATGGCGAGATGTGTGGATCAAGTTTCATTTTCCTGCATATGATTATCCAGTTTGTCCAGCACCATTTGTTGAAGATGATTTTTTCCAGTCTAGGTTGTTAGGGCCTTTGTCAAATATCAAGTAGCTGGAATTACTTGACCCAAAGTCCGGGTCCTCGATTCTGTTCCATTGGTCTATCATCCTGTTTTTATGCCAGTACCATGTTGTTTTCATTACTATGGTTTCCTAACATAGCTTTAGATCAGGTATGGTGATGCCTCCAGAGGTATTTCTTTTGCTGAGGATATACTTGGATATCCGAGGCCTTCTACCATTCCATATGAATTTTGAAATAATTTTTTCTATCTCTGTGAAGAAAAATGTTAGGATTTGTATTGGTATTGCATTAAACCTGCATATTGCTTTTGGTAATATTGCCATTTTCACAATGTTAATTCTGTCTATCCAGGAGCATAGGTGGTCTTTCCATTTTCCCAAGTCCTCCTCAATTTCTTTCTTGAGTGATTTCATGTTTTCATTGTAAAGGTCTTTCACCTCCTTGGTTAATATTATTCCAAGGTATTTTGTTTTAATTTATTTTGATGCTATTGAAAATGGGACAATGTCGCTTATTTCTTTCTCTGTATCTTTGTCTTTTGCATATAGAAAGGCTACTGATTTTGCATTGATTGTGTATCCTACTTTGCTGAAGGAGTTAATCACCTTTAAGAATTTTGAGATGGAGTTTCTCAGGTCACTTATGTATAGAATCATGTTGTCTGCAAATAGGGCTAACTTAACTTTTCCCTTTCCAATTTGTATCCCTTTGATTTCTTTCTCCTGTCTTATTGTTTGAGATAGGGCTTCCAGTACTATGTTGAAGAGCAGAGGTGAGAGTGGGCACCCCTCTCTTGTTCCTGATCTCACTGGGAATTCCTTCAGTCTCTCCCCATTATGTATTATTTGGGCTTTAGGAGCTTTATATATGGCCTTTATTATGTTGAGATATAATCTGTCCATAATCATGAAGTGATGCTGTATTTTGTCAAAGGCCTTTTCTGCATCTATTGAAATGATTATGTGGCTTTTGTGTTTATGCTTATTTATGTGGTCAATTACCTTGACAGATTTCCATGTGTTGAACTCCCTTGCATTCCTGGGATGAAGCCTATTTGATCAAGGTGGATAATGCTTTTGACACATTATTGAAATCAGTTTGGGAGGATTTTGTTAAGGATCTTTGCATTTATATTCATCATGGAAGTAGGCCTATAGTTTTCTTTTCTTGGGGCATGTCTGCCTGGTTTTGGTATTAGTGTGATATTAGCTTCATAGAAGGAGTTGGTGAGCTTTCCCTGTTCTCTAGTTGTGTGGCTTAGTTTGAGAAAAATTGGTTTCAGTTCTTTCATGAAGGTTTGATAGAATTCAGCTGAGATGCCATCTGGTCCTGGACTCTTGTTTTTTTTTTTTTTTGGGGGGGGGGGCGGTATTAATTTACCTTTCGAATCTTGGTGGGTGTGATACTTTTGTTTAGGAGATTAATCTGCTCTGAGATTAGGTTTGGTAGGTGGTATGTGTCCAGGAATTCATACATATCCTCCAAATTATCCAGTTTTATGGAATAGAGGTTTTGTTTTTAATTATTATTTTTTTATTGACAAGTTTTATACTTACGTACAAAAAAAACCACCTGATATTTCCCTCCCCTCCCCCCCTGGAATAGAGGTTTTTCAAATACTCCTGATGATTCTTCCAATTTCATTTATGTCTGTTGTGATCTCTCCTTTTTTATTTCTAATTTTATTAATTTGAAGCATTACTTTTTTCACTATATCAAATTGGCCGGGGTTTATCAATCTTGTTTATTTTTTCAAAGAACCAGCTCTTTATTTCATCAGTTTCTTTAATTGTCTTCTTAGTTTCCAATTCATTAATTTCTGCTCTGATCTTTATTTCTTTCCATCTGGAGCTTTTTGGGTTGGATTCTTCTTGTTTTCCCAATGTCTTTAGATGGATGGTTAGGTTATTGATTTGGGATTTCTCTGTCTTTGTCATGAAGGCATTTAGTGCTATGAATTTTCCCCTGAGGACTGCCTTCATTGTGTCCCATAGTTTTGGTACTATATGTTCTCCTTGTCATTCATTTCTAGAAATTTTGCAATTTTATTTTTTTATTTTGTCCTCCCTCTATCCATTTATTGTTTAAAAGTGGGTTGTTCAGTTTTCAGGAGCTCTTGGGATTCCTGACCCATCTTATGTTGTTAATTTCTAGCTCTATAACATTGTGATATGATATCATGCAGGAGATTATGTCAGTCTTCCTACATATATGGAGACAGGCTTTATGGCCCAGTATATGATCTATTTTAGAGACAGTTCCATGGACTGCTGAGAAGAATGTGTAATTTGTGGATTTGGGGAGAATGTTCTGTTGATGTCTGTTAGATCTAGTTGATGTATGGTTTTATTGAGGTCTCTTACTTTCCTGTTAATTTTCTGCTTGGATGATCTGTCTATTGCTGATAGTGGAGTATTGAAATCCTCAACTATGATGGCATTGGTGGATATTTCTGTTTTGTTGTCACAAGTAGGTTTTGTTTTATGAATTGTGGTGTACCTGTGTGTAAAGATTGATGATCGTGATATCCTCTAGTTGGATTGTTCCCTTGATAAGTAAAAAGTGGCCTTCTTTGTCTTTTTTGATTATTTTTGGCTTGAAGTCTGTTTTATCTGCTATTTGTATAGCAATGCCTGCTTGTTTCTTATTTCTGTTTTCTTGGAATATAATTTTCCACTCTTTCACCCTGAGGAGGTGTCTGTCTTTAGTGGTAAGGTGGCATTCTTGAAGATTGAGGGGTCTAGTTTTCTGATCTGCCGTCTTAGCTTATGTTCTTGATGGGTGAATTAAGGCCTTTAATGTTCATGGTATTAACTGTGAGGTTTGAATTTATTCCTGCCATGGTGTGGTGGCTTGGTGTTTACTTGGACTTTGTAGTTTTTTATTCCTTCTCTGAGTTTGGTTGTTGTGATCTGCTTCTTGTAGGCACTTGAGGTTGGTTGGTTGACTTTTCTATTTGGAGAATTCCTGAAGTGCTCTCTATAAGTTTGGCTTTGTGTTTATATATTTGTAAAGCTGAGTTTTATTGTGGTAAGTTTTTCTTTCACCATCTATTATGAGGGATACTTTTGCTGGGTAGAGTAGTTTGGGTTGGAAGCCATAAGTTCTTAGACTTTGCATTGTTCTATTTTAGTCCCTTCTGGCTTTCAGGGTTTCCATTGAGAAGACTGAGGTAATTCTGATGGGGTTACCTTTATATGTAATGTTGTTTCTCCCTCCTGCTTTTAGGAGTTTCTCTTTGTTATTGATGTTTAGAGTTTTTCTTTTTTTGGAGAGAGACACAGAGAGAGAAACAGAGAAGGAGAGGAAGACAGATAGAGATGGGCGCGCCAGCAGCCTCTCAGCTGCTGTGAACGGAATCCAGATGTGTGCGCCCCCTTGTGGTCAAGTGCAGCATTGCGCCCTCGCGTCACTTTGCATCTGGCTAAACGTGGGACCTGGAGATTGGAACTGCTGGAGATTGGAACCAGCGCTCTTAGGCTTAGGAGGCAGGTGCCTTAACCACTAAGCCATCTCTCCAGCCCTGATGTTTAGAGTTTTCATGATAATGTCTTGCAGAATTTCTCCTTCGGTCCAGTCTGTTTGGAGTTCTGTTAGCTTCTAGTTATTTGATGGGACCTTCTTTTGAGAGAGTGGGACAGTTTTCTTCGATAATTTTGTTGAATAAGTTCTCCATACCTTTGGTCTGAATGTCTTCCCCTTATCATATTCCCATGATCCAAATGTTGGGATGTTTAAGGGTATCCCACGGTTCCGTCATGTCTGTTCTGAAGCCTATTTGATCAAGGTGGATAATGCTTTGACACATTATTGAAATCAGTTTGGGAGGATTTTGTTCAGGATCTTTGCATTTATGTTCATCATGGAAGTAGGCCTATAGTTTTTTTTTCTTGGGGCATGTCTGCCTGGTTTTGGTATTAGTGTGATATTAGCTTCATAGAAGGAGTTGGTGAGCTTTCCTGTTCTCTAGTTTGTGTGGCTTAGTTTGAGAAAAATTGGTTTCAGTTCTTTCATGAAGGTTTGATAGAATTCAGCTGAGATGCCATCTGGTCCTGGACTCTTGTTTTTTTTGGGGGGGGGTATTAATTTACCTTTCGAATCTTGGTGGGTGTGATACTTTTGTTTAGGAGATTAATCTGCTCTGAGATTAGGTTTGGTAGGTGGTATGTGTCCAGGAATTCATACATATCCTCCAAATTATCCAGTTTTATGGAATAGAGGTTTTGTTTTTAATTATTATTTTTTATTGACAAGTTTTATACTTACGTACAAAAAAACCCACCTGCTATTTCCCTCCCCTCCCCCCCTGGAATAGAGGTTTTTCAAATAAGTCCTGATGATTCTTCCAATTTCATTTATGTCTGTTGTGATCTCTCCTTTTTTATTTCTAATTTTATTAATTTGAAGCATTACTTTTTTCACTATATCAAATTGGCCGGGGTTTATCAATCTTGTTTATTTTTTCAAAGAACCAGCTCTTTATTTCATCAGTTTCTTTAATTGTCTTCTTAGTTTCCAATTCATTAATTTCTGCTCTGATCTTTATTTCTTTCCATCTGGAGCTTTTTGGGTTGGATTCTTCTTGTTTTCCCAATGTCTTTAGATGGATGGTTAGGTTATTGATTTGGGATTTCTCTGTCTTTGTCATGAAGGCATTTAGTGCTATGAATTTTCCCCTGAGGACTGCCTTCATTGTGTCCCATAGTTTTGGTACTATATGTTCTCATTGTCATTCATTTCTAGAAATTTTGCAATTTTATTTTTTTATTTTGTCCCCTATCCATTTATTGTTTAAAAGTGGGTTGTTCAGTTTTCAGGAGCTCTTGGGATTCCTGACCCATCTTATGTTGTTAATTTCTAGCTCTATAACATTGTGATATGATATCATGCAGGAGATTATGTCAGTCTTCCTACATATATGGAGACAGGCTTTATGGCCCAGTATATGATCTATTTTAGAGACAGTTCCGTGAACTGCTGAGAAGAATGTGTAATTTGTGGATTTGGGGAGAATGTTCTGTTGATGTCTGTTAGATCTAGTTGATGTATGGTTTTATTGAGGTCTCTTACTTTCCTGTTAATTTTCTGCTTGGATGATCTGTCTATTGCTGATAGTGGAGTATTGAAATCCTCAACTATGATGGCATTGGTGGATATTTCTGTTTTGTTGCCACAAGTAGGTTTTGTTTTATGAATTGTGGTGTACCTGTGTGTAAAGATTGATGATCGTGATATCCTCTAGTTGGATTGTTCCTTGATAAGTAAAAAGTGGCCTTCTTTGTCTTTTTGATTATTTTTGGCTTGAAGTCTGTTTTATCTGCTATTTGTATAGCAATGCCTGCTTGTTTCTTATTTCTGTTTTCTTGGAATATAATTTTCCACTCTTTCACCCTGAGGAGGTGTCTGTCTTTAGTGGTAAGGTGGCATTCTTGAAGATTGAGGGGTCTAGTTTTCTGATCTGCCGTCTTAGCTTATGTTCTTGATGGGTGAATTAAGGCCTTTAATGTTCATGGTATTAACTGTGAGGTTTGAATTTATTCCTGCCATGGTGTGGTGGCTTGGTGTTTACTTGGACTTTGTAGTTTTTTATTCCTTCTCTGAGTTTGGTTGTTGTGATCTGCTTCTTGTAGGCACTTGAGGTTGGTTGGTTGACTTTTCTATTTGGAGAATTCCTGAAGTGCTCTCTATAAGTTTGGCTTTGTGTTTATATATTTGTAAAGCTGAGTTTTATTGTGGTAAGTTTTTCTTTCACCATCTATTATGAGGGATACTTTTGCTGGGTAGAGTAGTTTGGGTTGGAAGCCATAAGTTCTTAGACTTTGCATTGTTCTATTTTAGTCCCTTCTGGCTTTCAGGGTTTCCATTGAGAAGACTGAGGTAATTCTGATGGGGTTACCTTTATATGTAATGTTGTTTCTCCCTCCTGCTTTTAGGAGTTTCTCTTTGTTATTGATGTTTAGAGTTTTTCCTTTTTTGGAGAGAGACACAGAGAGAGAAACAGAGAAGGAGAGGAAGACAGATAGAGATGGGCGCGCCAGCAGCCTCTCAGCTGCTGTGAACGGAATCCAGATATGTGCGCCCCCTTGTGGTCAAGTGCAGCATTGCGCCCTCGCGTCACTTTGCATCTGGCTAAACGTGGGACCTGGAGATTGGAACTGCTGGAGATTGGAACCAGCGCTCTTAGGCTTAGGAGGCAGGTGCCTTAACCACTAAGCCATCTCTCCAGCCCTGATGTTTAGAGTTTTCATGATAATGTCTTGCAGAATTTCTCCTTCGGTCCAGTCTGTTTGGAGTTCTGTTAGCTTCTAGTTATTTGATGGGACCTTCTTTTGAGAGAGTGGGAAAGTTTTCTTCGATAATTTTGTTGAATAAGTTCTCCATACCTTTGGTCTGAATGTCTTCCCCTTATCATATTCCCATGATCCAAATGTTGGGATGTTTAAGGGTATCCCACGGTTCCGTCATGTCTGTTCACAAAAATTTTTGAACTCATTTTTTTTTTTTTTTTTTTTTTTTTTTTGGTTTTTCGAGGTAGGGTCTCACGCTAGTCCAGGCTGACCTGGAATTCACTCCGTAGTCTCAGGGTCGCCTCAAACTCACAGCGATCCTCCTACCTCTGCCTCCCGAGTGCAAGGCATGCGCCACCACGCCCGGCTTTCATTGAAACTTTTGTTTTCACGAATTCTTCTGTTTTGTCTTCTAGTTCTGAGTTTCTATCCTCCATATTAAGTCTATTCTTAAGAGCATCTGTAGAGTTTTGGGCTTGTTCAATTTTGTTTGTATTTTCTACTGCTTTTTAATGTATACTTTCCATCCTCTGTCCCCTTTTCACAACATTTTCTGATTTTCTTAATGCTTCCTAGAATTCATCGTTGCATTTATTTATGTCATCATTGAGCTTAGCTAGCTGGTTATTGAGGTCCTCTCTTTCTTTCGCTCTCCTTCAGGTCATTTAACTGTATTTGGAACCCTTCCTGGTTCTTCTCTATTAGGTCTAATCTAGTGAGAACAGCATTCATAAAATTACTGGCCCTTTGTTGATTTTTCTGCAAGTTGTGCTATTTTCTTGGCCAGGATTGCATTGTTTATGTCTTCATTTTGAGGTTCTGATCCTATTGTCTCCTCTGTGTTTTGATTAGAGATATCTATTATGGGAAATGGGCAGTCTTGTTGGGTTTACTTGCATTTGATTTTTCATGTTATTCCTTTTGTGTTTTGGTTTGCCCATCACAGTGATGGAATCTTATTAAATCCAGGAGGAAGCTGTAGTTTACCCTTTACTTGGGTCCGCATGGGGGGAGGTGGCAAGTGGGATGGCTTTCCTGTGGAGCTTGGTGTGGGCGGGAAAGCCTAGGGTGGGGTGGCATGAATGCTAGCCTGTTGGCCTTGGTCTGAACACTGGGGTGGAGGCGAGTGGGAAGGCTTTCCTGTGTGGATCTCTACTGGGGCTGGACGGCCTAGGTTGGAGCAGGGCGGGATGAATACTAGCCTGTTTGCCTGCATTCACATACGGGAGTGTGGGGGTGGCCAGTGGGATGGCTTTTGCATGTCCAGCTCCACCGGGGTGGGAAAGCCTAGGTCAGGGTGGAGCAGGGTGAATGCTAGACTATCAGCAATGGTGAGTGTAATGGCTTTCTTGGATGGAGCTCCATAGGGGTGAGAAAGCCTAGGTTGGGATGAGGCAGGGCAAACATCATTTCTATCTTCTAATTGCTGCGACTAAACCTGATCAGAAGCAGCTTATGGAATGAAAAGGTGTATTTGCAGTGCTGAGGGGTGTTTTACTGTGGTGGGGAAAGCATGGTGAGTATTGAAGGCTGAGTGTCACATGTTCACACCAGCAGGCAGAAAGTGAAAAGCAGCTGAGTATAGCTAGCAGGGCTGGGCTATATCATCCCAAGATCTGGCCCCAGTGACACACTTCCCAAGCCAGGTCCCATCTTCCAAAGGCTCTACAACCTTCCTGGACAGTGCCACCACCTGAGGAAAAGTGTACAAACACGAGGCCATGATGGACATTTTACATTTCAAACCATGGAAGCAACTATCTCTGGAAGCCCTACATAGAGTTAGATTTGTTTCCCAGTATCTCAAACCTAAAGATAGAGGTATATATAATTATTTTTCTGGAGCCCAGATAATTCCTCTACCTGGGGGAGCCAGGAATGTGGCTTCAATGAACAGTTTTGAGAGAGAAGGAATGTTATATATTTCTCTGAAGTAAATGAAATCACACAGTTAATCTAGAGTAGAGTGTTCTTCTGTGTCGTGTTCTCTAATGTCTGCTTTTGCTGAATTTATTGTGGTTTGACACCTGAGAAAGTTATTTGCTTATTTACTTATCATTGAAGCAACATCATAAAAATGACAGCTTATAAAACTGCCTACACTTTTGAATAACTTGAAAAGCCTTTTAATGTTTGGTTTGTGGTTATCTTAGGACAGTGAAAAATTCTTTAGACAGAATAAACCAGGTAAAATTAGGGGCTGTGTTGCCCCAAATAGATAACTGCATTTCTCTGGGCTCTTCTGCATAGTCTCTACCTCCTGCCCCACTTCTCACTGGGTTTTTGTTTCTAATTACAATGAAGAAAGAATAACGTTTCCTTGGTGTACAAGTCAGAAGCAATTGAACTGAAATATGCTGTCTCAACAGAAGTCCTGAAGTCAGTTTAGTAAACATCATATTATAATTTTAGCCCAAATTTTCATTTGTGGAAGTTAGATTAAAACTGAATCTAATGATATTCTATCAGTTATCCATGTAGATCCATCTTATCTATTAAGGAAATTTTGGGAAGTGTTGTTATTTAACACAAAAATTACTTCATCTGTTTATATATCTACTTCTAGTCATAAAGTTGTGTTACTATATTTTAAATTTATCTATAGTTTTCATATTATTTAAGGTCTTATTTAGTTTCCTGTCTTTCTAATTGCATATGCTCATGCATTCTCTTGCATTTGCCAATGTTATCAGTTTGTAAGAAATTACTGGGTCATTTTGAAGAACACACATAGGTCACAGATGAATAACATATTTAGTAATGTCTTTGAATGTAAAGTATAGCAGACTGGGGTGTTCAGTGCTTTCCTTTTTGATTCATCCTCAAATGGTGAAGTACAGAGTTATGGGAATTTGAATTTCCTGATTGCTTGGAATTAGTGAAAACTTCTTAGTGTAACTGTATTCAGTTGTTAGTGACCTTCCAGCCTTGGCATTGTTCTAGGTTTACTACATTTAACACTACAGAGCTCTCTACATAAGGGTTGTACATAGGCTGCTCATGACCATTTGTTCGGCATGTTTTGAGTTATGACTAAGAATCTGGCTGGGCGTGGTGGCGCACGCTTTTAATCCCAGCACTTGGGAGGCAGAGGTAGGAGGTAGGAGGATTGCCATGACTTCAAGGCCACCCTGAGAATAGTGAATTCCAGGTCAGCCTGGGCTAGAGTGGGACCCTACTTCGCAAAAGCAAAAAAAAAAAAAAAAAAAAAAAAAAAAAGTAAACTTGGGAATCTCAGAATAATTTTAATGCCTTTGAGATCTCAGTGGCATATATTGTATCATCTATGTTAGATATTCCAAATATATAATCTAACCTCTTTATGGGCTCTTTGAAGCTTCAAGAACCTATATATTTGTTTTTAAAATTTTTATTATATATATAACAGGTTATGCACTATTGTGCTCTCACCCCAACTCTCATTATCCTGGGCACCCTCCTCACTTGGGTTATGATAGTTACTCTGGGGTAATGAAGGCCTCTGTCAGACCCTGTGGGGCAGCTGGGGAGAGGCACTGTGCCTCAGGGTATTCCTATTGGCTCTGTGGCTCTTACAGTCTTTCTGCCCCCTCTTCCACAGTGTTCTCTGTGACATGGCAGGCCTGTTGGCAGTCTGTTTTAGTGTTGAGTTCTTTGTAGTCTCTGAATCTGCTTGAATAGGTTTTAATTATTCTATGTGTCTGTGACCATCAACCTGGGTCTGGTTGTCAGGATAGCAGGAAAAGCAATATTCATAAAGTTGCTTCCTCGGCAATTTCTCCTGGGCCCTGGCAGATATGGTAGAAGTGGAAAGTGTCATGGTGGGTAGGTGGCTATCTTCCTGTCTTATCAGTGGACCTATGCTCTCCCATTTTCTTTACCATCTGTAAAATAAAACAGATTTTCTAACAAAGTGTGAAAGCAATTTGGGTTAAAGGGGGTATATAAAGTTGTTTAGGAGATTTTTGGTGTGCCATCCCACTCTTGCCTGACTCTGGGATTCTGACTTGGTTTCCAGTACCAAACATGAGTTCCCTCCCATTGAGCGGGCCTCATGTTCAATCAGAGAACAGTTGGTTCCCTGTAGAGGCTACATGCAAACTATTGCACAAGTATACATCTTATTTGGCTGGTTGATTTCATAGTGTGCAGGGTCCCCTGCTGTTCCACACTGTTGGAGAGCTCTATTGGAGCTGCCAGAGGACAACAGTCATCAAGAGCCTATATATTCTTGTTTCTTTCAGTAATATTTATTGATTGTCTTCAAAAAAAGATGTGATATTAATACTCATGGATTTGATGTTGTATATATCAGCCTGTGATGTTTTAAAATGTAAATAATGAAGCTATTTTAGAATACTTTTCTAATTCATCCTAAGTGTTTTAGTGCAGGCTGTTTTAGGAGTTGCTTGTCATTTATGGCAAGGAGTGGGATAGAGTTTGGTATATATGCTTTTACTTTTCTGTGGAAGGAGTCATAGTGTAAAGTTGGCCTCAGGTATGATAATTTACTTTTATAGAATAGTCCTTTAAAGTTAGTGTATAAGTATTTTAAGGTTTTGTGCTAACAACAAAAAAAGACCAATTTTTAATGGATATCTGTAGTTCATATGGGATCCTAGTTAGATATCTTTTTCTGAATTAAAATTATTTTATAGCTATATTTTTGCCATGTATAACCAAAACTGAGCAGAAAAAAAGAAAGGCAAATATATTTGTATATGTTACAGTTGAGAAAGTTTTATTTTAACACAGTCTTGTGAGGTGTGATTAACTATTATTCACATTTGTTTTAAACTTGTGGAAACTCTGACATTAAGCTGTCAAAATGAGAATCTTATACCTGGTTTTCCTCCCTGGTGACCTATTTATACTTTACAGCTAGTCTCCTGAAAAAAATAGTTTTGGTGTTTGTATCAGTTAAAATACCCAATCAGAAGCAGCTTAAGGAAGGAAAGGGTTTATTTTTCAGCTTCCAGATTTGAGGGGACATTTTTCATGTTGGAGAAAGCATGGCAGGAGCAGGAAGCTGGCTCACATTGTCACATCAGCAGGGAGAAGTAGAGAGATCAAGCAGACTGGATATAACCTCAAGGCCCACCCCCAGTAACAGACTTCCTTCAGTAAGGCTCCATCTCCTAAGGTTTCACAACCTTGGGTAGTGCCATGAGCTAGGGATCAAATACTCAAATACAGGAGGATGTGGAAGACATTTGCATTCAAACTACTGCAGTGTTAAGTGACCTTGATTAAGTCTGTAAGACTTAATTCTAGTTTCAAGAATGAGCTTCAGTGTATTCTTAACTTTATTTTTTTCTTTTGTGTTAGTCTGAACACACCACCTGGCACTAAGGTTAAGCTCTCAGGCATTGTTGACATAAAAAATGGATTCCTGCTCTTGAATGAAGCTAACACCACAGTGCTTGGCGGTGAAGTGGAACACCTTATTGACAAATGGGAGTTACAGCGAGTAAGTGTAAAATAAGAATGGCTTGAATGTTTAATGTTCCACAGGGTTTTTATTATTATTACTATTATTATTATTTCAGCTCTTACAGAGCTCTTCTCATAATAAGTAGTAAAATTACTTCTTTGGGTCAGAATGACTAGGATGGAATATGATCTTTAGAGAAGCTATATGCCTATTGTCTAAGCATATTCTTCTACAAAAGCAGATGTGCTCCTAGTAAGTTGGCAAGTTTGAAAATTGAATTTGTCTGTAAAGAAACCAGACCAATACCTTACGTAATTTCCTTACATTCTGGCCACTTATAACCATTAAATCTGGTATATTTTTACAAGTGAACATTTGTGTGCTAACCAGAGCAGATATGTATGAAATGATGACTTGTGTTTTTGTCCATTTTGGCAAATTGCTACAATACAGGTTATTGTACTTTATGTAAAAATTATTAAAGTTTTCTTTTAAAAATTGGGTAAATTTTGTGGGAACATCCTGTTTCCAAGCTATCTCTCTCATTCTCTTACAAATATAGTGTGTGTGAGTGTACACACACACACACACACACACGCGCGCGCGCGAGTTTGGGTATACTTTGATGGTACTGCTTGTTAGGGCATGATGATAAAAATCTAAAAAGAAATCTTAAAAGAATTATAGTTTCTTATTTTACAGGATATTTTATGTGTGTATGTGTATGTATGTTCATATGTGTGAGGTACATGTGTGTGTGCATGCATGTGGAAGACAAAGGTTGATGTCAATATCTTATTTGGTTGCTCTCTATCTTAATTTAAAAAATTATTTTCTTTATTTAAGAGATAAGAGAAAGTGAGAGTGAGCATGGGTGCTTCAGGGCCTGCAAATGAACTCCAGTTGTACGTGCCACTTTGTGTGTCTGGCTTTATGTGGGTAATGGGAAATCGAACCAAGGATATCATGCTTTGTACACATGCACCTTTAACTACTGCACAATCCCTCTAGAACCTCTATCTCAGTTTTTTTAATTTAAATTTTTTTTATTTTTGGAGAGAGAGACAGAGAGAGATAGGCAGAGAGGGAGAGGGAGACAGAGAGAGATAGGCACAGAGAAAGAGGGAGAAAGAGATGGGTGCACCAGCAGTTTCTCAGCTGCTGTGAACGAAATCCAGATGTGTGAGCCCCTTGTGGTCAAGTGTGGCATTGCGCCCTTGCGTCACTTTGCATCTTGCTAAACGTGGGACCTGGAGATTGGAACTGCTGGAGACTGGAACCAGTGTTCTAGGCTTAGCAGGCAGGCGCCTTAACCGCTAAGCCATCTCTCCAGCCCAAGGATAGGTTTTGAACTTTTGTAATAAAGAAATGAAATATGTGCAACATAAATTGGACATTTTAACTTGACTTAAAGGTAAAGTTCAGTGGCATTAACTACATTCACAGTGTTGTGTAACCATCACCATCACCTGTTTTTCAGTTTTTTTCATTGTATCAAACTGAAATTAGGTACGCATTATTAAAAAATAAATAACTACCCTACTCTTCCTATTTCCTAGTCTTTAGAAACCAACATTCTGTTTTCTGTCTCTATGACCTTGAACACTATAGGCATATTGTCATGTCTTCAAGGTATATCCATATTGTAGCATATATCATAATTTCCTTCCTTATTAAAACTGAATAGTAGTCCATTATATGCATATACTACATTTTTCAAATTTATTGATGGACATTAAGGTTTCCACCTTTTGCTTATTGTAAATAATACTGCTCTAAACAGAGGTTGACAAATATTAGTTTAAAACTCCTTTTTAGGCCGGGCGTGGTGGCGCACGCCTTTAATCCCAGCACTCGGGAGGCAGAGGTAGGAGGATCGCTGAGAGTTCGAGGCCACCCTGAGACTACATAGTTAATTCCAGGTCAGCCTGGACCAGAGTGAGACCCTACCTCACAAAAAAAAAAAAAAAAAAAAAAAAAAAAACCACAAACAACAACCAAAAACTCTTTTTTTGTTCTTTTGGGTATATATGTAGAAGTGGAATTGCTAGGTCATATGGTAGTTTTTACTTAAAAATTTTTTTAAATTATTTTATTTATTTTTGGAGAGAGACACAGAGAGAGACAGATGGAGAGGGAGACAGATAGTCTCCCAGCAGTCTCTCAGCTGCTGTGAATGAAATCCAGACATGTGTGCCCCCTTGTGGTCAAGTGCAGCATTGCGCCCTTGCGTCACTTTGCATCTGGCTAAACGTGGGACCTGGAGATTGGAACCGGGTGCTTAGGCTTAGCAGGCAGGCGCCTTAACCACTAAGCCATCTCTCCAGCCCAGTTTTTACTTTTTTAAGGGGCTACATTTCTGTTTTCTGTAGTAGCTATGCTATTTTACATTCCTACCAACACTGCACAAGAATTCTCATTTCTCCGCTTATTTTTATTTTATTTTATTTTATTTTATTTTATTTTATTTTATTTTATTTTATTTATTTTATTCATCTATTTGACAGGGAGGGAGGGCGGGGGGGGGTTGGAGAGAGAATGGGCATGCCATGACCTCCAGCCACTGCAAACAAACTCCAGACACATGCTCCACCTTGTGCATCTGGCTTACATGGGTCCTGGGGAATTAAACCTGGTTACTTTGGCTTTGCAGGCAAGTACCTTAACCACTAAGCCATCTCTCCAACCTTCCACTTATTTTTTTTATAGTAGCCATCCTAATATGTGTAAAATAGAACTTCATGTGGCTTTCATTTGCAGTTCCCTAATGCTTAGTAATGCTGAACATCTTTTTATGAGGTTGATGTTTTGAACTCAAGTCTCTGTGTTGTCTGTCAGTATCATACATCCAAGCAGAAAGCCTGAGGTGGCTTGATGTTTTCCTCTTTCTCTCAGGGATAGCAGTCTTAAACTACATATTGTCCAATGGCTAAAAACCAGCCATTTTTTTCCTATTTTTTTCTATCAATTTCAGGGTTTCAGATGTAACATTAAAATGTTTGATCCATTTGGAAATGATGGTTGAGAGATAGACATCTACCTTCGTTCCACTGCATGTGGATAATCCAGGTTTCATAGCATCATTTATTGAAGAGACTGTCTTATTTTCAGTGTGCATTTTTGTCACAAACAAGGTGGCATGGTTGTGTGGGTTTATTGTCTGGGCCCTCTATTCTGTTCCGTAGAAAGAGAAAGAGAGAGAGAGAGAGAGAGTCAGTACCATACTGTTTTCGTTACTATGATCATAGTGTTAACTTGAAATCAGATATGGTGATACCTCAAGCACTATGCATTTTGCTAAGGGCAACTTTGACTCTCTGGAAGTCTTTTGTATTTTCATCTGAATTTTAAGATTGTTTTTTCTATTTCTGTGAGGAATGACATTGAAATTTTGATGAGGATTACAATAAATCTTAGGAAACAGTGTCAATAATGTATAAATGGGTTTTCATGAAACTTAAAAGCTTCTGTACAGCAAAGGAAACAATAGAGTGAAGAGACAGCCTGCAACATGGCAGAAAATCTGCCTAACTTACATATGACAGAGGACGTCAAGAATACACAAAATCAGATGGGCGTGGTGGTGCACACCTTTAATCCCAGCACTCGGGAGGCAGAGGTAGGAGGATCGCTGTGAGTTCAAGGCTACCCTGAGACTACATAGTTAATTCCAGGTCAGCCTGGGCTAGAGCGAGACCCTACCTCAAAAAACCCAAACCAAAAACAAACAAAAGGGAATACACAAAATCATAAACATCTCAATAAATGGCCTAATGAAATGAGCAAATAGTTCTCAAAATATAAAGTACAAAAGACCAATTAACATATGTAAAAATGTTCAATGTCAGTCAACATCAGAAAAATTCAAATGAAACAATCACCAAATGCTGAGCCATATCCCCAGGCCCTGAGAAATGCACATCAAAACCATATTGATATTCCATCTTATCCATGTCAGAACGATACAAATAGCAACAGATGCTGGATACCATGTGGACAAAAGGCAACCAATAAACAGTGATGGTAGGAATGTAAATTAGTCCAGCAAGTATGGAAATCAGTATGGAGATGTAGCAGACAGCTTCAGGTTCGCTGAGATGAACTTCCAGACCAGGCACAGTTATGGAGGAAGGGATATTATTTATTGAAGCTTACAGATCCAGGGGAAGTTCCGTAATGGCAAGAGAAGGGGTCTGTTCTCACAGGACCAGGCAAGAGAGAGAAAAAATCCAACCAGGCACACAGCACACAGAGCAAAACTACAGCCCCCAAAAGCCACACAGCACACTTCAGGAACTCCTGCCAGGCACACTTTGCATATCTTTACAATGGAATCTCAAACCCACTACCACACCTTAAGACCGGCCCCCAGTGACATTGCCTCTAGCAAGGTGATTGCAGATGCAAACTATAAACTAATAAAACACTGAATATATTGGGGGCCATATATTCAAACTACCACAGGAGAGTACTCATACCAATAAAAGTAGACTTCCCATATGAGCATGCTATACCTCTGCTGGACATTTGTCTGAAGGACTCCAAGTCAACTTGTTATAGGTACTTACACATCAATGCTTATTGCAGCACTTTTCACAGTAGCCAAGGTATAGAGCCAATGTATATGTCTAACACCAGAGGAATAGATAAAGGATAGGTGTGTGTGTGTGTGTGTGTGTGTGTGTGTGTGTGTGCGCGCGCGCGCACATGCGCGTATTGGAATTTTTTGGCTATAAAGAATAAATCTTTTGTTGTTTGTAGGGAAATGGATCTAGAAATAGTAATATGAAGCAAACTAACTCAGTCTTAGAAAGACAAATGCTGTATATTTTCTCTCATTTGTGGGTCTTTTATTATAGTTATAAAAAATTATGTATATACAAGTGACATGAAAGTAGAAGCAAAATTGCTGTGTGGAACAAAGAAACTAAAGCCAGGGCAGGAAAGTTGGGAATGGATGGGAATAGGATCAAATTAATTCTATACTTATGTGAAAATAGCCTCATGTAACCCAGTATAATGAAAAAAATTTTTTTAGAGAGAGAGGAGAGAGAGAGAATTGGTGTGCCAGGGCCTCAGCCACTGCAATCAAAATCCAGATTCTTGAATCACCTAGTGGGCATGTGTGACCTTGCATCTGGCTGATGAGGACTGTTGAGTAGAACATTGAAGACAAATGCTTTAATAGCTAAGCCATCTCTCTATCCCTGAAATCATTTTTAAAAGTTATTTTTGCACATCAAAATTTATTCCCAGCATTTGGGAGGCAGAGGTAGGAGGATCACCATGAGTTCAAAGCTAGTCTGAAACTGTATAGTACGCAGTCAGCCTGGGCTAGAGCAGACCCTACCTGGAAAAACAACAATAGCAGCAACAATAACAACAACCAAAAAACAAAAACAAAGAATGCTAATTATTTATAGAGAAAGATTAAGTCTGTCTCTTGTACCTTCATCAGGGCAGGAGATGACATTCTATCAGATGTTTTTAATTGTATCATGTTAATAAGAGATGGTATTATTGATAACTTATGGGAGTTTTAAAAGGAAGTTTTAGTATAAATTGACATGATTTGTAGCTGTTTGCACAATCCTTGTGACTAAATTAAAAGTGAGGAAACATGTATAGTCATATGTATTTTCTATACTTTTATTTTTAAGTAAAGACACAAATATTGTAAACATAGGTTATGAAGAAATGTGGCATTCATACAGTTTATATTATCCTTTGCTTATTAAGTGGAATGTTATGGTTGTTAGCTTTGGTTTTTCTTCTATAATTTACATGAAATATGTAGTTTTCAGGAACTCTAGAACATGTTCAAAAATGTGGATGGTTTTAAAAACATGTTTGGTCACTCTTTTACATTGTGTTTTAATCATAATATTTTCTGGAATGATAATTTATTAAAATGCACAAAAAGTTTAAAGTCAAGAAGGTATATATATATATATCGTTTGTTTGTTTTGTTTTGTTTTGTTTTTTCAAGGTAAGGTCTCTCTCTAGCCCAGCTAATATGGAATTCACTGTGTATCCCAGGGTAGCCTCAAACTCATGGTGATCCTCCTACCTCTGCCTCCCAAGTGATGGGATTAAAGGTGTGTGCCACCACACCTGGTAAGAAGGTATATTTAATAATGAGTGGTACACATATATGTTAATACTTTAAAAACAGAATTAATGAAAGAGATAACTGAAAGTAATACTTTTGAAGTTTCCTATGACATTTTTGGAAAGACTTGACAATGGGAGAAAGTACTTTTGCTAGAATATTTTCTAC
The DNA here is from genome assembly GCA_036365145.1 of Orientallactaga sibirica. Lineage (NCBI taxonomy): Eukaryota > Metazoa > Chordata > Mammalia > Rodentia > Dipodidae > Orientallactaga > Orientallactaga sibirica. The sequence goes on from JAEOAD010000024.1 coordinate 1,773,543, forward strand.
CCATTTTTTAAAATACATTGTTATTTCTCTAATTCTTACTATGAGAGTTTGAGAAAAAGGAAAGCTAAAACTAGTACAGTTTGGAAATATCTTTCTATTAAAGACAATAGGCTGAGCATTCTTCAAAATATGAATTGTCTGAAGTCTTGGATAAAATTTAATTGAGTGAGTTATTTATTTATTTATTTATTTGGGAGATGAGCGAGAGTGAGAGAGAGAGAGAGAGAATATGGGCACACCAGGACCTCCAGCCACTGTAAACGAACTCCAGATGCTTGTGCCGCCTGGTGCATCTGGCTTACGTGTGTTCTGGAGAGTCGAACCGGGATCTTTTGGCTTTGCAAGCAAACGCCTTAATCGCTAAGCCATCTCTGTAGCCCCTTGAGTGAGTTTTTGTATAAACTGTAAAAATTTGATATGTTTAAGTATTAGAAATGCTTTGATTAGTAATGATCTTTGCTAGTAAGTTTTATGTCTAAAATCTTCATTTTGGAGATTTCCAAGTAATATTTACTACCAGTTACATGTTTTAAAGTGAAATTCTTATTACCAAAGGTAATTATATTTGAGTTTGCTATTTGTTGAGGAGGTCTGTTTTCTCTTAAACAGAACAATTTGATAAATATTTCTGGAAATCAAATTGAAACGTATGTTTTGGTCATGAGACATGAGGAAAGAATCTTTGCTCTAGGTCATTGAAGTAAAGAATAAAATATTCTCTTGTTTCTTGTAAGATTTAAGATTCTTTTCAGAGCAGTAGATTTGATACTTTGTGTATATGGTTTCTGTTTTATGGCTGATTTTTTTTTTCCAGAGTTTATCAAAACACAATCGAAGCAATATTGGAACTGAAGGTGGACCACCTCCTTTTGTACCCTTTGGACAGGTAATGAAGGCTTCTCTGTTAGCAGATGAATTCATTTCAGGACAGAGTGTTGTTCATGTATGTAAGCTGTGCTTAGTTTTGTGCATAACTATTTATGTAGAGGTGGAAGAGTTGTATTGAATATGAAGTTCAAGGAATTTAGTAATTTTGCTGTTAACTCAAAGACTGGAGCAGTTCACAGCTGTATCTGAAGAGTAACTTACAATTAATTAAAAGATGGTAAGAGAAAGGATTTTTTTAATGAGACAGTCAAATATGTGGAAATAAAATATGTTATAATCTTATTCAGGATTTTTAGCCTCTACCTCAATCCAAATACTCATTTCAGCCAAGAAGTTATTTTATTTCCAGTTGGTATTTTTCTTTTCAATCACATCACTTCTTATACCCAAACTAAAGAATTTTCTCTCTGTTCCTTATTTTACATTCCCTGTCTGTGCGAAGTGCTGCCTTGAGGCAGCTCCTCATGGCCCAGTCCTTCTGTCTCTGGATCCTGTTCACAGCATCTCCACTTTGCCTTGCTTTTCCCCTCATGATGCCACTGCAATTTAATTTACATTTGCTCCCTAATTTTCTTGGAGAATGCTGGCTATCAGCAAATGTGAGTTGGGATGTAAAGGTTGGAAACTGAAACCTACATTTCAATAAGTTTTGTTTTGTGGAATTTTTAAAAAAATTTGGTATAGAAAAGAGAGTCGTTCAATTAGAAGATGAATGTGATAGGATTAATTGGGGGGAGGGAGGGAATTACCATGGGATATTGACTATAATTATGGAAGTTGTCAATAAAAAAATTAAAAATGTCTAGAAAAAATATTTTATAAGCTCCACACAAATTAGTTATTTCTGTATCATGACAATTTTTGGTTTTTTAATATATAATTTTATTATTGACAACTTCTATACTTACAGACAATAAACCATGATAATTCCCTCCCCTCCTGTACTTTCCCCTTCACAACTCCACTCTCTATCATATTCCCTCCCTCTCTCCGTTAGTCTCTTTTATTTTGATGGCATTGTCTTTTTCTCCTATTAGGAGCATCTTGTGAAGGTATTGCTAGGCACTGAGAGGTCATGGATATCGAGGCCAATTTCTGTCTGGACAATTGCATTGTAAGGAGTCGTACTGTTCCTTTGATTCTTACGCTCTTTCCACTGCCTTTTCCGCAATGGACCTTGAGCCTTGGAGGGTGTGATAGAAATGTTTCAGTGCTGAACACTCTTTTGTCACTTGTTCTCAGCACTATGTTGCCTTTCGGGTCATCCCAATGGTCATCGCCGTCTAAAAAGAGAAGCTTCTCTAACCAAAAGTGAGAATAACAAGGTCACTGAGAAATCAAGCTGGGATTGACCTGTTTTTGTTTTGTTTTGTTTTGTTTTGTTTTGTTTTGTTTTGTTTTTTTGTTTCTTGGTTTTTTGGAGGTAGGGTCTCACTCTAGCTCAGGCTGACCTGGAATTCACTCTGTAGTCTCAGGCTGGCCTCGAACTCATGGCAATCCACCTACCTCTGCCTCCCAAGTGCTGCGATTAAAGGTGTGAGCCACCACGCCCGGCTTTGAGCTGTTGTTTTTTGAGACAAGGTCTCACTCTAGTCCAGGCTGACCTGAAACTATCTCTGTAGTTTTTGTAACTTTTGCTATACCTCCTTACTTTAGCCTCCTGAATGCTGGGACTACAGGCATGTACCACCATAACTTCTGGAATTTTTTTTGGACTGGTGGAATTTTTAAAAGTATTTTTGAAACCTTTTTGTGCATGTTTTGGAATAATAGTCAAGGTGAAAGGAAATAGGAAGCTCTATTGTGTGGTACATGCTAATGATATTCTGCCTATAATAAATCCCTCAGAATTAAAAGAAAGTTTCATACAGTAATTTATTCTTGAAAAGAATAAGTGACATAGTTATAAAAATGATTTTATTCTGACATATGTGATACTATTTCTTTCAGAATTTACTTCAAATATAAAAATGGATTTTTCCTGCTTTTAAATTTGGGGGGGAGGGTTGTTGAGGAGGGTCGTACTCTAGTCCAGGCTGACCTGGAATTCACTTTGTATTCTCAGGGTGGCCTCAAAGTCATGGCGATCCTCCTACCTCTGAGTGCTGGCATTAAAGGAATGCACCATCGTGCTTGGCTTTTGCTTTTTAATCGTTTTAAATTATTATTATTATGTTCTTTCCAGTATGAGCATATTGCATATTGAACATTTTTTTTTTTGGTGGTTTTTCGAGGTAGGGTCTCGCTCTAGCCCAGGCTGACCTGGAATTCACTATGTAGTCGCAGGGTGGCCTTGAACTTATGGCAATCCTCCTACCTCTGCCTCCGAGTGCTGGGATTAAAGGCATGTGCCACCACGCCTGGCTTCATCAGGTTATACTCTTATATCTCCTCTCTCCCACCCCTATTCCCCTAGGGCCCTCTTCAGTGGGGTTGTTGCTATTAACTGTGGGGGTAAAATTAAAAATTGAATGACTTAATTTAGACAGTTATTATTTAATTATTGTCCAGAATTTGAAGTATGTTTTATAAGTTTTGAAGGTTAGGAAGTGTTGAAAGGTGTTGTTTCAATAATAATGTTTATTTATATCTAAAAAATTGGTTTATACAGCAAATTGCAGTGGTGTCTGTGGGTTAAAATAGATAATGCTGGCTGTGTTGATATTGGTAGTGGATATCAGAGGAGACATACTGTTTGTTTCATACTTTTCTAATAGTGAGCTGGGAAAAGGTTCATTGTAGAGGATTGTTACTTAATGGAGATGAGAATTTAGGGATTATATGTTGTAAGTTCTGGCCAGCTCACATGTGGATATTGTGGGGTAATGTGGAAAGCTATCAGTCACCAAATCAGACTAACCTGATTTGGGGTAGTCTAGAGAAATAACTAAACTTATTTTTATTACCCTAAATGAAACTCAGATCTCTTGGTCCATTATGTGTTGTAGCATGTGGTCTGGTGTAGATGACCACATTTTGTATAGCTTTCTAATTTCACTTACTGGTTATGTTATATTAAAAATTACTTTTAAGTCAGTTTTCTGCCTGTTTTATAAATATGTGAGTAGAATTTTATTTATTGTGTACTCTCTGCTATTAATCTCTTTTGGAATTACTGAATTATTTTTATTCATTTTCCCAGAAGTGTTCATCTCATGTCCAAGTAGATAGCAGAGAACTTGATAGAAGAAAGACTTTGCAAGTCTCAACGCCAGTTAAATCTACAAATGACAATGATGAATTTGAGAAACAAAGGACAGCTGCTATTGCAGAAGTTGCAAAGAGCAAAGAAGTAAGAAGTTCATTTTCATAGTTTCTCCCATCACATTTTCTTCAAATAACTCAGTCATGATGATCTTTTCACATAAGATAACTAATACTAAATCTCTTTACATTATTCTACATGTCATTTTATGTTGTTTTAAGCTTATATGCTTTATTTATATGTTTTGTTTTATGTTTTTCCAAATCTCCTTGGCAAACAAATTGTTCTTGCTCTCAAGTCACCTTTCTTTTCCTCTGTTTCCTTTTCTTCTTAATAAATGAGTAACTGAATACAGTTTTTTTTTTTTTTTTTACAGAAGAAGGTCTCCTGTTACTCATTGAGGTTTTACTACTTTTTCAGAATAATTTGCCCTTATTATAAATGCTTCTGAGGAGTAACAATTTCTGTGGAATGAGTAAAAATCAGAAGATATATTTGGGTTAGAATTAACATTTTCTTTATTTACTTTATAGCAATTTTTTTTTGTTTTTTTTTGTTGTTGTTGTTGTTGTTTTTTTGAGGTAGGGTCTCACTCTAGCTCAGGCTGACCTGGAATTCACTATGTAGTCTCAGGGTGGTCTGGAACTCATGGTGATCCTCTTACCTCTGCCTCCCGAGTGCTGGGATTAAAGGTGTGCATCACCATGCCTGGCTGTTTTTTGATTATATCTGTATTTATAAGCACATATACACATACATGTCTCCATCTCCATCTGACACCTTGGCTAGTCAAAGATTCTCTTTGTTTTGTGTTCCTTGGTAACTTGGCATAGGTGTTTTCTCTGTATTTACTTATCATTATAGTTGGATAGTGAATTTTAATTTCTGAGTTAGTTACTTAGACTAATTTTTCTTCATGATTAAAATTGAAAGTTTCCTGTTTTTCAAAATGGGTAATGAAGTTTAGCGAGTAATCGCTTTCCTATTTACTTTTTGAAGTTTAAGTAGAAGACTGCCTGAAACTTGGTTGGTCTTTCCAGTGTCTTTGTATGGTTAGTCTAGGGTAGTGTGCTGAAATTGACAGCCTTGAAGCATATCTTGATGATAACCTTGGAATTGAAAACTTAGTGTGCTATCTACCATGGGTGCTGTGGGAATTAAAATTGATCATGCCTAAAACATTTAGGATTATTACAATTGCTCATGTCACTACCTACCACTGCTTTGTTACAGATTGTGACACTCTTCACAGAGCTCTCACTAACCATAACTATTGTACTATTGCAATAAGTCCTTTACTTTAAAGTACTTTAAAAAAACAGCATTTAATTCAAATACATTCACATAGTTTATATGAAATATAATTAGTTTTTCCCTAATAGATACGATAATTGTGACATTTTAGAAGACATTGGTGTGTGTGTATGTGTGTGTTACTTGGGAGTAACAGCTTCTGTTAAACAGCCATGAAAAGCAAATCTGAAATCGGTGTTTTATCCTATTTTTTAATTCACAAAAAGGAAAGAAAATGATAAGGATGTGAGTATATAACCAGGAGATGGAACTATTTCATTGACACCCTAAGACAAATCACTTTTGGAGTTATGGAATATACATTGCAAAAATGTGTGCAGTTTGGAACAGATCGGGCTCCAGACTTATTTACTAAAGTATAGTAGTTTCCTGTTTTGCACTATTTGCCTTGTGCAAGTTACTAGGATAACTTATTCCTATTGCTGATGCTATTAAATCCTCAAGAGTTAGGTTTTTTCATCTCTGTTTTAAGGATGACATCCTGGAGCTCACTGGAAGGTAAAAGCAGAGTGATTTGCCTGAGGATAGGAGATAGTAAGTGGCTGAGCCAAGACCAGTACAAACACGATTTGTCTAGCTAGTCCAAAGCCTACATGTTTAGCTATGCCAGTCTCCCATCTAATGAGCTTTGCATTGTATTCCTGTAAGCCACAGGTATATTTTGATAGTTAAACAAATAATAATCATGAAGATGTTGTTTTTGCTGAAATTCTGCAAAGCAGAAATTGAACACAGTATTGTATCTTTGGTCTTTGAAGTTATTCTTCTAATTTTAAATGAAATTTAAATAAGGTAGCATATCAGCTACCTCCTAGAAATATAATATGTAGTCTATTAATATACCTGATTTTCCCATTCTCAGATACTACTTTGTTTTGTTTCAATAATTTTCCAATGTTTTCTTACTGTAATCATTAAGGAATTATTGTAAAAATACATTGCATTATATCTAAAAACATTAAGTTGTACTCTGTTTTTATTAAAGCTAGTAGAACTATAAAAATATTTTTATTAGATATTATCCAAGTAACACTGTACAGTGCTTTTCAGCTGTGGATTTGTGTCTTTCCACATTAATGATTTTTTTTTTTTTTTTTTTGAGAGAGACAGAAAGGGAGAGGAAGAGGAAGACAGATAGAGATAGATGCGCCAGCAGCCTCTCAGCCACTGCAAACAAAATCCAGATGCGTGCGCCCCCTTGTGGTCAAGTGCGGCATTGCACCCTTGTGTCACTTTGCATCTGGCAAAATGTGGGTCATGGAGATTGGAACCAGCGTTCTTAGGTTTAGAAGGCAGGTGCCTTAACCGCTAAACCATCTCTCCAGCCCCACATTAATGATCTTTTTGTCCTTTTTTTTTATTATAATTTTTTTTTCAGAGAGAGAATGGGCACGCCAGTGGCCTCTCAGCCGCTGTGAACAAACTCCAGACACGTGCGCCCCCTTTGTGGGCTAGTATGGCATTGCGCCCTTACATTACTTTCTGCGTCTGGCTAAATGTGGGACCTGAAGAATCGAATGGGCATTCTTAGGCTTTGCAGGCAGGTGCCTTAACCACTAAGCCATCTCTCCAGCCCTTTTTAAAATTATTTTAAAAAATGTGTGTGTGTGCATTCCTGCGTGCATCTGAGGCCAAGGTCTGTTGCCCACTATAAAGCAACATCAGAGACAACATTTTTATGTATGGTTTTATGTGGGTGGTTGGGGGAGTTGAACCTGGGTCAGCAGTTTTGCAAGTAAATACCTTTAACCATTGATCTGTTTTTTTTTTCAGCCCCTCAATTGTTTTGAAAAGCCAAAAAAATGAGATTAAATCAAATTTCAAATTTTGTTACACATATAGTCATTCAAAGCAAATGAGGAATATAGATTCAGCCTTTTATATGTAGTTTGTAAAAAATGATGCAATGAATATAAATGATGGATTAATAAGAGTTGTAATGCACATTCATGCCATGTTACTTGTTTACATACGGAGATTATAGAATGAATTACTAGACCATTGATATACTTTAATTGATTCTTAGCACACTCTAATATCTTGCTCAGGATAACTGCATTGTAGTTGGCTATATTTATTTATTTATTGTTTTTTTTGCTTATTTTTTGTTTATTTTTGAGTGACAGAGAGAGAAAGAGGCAGATAGAGAGAGAACAGGTGGGCCAGGGCCTCTAGCCACAGCAAACGAACTCCAGATGCATGCACCACCTTGTGCATCTGGCTTACATGGGTCCTGGGGAATCGAGCCTTGAACCGGGGTCCTTAGCCTTCACAGACAAGCACTTAACCGCTAAGCCATCTTTCCAGGCCCTGTTTGTTTGTTGTTTTAAGGTAGGGTCTTGCTCTAGCTGAAGCTGGTCAAGAATTCACTATGTAGTCTGAGGCTGGCCTTGAACTCATAGCGTTCCTCCTACCTCTACCTCCCAAGTGTGCCACAACGCCCAGTGCTATGTTCTCCCTCCCCTCTGTCTTGTCTTGTCTTGTCTTGTCTTGTCTTGTCTTGTCTTGTCTTGTCTTGTCTTGTCTTGTCTTGTCTTGTCTTGTCTTGTCTTGTCTTGTCTTCCCTTCTTGTCCCTTCCCTCCCCTCCCCTCCCCTCCCCCTCCCCTCCCCTCCCCTCCCCCTCCCCTCCCCCCCCCCTCCCTCCCCCCCTCCCCCCCTCCCCTCCTTCCTGCCACTGCAAACAAACTCCTGACTCAGGGCCTACTTTGTACATCTGGATTTACATGGCTACTGAGGAATCATACCTGGCCTGGTAGGCTTTGCAGGCAAGCTTTTAATTGCTGAACCATCTTTCCAGTTTTATAGCTGTACATTGAATGTAGATCTAAAATATCATTCAAACATTTTTATCCTAGAATCATTTTGATGACATACATACATGCATACATGAATGGTGGTTTCTTTATTCTATATTATATAATAGGTTTGTTCCAGGTTCTAGTGATGTGATTAGAATTAGGTAATTTTTCCCTTCCTGGACTTGTGATATAATGGGCATTAGATATCATGATATGTGCATTTTAAAAAGGATTAATTATTTCATTTTTTTCCATGTGGAAATAATTGAGGCTTGAGTGATGGCTCAGTGAAGATTCTTACTCTGCAAGCCTGCCAGTCTCAGTTTTATCCTTAGTACTCACATAAATCCAGATGAAAAATGGTATCTTTAATTCCAACAGACCTATGGCAATGGGAAGTGGAGAAGCTTGCAGGCCAGCTAGACTGGTCTTCCCAATGGCAAATGAATTAATAAATAGTAAAAAAGGAGACCCTGTCTCAAACAAGGTGGAAGGAGAGGACTAACATCCTGAGGCTGTTCTCTGACTTCCACGTGTGCACTGTGGCACATGCATTCCCATACACACCCTCAACCACAAAATTAAGCTTTCACTTATCTAATTTTTTTTTCATTTACCTAATTTTGCCAGTTTTAAATAGTATTTAAGTTTTTATGACTGTTTAAAAATACTGTTTGCTTACATCTGTCTTATCTTTGTCTTACGTAAAGACCAAGACATTTGGAGGAGGTGGAGGTGGTACCAGAAGCAATCTCAATATGGGTTCCAGTGGTAACCGAAACAGGGAAGCTTTACAGAAAGACAAGTCTTCCAAATTGGAAGGGAAACATGAAGGTGTCTACAGAGAACTGGTAAGGGTGAAGAATTAGCCACAAAGCTCATATTCCAATTTTAAAGCATTCTCAACCTTTCTCCTTTTTTTATATTTTGGAGGGTTATTTTATCAGTTATAATTTCTTTATTGGATGGAGAAGTATTGCTGGTATTCCATTTATTGCTTTGATTTTTTTCATGAGCTAATTTTCTCTCTGCTATATTTTCAAGAAGCTTATTCTCGTGTAACATAAGCTTTTATTTTATTTTTTTATTTTGCATTTTCAATGGTACTTGCCGAATTAGGCACAACTCCATATGTCATTAGATTCATCCTTGACCATTCATATGGAAAAGGAGCCAAGTTCAGAATGTTGTATTAGTATGACATTTTTTCCTAGCTATGCAATAAAAGTTGAATTAAGAGAAAGTGTATCGTTAAAAGTGTATTCTTAGCTTTATTTACAGATGATGAACATAGCTTTCTCTCCATTCTTTACAGGTTGATGAGAAGGCACTGAAGCACATAACAGAAATGGGCTTCAGTAAAGAGGCATCTAGGCAAGCTCTTATGGATAATGGCAACAACTTAGAAGCAGCATTGAATGTACTTCTTAACAGCAATAAACAGAAACCTGTCCTAGGTCCACCTCCTCGAGGTATAATTCATGTGCCAGATAGTGTTGTTTGCTTTCCAGAGCAAAATACGGTGTGGACACAGCTGGGTTGTAATGCTGTGAGGGTTGTGACTTTGTGTAACACAGTGGTGAGTACAAGGAACATGGGGATTGTGGCTTTGGAGGTGCTCACAGGTTAATTATTTTGAGTCGTTATTGTCTAATAAGCCAAGTTGTTATGAGTAATAGGGAAAAATATGGTATGAAGTAACTGGTTCTATTGCTTATTTCTACAACTTACAACCTTTATAAAAGACAGCCTGGGGACTTTCTAAAATTAAACAATAGCTTTGTATAGGTTTTTTTTTTTTCATGTATATAATGTATTTTGATCCTATTCTCCCAATTCCTTATTCCCTTCCCTCTTCCATTAATATTCTTCATCCCTATTGATCCCCATCTTACTTTCATGCTCCCCCCTCCCCGTCAGAGCTAAATTAAATGGTGGCTTGCATGATCATGGGTGCAAGATCATTTGCTGAGGAATGGGCAACTTATCCATTGGCTATACCACTGATGAGCCTGACTCCCTTTCCTAACAACAAGCAGGTGCCATCAGGTTCTCTGGGTCTGAGGCCTCATGTAGCCTTTCTCCATCAATAGGAAGTATTGACAGGCTTAATCTTGTGCTGCAAACCACAGCTGCTGTGAGTTCACCAGTGTCGTGGCAATGTTGTATCCAAATGACAACATTTTGCAGCCTTCCTCCTCATCCTGCTGCTCTTGCATTCTTTATGCCCCTTTTCCATGAGGTTTCCTGAGCCTTGGAAAAATTGTTAAATGTCTTGTTTGAAGCTGAGTACTTAGTAGTCACTTATTCATAATGATTTTGCCAGCTATGCATTTCTACATTAGTTATTACTCATTGTAGTAAGAAAATTCTATGATTGAGGCTGGAAGCAGTGCTAGTCTATGGGAACAAATATAGATATTAGGGCCGGGTGTGGTAGCACACACCTTTAATCCCAGCACTTGGGAGGTAGAGGTAGGAGGATTGCGGCCAATTTGAGGCTAGCCCGAGACTACATAGTGATTTCCAGGTCACCTGGGCTAGAGTGAGAATTTACCTCAAAAAACCCAAATATATATGTATATGTTATATACATAGGTTTTTCTTTTGCACCAGTGGGCATATCTTGCCTGGCAGGTCATGTGTGGAATACGTAGGATCTATAGTTGGGTAGAACCGTATTTTAAATTGTTTTAATCTTTACCCATTGCATGGTAAAAATGTATTAAGATAATTTTGATGAGCCAACTCAATTATCTGGATAGAATATATAAAGGAATACAAGTATTGCTTAATATAATAATATAAAATCTCTTTAATATAATAGTAGAATATACTGAGATGTAAGAAGAAATATATATATAATCTAACTTAGAAAGATTGGTGGTTATATTTTAGTGTATTTTCTCCTTTTGTTTTACCATTTACTATATTTGCTTATGCATGCATTTGAACTTTAAGGTAGAGGAAAAGGCAGGGGTCGAGTAAGATCGGAAGATGAAGAGGACCTAGGAAATGCCAGACCATCAGCACCAAGCACATTATTTGACTTCTTGGAATCCAAAATGGGGACTTTGAATGTGGAAGGTAAGCTAACTTAGATTTCTTTTTTAACGTAATATCTCTTTTTTTAAAAGACCAAGTTCTAATTGGGACTGCACAAAATGACTTAATAAATCAACTGATAATATGAGCCTGTATTCTGATTCTAAATGTTTGTTTAGAAATTTAGGTAGTGAATGTCCTATCACCAAAACTCCCCCAACTATTTCTAGTTGACAACAGATTTAACAGTGTGAAGTATTGGAAAATTTATTGCATATTCTTTCATAGCTTATGTTTGTGAAATTGGTCTGTGTCGTCTTCATGTATTGTTACATCTTGTGTGGGGAATATGCTTCATAATGTAATATATTTCTTAACATGACATACTTTAATAAGAAACATAAATACTAAAGAGAAATAAGTATATTAAAGGTATATATTTTTATAAATATAGATATGTTAAGTGTTTTCTAAAACAATAAAATTTTAATATATGATTCCAAAGGATTAAATTCAGCTTTTCTTTTAGATTTTTAAAAAAATTATGTACTTATTTATTTATTTATTTATTTATTCATTTATTAGAGACAGAGAAAGGGAAAGCGAGAGAGAGAGAGAATGGGCATGTCAGGGCCTCTATCCACTGCAAACAAACTCCAGATGCATGCACCACCATATGCATCTGGCTTAAGTGGGTACTGGGGAATTGAGCCTTGAACCAGGGTCCTTAGGCTTCACATTCAAGCACTTAACCACTAAGCCATCTCTCCAGCCCTAGATTTATTTTTTAATCCAACCAAGTAAGTTTGGGAGTAAAATGCTTTTCTTAAAAAATTTAAATGTCCAAATATAATGTAAAACCAGAGCTCGTTTGCTAGATTATATAGAAAAAGCATTGTATTGTTTGAGAAAATAAAGGTTTGATATACGTAAGATTTGTAGACAGTAACAGGGAACAACAGTATTTTCTTGGTCACAAAGACTGATGTAACAGGTCATCACAGTCTGCAGCTTGAAAGTATGCAAGTGTATTTTCAAAGATTCTACATGTCCAGACTTCAGGTGAGGCTGTGACCAGCCTGAGGCTCCAGGGCTAGCTATTGTGAATAGAGCAGCAATAAACATGGTTGTGCAAATATCTCTAAGGTAGTGAGAAGAGTCATTAGGATATAGGCCTAGGAGTGCTATAGCTGGATCATATGGTGAATCTATTTTTAGCTGTCTCAAGAACCTTCACAGTGATTTCTACAATGGTTGGATTAAATTCCCACCAACAGTGTAGAAAGGTTCCCCCTTTTCCACATCCTCACCAACATTTATTGTCATTTGTTTTCTTGATGGTAGCCATTCTGACAGGAGTGAGATAGAATCTCAAAGTAGTTTTAATTTGCATTTCCCCAATGGCTAAGGATGTAGAACACTTTTTAAAATGTTTATATGCTGTCTGTATTTCTTCCTTTGAGAACTCTCTATGTAGTTCCATATCCCATTTTTTAATTGGTTTGGTTGATTTCTTATTGTTTTGTTTTTTGAGTTCTTTGTTTATTCTGGATATGAATCCTCTGTCAGATGTATAGCTGGCAAAGATTTTTCTCCCATTCTGTAGGTTGTCTCTGGTCTACTCTATTCACAGTGTCCTTTGCTGTACAAAAGCTTCGTAATTTCATGAGATCCCAGTGGTTGATTAGTGGTTTTATTTCCTGAGCAATTGGGGTTATATTCAGAAAGTCACTGCCTATGCCAATATGTTGAAGAGTTTCCCCTACCTTTTCCTCTAGCAATTTCAGAGTTTCAGGTCTGATACTAAGGTCTTGATTTGGACTTGATTCCTGTACATGGAGAAAGACAAGGATCTATTTTCATCTTTCTACATATAGATGTCCAGTTTTCCCAGCACCACTTGTTGAAGAGGCTTCTTTTCTCCAGTGAATACTTTTGGCATTTTTGTCCAAAGTCAGATGGCTGTAGCTTCCTGGATTAACATTTTGTTCCTCTATTTTGTTCCATTGATCTATGTATCTGTCTTTGTGCCAGTATCATGCTGTTTTTGTTACTATGGCTTTATAATATAACTTAAAGCTGGTTATGGTGATACTACCAGCCTTATTTTGTTGCTCAGAAATGTTTTGTCTATTTGAGTTTTTTTTTTTTTTTTTTGTGCTCCCAAATGAATTTTAGTATTGTTTTTTCTATTTCTGTGAAGAATGCTATTGGAATTTTAATGGGAATTGCATTAAATGTGTAGCTGGCTTTTGGTAAGATTGACATTTTCACAATATTGATTCTTCCAATCCAAGAACATGGGATGTCTTTCCATTTCCTTGTGTCTTATGCAATTTCTCACTTGAATGTTTTAAAGCTTTCATTGTAGAGATCCTTCATTTCCTTGGTTAGGTTTATTCCAAGGTACTTTATTTTTTGAGGCAATTGTGAATGGGAGAGATGCCCTGATTTCATCCTCTGCATGTTTGTTGTTAGTATATAGGAATGCTACTGATTTCTGTGTGTTTGTTTTGTATCCTGCTACATTGCTAAAAGTATTTGTCAGCTCTAACAATTTGCTGGTAGAGTCTTTAGGGTGCTTTATGTACAGAATGATATCTGCAAATAATAATTTGATCTCTTCCTTTCCAATTTATATTCCTTTTATGGTGTGTCTTGCTTTTCTGATATAGCTAAGACTTCAAGTACTATATTAAATAAAAGTGGGGACAGTGAACATCCTTCTCTTATTCCTGAATTTAGTGGAAAAGCTTCAAGTTTTTCCTCATTTAGTATTATGTTGGTTATAGGCTTGTCATAAATAGCCTTTATTATGCTGAGATATGTTCCCTCTATTCCCAGTTTCTATAGGACTTTTACCATAAAGGGATGTTGGATTTTGTTGAAAGCCTTTTCTCCATCTACTGAGATGATCATGTGACTTTTGTCCTTCAGTCCATTTATATAGTGTATTACACTTATTAACTTGTGTATGTTGAACCATCTCTGCATGTCTGGGATAAAGCCTACTTGGTGTGGGTGAATAATCTTTCTGATATATTCTTGTATTCTGTTTGCCAATATTTTGTTCAGAATTTTTGCACTTATGTTCATGAGGGAGATTGGTCTGAAATTTCCTTTTTTTTTTTTTTTTTTGTTCTGTCTTTGTCTGGTTTTGGTATCAGGATGATGCTGGTTTTGTAGAAGGAATTTGGTGGAATTCCTCCCTTTTCCATTTTATGGAAAAGTTTGAGAAGCAATGGTGTTAGTTCTTCCATGAAAGTCTGGTAAGATTCACCAGTTAATCCATCTGGGCCTAGACATTTTTTAGCTGGGAGACTTTTTATAACTGCTTGGGTCTCCGTACTTGTTATAGATTTATTTATATGGTTTATCTCATCTTGGTAGGTCATATGAATCAAGAAAGTCATCCATTTCTTTCAGATTTTCAAACTTAGTGGCATATATATTCTCAAAGTATGTCCTTATGATTTTCTGAATTTCTTTGTTATCTGTTGTAAATGGTGCCTTTTTCATCTCCGATTTTATTCATTTTTGTCTCTTCTCTCTTTCTTTTGATCAGATTTGCTAAGGGTTTATCAATCTTGTTTATCCTTTCCAAGAACCAACTCTGTTCATTGATTCTTTGGATTTTTTTTTATTTCTATTTCATTAATTTCTGCTCTAATCTTTATTAATTCTTCCTGTCTACTGATTTTCAGTTTGCCTTGTTCTTCTTTTTCCAAGGTCTTAAGGTGAAGCATTAAATTGTTTACTTGTGAATTCTCTAATTTCTTAATATAGGCACTTAGAGCTATAAATTTCCCTCTTAGGACTGCCTTCATTGTGTCCCAAAGGTTTTGGTATGTTGTATTCTCATCATCATTTGACTCTATGAATTTATTGATTTCCTTTTTAATTTCTTCAATGACCCATTCGTGATTCAATACTATACTGTTTAGTCTCCATCAATTTCTGTATGCTCTATAGTTTTCCTTGGTGCTGATTTGCAGTTTAATCCCATTTTGGTCAGATAGAGTACAAGGGATTATTTCAGTTTTCCTGTATTTGTTAAGATTTGCTTTGTGGGCTGGAGAGATGGCTTAGGGGTTAAGGCACCTGCCTCCTAAGCCTAAGAATGCTGGTTCCAATCTCCAGCAGTTCCAGTCTCCAGGTCCCACATTTAGCCAGATGCAAAGTGACGCAAGGGCACAATGCCGCACTTGACCACAAGGGGGCGCACGCATCTGGATTTCGTTCTCAGCAGCTGAGACACTGCTGGCACGCCCATCTCTGTCTTCCTCTCCCTCCTTCCCTCTCCCTCTCTTCTCTCTCTCTCTCTCTCTCTCTCTCTGTGTGTGTCTCCAAAAATAATAAAAAAAGAAAAAAATTTAAAAAAAGATTTGCTTTGTGTCCTAATATATGGTCTATTTTGGAGAATGTTCCATGTGCTGCTGAGAAAAATGTATATTCTGCAGAATTTGGATCAAACATTCTGTAGATATCTATTAGGTTTATTTGTTTCATAACATCATTTAATCCAGGTTTCTCTCTGTTTATTTTTTGCCAGGATGACCTGTCCATTGATGGGAGTGGGGTATTGCAATAATCCACTACGATTGTGTTTGTGTTATCTCTGACCTTAAGTCTAATAGCATTTGTTTCATGAAATTTGGAGGCCCCATGTTAGGTGTATATATGTTTAAGATAGTAATGTCCTGTTGTAGTGTTCAGTATAATCAGTATAAAATGACCTTCTTTATCTTTCCTCACTAATGTTGGTTTGAGTCTACCCTGTCAGATACTAGGATAATAACCCCTGCTGGTTTCCTTGGCCCATTTGCTTGAAATACCGTTTTTCATCCTTGTGTCTATCTTTCATTGAGGGATATCTTTTCATTGAGTTTTCTCGAGGCAACAGATGGCAGGATCCTGCCTTTTAATCCAGTCTGCAAGCCTGTGTCTTTTGGTTGGGGCATTGAGTCCATTGATATTAAAAGTTATTACTGAAACGTATGTATTTATTCTCGCCATTCTTCTTGGTTTGTAGTGCTTCCTGTTTTCCCTTTACTTACTTGTTTTAACTGTTGAGTATGCTTTATATTTACCTGTTTCTTCATGTGTGTGTTTTGCTTTCTCTTCAGTGTGAAGGATTCCTTCAAGTATTTTCTGAAGAGCTGGCTTAGTTGTCATAAATTCCTTTAGCTTGTTTTTGTGGTGGAATGTCCTTATTTCTCCATCAATTTGGATAGATAACTGCAGGATAAGGTAATCTTGGTTGACAATTGTTCTCTTTTAGAACTTGGAATACATCATTCCAAGCCCTTCTGGCTTTTAAAGTTTGTGTTGAGTAATCTGATGTAATTCTTATGGGCTTGCCTTTGTAGGTGATTTGTTTTTCTTTCTAACTGCTTTCAATATATTTTCTTGGTTTGCATATTTAGTAGTTTAACTACAACATGGCAAGGAGAGGTTCTTTCTAGGTTTTGTCTGTTTGGTGTTCTAAAAGCTTCCTGTATCTGCATTGACATTTCTTTCAAAATTCGGGAAAATTTTTCTTCTATGATTTTGTTGAGAACACCTACTAAGCCTCTAGATTGAACTTCTTCTACTATACCCTGAATTATTATGTTTGATCTTTTCATAGTGTTCTGGATATCTTGAAATTCCCATTCATACTTTCCTATTAGCTTGTCTTTCTCTTTGTTGGACTGTATTATGTCTGCCACCTGGTCTTTTAGTTTAGATATTCTCTTCTCTCCTTCATCCATTCTACTGGTGAGACTTTCCACAGAATTTTTATTGGACTGTGTTTTTCAGAGCTAGAATTTCTGTTTGGTTTTTCTTCAGTATTTCTATTTCCTTACTCGTGTCTTATAATGACCTCCTTATTTCATTAAGCTGGTTTCCTGTGTCTCTTTCAGGAGTTTGTTTTCTGCTTAAATTACTTTGTTTTCTTCTTTGATTCCTTTGATATTCTTTGATTTCTTTGAGTATAGATGAAGTTTTTTTTTTTTTTTTTGAAACCTTCGTCAGGCATTTCATCTAAAACAGTCTTATTGGGGGCCATTTCTGATGGATGTATAATTTTTGGTGGGGTTTATTTCTTGATTCTTTGTGTTTCTTGTATTACAATGTTGCAGTTTTTGCATCCTGAGTTGATTTAACGCTTGGGTTTTCTAATAATCTGTGGTGCTTTTAGATTTGGAAATCCAGCTTTAAGTACCTTCAGAGTAGTAGTTTAAGGTGCCAAGTGTAGCTCTTGTACTGTAATCCATCGGCAGAAGTAATCCTAGTGTTGAGTTTTCCTGCTATTCAAGTATTCTAGTCAGCTGGGTGGAGCAATTTACTGTCAAATTCTAAACTTCAAATGGGCAATATACATAATCAACAAAAACCAGCAGAGAGTATGCGAGTATGGGGATTAAAACGAAGAGATTGTCTTATAAAGCCAAAATCCCTGAAGGTGTGTATTGCTCTACACCTTCAATCCTGTCAGCTGGTAGCTTGAGATTTCTGTTCTGAAATGGGTTCCAGGTCAGCCTGGATCTGAATCAGACCCTGTCCCCAATAATGACAGAAGCAAAAGACAAAGGCCCTATAAGTCGGCAACAGTAATCAACCCCCAAATACAGCTTAATTGAGAATGGTAAAGCCAACCATTAATATGTAACCCAGAACCTGCCCTGACATGGAAAAAGAGATTAGCACTTCGAGTGCAGGCCTCTGTACCTGCTTTTTTGTCATTCAGCCTCCTTACGTTTTGGAGTGGCTTCCAATCTCACCAATGCAGAGTGCATGCTTGAATCCTTCTTGTTGTGCTGTGGAGCTGGTGTTCTGATCAGCTGTGCTGGATGCCTTGCCACTGGGGGCTGAATGCATTCTCTGGAGGTTTGCTGTTCTGATTGTTGGGGGATGGGAGTGTGCAGGAAGCCTGGAGTTGTGCTGCAACTGTTTAGTTTTTCCCACCTCTTTCAGAGTTTCCTTAGCTGATCTCCACTCTTTCCTTCAGGTTTGTTGACTTTTCATGAAGGCTGATGAGTTTGGAAAATCCCCCTTTTTTTTTTAAATTAAAATTATTATTTTTTTAATTGACAGCTTCTATACTTACATACAAAAAACACATGATATTTCCCTCCCCTCCCCCCATTCCACTTTAGAACTCCAATCTCCATCATATCCCCTCCCTCTCTCCATTAGTCTCTCTTTTAATTTGATGTCACCATCTTTTTCTTCTATTTTGAGGGTTTTGCAAAGGTATTGCTAGGCACTGCAAGGTCATGGATATCAAGGCCAATTTCTGTCTGGGCAGTTACATTGTAAGAAGTCATACCCTTCCTTTGGCTCTTCCATTCTATCCGCCCCCTCTTCCACAATGGTCCCTGAGCCTTGGAGGGTGTGACAGAGGTGTTTCAGTGCTGGACACTCCTCCATCTCTTCTTCTCAGCACTATGTTGCCTTTTGGGTCATCCCAGTGGTCATCTCCATCTGAAAAGAGAAGCTTCTCTAATCAGAAGTGAGAGTAGTGTTAATATGTGAATATGAACATTAAGTGTAGTGCTTTCAGGGCAGCTTGGTGGGAATAATGTATACATTTAGTCAGACAAGAGCAGGCTTTATACCCCTAAGGCTCATGACCTCCCCTGCCATAGACTTTTGCAACCAGTAAGCTGGTAAAAGACTATAAGGGAGGGAGGAAAGGGAAGGACTTAAGTGTATGGTATTGCACATATATAAGTAGAAGAACAGATTACAGGGAGGGGAATGGCCTAAGCGAGGCCATAGGAAGAGAATGTGTAAAAGAAGGGCAGGGGGAGGGTCAATCTAAATTCAAGATAGTGTGAATAAGACTTATGTAAACCTACTTTTTTGAATAATGGCACATGTAATAGCTGTACACTGTTACTAGAAATTTTTCCGTGCCTGGGATGGGATACCTTCCAGTGAGTTGTTGGCCAAGGAGGTCCCAGTAGCCTCTAAAACATTAAAGGCTTTTGCCAAAGCCCTTGGTTTCCCTTGAGAAACAGATAGTAAGACCCTATTATTGAAGACATATCTTGCCTGAGAGGCAAGGTCACTGAGAAAGCAAGCTGGTGCTGAGCAGAAAACCTTCTCCCTGTAGACCAGCCAACTGAAAGCTGGAAAAAGCTGCACTGCATGCAGCTGTATGGGAGACCGAAGTCATCAGCAGTGAAAACAGTGGACACTGAATATTCAAGTTTGGCCATACAGGCCCAATGACTGAACGGGTGCAATAGTGTCATGTCTAGTCTTGGGGTAGCTGACTGCTCCGTAATTGGACTGAAGGCCCTCTCTACAGGAGGGAATACATACCTGGTACTGAAAATCCCCTTGTTTTGTCTCTTGCTTCTGCAGCTTGGTGCCAGGCAGGGGAGCGGTTGGGTGCCAGTATCACAAAGGTGTGGCCACAAGCGCCTCATTGGGATTATGGTTGTTTCCTCCTTTTTGTTCTCTCCTGCTTCTCTGCTATGGCTAATAAAAAACCTATACACCTTTACTTTTCAGAAGAGTGTATTTTGCTGTGGTTTTTGCTTAAATCCCTCACTACGCTGTTTTGGCGTGGCTCCTGTGCTGTCATATTACCTGGAAGAACCCATTTTTCTTGCCAGCTTTTTGCTGGGAACTCTTTTCCGCTTCTGTAAGCTGCCTTCAGTAGGTTGCCACATGGATAGTACTTAGGCAATACAAAGCCAGCTAGAGAATCTCTGTTATGCCTTCTCATCTCTATGACTTTTGCACTGACTTCTCTGTGTCCTTTTATAATATCTCGTTTGGTCCTCCTTTGGCTTTCCTTCCCTGATTTCTATGCTGATGGTACATACTAAACCATAATGAGGTTGATTCCTCATATTTCTTTTTAATTGATTGAATTAAATATAGTTACCCATCTCCGGCTTGGCATAGATGTTTTCAAAGGCTAGGAAAGCAAGTATTATATAGTTTAGAATTATACCAGATCATAACTGATTATTGTATTCAAAATAAATTCTTCTATGCCCATATATTTTGTTTAGCATTTTAAATATATAATTGATAAAATGTACCAAGTGATAATATTTTTAATAAGTATCAGAAGTGTGAAAACATTGTTGATTCCATTGTTTTTACATGTTGACTGAACATGAATTGATTTCATCAGCAGCAGCTTTCTGCCTCAGACTCTATGATGTTCTCATTGTACTGAAGAGATTCATGAGAGCACACGTACATACAGACAACAATACATGGAGAGACTGCTGTGCTTGTAAGATGTGTTCTCTTCTAGCACAGTGAAGTGTTGGGCTTGGTAGGCAGGAAAGCTTGGTATGTGGTTGCTGCCTATTGTTTTTTTGACCTGGCATTCTGTTACTCTTTTGAGTGTTAACTTGATTATACTAAGTGGCAGTATTCCTAGGTTCATAGGAAGGAGTAATTGAGATAAACTACTGAATTGGTTTTTAGATAATTTTACAGTTTCATGTTTCCTTTTAATTAGAGGTAAAGCCTGGTATATACTTTTAGGCAAGTAAAGTTGAAACTCCACTTTATTTTATAATCAGCATTTCCCCAGAAATCTTCCAATTTAAAATTAGATCTTCATTGGTGGTAGAAAATGTTGGATATTTTTTCTAAGGAAAATCTTCAAAGCTTTTCAAGGTAGTTTTCACAACATTTAATGCTAAAATGCTCTATAGACAGCTAACAAAGAGTTATGACTATATAATTGGAATTCTATTCTTATCATCAGCATTATTATTTGGGTTTGGTATAGAAATTGACACTATATAGTTGAGATTCATTGATATATATGTTTAAGGCTGTAAAAAAACTTTGTGAGCTCAGTGACAGAATACATCCATAGCATGAATTGGGCCATGTGTTCAATCCCCAACACCAAATAATAGTAACAAAGATGACAATAACACATTGTTGAATAACTGAACCTTTCTTGCTTCATTATTTCCTTTTTTTAATACTTTTTAAAAATTAACATACTTTGGATACATCATATGTTGGTGCCATCTTTTCCCTCCTCCCTGCGCCCATTCCACAGGAGGCCCTCCTCAGTGGGGTTGCTGGTATTCCCCATGAGGTGGTGGGTTATGCATTGTGGGAGCAGCAGTCGGTTGTTGGGGAAGACAGTGCAGTGCTTCTGAACATGACATCCCAACCTGTGGCTCTTAAAATCTTTCCACCCCTTCTTCTGCAAAATTCCCTGAGCCTTGGTGGGTGTATTTTAAGTCTACTTCAGTGATGAGCTCATAGGAGCCTCTGGATTTCTGCGTTTGTATGTGTTGAATATCCTCAGCCTCTGTCTCCTTCACCCTGGTGCTGCTTGTCAGGCTTATCATGGAAGCAGCACTCTTGCTCATTTCCCCACTTCCTCTGTGGTTTCACTTGGGCCTTGATTAAGATGTGAGGGGTGGTTTATCTCCTTGAGTCTCACTGCCTTCTGAAAAACAAAAACAGATTCTACAGCAGGGAGTGAAGTCAGCATAGGTTAAATTGGATAAGCATTATTAATTTAGGGAGAGTTTGATGATGTAG
This sequence comes from Orientallactaga sibirica, assembly GCA_036365145.1. Classification (NCBI taxonomy): domain Eukaryota; kingdom Metazoa; phylum Chordata; class Mammalia; order Rodentia; family Dipodidae; genus Orientallactaga; species Orientallactaga sibirica. Next base: position 1,795,324 of record JAEOAD010000024.1, read on the forward strand.
CTCCTCTGTTAGCCAAAGAGTAGTGGGAACTTGGTATTGTAGAGCATAATCTTTGTCTCCATAGGATTCAGACCTGGTTCCCAGAACCAGATATGGGTTCCTTTCCACTGACCAGATCTCTTAGCCAATCAGAAAGTCATTAGTTACCCACCAAGGCTGTGTGACAGCACTGCTCTGTTTTGTGCTTTTTGTCAGGCTGGTTGCTTCTGAGTAGCTTAGCCCTCCTGCTTGCTCATACTGTTGGCCACTTTCCCCCAGTAGCTCATGTACTGTTTTCCATCTCTAGACAGGCTGTCTGGGGACTGGGTCTTTTCCAGATTCCAGTCAGGTCTGTCTGTGTTCTGTGTGGGCAGCAGATGGTGTCATCAGTAGTAGGGTCTTTCCTTTTACCTCAGGCTGGAAATCAATGTTTGTCAGAAACTTGTCTTGTTTTGAGGAACTTATAGGTCTCTTCGATCAACAGCTCAATGTGGGTAGCACTTATTTCTGGTACTACAAGTTATAGGTCAGAGCCAACTTTTTATTTTATTTTTATTTATTTATTTGAGAGTGACAGAGAGAGACAGACAGAATGGGTGCACCAGGACCTCCAGCCACTGTAAATGAACTCCAGATGCATGTGCCACCTTGTGCATCTGGCTTACATGGGTACTGAGGAATCGAGCCTTGAACCAGGATAGTTGGCTTCACAGGCAAGCACTTAACCACTAAGCCATCTCTCCAGCCCAGAGCCAAAATTTTTTAAGGTTATTCTTCATCCCATTCTCTCCTGGGCCCTTCTTTCCAGGCACTACCACCATACTTCTGTTGAAGGTTATATCTTTTAGTCAACCTTCAAGGAGAAAGGTTTCTATGATACCAGTTCTGTAAATGTCTGTTAGGTCTAGTTGGTCTGTGGTATTGTTGAGTTCTATTAGTTCTCTGTTGATTTTCTGCTTGAGTGATCTCTATTGATGATAGTGAAGTATTAAAGTCCCCAACTATGATGGTGTTGGTGTTTACTTCTGTTTTGTTGTCAAGTAGGTTTTGTTTTATAAACTATGATTTGTGGGTCCTTGCTGTTCCTGGGGGTCATTGGCCACCAACACCCCAGGCGCAGGAGGAGCTGAGGGGGAGCAGGGTCTTGGAGTAAGTGTGGTGGGCAATTAACCACCTGGGAGATGGTCTGATGGATAGCACGCTCTCATTTATTCAAAAAGGGGGTGGGTTTATAAACACATGCAAAAGGTTGAGAAGGCACATACAGATTAGAAGGTGATTGGATACATAGGTTTATGGGTTACTATCTAATTGGCTGGTGTTGGAAGGCAAAAGTTGCGAGGGAGAAGCTGTAAGGAAGATAACAGAAGTGGCGGGAAAAGCTATGTGATTTCAGCCACATATTGGATGGCTACAGCCACAGGGGGACTGTTTGCTACCATAAGGGTCTCTTGGGCAGCTGGCCACAAGGTCAGGAACTGTGGGGGGGGGGGGACGGCAAAACCAGACTAGGGAATGTTCAGATGCTTTTGGCATGGGTGGAGGGCCCGCCGGTTCTGCCCACTCTGGGTGAAGATAGGACACACTATGACCTTGAGAGAAGGGAGGGCCAGGTCCGTCGCCAGAGTGGGTTCCTGACGATAAGGCCAGATGCAACCCCCATAGCCCAAAGTCCCTGGCCGTGTCCAATAGCCCAGACCAGCATCCTCACAGTCCCAGCCCGTGTTTAGCAATGCCCACCAGTGGTTCACCTGTGTTTGGCGCATATAGATTTATGATTGTGATGTCCTTTTTTTGGATCATTCCTTTGAGTCAGGAGTACACTTTTTGTCTTTTTGAATATTTTTGGTTTGAAATATATTTTATCCAGATATTAATATAGCAACATCTGCTTGTTTCATATTTCCATTTGCTTGGAATATCATTTTCCCTCCTTTCATCCTGAGGAGGTGTCTGTCTTAGGTGGTGAGGTGGGTTTCCTGAAAACGGCAGATAGAAGGGTTCATTTTTCTGATCCACTCTGTTAACTTGTGTCTTTTGATGGGTGAGTTAAGACCATTAATATTTAAAGTTATAATTTAATATCTGCCATGGTGCATTGCTTTATGGGGTTCAATGTTTTCCAGAACTTTGTTCTTTATTTGAGCCTGGTCTAGTTTTGGTTATTGTGATCTTTTTTTGTTGTTGTTGTTCTTGTTGTTGTTTAATTTTTATTGTATTTCATTTATTTGGGGGGGAGAGGGAGGGAGGGAGGGGGCAAGGGAAGGAAGGGAGGAAGAGACAGACAGAGAATGGGCATGCCAGGGCTTCTAGCTACTGCAAATGAACTCCCGATGCATGTGCAACCTTGTGCATGTGGCCTACGTGGGTACTAGGGTTTGAACCTGGGCCCTTAGGCTTTGCAGGCAAACACCTTACTTGCTAAATCATCTGTCCAGCCATGATCTTGTAGGTTCTTGAGATTGGTTGTTTGACCTTTCTATGTGGTGTATTCCCTGAAGTATTCTCTGTAGGCTTGGCTTTGTGTTCATATAATCATAGAGTTTACTTCTTTCATGGAAAGCTTTCCTTTCACCATCTATTATGAGGGATAATTACACTGTGTCCAGTAGTTTGGGTTGAAGCCATGGTTTTTTAGACTGAACTGTTCCATTCCAGTCCCTTCTGTCTTTCAGGGTTTCCATTGGGAAATCTGAGGTCATTTTGATGGCATTGCCTTTGTAGGTAGTGCGTTGTTTTTCTCTTGCTACTTTTAGCACTCTCTCTTTGTGTTTATTGTTAAGAGTTTTAACTGTGATGTGCCTTGGAGAATTTCTTCTTTGGTTCATTCTCTTTAGAGTTTTGTGATCTTCTTGTATCTAGATGGGCCTTTGTGAGATTGGGAGAATTTTCATCAATAATTTGTTGAATATGTTTTCTATGCCTCTGGCCTAGATTTCTTCCCCTTGTGGTATACCCATGATCCAGACATTTGATCGTTTTTGGGTATCTCACCGTTCCCTTGTAGTCTCATCACATGATATTTTTGAACTTAGCAAAGATTTTGGACTCCTGATAATTTTTTTTCTGTCTTTTCTAGCTCAGAGGTTTGTCTTCCACATGAGTGTTTTTTTTTTTTTTTGGTTTGTTTTGTTTGTTTTTTTGTTTTGTTTTGTTTTGTTTTTTTGAGATAGGGTTCACTCTAGTTCAGGCTGACCTGGAATTCACTGTGTAGTCTCAGGATGGTCTTGAACTCACTGTGATCCTTCTACCTCTGCCTCCTGAGTGCTGGGATTAAAGGTGTGCACCACCACACCCAGTTTCTAGAGAGGTTTTTTTTAAAAGCTCTATTTGATATTTGTTTTCTGTTATGTTATTTTGTGTCATGTATATCTGTTTTTTGAAGTATGATTTTAGTTTGAGGTCTGGTTTTCTTGATGCTTCCTAGAATTTATTTTTGCATCTGAACATGTCTTTGTTAAACTTCATCAGTTGGTTAGTCAGATCCTGTTTCTATTGACTTACCTGAAATTCATTTATCTCTCATTTTTATAAATTTATTTTTCACATAAGCCTAGTGACAAAAGCTGAGTCCTCTAAGAGACGATTCTGCTCAATTTTATTTATGTGATTGTTTTTTTTTTTTTTTTTTTTTTTTTGAGAAACACAGAGAGAGGGAGAGGGAGACAGATAGAGATGGGCGCGCCAGCAGCCTTTCAGCTGCTGTGAACAAAATCCAGATGCATGCGCCCCCTTGTGGTCAAGTGCGGCATTGCGCCTTTGCATCTGGCTCAATGTGGGACCTGGAGATTGGAACCAGTGTTCTTAGGCTTAGGAGGCAGGCGCCTTAACCACTAAGCCATCTCTCCAGCCCAATTGTTGGTTTTTTGATGGCTTGCTTCCAGCTCAGCAATTCTCTTGATCAGAGTCACATTGTGTTTCATTTTGGGATTCAATTTCTGTTGTTTTCTCTATAATTTTAGCCTTCCATTGTGGAATTAAGTATCCTTGGTAGAGATATCTCAGTTTTCTTTCTTTCTTTCTTTTTTGGCATTGTGGTCTACTTGTCTCTGGGTAAAAGTCTTATTGAGGAGGAAGTAAGCATTTGTCCATGTAGTTTCTTCAGTGAGTGTTCTGTTTTAAATGAGAACCTGATTAGAGGAGGATGGGGTTATAACCACAGGTGTGCAGATTGTGCAGATTGCAAGTGCATCAAAAGTACCTGGGTAACTTGGAGGTGGGGAACTGGGAGCTCTTGCCTAATCATGTCACTTCTGCACACTCTTTTAGCACAGTGGAATCAGAGTTTAGAGTACCAAGAGCTGGGAAGCTTGGGGGCCAGGTGGGAAGAGGCCAGCTCCCATAGTGGCCCATGCACCCCCTAGCTCAGGGGAACAGAAATTTGGGGACCCAGGGGCAGGTCATCAGAAAGCCAGAGCAAAGGACCTGTTTCTACAGTGCACATGCAGGGTTCCAGCAGTTCCAAGCAAGCAGCAGGGGTACCGGGACCAGGAACTTGGGAGATGGGGAATGAACTGGGAGCTCTGGCCTACTCATTCTGTGCCTGTATTCTGTAGAGCAGGGGATCCAGGAGTTGGGGACCCAGGAGCAGTTTAATCAGAAAGGCAGAGCACAGGGTGTACTTCTGCAGCAAGCATGCAGTGCAGGGTCCCTGCTTCAGTGTTTCCTATCAATCTAAGCTATATGAGGATTTTGTCCTGTTTTAGGACTTCTAGAAATCAAAAAATTGCCTAGCAAGTCTGAATCTCTATGGACTTCTAATATCATATAAGTTGTGCATATCTTTTGAAATACATTTTCATTCATGTGATGACAGAGTGAAAAGAGATAGCGTGTATGGGTGTGCAAGGGTCTTTAGCCACTGCAAAGGTATGGGTCCCTTTATGCATCGGGCTTTATGTGGGTACTGGAGAATTGAACCCTGGTTGTTAGGCTTTACAGACAAATGCCTTAACTGCTGAGCCATTTCTCTAGCTTATGGTTATACATCTTTTAAAAAACATATTTTGTTTATTTGAGAGAGAGAGAGATACAGAAATAGGCAGGTAGCAAGAGAGAGAGAATGGGCATGCCAGGACCTCTAGCCACTGTAAATGAACTCCAGATGCGTGCACCCTTTGTGCATCTGGCTTATGTGGGTCCTGGAGAGTTGAACTTGGGTCCTTTGGCTTTGCAGGCAAGCACCTTAACTGCTAAACTATCTGTCTAGCCCTGCTTAGGCATCTTTAACACTAAACTCTAATATACAGAACACTGCAAAATCTGCATATTTTGTTTTGTGTATATGTTGTTTGTGTGTGTTGTGGAGCAAGTGTGTGTGTGTAATGAAGATGGCTTTCTTCTTTTATATTGAGTCAGTGCTCTAGACCACAGGATGATGTTGGTCCACATTTAGAAAGGGTCTTCCCCCTTCAGTTAATCTACTCTAGAAATTACCTCCTAGTGACATACATAATTCCTTCCTAATAATGTCTTGATGAATTCTGTCAAGCTGATAACCACTTAACAATTAACAACTGAGTATCAATTTGGGTTGGTGGGGTATTTCTCTTCTTGTCTACCCTACAAGATTTGTTTTGAAGGTTTTACTTATATGTATACAAAACGCAATTACTTTAAAACTCTTTATGTTTAAATATACTTGGTAGAACTGATAGTTCCTAGTTTAATGCTTTTTAATCTAAGCCAGAGTCTAACAGAATGTATAGAGGGGATACTTTTTATAGATGAAATAAAATTAGTAAATTGTTAAAAATATTTTATTTATTTACTTAGAGATGAAAGGGGAGACTGAGTGTGAGTTAGAGTTTGTCAGGGTCTTGCACTGCAAACAAACTCCAGACATATGAGCATCTGGCTTACATGGGTACTGGGAATCAAACTTGGTCTGTCATACCTTTTGAGTATGTGCCTTCAACTGCTGAGACATCCATTTAACCCCAAACATGTACATTTTGAGCTGATAAATTTTTAGAGCCAAAGGATCATATTATCATCATAGTAAGTACTGAGTACTTAACGATATTTTGTACATGACATGCTGATGTGAAAAATTGAAAAAGGAAGCTAGTTCAGAATTTTAAGTTAAAGGATTGTAAACTGGTTTACATATAGTTGCAGGAATATTAGGAGTAGGTATTCTCCTGCTTGATGTACATTTACATACTAATCAGTCGATACTATCTTTTTGTAACAAGTATTTTCAGTAGCTTATTTTTGCTTTGCTTTACTTGTTCACGAGGTTCCCATCATTCTGCTTGACTCAGCTTTTACATTAGTTGGTAAACTGTTGCAGTGTGGTTCCATTTGTTGAGAACAATAATTCAGCCCAGAAGTGGACATTCCTTGGAATTTCAGTTTATAACTCTTCTTTATTTTAATGGTTATGCACCTTAAAATAGCTTCCAGCTTCACTGATATGTTTTGGCTCTAAATTGTAAAGCTTTTGGATTTTGTTTGTTGTATTTTAAAGTTTATAAGAATATATATTGCAGGGAAAATATTGAATCTACAGTTGTACTTTTGATACTGAAAATATTAATCAATTGAAAAGATCATGCAAGTTAAATTTAATTTTTGCACTTGATTGATTTTTTTACATGGTAACTACAGCTGTTCTCCTACATTAAACCTTTAATTTTTTAAATTTTTAAATTTTTATTTTTTTATTTTATTTTATTTTTGGTTTTTCAAGGTAGGGTCTCACTCTGGCCCAGGCTGACCTGGAATTAACTTTGTAGTCTCAGGGTGGCCTTGAACTCACAGTGATCCTCCTACCTCTGCCTCCTGAGTGCTGGGATTAAAGGTGTGTACCACCATGCCTGGCCAAACCTTTAATTTTTGTAAGTTCAGTAGCAAATAACAATGGTTTGTGTTTTGTTATGATTTTTCTACTATTTTTCTTCAGTAAACATTAGTGTTTTAATTAAAGCAAATTAATGAAAGTTATTTCTCGGTGCTTTTGACACATTGAGTGCAGCAAGTCATGCCTCACTTATCAGTAGAGGGGCTGTAACCGCCTTGCCCACATCCACCACAGCCCAGATGCACAGCAGGTTGATGACAGAGGGCATTTCTGATTGAAGCATCAGAATGGCACTAACACTGCAGTATCACATTTGTGTCCATAATCCCTGTGTTATGGTCTTGATATGGCAGAAAGTTGAACCTAATCCATTCAAGAAGAGCGTTATCGATTACAGAGAACTGTGATTAGAATTCTTATATATAATCAGGCTGGCTGGAGGATGGAAATAAGGAGTAGCTGTTTATACCTTGGAATATGATGGGCTCCACAGAGCAGTTTCTTCTGCTTTAAATCTTCCTTGGAGGTAGAAAAAATTATTATACCTATACAGGAATGATATAGGTAATATTTTTCTCTTTAAGTTGTAAGGAAAACACACAAAATAATTATAAAAGGTTTCGCTGCCACAGTGGCATGAGTGCAAATAGTTACAAGTAAGCTTCATTTTAAAACTTTAATTTTTTCATAAAAATCAATTCACTGTATAATGCAGTGGTGAGTGGTCATTTATCAATTCCACATGTTAATTTAGGGCTTTATATTTACTAGACACTGTTACAAGAAATGTAGTGGTAAACAAAACATGGGCCAGAGATCTTCTAGTGTCGGAAGGCAACAAGCTATTGGAGCAGTTTTGCTTTATGGCTGTAGCTGAGGTATTAGTCACAGTCTCAGAAAGGGCCATCAAGATGGTCCTCCCCAGAGTGATGGGGTCTGAGCTGAAAGCTGAGGAGAAGCCCAAAAGAAGACGCTAGGCACATGACAGCATGGATGTGTGCCAGAGTGTAATCAAGTGAAATGCTTGTAACGAGGCCTGCCTCTAGAAAGCCAAACCCCATTTAAGCGTGACCATTAGTAAGTAATGGAAAAAAGGCAAAGCTGCAAGAAATTAAAGTTCTTTTATTTTAATATACGGTATGAAATTAGTGATAATCACCATATTCCTACAATATGTTTAGAGAGAAGGAAAAAGAAGCAACAGCAAGGTTATCCAAAGAGATGTCTTCTCATTTAATGTACATTTATCTCAATGGCCCTTTTTTCCTGGCCAAAAATATTTCCAGATAAACCTGAATTCCATGAAAAAATAACTCATGATTATTAATGAAAATAGCTCATTTTTAAATTTATTTGTACATGTGTGTGTTGGGGCTGGTGGTACACCAGGGTGTTGCCACTATAATTGAATGCCTGTCCAGCTTTATGTGGGTGGCTGGGGAATTGAACCTGGACTTGCAGGGTTTTAATCACTAAGCCATGTTCCTAAGCCCATAATTCATGATTATTAATGATTTAATGCTAGTAGCATTTGAGAAGTTTTGCTTGAAGAGAGGAATATGAGGGTGTTTGGATTTGATTGCTTGGTTTTTCCCAGCTATCTATATCTATGCCTCTTTAACTTTTTGTGTGTAAAATGGAATTGTGATCATACTTGTAGCCTAATGTAATTTCATTTTGTGTTTTCAGTATCTAAAGAGTTTTCATTTGTTTACTGCACTTATAAGCACAAACATGGCGTGCATTTTGAGGCCAGGACATGGCTGGTAGGAGCCTCCCTGCAGGTGTTGATACTGTCTGTTGCACTGTTTCTCAGAATCTTATCACTTATTTAACTACAGCAACAGCGATTTGCTTTATGATCCTAATTTTATAGTTTATTTTTATCTCTTCTTCTAAGGAAGTTTGAAATACCAAAAAATTAATTATATGAGTTATATGAACATTGAGCATAATTGATGTTTACCTTAAGCTTAGTCTTCAGTTTAATGTGTGTCATTGCTCTGACAGAATTTATGAGAATGAGAAAACAATTTGTAGCTGTTAAGTCATTAATAAAGGAAATAAGCCATAATAGATAAAAGTGTTAATTTTTGTATTGATTAGTTTTTCTGGATTTGGTGTTTTTATTTAGCACAAATGAACATTGGTTTGGGATTTTGGAACACAATATTAATTGTTGGTGATAATGTCTTTAGAATTCATGATCCCTTACATTTCTTCTCATCCTTTAGGGCTCAACTGAAGCCCAGCTTCTCTTTTATTATGACAATCAGTTTTATCTGTTATTATGTTTCCTTGTTTGATGTCTACCTCTTTCCATTATAGCTGGAGCACCACAGGCCAGAGCGGTCTGGTTCCTTACCCACTGTTTCCTAGACACTTAGTAGGACTGTACTTAGTTCAATAACCAGTGAGTAACTGAAAGAATTAAGAGACAAACAGTATTATCCCAGTTTTAAAGTGGCACAATCTTCTCAGAGATGGGACTGGGTAGTCATTGTAATGTAAAATACTCTGTATAGACCCTGGAGACAATAATGATACATATATATAAAGATTCAAGTTGAATCTTCATTGTGCTGTGATAAATATCCACACTCTATAAAATGAGGAAGCTGGAATTCTTTGTGACCTCGTCAGACACATGGCTAGAAAGTGGATTCTATTTATTTGGTTCTAAGCTCAGTGTTGTTCTGTGAAGCATATCAGAGAGTCTTTTATGAACTTAATTTTAAATGTTTGTCAATCATTTTCCTGTAATTATTTGAACTCATTCCAAATCTGTCCTTATGTGCTTTGATGCACACCTCATCTATGGAAAACAGAAGACTACATTTTCTATTTTAATGTCACACCTTTAGCTAAGCAAAGGTGAATCATGAAACAAGCAGTAACCTTAAACTTGGAGGCTCTGCCATTCTCAGTATTTTCAGTAATTCTTTCAGTAAATATTTATTGTCTCCCATTTGCCTGAAACTATGGTAGCAAAACAATATTAAGATTCAGACCCATCATGAGCTTGACTACCTCGATGTGACAATATTTAATGTAACAACTTTAAAAAAGCATGTTGTACTGAACTAAATGAGACAACTCTACTTACTGCCTTGGAAAGATGCCCATGAGATACTGTCAACTCCTAAATAGACTGTAGCCCCTGTGAGGTTGCATGAATGTATTTTTGTTGTTTATAGAAATGTGCATAGAAATGTCTATGAATTATAAAAAAGGTAACATCTGAAACTTAAAATGTGGCTATGTGTGAGGGGTAGGATGGCATAGTTTTTTTCTAGAGGTAGGATTATGAGTTTTAAAATTTCTAAATATTTCTTACCATTTTAAAAATATGTTATTTAGAGGTGGGGGAGAGAGAAAGAGGCAGATATAGAGAGAATGGGCATGCCAGGGCCTCTATCCACTACAAAGGAACTCCAGATGTATATGCCACCTTGTGCATCTACCTTTACATGGGTACTAGGGAATCAAATGTGGGTCCTTTGGCTTTTCCAGCAAGTGCTGGAGCTAAGCCATCTCTCCATCCCTCTTACCATTTTTAAATGTTGAAAAACATTGTATACAGGCTAATTGTCTGGGGACTGACTCTCTTCCAGATTCCAGCCAGGTCTCTCCTTGTTCCATACCAACAGCATATGGTGTCTTCAGCAGTAAGGTTTTATCATAACCCTTTGGTGGGTAATCAAGTGCTGTGACAGAAGTCTGTCTTCTTATGGGAGACCTTGTGGGTCTCTCTGATCAACAGCTCATTGTGGATGTGAACTGCATCCTGGTACTGGATGTTACAAGCCAGCACCAAGGGAAAAGAAGGAAGAGGGCTGGAGAGATGGCTTAGTAGTTACAGCATTTGTCTACAAAGCCAAGGGATCCTAGTTCAATTCTCCAGGACCCACGTAAGTCAGATGCACAAGGGAGCGCATGCATCTGGAGTTTGCAGTGGCTGGAGGCCCTGGTGCCCCCATTCTCTCTCTCTCTCTGCCTCTTTCTCTCTCTCAAATCAATAAAGTAAAATAAAATTTTAAAAAAGAAGGAAGAAAAAGATAGGTAATATAAAAGAGAAAGAGAGAAATAGGAGAAGATTAAGTTTAATCTTCATCATACCCTCTCCAGGGCCCTTTGATTCAGGTGTTTCCTCTAAGGACTTGATGAAGATTCAACCTTTTAGTCTGTCTTTCAGGATATAGGATTTTATGGTACCAGTTCCATCTGGGTCCAGTTTTGTGCCCCCCACCACCCTTACCCTCCCCTCCCCCTCCCACCCACCCTCCCAATTGTCTGGTCAGCATCTCAGGCAGATCCAGGTTAGGAGCCACAGATGCATGAGACCATGCATCAATTGTCTTTCAAAATTGGGTGAGTTCGCTGAGAATGATCTGTTCCAAGTTGGACTGTTTTTCTTCAAATTTCATAAGTGATCGATACCCCCACTATGCACAATCCCCATGGGGATGACTGGCATCCCCAACGAGGAAGGGTCCTTTTGGAGGGGGGGGAGGACAGGGAGAAGGCTAAGGATGGTACCAACATGTGTTGTTTACACACTGAGCATGTACATAACTAATAAAAAAATTAAAAAATTGTAAAGGACATATTGTCTTTTATCTGGAGAATATTTTAGGTGAAAATATTAAGGTGTGATGTTTGCTTTCAGATGTATTTTTTTATGTCTCATAACATTCCAGTGAATTTTTAAATTTTGTGTGTGTGATATGCATGCATATATGCATGTTCATGTTTGTGGGTGCACATGTATGGGCAAACGAACATGTAAATATGTGCATAGGAAGGTCAAAGATCAACACTCTTTACCTTATTCTTTGAGACAGTCTAGAGTGCACCTACAAGACTAGCTAGCTGGTGAGCCTCAGGGTCCCCTGTCTTTGCCTCCCCTGTGCCACCATGCCCAGCATTGTATATGTTATTTTACATGGGTATTGGAGGTCCTCACTCAGGTCATCATGCTTGGGCAGTAAATACTTTGCCTACTGAGCCATCTTCCCAGCCCCAGTCTAACATTGTTTTTTTAATTAACAACATATTTTATATGGCTACATCATGTGTTGGTTCCTTTTTTCCCTCATCCCTGCCCCATTCCACTCATGACCCTCCTCAGTGGAGTTGTACCCATGGAGTTGTGGGTTATGTGTTGTGGGAGCACCAGTCAGGTTTTTTTTTTTTTCTTTTTGGTGAGGGAATGCCTCTGGGTATGATGTTTCACCCTGTGGCTCTTACAGTCTTTCTGTTCCCCTCTTCCACAAAATTCCCTGAGCCATGTTGGGTGTGTTTTAAGTCTACTTCAGTGATGAGCTCTTAGGAGCCTCTGGATCTCTACTCTGGTAAGTGTTGAGTATCCTCAGGGCCTGTCTTCTACACCCTGGCACTGATTGTCAGGAACAGCATGGAAGCAGCACTCTTAACTTGTCTCCCCATTCCTCTGTGGATTCAGCTGTGGCTTGGCTGAAGTGTGAAGGGTGGTTTATCTCCTCTGGTCTCGCTACCTTCTGAAAAAGAACAACAGATTCTCCAATTGACAGTGAAGTCAGCAAGTTTGAATGGGATAAGCATAATTAATTTAGGGAGAATTTGATGTATGTAACCATTATTTTAGCCAAAAACTAGTGAGAGCTTGACAGTGGAGAATATAATCTTTGTCTCCACAGGATTCTGATCTGGTTCCCAATTCCAGATATGGGTTCCCTTCCACTGAGCGGATCTTTTAGCCAATCAGAAAGCTGTTGGTTATCCACCAAGGCTGTGAGCCACTATTGCACTGGCGTGTACATCCTGTCAGGGTTTTGCTTCTGAGTAGCTTAGACCTCCAGTTGCTCAGCCTGTTGTTGGCCATTTTCCCCCAGTAGCTCATGTAGCGCTTTCAAGCACTAGCCCGGTCTAGTATTTTTAAAAATCAGTCTTCCTTCTGGTATTTTCTAAAACAACTTTAGAGTAAATGGTACCTAAATCTCTCTATGACAACTAAATGAATAAATTTTTTTTAACTAGTTTTCCTACTCTACCTTCAGAAAGAAACAAATATTACAAACAAAGTTAATATTCTAACACAGGGTGGGTTTTGGTGGTAGTAAGAATGTGTAACTAGAGATAAGCCCTTTATCATCCAGTTACTAGTATTTCCTGGGCTCGTAGAAGCAGGAAGCTGCTGCTGAGAAATGGCTTGCAGCCATCTTGGATGAGACTGGATCAGAAGCAGGTTCTAGTCCTACCAGGGAAGACAAGGTGGCTTTCTCTTTCTTTCTCCCTCTCATCTACTGTTTCAAATAATGTATTTTTTTTTTTAAAGTGGCAGAAATCAGCTAGATTCTGACCAGAGAACTGAGGATATACAGTTCTAATTTTGAGGGGAGATTTTTTTTTTTTTTTTTTTTTAGAATTCCCTCTCACCATTTGGTAATTAAGTGTATATTTTGTTTATTCATCCTGTGAGCTTAGTTTTAAAATACTTACTCTGTATTTGGCTTTATTCTCTGTACTTGACTTTATTCCTTATACCTAAGATAAAAGGTGTTTAGTGTGAGGAAGTCTGAAGATGAAGAAACATGTGTGAATCTCCCTTTTGTGGCATATTTCATTGTGGAGTGACATGGGCGCAATTCATATGGAAAATGTCTTTTGTGTATGTATATGGAGACTGTGTGCGTGATATGCAGTGTATGAACATGTATGTGCAGAGCAGTGTGTGCATGCAGAGATCAAAGGAAAATGTCAGGTGTCTTCTCATTGCCATCAGTGTGTTTCTTTCCTTGAGACTAGGCCTATTCCACACACCAGAGCTGCTGTTCATCAGCAGTGAGCACCAGTGATTCTGCAGTACCCGTTGCCCTCTCCCTCCCAGAGTGGGGTTACATAAATATATGACTGTACTGAGTTTCTTTGTCTGTCTTTCCTTTTTTTTTGGGGGGGGGGGTTGGTTTGGAGGTCGTGTCTCCCATTAGCCCAGGCTGACCAACCTGGAATTCACTGTGTAGTCACAGGGTGGGCTCAAACTCACTGTGATCATCCTACTTCTGCCTCCCAAGTGCTAGGATTAAAGGTGTGTACCACTATGCCCAGTTAGACATAGTATTTTAGCAGTTAAATAGAATTATATTTCCTTTGTCCTATCAGGCAGTTTCCTAAGCTTGTTTGTTAAAAGTGATAAGCTGCATTCCTATATTTTATACAAATAACTCCCCTTATAATTTTTATTCTAACTATGTTATCTTAGCTTTATCATGAAATTGAAATATGCTCAGGATTAAACTTTCTCATTTATTTTATATTTTGTGTTGTAATTGATGTTATTAATCAAATATGGAAATAATATTTTAACAGTTAAATGGAAAAACTTTTCCTCCTACTATCAGACATTTTCCTAAGCTTGCTTAATAATCTGCAAGGAACTTTCTTGTTTATTTTTCCAGGACTGTACAGTTGTAGAAAAAAGCTGGTCTGTGAGAATGATTAATTATCTAAATTAAGGCATTTATGTGTTTGTAAGAACTATATTAGAAAAGTCCTAGCTCTGGAGCCAGTAAAGAGTTTGATTTTTTCCTATTAGTAATAGTATCCAGTAGACGCAAAATAACACTTAATCCTAAATTGTACCTTAGAAACCTCTTCTTCTTCTTTTTCTTTTAGAAGAAATGAAATCAAGTCCTCCCACATGATCAATCCTAGTGGATCTTCTTTATGTAAGGCGATCTAGTCTCTGTCTGTAATCCAGGAGTTTAGTTTTCTAAAATGAACATGATGAACTTTTTAAAATTTTTTAGTACCTTTTGTCCATTGTAGGTATCTGGGACGGTTAATGAAACATTGATCTCTAAACACAGCAGTTCTGGAAGCTGTACCCTCAATATCTGTTCAAATCCAGCTGGTAGCAAATCATCTTCATGTGGGATTAATTTTGGAAAGGGAAAGATTTCCTTGGTTACTGTATGAGTAAGGTTAACCTTTTCTTCTTCTGTTTAACTCATGCTGTATGCACCAGCAGTCTCATGTCCCTGAATCTTTATTCTTAAACAAAGTACATGTGTCAAGGGAACCTGAAAATCACCATCCCTGTCTAGAGAAGAATTTAAAATTGAGTACAATTGTTAAAATATGGGATTCATGTTATGCTTATAAGGCAGGTATTCTTACAGAAAGTTTCCTTTTAAATGAAGTCTTGGCTAGGGTAATCTGAGCTAGGGATGGTAGTCTTGGGTATTTGAAAACTCTTTGTTCTTTGCCATAATTTAATGGATGGTTTCTTTGGTGCAGATTATACTTAGAAAATATTTGTTTTATTTTAAATGTATTTAAAGCCTATTAATTGGGCTTCTAGCTTCCAGTGACTATTGAATTTTGATGTTTTTCTTTTATGTGTTTATTCATCTTGCCATTTTGAGTCTTGATTTTTTTTTTTGTCTCCTGATCTGTTTTATCACTCAGAACCTTTAACTATCTCTTTTATTCCTATTCTAAACTGTTTATTTGATTGCTTCCATTAGGGTGTTGGAAACATGGGCATAGTTTGGTTGTCACAGTGCTTGGGGAGGAAGAAGGGAAGGTGCTTTTGCATTTGTTATCAGAGAACAGCAAAGTTAGTTTTCTTGGAATACAGTGAATAGGCTCAGCCAAATGTCAGTAATGTGAATGTCTTTGAAAATGTTGTGACCTTGAGGAAATGTTGGAATAATTATGACCTGCTTGTTGACTGATATATAACAAAAGAAACATCGTTCACCAAAGATAAATTGATGTGTTTGATAATTATATCACAGACATTCTTTGTGAAACAACAGAATAAAGTATAAATGATGTTAATTAATTTATTTTAAAAAAATTTTTGAGGTGAGTCCAACAGACTGCCTTTTTTTTTCTTTTCTTTTTCTTTTTTTAAAGGCATGTGCCACCATGCCTGGCCCATTTATTTTTATTTTTTATTTTATTTGAGAGAGAGAGAGAAAGAGGCAGAGAGAGAGAGAGGGAGGGAGAGAATGGGTATGCCAGGGCCTCTAGCCACTGCAAACAAACTCCCGACCTATGTGCCACCTTGTGCATTTGGCTTATGTGGATCTTGGGGAATCAAACCTGGGTCCTTTGGCTTAGTAGGCAAATACCTTAACCACTAAGCCATCTCTCAGCCCTTCCTCTTTTTTTATGTGAGAGTGAATGAGAGAATTGGTATGCCAGGGCCTCCAGCATCTGCATTCAAACTCCAGATGTGTGTACATGTGAAACCTTACATGCTTGTGTCACTGTGCGTTTGGCTTATATGGGACCTGGAGAGTCGAACATGAGTCCTTAGGCTTCACAAGCAAGTGCCTTAACCACTAAGCCATCTCTCCAGCCCAAAATGATGTTGAAATATAATAAAAATTACTGTGTGAAATACAGCCATTAGTATAATGATCTATTATATACAGTGATCTATTAGTATATATTTACCATGTTGTTGCTTTTGTTCCTGTGTTTTTAGGGCTGGTAATATTTTTGACACTTTTCTTCTGTATTTCCAAGTATTACCTGCCTTTACTTAATTGCTTTGATATAGCATAAAGTTCTTTTATTATGGTACGGTATCTGTAATACAAGCTGCAATTTCACTTTGAGAAAGCAGTTTTGCTGGTTAGACTGTGACTGGTTATGATAGCTGTGCTGTTCTGAATGAGAGTTGGACTCAGGAGAAGACAGTGAGGTGTACACTGGCCCAGTTCAATGACTTCCTAAGTTAGCAGTGTGCAGTGCTCTTTGGAAATTGCATAACTATATTGGAATAGTGTAGACATTCAGTAACAAAGACAAATGAGGTGGAACATAGTGCCTCTTGCCATTAATCCCAGTACTCTACAGGCTGGGACTGACGTAGCAGGATCACCATAAGTTACAGGTCACCCTGGCTAGAGTGAGATTTTTGCTCAAAACAACCAGAAAAGAAAAAAAAAGACACTTTTTTTTTCTTGGTTCATACTATTTCATTACTTTTCTAATCTAATTAAGTAGGAAAACTATTTATATTAGATGTAAAGAAAAGCAGACAAGTAAGATAGCAAGGTATGGAAATGTAATTGTTCAATAATATATTAGTGGGGCTGGTAGAGTGTTTGCCTAGTATGTATGAGGCCCCAGGTTCCTTCCTAGAATTGCCAAAAAAAAAAAAAAAAAAAAAAAGTGTTTTGGGGCTGAGGAGATAGCTCAGTGCTTTAAGGTGCTTCCTTGCAAAGCCTACTAGCCCAGGTTCAGTTCCCAATACACATGTAAACCCAGATTCAGAATGTTGCTAAAGTATCTAGCATTTGTCTGCAGCAGCATGAGAACCTGGCATGCACACACACACACGTGTGAATTAATAAAATCTTGTATTCATATAACAAGTAGACATTTTAGGATAATTGCTACTGATAATCTTTAGTTTGATAATTATAATGTACGTTTACCTTTCAGAATCCAAGTCTCAACCACTGCACCTTCATCAAGGACAACACAGAATGCCAACTACTGAGCAAAATGGAACTAAAGATGCTAATCAACCAAGACATCTTCCTCGAAATGATGCTAGGCAGCTAAGAAATGAAAAACCACCTCGTTTTCAAAGAGACCCCCAAAATTCAAAGACAGCTTTAGAAAACAGTGGATTACCTAGAAATAGAGGTTCTGAAAGACCAAGTAGTTCTTCAGGATCTGACATCTGGGCTGAGGAGAGAATTAGGTGTGATAGACCGTATTCTTCTAGATATGACAGGACGAAAGACACTTCATACCCTCTAAGTATTCAGCAGAGTGATGGTGCTTTTAAAAAGAGAGAGAACTCTATGCAAAGCAGATCAGGAAAAGGACCATCCTACACAGAGGCAAAAGAAAATCCACTTCCTCAAGATTCCATAGATTATAACAATCAAAAACGTGGGAAAAGAGAAAACCAAACAGGCAATCCTGGTCATTTTTATGACAGGAACTCACAGACAGTAAATAATGAAGCATTCAGTGGTGTCAGAATTGAAAAACATTTTAGTGTGAATACTGACTACCAGAACCCTGTCAGAAGTAGTAGTTTTATTGGTGTTCCAAATGGAGAGCTGGAAATAACACTGAAAGGAAGACGAGTAGGACCGATTAAACCAGCAGGACCTGTCACAGCAGTACCTTATGATGACAAAATATATTATAATAATGGGCCCAAAAGAAGATCTGGGCCAATTAAACCAGAAAAGATGATAGATTCATCCATTCCTTTCGAGTATACAAAAGTGTGGAAACCTGGAGATGAATGTTTTGCACTTTATTGGGAAGACAACAAGGTACAGATGCTTTAACATGTTCGGTACGAGTATTGCTGAATACTACACCTGATGGGATTTACAGAGAGGCAGTCACTTTGGGAATAAGTTCTATTCTATAATTATACCTATTTAAAGTCTTTAAGGAGATTTATAGCTATCTAATTGATACATGAAAAGTAAAATATTTAACATGTTTTGTGGATACCTAGGCAAAAATTTCCACAATATTTGGTTAAGTTAGGTTTAGTTTTAGCCTAAAATTGAGAAATGTACTGTGAAGGTTATTTAAGTTTAGTCCAGTTTCATTTCACTTGTCATTTGCTGAATTATAAATGTATATTTTTTGTTCTTGCTTGTTTTTACTGATTCACATGGAAAAAGAATGTTAAGTGGCACAAACGTATACAAAGTTTTATTTGAAGAGAATATGTACATTCAACCTACTTAGAAGAGTATATACGTTAATTCTTTATCTTGTAATAATTTATAATCATTAGACCAATAATTTAGACATTCTTTAGTTCTATATTATATGGTGGCTTAAAGGGGAAGAGCAGAGTTGTGGGGGAAAGGAGAAGACAAAAAGACGAGGAGGAGTGCAGTAGTTCAGGTAAGGGTCTAGTAGGAGCTCAGAGACAGTGCACTGTGAATAGCAAGGGGAAGAGACAGAGCCCTCTTGGGGAGGCTCGCTTTCTCTTCTGTGCAGCTGCTTCTGCCAATTCTCCAGTCCAAAGAGTTTGGCTCAAGTGTCACCTGTGGAAACAGGTTTGACCTGCTTCCTCCCTTCTCAATCAATGCTTTTTTCATTTTGTTACCACAATTTGTATATGTTTGTGTGTTTTTTCTGAATTAATAACTTTCCCCACCACAATACTAAATTCCTTGAAGACAGGACTACATCTGGTTTTCTTCTATAGCTCTGCTTTTCCCACAGGACAGAGGTTTCATAATGAATTATGTAATTTAGGAGGGGACACTTATGCAGGAAAAATAGTGTGGCTAGAGGACTAGAGATTTAGCAAAAATAGATGTAAGAGTTATACAATGAGGATTTTCAGTAGATTTGGGGTCATGCCAAAAAGAAAAAACAACTATGTGATAAATATTTCCTAGTTACAGGCATGCCCATGAGAATGTGTGGTTAAAGGGAGAGGTAGAAGGATGGGGAGATGGCTCAGTGGTTATAGGCACTTGCTTGTAAAGCCTGATGGCCCAGGTTTGGTTCCCGAGTACCCACATAAAACCAGATGCACCAAGTGGTACATGCATGGGGAGTTTATTTGCAGTGGCAAGAGACCTTGACATGCCCATTAACATTCATTCATTCATTCTGTCTTTCTCTGCTTGAAAATAAATAAATATTTTTTTTTTAAAGTGAGTGGTAGAATTAAGGTATCTGAAGATTTCAAGGAGCTGAAATTCAGTTAAAGGAGTTTGGAAGGATTTGTTATAAGGACACTTTCAGACTTGGGGTGTGGGGCCAGGCCCTGATGTGTTCAGAGGATGATGAGGTATTAACAAGGTACTAGTTGTTACATGAGAATAGCAACAAGGGGCTGGAGAAATGACTTAGCAGTTTAAGGTGCTTGCTTGCAAAACCTGATGGCCTGAGTTCGATTCCCCAGTACCCACATAAAGCCAGATGAACAAACTGGTGTATGCGTCTGGAGTTCATTTGCAGTGGCAGAAAGACCTTGCATGCCCATATTTACTCTCACTGTGTTTCACATAAATAAAATATTTTAAAATACAGGTAGCAAAAATAGCAAAAAGGAGGAAACAGAGTCAAAAAGCAAGATGGAATTAACTTCCAATTTTTTTATATGAACTGGGAATATTCATTTAGAAATAGAATTTCTGGCTATTAAATCTTTCATCAAGGATAAAACACTGTCTTTTTGAAAAGCCGCCTCAGGAATGCTGTCTGACTGGCTGGAACTGTGCTGCTGCCTGTTTAAGCAGGTCTGGGAGCAGATGCAGGTGTCCTCATGATGTAGATGCTTCAGACCACTGACTCCAAAGTCAAAGAAAGCCTGGTTTGGATAGCAAGGAATTCCTTTCCCACATTTTAGAGGCAAGAAGAGTGCAGGGGTTGTAAATCAGTCTTATACCTTTGACAAATGGCCACTGTGTCCAGTGCTTTTGTGCAAAGTTAGGAAGAACATCTCTGTATTGGGTGCCATAAGGTTGTTGTGAGTTGACCTGGACAGTAGCCAGCAAAGTAAGAGACTAGAGTTCAAAAGGTTTTGTTTAGGCTTTCCACTGAAATTCCATGATGATTGTATCCCAACTAGTAAAAACAGCCTTACCACAGTCAACCCTTACAAAGACTAAAAATCAACCTTCTTTAGAAGCAAGGATATCTCCATGGTACTCTGTCTGCTTGCCAGAGGAGCACAGATGAATGGTTGACCAGAAAGAAATGAACCAACCGAGTAGGAAAAACCTACCTGTGTTCAGAGAATTGCACATGGCAGACAAGTTTGCTCAGCAGATACTAATAAGTATTGACCAAACCATAACCAAGTAGCTCCTAAGTGCCAGATTATGGATATATAAAAGAGTTCTGGGGCTGGAGAGATGGCTTAGCAGTTAAGGCGCCTGCCTCCTAAGCCTAAAGAACACCGGTTCCAATCTCCAGGTCCCACGTTTAGCCAGATGCAAACTGACGCAAGGGCACAATGCCGCACTTGACCACAAGAGGGCGCACACAACTGGATTTTGTTTGCAGCAGCTGAGAGGCTGTTGGCGTGCCCATCTCTATCTCTCTTCCTCTCCCTCTGTCTCTCTCTGTGTCTCTCTCCAATAAATAAATAAATAAATAAATAAATAAATAAATAAATAAATTTTTAAAAAGGCACTAAGAAGGGGGAGGCTGTGTGTTTTTAAAAAAATAAATAAATGAAAGAGTTCTGGCTATGTCTACTGTGACCCAAGTGCCTCCCAGTACTTGAAAAAAAATTGGGGGGTGGGGTTCAAGGTAGGATTTCACTCTAGCCCACACTGTATTGTCCCAGGCTGGCCTCCAACCCCCTGTCATCCTTCTACCTCTCTGCCTTCTGAGTGCTGAAATTAAAGATGGGCACTATCACACCTGGCTTGATAATTTTTTTAATTTTATTTAATTTTTAAGGTTTTTTATTATTATTATTTGAGAGAGAGAGACAGACAGAATAGGTGTGCCAGGGCCTCCAGCCACTGCAAACACATGCACTACCTTGATCATATGGCTTATGTGGATCTTGGGGAATGGAACCAGGGTCCTTTGGCTTTGCAAGCAAATACCTTAACTGCTAAGTCATCCAGCTTGATAAAATTTTTAATAAAACTTTAATCTTAATTGTAATTGTCTATGAAAATCAGTGGTACTGAATCTGTTACCCATATTGAAGATATTTAAAGCAATGTCAAAAGCATCTAAAACATAGTACTTAGTACTACATACTTTTGTGCTATTACTGTATTCTTAGTGGGTGATCTCACATGGCTAGTTTGATTTATGCCACTGAAGATCCTTTTAGTTTAGAATGAGAGTCTTTGGACTCTAGGTTACACTACTAAGTACTGGAAATAAATTAAGCAATCAATATTCTCTCTGTGGAAGAGATGGAACTATTTGCCTCCTGAAGCCACATATTGTTAAGAGGTAGCTTTTAAATGTTTTATCAAGAGTAAGCAACTTGTCAATTTCTTTTTTCTAGAATAAAGGTAGAAATTTAAGGCAAGGAACCAAATATGACTGTCATTAACACTATCTTAATTACATTGTAATGAAAGCTTGGAGTTGTTCAGTTACATATGTTGCCCTTTCTCTGGCATTTTGTCCATGGAAGAAATGAGAGTTGAGGGCAGTTTTTCCTCATCCCTCTACACTACAAAACAAATCCCTGCCTTTTTTCTCTCAACTGGGTTATTATAAAACCCCGACAATTGGTTTCCTTGCCTCCGACCTTATTCCTCTTAAATTTGTCATTGCTGCTGCCGCCACTATGATCCTGGTCATAGACCATGTTATTCTTCCTACTTAAAATCTGTCACCTATAGATGAAGGACTCTCAAGTATGCAGACAGACCCTCCCGTATCTGACCTTTCTTTACTGACTCTGACTAATTTGTTGTTGGTTCAGTGGTCATCTCCCATCAAAATATAGTTAACTTAAAACTGATTACAGTTTCCTATGCAGTTTCATGTGTCTGTAACTGACTTCCCGTGGGACATCTTTATCAGCTTTTTACTTGGCATAACACTAACATTCACTGAATCCATTGTGCACACTTCAGGAAACTTCTGGGCTCCTCAGCTTTATTCAGTGCTACAGCTCAGTTACAGTTCTCTCCACGGTGTGCACAAGTTAGTTTTCAGTTTTAATAGATATTTTTATTTATGTATTTGCAAGCAGAGAGGAAGATGGGAGGGAGAGAGAGAGAGGAGAGGGGAGGGAGGGGGAGGGAGGGAGGAAGGAAGGAAGGAAGGAAGGAAGGAAGGAAGGAAGGAAGGAAGGAAGGAAGGAAGGAAGGAAGGAAGGGAGGAAAAAGAAAATGGGAATGCCAGGACCTCAAACTGCATACAGACTACAGGTGCATGCATCACTTTGTGCATCTGTCTTTATGTAGCTACTGGGGAATTGAGTTAGGGTTGGTAGTTTGCAAGCAAGCTCCCTTAACCACTGAGCCATCTTCCTAGCCCAGAAGTTATTTTTACACAAGGATCATTTTTATTAAACTGTAGAGGGCTTTTTTTCCCCCCTTTGGTTTTTCGAGGTAGGGTCTCACCTAGCCTAGCCTAGGCTGACCTGGAATTCCCTATGTAGTCTCAGGGCAGTCTTGAACTCTTAGTGATCCTCATACCTCTGCCTCCCGAGTGCTGGGATTAAAGGCGTGCACCACCATGCCTGGCTTTTTTTCTTTTAAGGTTTTAAATAATATGTAGTTTTATTTTGGACTGAGTTTCTATAAAAAATAATTTTATTTATTTGTTATCAGAGAGGGGTTTCTTCAATAAGGCTTTTAGATTTTGTTTATTATAAGTTTGATTTTATTAAAAAAAAAAAAAAAAAAAAAAAAAAGACCTGACTTCTGTGTCATTTTTGGTTTGTTTGGCTATATTTTGTATTTTCAGGGTGGTCTCAAAGTGAAGATGTAAACCAAACAACTGTTGTATTATACTCTTTCAGTAACCCTGTAGAATTACAAGAAATAAAGGCTAACCTCTGAGTTCTTAGGGCATAAGCCTGTTTTCCAAGCATATACTATGACTGTTGAACTTACTTAAATTGGCATAATTTGAGAAGACTGGAGTTAAAGCATTGCTCAAAATAATTCATAGAACATAATACCGTGAGGCCTAAAAATAAATAAAAAGAGAAAATTTATACCAAAGCCTTATGATAACAAATAATTCTGCCATGGAGCTCTAAACTTGATAGCATCTAGACTTGGGGAAAAAAGCATCATGAATTTATTTAATACTTTGTAACATAAAATGTACTAGTTGATAGCTAAATATATGAGTTAGAAGTAAGCTCAATCCCGCTATACTTGAAATAGCCTGTCTGTTAGAGGAATCTAGGGAATATGAAATTTGTTCTCTTTAGCATTTCCTCATTCTGATGATCTAATGAAGAAATACTGTTGGAATACATAATACCCCTGCAGGCAACATTGAACATCATATTTAAAACTGCTTTTTGCTTCCTCAGTTTTACCGAGCAGAAGTTGAAGCCCTCCACTCTTCTGGTATGACAGCAGTTGTTAAGTTCATTGACTATGGAAACTATGAAGAGGTGCTACTAAGTAATATGAAGCCCATTCAAACAGAGGCATGGGTATGTGATTCAAATTCTGTACAAAGGCTACTTTGAAGAAAATCTGTAGCTCTAAAAGATTAGTCATAATCATATTAAATTTACAAATAAAAAATATTCCAAATTTGTCTAAAAATAGCTACTCCAATTTAATGATTATATTTAACAAAAATAAAAATGAATGCACTGAAATTACTTTGATTGCATAATGTGTTCTTCTTATGGTTTGGAAATAGGTACTCTTATCTACATATTTGCTAAAAAATTGTATGTGTAAAATGTGTTTTTATTCATATTTTGTTCTCCAGATTAGTACTTTAAATTTGATTAAATTATGTCGAGCAGTTAACAAATTTAAATCACTTTTTATTTAGTTACCTATAAAATTAAGAAAAACACCTTAAATTATAAGTTCATATTTTATTTACCCCACAAATATTTTTAAGCACATGTATATAGACTGAGTACCTATAAATATCCATTTAGTAATTATTTGATTAGTTTTATTGCCAATTGTTTATCAAAGCTGTGTAATAACTTTTGATGATATACTTTTGAATTTATTGGTCCCATAGAGTCCATTTATTATAGGACTTCAGTAGCTTTATATAGATTATCAGTCATCTTTAGGCAAAAACAAATATGTACGAAGAAGTAGCTATGCAATTATTTTTTCATTAATTTGTTAATTAATTAAGCTGTTAATAAACTTATTATATATCTAATTTGTTACCATTTCCCTAAAGTATCAAAATATGTCATAAAATATATCCTCCAGCTGGTAGTCTTTATCCTTGAAGCCATACATTATTTTGTTATTTGCTGCTTTTAGATTTGGTCTCTTGAGTTTTTTGTGTTATACCTTCTCTGGTGAGCCACTGTCAACCATGAATAAAGCAACCACACAGACCCACAGTAGCACTCATGTGTGGGGCCATGGCTTTTTGGGCTTGCCTTTGTAATTCCAGAAAAATTATTCTTTTCTGCGATAATTTTTTATATCATATTTTACTATAAAAAGACTATTTCTCTCATCTTTTTTCTGGAAGACTGAAATACCATCAGTTTCTAATTAATTTTTTTTTTTTTTCTTGCACAAACTTGTTTTAACTTTATTTTCACTCTTAATGTCATAAGATGGCTGTTTCTATTGTCCCTTTTAATTGTTTACCGAATCTATATTTCTAGAACTTGAATCCTAACTTGCTATTCATTATATGCTTCCAGTTGGTTGTAGCCATAGCTGTCAAAATCAAAGTAGAATTTTTTTTTTTTTTTTTTTTTTTTTTTTTTTTTTGGTTTTTGCGAGGTAGGGTCTCACTCTGGTCCAGGCTGACCTGGAATTAACTATGTAGTCTCAGGGTGGCCTCGAACTCTCAGCGATCCTCCTACCTCTGCCTCCCGAGTGCTGGGATTAAAGGCGTGCGCCACCATGCCCGGCAAGAATTTTTTTTAAGGCAATTTTTCACATAACTCAGAGGGATGATCTTGAACTCTTGATCCTCCTGCCTCCATCTCTCAAGTGCTGGTATTACAAGCATGTGCCACTGTGGTCTGCTTCAAAGTAGAATTCTACATTATTTAGTTTTATGTTTTTAGACGTCATGGTAAGGGATTAATGTTACTTGTTTCTCCTAAAAGAAAAATACAGTTTTCTTCCTTTCTATCTCCTTCCTTTTGGTATTTTAGAGAGAAGTGATGAGTGCTTTGTTGTCCCTTCCTACAGCTCTTCCTTTAGAGGTGTCAGGTCCCAAAGTGATCATATTCAGTCTACCACTGTGACTTCCTTTGTTCCCTGTCCTTCATTTTGGTCTATGTAAAGGAAGCTGGACAGTAAACTTCCCTGATGTCATTGCTCTTTTGGTGACTCTGATCCAGACCACACTATATACTCTGCTACTTTGTGCATTCTTATCTCTGCCTTATTATTTTCCTACACTTAAGTCATGTTTTCAATAAATACCAATAATAAGATGCTTAAAATAATTTTTAGAAGCAGAGTAGAATCATGAAATCTTTGAATACTTTAGCATTTCTTTTCTTTTGTGTAGAGATGATCAAGTATTTTTAATGTTTTATGATTTTGTATGAATCAATATATCATTTTTGGTCATAGGCATCATTAGTAAGGAAAAGATCAGCCATTCTTCCTTGTCTGCATGCATAGTTACTTGAGAGAACTATCTCCTTGAAAGAGAGGCCGGCAGCTAAACACTTCCTCATGTGTAAACATATATCTGTATGGCTGCATATATACATGTAAAGTCATTGTAGAAATTCAACCTTTGCAGATGTCAGTCAGTACAAGTAATGCAGGGTTAGTGTAGAGTTCTCTGAGAGCATTAATGTTGCAGTCTCTAAGCACCTTTTCTTTCTGTCATTTGGGACTGCAACAAGGTTAAGTTAATCAAAACTATAGATTATAAGAAATAAAATATTCACTGTACCAATAGGAAGGTAACTCTAGTTGATTCAATTACACTAGAAAAATTAAAGGGCTGCAAAGATGCAGGGAAGTTGTTAGAAGCCTTAACACAATTATTTATTTACAGTAAGGATTATGGAATTTTTAGTTTTTTTTAATTCTTGCACTACATAGGTGCATTACTTTCATTGTGAAATAGTAATGTATATTTTATTATGGTTCATGTTTGTTATTGTACATTGGAAAACCTCTTAAGTTTTCCAAAAAAAATTACAGTAATCAATAACTGAAGATTTTTCTCAAATAATATGCAGAACAACTTTAAAAAGCCTGCCTATAAACCAAAAGGCTTTAGAAAAATCAGCTGCTTGTCTTACTTCTCAAAGATGTAAGGATGAATCTCTAAAAGGCATGAAATATTAAAGACTTAATGACTATGTAATAGTCTGTTGTATTGAAAATGAAAATAAAAATTACATTAATAATTTAAGTGTTAATGTTTTTCTTACAAAGTTTAGGAATTATTTACCTTATATCTGTTGGTAGCCAAATATTTCCCATTTGGATATACTGTTTATACTTCCCGAACACACTCAGGGATCACATTTTTAGATGGTCAAAATATATGGTCTGATTATGATTAAATACCTTATTTCCTCAAAAATTATTTATATTAAACTTTATTGCTGAGTTACACTTGTATGTTTGCTGTTATTCTAGCTAGATTTCACCTGGCTCTTTTCACTACTGTTAAGATATACTGTTTTAATTTTCGTGTCTATGTTATATTGAATTTTCTAATTATAATGTGTAATGTTAGATTTACAGTTCATTATGAACTGGATAAATGCTATAGTTTTATCTGGTTTTCCATTTTTAAAGAATGGGTTCTTGGACTATTGTAGAGTTTCCCTTATTTTAGCAAATCAATGCAACATTATGGGTATATAAATAGAAAAAATATGTATTTCTCACTACTTTTTGAGAAGATATTAGGGGTAAGAAAACTTGCTATTTGTGTCACCTGCAGACACTTTCCTTACTGGTTCCTATAAACTCCTAGCTAGTACTAAGAAAGATACACAGACAATTTGCAAATCCTATAAAATACCTTGACACTGCTGTTCAGACATGTTTTTTTTTTTTTTTTCTTTTCCTGGTGTTAGTTCTGAATTTCTCCCCCAAACTTGGGAAGGCATTGTTGGCTTCTATTAAGTATATTTGGGGCCTGAAGTCTATATTGAGTACAAGAAATGTTTTAGAACTATAGCTACCCAAACTTTCTTTTCTTTTTAATATAAATTTTATAAAAACTTATTTAAATTTTTTTCTTAGTATTAGGACATGATCACTTTCTAGCTGCTGTTCTAACTAGAAATTTATGATGGTGTAGATAGTGGTTAGCTCTAGGACCTTCCATGTATATGATCTTAGGTAGTAGTTCTGGAAATTGACAGGTAGATTGTTACTGTCTTTCACATCATCATACTATTTTGTGTTTTTCGGTGGGGTTATTTAGTCAGCCAATATTCCTTGCACATCTTCTAGATGCTAGACTATATTTAAGGGATGACGATTTTTCCATATATATATATTTCCTCATAAAACTAATTGTTTCCATTACAAGAAATAACCTTAAATATGAGTCTTTGTTCTTAACATCTCCAAATTTTGTAATGAAATACTAGTAGAGAAAATTATTTGCTGAAGTTTTACTTAAAATAATGTAAAGGTCTTTATTTTACTCCATTTCAGTTTAATGACAAAATTGTTGTGGAAGATAATGTAATAAAAATCTATTTTTAAATTCTTTTGTAATATGTCTATTGTTTTTAATTTATTTTTTAAATTCAGGGTTTATGGTGTTACCTAAACTGGCCTTGAATTCCAAGCATAAGTGATTCTTCTTGAATCAGCTACCTGAGTAGCTGGAAGTACACATATGGTTCATTGAACTGGCTTGATTCTCCATTTGAAAAGTAAAATTTAACCCTAGTTGGTGGCACATGACAGTAATCATAGTATTCAGGAGGCTAAGACAGAAGAATCACAAGTTCAAGTCTACCCAGAGTAACTTACTCCAGAATAACCTTAGCTATATGAGACCCTATCTCAGGTTTTAGTTATGAAGTAACTTTGCAGTTTTTTACTTTAAATGATGACATCCTGGGAAACACATTTGAAAGCTATCCTTTCAAATTCACATAGCATTCATAAAAGCCACTAATAAAAATATGAAAAGAAACATAATAAAAATACCGCTTAACCTATTTAATGAGAAGAGGAATAAAGGTAATATATATAAGTTAATGCATTAAAAATGAATCCTAAATGTATTAGAGCAAAGTTATGTTAGCAATTTTAATGGCATAGTGATAAAATTAGGTATATTTAATTTGTACTTGTTATTAAAGTTCATAGTACATATTAAAATGAGGACAATTGTTATAGAAACTATTAACTTCACAGGAAGATTAGAATTACATAACAGTGAGGTTCTGCCAATTAGAATTAAGAAAAGGCCCAGGCACCTATTTGATCACAGTCCAGATTTGTTATTTTTGCTGATGAATTCTTAAATAAATTAGTGCATACAATTTAATCAGTCTTAAATTTCTGTGCTAAGTGCATAATTTGATTAGGTCACTGAAAAAATGTTTTCTTCCACCATATGTATTTTGGGAAACTTCTATACTTATCACATGGACGGTGTCCATTTTATTTTGCAGCATAAATACAGAGTAAGTCAGAAGCAAACTGTATGAATGATTTGAACATACTTCCAAATTATGAGCCACCAAACGTAATGATTCTGCACTTCTTTTGTCCATATTTTTCATTGTTGTTGTTATTTTGCAAGGTAGGAACTCACTCTTTATTCCCAGGCCGGCCTCAAATTCACAACAATCCTCCTATGTCTGCCTCCCCTCGTGCTGGGATTAATGGCATGCACCATTGTGTCCACCTCTTTTTTTTTTTTACATTTTTAATCAATTTTTATGATACTAGGAATTGAACTAAGGCCTTGTGCGTGCTAAAAAGCATGTATTCTACCACTGAACTAAAAACCTGCAGTCTTAGAAGTTTCTTTATACTAAATTTGATTGTATTAGACGTGCTTTATTTCTTCATCTATTACCGGGCATCTTGTGACTCCTTTAGGAGGTTGTGGATTATACATAAGTGTTTATTGGATATATGAAAGCTGCTCACATGGAGAAATTCTTTCATAGATGTACTGCAGTGAAGGAGAGATCACTCATTCATAAGTATACTTCAGATGCACAAACAAGTCTGCCACCTTAAAAATTGTTCCTCTAACTCTGTGACAGCTGAATCTAATGGAATTATGAATATCTTGAAATTTAGTTTTGACCTAGTTATAATGTTCCATAGAAATATTCTATTTCATCATTTAAGTTAATGCTAAGAGTAATATGCTCTATTAAGGGTCTATAAAAATATGGTTAATTTTTGATACTTCATACTATATTATGATCTCTTTACACTACATATAAAAATCTTTTAAAATACTTTCAAATTTTTCTTTACAGAACAAGTGAAGTTTATGTTATTATTTTATGTTTGTTTTTCTGAAGGTGAAATAACTCCTAAAGTAAAATAATATGGCAAGGAATATTTGTAAGACATGATGTCTTTATTTTAAGGTTATTTTATTCCTCAGATTTTTTCCTACCTTAATTAGAGTTTATAAATCAATTTAAGTGTGAAGTTATTTAAATATTTATATCATGTATCAAACTAGCAACTTAAAAGTTGACATACTCTTTTTGTAATGCATGCACTATACTAGAGATTATACTTAGTCATTTTTTTCTTCACCTTCCCTGTATTAATGGCAGCCTAAAGTAAGGACTTATTTAAGGAGTAAACTCAATATGCTTTACCCTTATGCTGAATATGACATAATTTTGATTTTTTTTCTTCAGAATCATCTCAGTAGGGCATCTTAAATGAGAGTTCTGGCAGTAGGAGTTTGGAGTTGCTAGTCCCTTATTTTCTTCTTTTATACTTGAGTCAGTAAGCATAGGGCTTGTTCTGTCTGCATGGACATAATATCTTTCACTTTACTTACAGGAACGTCTTAAACCATAATTTAGACTTACTGAATTTACCACTCTTGCAAATGTCTGTAGAACACTTTCTAATTTGCTCATTACCTTGGAAATAAAATAGTAAATGAATCTGCAGGATATTTTTGTTTTCCTTTTATTTTTGTGTTCCCAATGAAGTCAATTTTATATTGGGCCTGTGCCTTGACAATATAAATATCAGTATATTTTAAAGATTTTTATAAACTGAAAGAGGCATTCTACTTCAATAGAAGAAAATACAGTCCTTGTTTCAGGTGAATTTCTGAGTGTGTTTCATCTGCATCTGTAATATTAGAAATTAATGTTGATCAGTGTACAGAGCCCCTGTTCCCTTTCAATTGGAATTCCCCAGTGAAGTTCTCTTTCCTGCAGTCAGTGATGTTGAACCTTGACAATGTTGTGGTGAAAGTGGCTTATGTTGTGCATATTTGATTTCATACAATAATGAGTTATCAGTTATCATTCTTTTTAAATTTTATGTGGTTTTCTGTGTTTTTCTACCTAATGCTATGTACATATTTACCATAATTCCCTTCCTTATTAGTCATCTTTGTTTTTCTTCTGTTCCTTATTATGCCTATTTAGGATTTGTTAAAACTTATTTTTAAAAACCTCTAGTGGTGATGTCTTTTAATATAAATTATTTTGTGTTTTTCGGTGGGGTTATTTAGTCAGCCAATATTCCTTGCACGTCTTCTAGATGCTAGACTATATTTAAGGGATGACGATTTTTCCATATATATATATTTCCTCATAAAACTAATTGTTTCCATTACAAGAAATAACCTTAAATATGAGTCTTTGTTCTTAACCTCTCCAAATTTTGTAATGAAATACTAGTAGAGAAAATTATTTGCTGAAGTTTTACTTAAAATAATGTAAAGGTCTTTATTTTACTCCATTTCAGTTTAATGACAAAATTGTTGTGGAAGATAATGTAATAAAAATCTATTTTTAAAATTCTTTGTAATATGTCTATTGTTTTTAATTTATTTTTTAAATTCAGGGTTTATGGTGTTACCCAAACTGGCCTTGAATTCCAAGCATAAGTGATTCTCTTGAATCAGCTACCTGAGTAGCTGGAAGTACACATATGGTTCATTGGAACTGGCTTGATTCTCCATTTGAAAAGTAAAATTTAACCCTAGTTGGTGGCACATGACAGTAATCATAGTATTCAGGAGGCTAAGACAGAAGAATCACAAGTTCAAGTCTACCCAGAGTAACTTACTCCAGAATAACCTTAGCTATATGAGACCCTATCTCAGGTTTTAGTTATGAAGTAACTTTGCAGTTTTTTACTTTAAATGATGACATCCTGGGAAACACATTTGAAAGCTATCCTTTCAAATTCACATAGCATTCATAAAAAGCCACTAATAAAAATATGAAAAAGAAACATAATAAAAATACCGCTAACCTATTTAATGAGAAGAGGAATAAAGGTAATATATATAAGTTAATGCATTAAAAATGAATCCTAAATGTATTAGAGCAAAGTTATGTTAGCAATTTTAATGGCATAGTGATAAAATTAGGTATATTTAATTTGTACTTGTTATTAAAGTTCATAGTACATATTAAAATGAGGACAATTGTTATAGAAACTATTAACTTCACAGGAAGATTAGAATTACATAACAGTGAGGTTCTGCCAATTAGAATTAAGAAAAGGCCCAGGCACCTATTTGATCACAGTCCAGATTTGTTATTTTTGCTGATGAGTTCTTAAATAAATTAGTGCATACAATTTAATCAGTCTTAAATTTCTGTGCTAAGTGCATAATTTGATTAGGTCACTGAAAAAAAATGTTTTCTTCCACCATATGTATTTTGGGAAACTTCTATACTTATCACATGGACGGTGTCCATTTTATTTTGCAGCATAAATACAGAGTAAGTCAGAAGCAAACTGTATGAATGATTTGAACATACTTCCAAATTATGAGCCACCAAACGTAAGGATTCTGCACTTCTTTTTGTCCACATATTTTTCATTGTTGTTGTTATTTTGCAAGGTAGGAACTCACTCTTTATTCCCAGGCCGGCCTCAAATTCACAACAATCCTCCTATGTCTGCCTCCCCTCGTGCTGGGATTAAGGGCATGCACCATTGTGCCCACCTCTTTTTTTTTTTACATTTTTAATCAATTTTTATGATACTAGGAATTGAACTAAGGCCTTGTGCGTGCTAAAAAGCATGTATTCTACCACTGAACTAAAAACCTGCAGTCTTAGAAGTTTCTTTATACTAAATTTGATTGTATTAGACGTGCTTTATTTCTTCATCTATTACCGGGCATCTTGTGACTCCTTTAGGAGGTTGTGGATTATACATAAGTGTTTATTGGATATATGAAAGCTGCTCACATGGAGAAATTCTTTCATAGATGTACTGCAGTGAAGGAGAGATCACTCATTCATAAGTATACTTCAGATGCACAAACAAGTCTGCCACCTTAAAAATTGTTCCTCTAACTCTGTGACAGCTGAATCTAATGGAATTATGAATATCTTGAAATTTAGTTTTGACCTAGTTATAATGTTCC
The DNA here is from genome assembly GCA_036365145.1 of Orientallactaga sibirica. Taxonomy (NCBI): domain Eukaryota; kingdom Metazoa; phylum Chordata; class Mammalia; order Rodentia; family Dipodidae; genus Orientallactaga; species Orientallactaga sibirica. The sequence continues at coordinate 1,828,280 of JAEOAD010000024.1, forward strand.
ATAGAAATATTCTATTTCATCATTTAAGTTAATGCTAAGAGTAATATGCTATATTAAGGGTCTATAAAAATATGGTTAATTTTTGATACTTCATACTATATTATGATCTCTTTACATATAAAAATCTTTTAAAATACTTTCAAATTTTTCTTTTACAGAACAAGTGAAGTTTATGTTATTATTTTATGTTTGTTTTTCTGAAGGTGAAATAACTCCTAAAGTAAAATAATATGGCAAGGAATATTTGTAAGACATGATGTCTTTATTTTAAGGTTATTTTATTCCTCAGATTTTTTTCCTACCTTAATTAGAGTTTATAAATCAATTTAAGTGTGAAGTTATTTAAATATTTATATCATGTATCAAACTAGCAACTTAAAAGTTGACATACTCTTTTTGTACGCATGCACTATACTAGGAGATTATACTTAGTCATTTTTCTTCACCTTCCCTGTATTAATGGCAGCCTAAAGTAAGGACTTATTTAAGGAGTAAACTCAATATGCTTTACCCTTATGCTGAATATGACATAATTTTGATTTTTTTTCTTCAGAATCATCTCAGTAGGGCATCTTAAATGAGAGTTCTGGCAGTAGGAGTTTGGAGTTGCTAGTCCCTTATTTTCTTCTTTTATACTTGAGTCAGTAAGCATAGGGCTTGTTCTGTCTGCATGGACATAATATCTTTCACTTTACTTACAGGAACGTCTTAAACCATAATTTAGACTTACTGAATTTACCACTCTTGCAAATGTCTGTAGAACACTTTCTAATTTGCTCATTACCTTGGAAATAAAATAGTAAATGAATCTGCAGGATATTTTTGTTTTCCTTTTATTTTTGTGTTCCCAATGAAGTCAATTTTATATTGGGCCTGTGCCTTGACAATATAAATATCAGTATATTTTAAAGATTTTTATAAACTGAAAGAGGCATTCTACTTCAATAGAAGAAAATACAGTCCTTGTTTCAGGTGAATTTCTGAGTGTGTTTCATCTGCATCTGTAATATTAGAAATTAATGTTGATCAGTGTACAGAGCCCCTGTTCCCTTTCAATTGGAATTCCCCAGTGAAGTTCTCTTTCCTGCAGTCAGTGATGTTGAACCTTGACAATGTTGTGGTGAAAGTGGCTTATGTTGTGCATATTTGATTTCATACAATAATGAGTTATCAGTTATCATTCTTTTTAAATTTTATGTGGTTTTCTGTGTTTTTCTACCTAATGCTATGTACATATTTACCATAATTCCCTTCCTTATTAGTCATCTTTGTTTTTCTTCTGTTCCTTATTATGCCTATTTAGGATTTGTTAAAACTTATTTTTAAAAAACCTCTAGTGGTGATGTCTTTTAATATAAATTTACCACCCTTCTTACTAATTATAACTTCCTGGATTTTACTGGATCTTGCTGTCTACTCTATAATCATGCATACTAGTTTTAGTCATCATACCAGCAGTTGATCTGTTTGATCTTGTGAGAATTGGTTTGGTGTTAAAAACTTTCCAGTTCCATGAAACTTGGGAACTACTGGCAAGAGTTTACCTTGGCCTGAAATAACTCCCTTAGTGGCCTGTCACTGACTTGAGCTCCACTCAGAAGGGAAAGGAAGTACTACAACAGTGAGTACATCAGTACATTGTATCTGCCTTTACAAATGACACATAATAAGCATAAACATGATGAAGGGCTTCTGGATAAGCACCTTAGAGCATTGTAAGAAAGCAAATGTAATTGTTATATATATATTTCTTTATGTCTAACCCATCTAGTTTTTGTAAATGTGTTGTGAGGCCATGAGTGAGTTCTATTTAATGGCTAGAGAAATTTGGAAAACACCAGGTTAAAACAAGTATACTTTTATATAACAGAAATTCCTTGAATTCATAACAAATTACTAAGCACTTTTAAGTATCCAAGAAGCAGAGTTATTTGCTCATGGAACTTCTACTTTCCTCCTGTATAAATCCTGCTACTATAGAAAGCATCTGAAGGAGATGCTTGGGAAGCATCTGAACTATTTTCTTAGCTTGCTTGCAGATTTCCCATTTATAAAATAGGTAAAGATTTTCCTTTAATGTGCATTATGTAAGATTTTCCAAACCTTTATAAAGACTTAAGTGTATAAAAATTTCTCTTCCAACATTCCAAGACTTTTTTGTGAATACAGTTTATATTCCTAAGATTTTATGACCCTTTTATGTTCTTATGTTATTAGTAATAGGATTTATTGCATAGGATACTTTATATGTAATTATTGATGATTCATTGATCTTTTAATTTAATTTTATCCTATTCTAGATGCTTTAAAATTTTTTTCGGAAATTCTTAACCAAATTGCTCACATGATATTTATATGTTCTAGCTTTATTTATATGTTGTATGCTTTATTAATCTAGTCTGAGATAGAATTTGAAGCTCTTCCCACCCACCCCTTTTAGTGTCAAAGCAAGTTAATTCAGTTGGATTTATGAGCATTCCTAAAGGAGAAGAGGACTCTTAAAAGATGAGAATTTCTGTTTTATATTCACATTTGTTTTTTTCTTTGAATGGTAGGTTAGTGTATTTTTTTTTCACAAGCCTTCATGTAATTGTGACTGGTTATAAGGTTGATGTTCTAAGCCTTGTAGGAAAGAAGCACATGCCTCCTCTTCTGCCCAGGACTGCCGTCTTTATCTTCCTGGTACCATCCATTAAATCAGTTAACGTAAAATCTAATTCCAGAGTTTACTTGAGAAATATGGCATGTGTTGGGAGTGGGGGAAGAATCTGATTTTAAGAAATAGAATCTTTCCAGGCACTTAATGAGGGAAGAATTTACTGTTTATAGAAATACAAAAGAACTGCATAAATAATCTGTGAATGGGTACTATAAATGCCTTCTCTTCTAAAAGATGTTGGTATCAGAATTTTAAGTAAGTATAAAAACTTGGTTATATTTAAAACAGAAGGCCATCATTAATCATTTGTTCAGCATTTAATATAGTTCTGGTGACCTTCATTACCTGAAGCGTCCTTGCTAGATATGAAGCCCAACAATCCCAGCACATGATAGTTTTTACCAAATTCTCCTTGACTACCAAACCTTCGGCGGAGAGTAGATTGGCTTACATGTAGATTGAAAGCATCTAAGAGAAATGGGAGATGTATTTTCTTCCCCTCAGTAGTTACCTGGGTAAATATTGGCAAGGCCTTCAGGCTGAAATGGTACCAGATTGGGAACTATTGCTGGTTTGAAGAAAGTAACTTGAGAACTCCAATGTAAACTCTAATTTTCTTTAACAACTATTTCTTGGCACTTTAAACATAAATATGCTTGCTTTTCCCAGTTTGCATAACTAGGAAATGACTAACAAACAGCTCATTAGCCAAAGCATGATATTAGAATCAGTTTAATTCTAGTTCTATATGGTTCAAATTCTAAAATTTATGAACACATTTTTTTCAAGTGTTGATTTTGGTACCATTAAATGAGTGACTGGACAACATAAGTGGTTATTGTAAAAGACCTGGGTAAATTAAACTTACAGAAATGTGGAAAAAGTACAGAAAGGTACTTTTTCTCACAGGCGTTTTAATAATGTGTTATTACTAGGAAATTCTGAAGTTGGCTATCCATATACAAAAGAAAGTTAGATTTAATAAAAAATTTAAATATATAACTAGTCTTAAAGCAGTATGAAAAGGGAAATACATCAAGAACTTGAGAGTATTACTACATTAAATTTGCTGCATCTTTTAGGAGAACTTTTCTTCTTATTGTTCCCTTCTCTGCCTCTCTTCTTTCTCATCTAAGCCCCATTTCTTTTATTTGTTTATTTGTTAATGTATGTCAACTTATTCATCTTAATTATGTCAAGTTGGATACTTTCCAGCTCAGACAGCTTATTCTAGTCAAGTAAAGTCTGGTTAAATAGAATATTTTGAGACGCAGCCTCCAAAAACTTTGGGCACAAGTGTCTTGATATCCCTAGTTGATTTTTCACATGCCCTGATTTGTATAAATGCTTACTCCGTACTTGGCCCTTCTTAGAGTAATTCTCATAAGCAGAAAGATTTTTAAGAATCTGAAATGTTTGAAGACTCATTGCAAGAAGATCTAGAAATGATAAAAAGATGGCCACGTGCCGTTCATTTAATTGCACCCTTATATTCTTAGGACATTCGAATAAGGAATTTTTTTATCAGATGTGTTTATATTTTGTTAGAAATGAAAACAAGATTAGAAATTAAAATGTAATTCCTTTAAGCAAATTTAAAGTGTTACTCTACAGACTAGATACTAGAAAAAATCTAAATTTTGTTATAAAAATTAAATTCTAAAAGGCTATTAAAATATTGTCAACATAATTTTTTAAAGAATATAGGAAAAAAGGTAATGCATATGTATTTCTATTTGTAGGAAATACCTAAATTGGACTATAAGCAGACTGAATACATCATATATTTTTATTTTAATGATTATAATTGCTTTAATGTTTGTAATCACCAATGGAAGATGATTAAGATAGCTGAAAAGTAGCCTCTCAGCATGGGTTACAGGTAAATAAGTGACTTGGTTCTTCAGCAGTTTTCAAAATCACTTTTATATTGGTATAATATAAGGTATACCTGAACTTGCCAAACCAAAAAAAAATTGTGTAAACTGCTTTAAATAATTTACATTATAAAAAGTTTTTCTTTCTGAAATGAAAATTCTTGTGCTTGAGGTTCCAGTGAGTTTCACATGCATGACAGAATCTAGCCAAAAGTAAGTTCTGACATTGTAAACCATTTTTTGCCATTCTTGGACCCATGGCTGAGAAAACATTTTCAGATTCTGTGTGCTTTATCCTGAAAGGATTTGGTGGAATGGGTCATCAGAGAGTTAATGTGTGCTCTACATGGCCTTTGAAAAGGGGGAAAGGGCAAGGTTGGTCATGGGCAAATTACTTCCACCTCCCTTTTTGCCCCGGCTTCAGCTCCAGAGGAGCTGGGAAAGCACAGGAGGAGTCAGAAGACCTGGGTGCCAGTCCCGGCTCTGCCACTCACTACCTATGTGACTTTGGGTAAGTTACTTAACATCTCTGGGTGTCAATTTCAGTACAGGGTGTTGTGAGGATTCAGTAATATGTTCTATGAAATGTGTTCTGTAGCCTGCCAACATCTAGGGACACAGCTTATGACCATAGGCTTCGCCTCCTCCCCATTCTTCTGAAGTCTGGGGTTCTCACCTATGCATTTGTGAAGTACCCTAGAATGATTTAACTCCATTTGCTTCTCCCTATGCCCTATCCATACTGGAACTATTAGTCCTACCCTCTGCATGCTTCTAAGAGTGTCAAACTAAGTGAATTAATCTTCAGTCTGGAGTGTGGGTTACTCTTATCCCTTCTCTGTCACCTTTCTTTAATGTTCCCAGAGTGGTGTGCTTGAAAACCTCAAGGAATAAATCACTAATGCACGAAAATTGAGACAATGTTGAGGAGAAAGATTTGGGCAGAGGGAACCTCTTCCAGTCCTTTTTCTAGCTCACTCCTGTTAGCTTGACTGGGAAAACCAGTCAATGTAAATATGCCTCAGTCCTTTCATTTTCTCTATGGAGATGAAAGAACTGGAAATAGTTCAGAGTTGAAAGATTCATAGTGGTCTTACTGGAAACTATACCCTTCACCTGAGGAGCAACTGTAGAGGAGCAATAAGGGCTCTGATGGCCATTTCCTTGGTCAGCTCTTCCAGGAGTAACATGTGACTTGGCCTCATCTTTTCAGTAAAGTCCTGGCTCACTGCTCAGCCAGGCTTACCTTACAGAGCCTGACTTCCTGGGTGACAGTTTGTAGAGTACCATGGAGCTGATGGAGAATTGACCTTCTGGGTCACATCTGCTTTCAGATCAAGCATTCTTTATAGAAGCTTAAGAAGAGCCTGAAGCTCTGTTTGGTTGTTCCCTCCCCCACTGTCTACAAATGATTAGTCCAGCTCCGAGTGAAGAGTAACAATAGCCACTTAACAGGAACTGCTTGCCTGCTATTAATGCCTAATAGTAACAGCTTCTCATATCATGATCAGATTAATTTTATTCAATATTTTGTTTTATGTATTAGCCTTGAACCACTGACTTATGCTTAATATGGTTTCTTGCTGAAGTGGCAGTGTCATCTCTTATAACTAAAAATTGGTTATAAATGTAAATTTAACCAATTTATTTTAAAATGATACAGTTTTAAGTTTATCAACTGATAGGAAAAATGAAATAGTTTTGCTCATGCTAGCAAGGATGTGAGTGCTCTCATGCATTGCTAATGGTGGTATAAATTGTCATTGTCTTTGGACTTTTCCCCTAAGAATTAAAAATATTCACCAGTTTGAGAGCAGTAATCCTATAGTTGCTAATGTCTCCTAAGGAAACAAGAGGGAATAAAAGCAGGTAGCTAGGAGGTGATCCTCACAACACTATCTTTATAGTAAGAAACAAAAGGCTTCCTAAGCATCCAATAATGAAAAAATGGTAAAGTATCATTTACTTGAAATATTAAACAGCATGGTAAAAGATCACGATGAAGACTGTATAAAAATAATTTATAGGCTTGAATGAAAATATTTCAGTATGGTTGTTTTAAAGTTATAAAGTTATTATAGTCTGTGTATAAATTCAATTTGATAAGCTGTCTTATTACTCTATATTACACTTGTTTTTCTTTTTGAGATGGAGTCTCACTCTAGCCTAGGCTGACCTGGCACAAACTCTGTAGTCCCAGGCTGACCTCAAACTCACGATGATCCTCCTACCTCTGCCTCCCAAGTGTGGGATTAAATGGATGCACTACCAGGCCTGGCTTTGTATTACATGTTTAACTGGAAAAGGCAAAAGCAAATAAGATGAACAAGAATTGTTCTGTGACAGTTTATTCTCAGTCTCTGGTCTTTGTGTCCCTGCAAGGAAAGCATTTGAGACAGCCTTTCTGTGCTTAAGCACAAGCTAACACCTACCACTCACAGTTTTTAGTGGGAAGTCTTATTAGGAATAACATTCAATAGACAAATATGTTAGGTACCTGAGTGATTAGAGATATACTGTATATGTGTGCATGAATATACAAATTCACTCATGCAGTAACATGAGATATTTTTGAATTGTACTTTTTGCTAAATAATCCTTTTGAGAGTATTATCTCAATTAAATGAGTGAGAAAATAAGATAGGAAATCATTTTTTTAACTGCTATTTAGTTGGATGTGGTGATACATAGCAAATAACCTTACTGAGTAGGGTGAGGCAGGAGAATCACTTGAGTTTAGAGTTCAAGATTAGCCTAGGCAACATGATGATATCCTATCTCAAGAAAAACAAAAGCCAAAAACTGAACAAACCTAGAAAAACTATTACATAATCTCATGTGCTCAGCCTAACCTGTTGACTATTTATTACTAACTCTCTTATTAAGAGAAATTTTTTCAAGGTGGAAAATAAGGAACTGAAATATGAGGAAAAAATTATTTAAATAATTTTAAATGTATTTTATTTATTTATTTGAGAGAGTGAAAGAGGCAGAGAGAGAGAGAATGGGTACTCCAGGGCCTCCAGCCACTGCAGACAAACTCCAGATACATGTGCCCCTTTGTGCATCTGGCTTACATGGATCCTAGAGAATTGAACCAGCATCCTTTGGCTTTGCAGGCAAACACCTTAACCGCTAGCCCATCTCTACAGTCCCTGTATGAGGAAATATTTTTTTTAAATAGATGAGCATATACTTTTTAAATTGTCATTGTGAGTTTTGTGTGACATTTATAAAATATTGTCTACCAATACCTATGAAATGGAATCCAAATAGGAAACTAGGAAATCCTATTCAGAGCAGGTGTTTTATGATCAGAGAGGTAGTTTATACAACCATGGAATAGTCTTCTGTCACTGCAGGGTGGAACCCTCCCTTGGATAGTTGAGCTCTAATTCCTACTACACAAAACATTGGTAAGTTTCTAAAAAGAATCCAAAGAAACTTAACAATATTTCACCAAAGACCAGAGAGAGTGTAGAAGAATAGCTTGTCTCAAAGTTCATGTTGTTGAATGTTATAATACTCATTAAAACAGAAATGCATTATTAAGGATTTATCAAATTACAAAATCAATGAACTTCCCTTATGTAAGATGTATTATAGTGACAAAATCTTGAGTAAATGTTGGAATTTGCCCGTTAAGTATTCATCTAAGCTTTTGAAAATAAATGCCTTGGAATCTACAACAGTTACTGCGAAGAACTTTGAACAGCAGTGAGTTTTACTGCTTTGTTTGACTTTTCTTTCCAGTAATCATATTCTTGGAGGAGTTAATGCTCCATGTCTGTACACACCAAGGGAAAGAAAAACTTTAACTTGGATGAATTTTATGAAGGTGATTACTTGTTCCATAATCTGGTATGGTTTGTCTCAGTAAAACAGACTTCCTCTGGTTCTTTCTTCACTGTAAGAAAAATAAGCATGTTACTAATTGCACAAATTCTTTCACTCTTTGATATCATATGTAGTTTTTAAAAAAAAATATATGTATTTGACCAAGAAAGAAGAAGGGAGAGGGAGGGAGAGAGAATGGGAATGCCAGGGCCTCTAGCCACTGCATATGAACTCCAGATGTGTGTGCCTCCTTGTGCATCTGGCTAACATGGGTCCTGGGGAATCGAACCTGGGTCCTTGGGCTTTGCAGGCAAACACCTTAACTGCTAAGCCATCCCTTCAGCCTTATATGTAGTGTTTAATGTTAATAAGTTATAAAAATCATCTTGTTGAGGCTTGGAAGATGGCTCAGTTGATCCTCAGAGCCCAGGCAAAAAGCTGGGTGAAATGTCCCAGTGCAGAGGGGACAGACATAAGAAATTGAGTGAAACTTCCTGGTCAGCAAGTCTAACCAAAAAACATGGAGCTCCAAGTTCAATGAGAGACAGTATCTCAGGGAAAAAAGATAGAAGAGAGACAGAGGAAGACATCTTTCTCTAGCCTGCACGTACATACTCATGGAGCACATATATCTGCACACATATGCATGTACCATATGTATCCACACACTACAATACTACACAATACATAAACTAAAAACATTTTTATACAAACTGTTGCTTATATAAAATGTCACATAAGAGCTAGTTTTGCTTTGTGTGCTAGGTTCTGCACCTCTAATTTACTAGGATAAAATATTCAAATAGTTTGGCTCAAAAATAAAAGAAGAAATGTTCATGTTATAGTTCACATCATACAGAATTTTATACTTGGGAACTAATAATACCTCACTTTAGGGAACACTTAGCTTTTAATACCAGAAATTAGCTTTTTATTTATATTAATTTATTTTCATAGCTGCTTATGGATAATGTAGGTCTTGCAGTCAGTTGAGAGAGTAAATTGTGCTCAGAGCATTGTGGATAATTTGTGTTTTATAGTAAGAGACTAACATCAGCTGCATAATACCCTTTTAGTAGTTCAATTATGCATTTAGAGTGTGAAATTTCTAAATTTTTATAAACCATACATGAGTTTAAGATGACCTAATATTCTCCAGCCTGTGCATGCACTGTGCTAATGGAAAGAGCATGAACTGTAGCATTCAGCATAGCCTAGATAGACAATCTTTCTTAATCTGTTTATTTCTCCTCTGAAAACCAGCAGCCAAAACAAGTAACTATATAGTTTTGTGAGGAACATAGAAACTACTCAATAAACATTTCCATAAGTCAGTGGATGATTGAAATGCCTGGTACATAAGGTCCTAATCAGTATTGGTTCCATTTTTGTAGTTTCCTTGGAGGCTTTGGAAGGAATAGTGTCCTGATTGTTTTCTGATTGTTTGATTCCCAGAGCTGCAGTAACAGCTACGGATCAGAGTTAGGAGTTACATGTCTATCTTAAATGACTTCTCTTGGAAGGAAACCCCGACTGATTCTTTGCACCATGCTATTCTTCCAGTGAATTTCTTTCCCTTTCCTACTGTGTTGCTACTAATATAATGAAGTTTACATGGACTCTTAAAAATGTAGGTATAATACAGAATTCACAGATCTTTTAAAGTAAATTAGTTTTTCTTATAACACATATTCTTTTATGCTAACAGTATTGGTTCCAACATTACAAAAATTGCCATTTTCCTCTATACTTGAATTCTTGTAGTTATAGCAGCTTTCATAAAAGAACAGTGTCTGCTTTAACTCTGACACTAGCTTCTCAGTCAGCTCTGCACTCACAGGAATCTTGTCAAAACTCGAACTTTGCACAAATTAGCATTTTATCCTGGATAAGCTTTTGCTCCTTCCTCAGTGTGGCTTTTAAGACTATCATGCCCTTCAGAGATAATCAAGTTGAAATTTGACTATTGTATCACACATTTTGTACTCTGAAGTAGGAAGTTTGTAAACTACTAGAATATCATGCTTGGTACAGGGATCTCGTGTATCTCAGCTGGCCTCAAATTCACCATGTAGCTGTAGATGAGCTTGAACTTTTGATCCGTTTGTCCACCTTTTAAGTGCTGGGATTATAGGTACACACCACCTCATGCTGCTATTTGCTGCACTTTTTTTTTTTTTTTTTTTTCAGTTTCAGAGAGAGAATGAATGAATGAATTGGGGCACCAGGGCTTTAGCCACTGCAATCAACCTTCGGGTGCTTGTGCCACCTAGTGTGCATGTGTGACCTTGCGCTAGCCTCACCTTTGTGCGTCTGGCTAATGTGGGATCTGGACAGTTGAACATGAGTCCTTAGGCATTGCAGGCAAGCTCCTACAGCAAAGGGCTGTCTGTCCAGCCCTTTGCTGTACTTCTTACTATACAGCTTACATTCATTGAAGGGATTTAAAAATTATACAAGGAGAGAGACTTCAGTCTTAAAAGATGAATTTAGAATAAAAAGAATGATTGCTTTTCAGATATGTACCAGCAAATATTTAGGCTACAATATAGCTCAGTGGTAAAGTGCTCACCTAGCATGTACAAGGCTGTGGGTTAAATTCCCTAGTACCACCAAAAATAAAATAAATAAATATTTGAAAACCCAAAAGATTCTTTGATCCTATAATATACAAACTTCATGCTTTCTCAACTTGTTCTTGCTGTTATTTTTCTCTGTGTGACAAAGGAGAAATACCTTCATTTGTGGGTAACATCAAGACCAAAACATTTATTAGGATCATATTCTATTATGTACTTTCTTTGAGAAAGATGATAAATTACTCTCCAGAGTATATGTCAGTTCCCCCAACAACCTCTGTTGAATACACCTCAAATGTTCAGGTTTGGAATTACAGTGATTGAGCTTCATTCCTAGATTTCAATAAACCTGAAACAATAAGTCATTGTAGCAAAATATGTTTATCTTGTATAAATGCTAATTTTCTTTTCCTTGAGTTGATGGAAATAAGGTAGTTTCTCTCTTTTATTTAATACTTTCATTTATTTAAGGGAGAGAGAGGGAGGGAGGCAGACAGAGAGAGTGAGTATGAATGTGCTAGAGCCTGCTGCCACTGAACAAACTCACGATGCATGTACCCGCTTTGTGCATCTTGCTATGTGTGGGTCCTGAGGACTTGATCCTGGGCTCTCAGGCACAGCAAGCCTTTAACTTCTGGGCTGGGCTGACCTGGAATTTACTATGTATTCTCAGGATGGCCTCGAATTCATGACAATCCTCCTATCTTTGCCTCCCAAGTGCTTAATGGGATTAAAGGTGTACACCACCACGCCTGACAGTCTCTCCTATTTTTGAAGAAAATTGTCAAGAAGGTTTCTTATGTTTGGAAAGGAATAGTTTTTTTTTTTCTTCTTCTTCTAAAAAAAAGAAACTTCTCACATATTGAATTGGATATTAAGGAGGATATACATAAATTTAAGTACATCAAATGAAATCCATCCTTAGATAACAGCAAGATGGTATGGTGCTGCTCTGTTAAGTGTGAGGTAAAAGTGTGTGTGGCTGAGACTATGAATGCGGGCTCTCTTCACTTCTGCATTGTTATCGTAGAACACTTCTTATGTGTCAATCATCAACTCTTGATGTAAGTTAAGTGACACAATATCTTCCAGGTCCTTATGAAATAAGTATTAGTATCTCCATTTTTCACACAAGGAAAACTACAAGTACAGGTTCTAAGTCATTATATAATGTGCCTGCCTGAGATCTTTGAACTCATTAGTTGCAGAGCTGATGTGTAGGTTTGACACATGCTCACTCTACAGAGCATTATCCTATACTTCACCTAGAGGTGGAAGTCAGTGACACCAAGCTTCCTTAGAATGTTTGTATGAGTTTAATGGAATGTTGCTTATGAAAATGTTCATCATAGCAGTAAATTTGTACTTTGTGATAAATTGTTCGGATAAAAGGTCTTTTAACCATTTAGCCAGTGTTCTTACAAAAAGTCACCCCAAGTTTCCTTAATTCTCAATAAAGGAACAAAAGCAGCAATTTGTTTTATTTCTTCTTATTCAAATGAGGAAAAGAAGATATATGTGGGTAGAGATACCAGTATTTCTCAAGGGACTAGTAGATGTTCCATATAGGGCAAGAAAGTAAGCTAAATTCTATTATTCCATTATTCTGTTAAAGTTTCTATAACAGTTTTTAATCTATTTATGTATTTACTCATGCATTTACTTATGTATTTCATGTAGTTAGTCAGTCAGTTGGTTTGAGTCAGGGTCTCACTTTAACCTAGGCCAACCTAGAATCACTCTGTAGCCCTGACTGACCTCAAACTTACAGCAGTCCTCCTACCTCAGCCTCCCAAGTGCTAGAATTAAACGTGAGCTCCTATACCCACTTTTAGTTTAATCTTAATGCTGAGGCTGTGTTATCACCTTCTAAATACCACTCTGATCTAGTTTTATTGTTCAGCTACATTGTAACTACCCATCTGGGTATCACTTGAACAAACATCTACTCACTTTGCAAACATGAAGACTAACCCCCACTGATCTTATGATCTACCAGTGGTGAGACTGCCCAAAATGGAAGACTTCATTGCACTTTCTTAGCTTTGTATTTAGGGTTATAAGTTATTCTCTACAAATATGGAATGAATTAGACTTGGGAGTCAGTTGTGGGGATTTCACTTGATGGCAAGCATTACATGAATGAACAGTGATTGAGCAGTGGATAGAAACATTAAAGCAAATGCCTATAGATTTATATATTCCTTGGAGAGTATTGCATCAGAAAAATGTAATAGCATTATGTGCTAGGGAGGTCATACTTGAACTATTGCTCTGAATACTAGTTTATGTAGAATATTAAATACTAACTTGTATAAAAGATCTATGATGATGGAGATCCTGGCAGTGTTAGCATTTGACAAATGAGTATTTTACAAGAATAATGAGGTAACTACTTTCTCTTAAATGATTTAGACTTGTGTGTAGTAGATGAATCAGACAAAATCAGAACGGCAGTTTTAGAAGTGCAGTCACAGGGCAGTGGTGGCTGCCCAGGAAAATTGAATGTTCATCACCTTACCCAAAGAAGGCAGAGTCACCATCCTGTGTGAGCCACTGCATGGCATGGAGACAGGCTTTATGATACAGAGACTAGCTGAGACTCCTGCAGGTGCCCCATGTTTCTAAAACCCTATTAGCTAGACTAATGATGGGTGAGGGTTTTACAACGTGTTTTCTTTATGTTTATCTTAGTGACTGCAGGTTGTGAGGCAGCAGTTAGTGTGAGGTATTGGATGTGAATTTGGAGGTTAAATGTGAAATCTTACATTATACTTGTCTTGGGTTTAATTTTTTTATAATTTTTTTCCTGTTAATTTTAGGATCCTTAATTCTCAACAAAAGAACAAAACCTTCAGCAAATCATTTTAATTCTCTGTCATTTAGAATTGAGTAGTTTTCTTCTAATTGTACCAAGCATTTTTATATCAAATCTCCCTTTCGTATTCTAACCTTCAGTATTTTCTAAAAGCAAAGGTTTGCCTTATAGTTTATCAATTTGACATAAAGTTTTTAATATTTATTTCCTTGCATCTGTATTTCAGGTCACTGCAGCATGCTATATCTGTCTCAGTTGATCAGTTACAAAAATTGCACTGGTACAACTGTCTTGGAGTAAAAGTATTATGATTTGTTTCTTTCAGAGAATTAGTTTTAACCCATTTTAAGTTCTGTTAAGCTCCAAATTTGAGATATAACTGTGATACCAATTATGAGAATGGTGTAGGACTAAACCACTTATAGTTAACGTATGTCTTAATCATAACATATTCTAAATTATGTGATTAGCTAGCACATTTGGGGATGCATTGCTTTTGCAAACATAAATTAAAGACATGGAACCGAAAAACCATCAACAGACATTGGTAAACATATGTATTTCCCATTACTAATCATCATTGCCATCCTTCTGCTTTTAAATACTGTTTTTAACTTGCTTCTCTTTATGACATTTAGTATAAATTTTAAGGGTATAGGTTAAAGGCAAGATGTTTAAAGAGGTTATTAATGTGGATTTATTTTTAACTTTATCTTAAAATAGTGAGATTTTATACAGACTGTGTCTCTATCTTCTGAGGAGTCATTTTCAGTCACGCTCTTTTGCTAATTTCCTCCCTCATTTTGTTCTTTAAACCCTTGTTCTTAATACATAGGAAAATTACCCACCAAATGAAAGAAAAACAGTAGGGGAAATGGGTCAGTGATTAAAGGTGCTTGCTTGCAAAAGAAAGAAAAAAGGCAATAATAGTAGAATAAATTATAATGAAAAATTATTCCATTTTATTCTTATTTTATTAGGAGATATTAATGTAGAAGGGAAATTATTCATTTGGTCTGTACTTTTTGAACTTTTGAAGAAATAAAAGGAAGGTTAGTGGTATAATCTTTCTCTTTGCATGGGCCCATTTCATTTACTGCAGACCAACTTACTTTGTTTACCCAAAGTAACTTGAGGAATACTCTTTTTTAAATATATAAATACAGCTTTTATGAAGTAGAGTCTTGTTCTAGTCCAGGTTGACCTGGAATTCACTATGTAGTCTCAGGGTGGCCTCTAACTCATGGCAATTCAACTACCTCTGCCTCCTGAGTGCTGGGATTAAAGGTGTGCACCACTATGCCTGGCCTTTTAAAAAGTGAGACCCTTCCTCGAAAAATTATTTATTTATTTATTTATTTATTTGTAAACAGAGAGAGGCAGGGAAAATAGGTATGCTAGGACCTCTAGCCACTGCAAACAAACCCCAGATGCATATGCCACTTGTGTGTCTGGCTTTTATGTGGGTACTGGGAAGTTAAACTTGAGTCATTAGGCTTTGCAGGCAAGCTCCTTAACTACTGAGCCATCTCTCCAGCCCAAGTAATACTCTTTATTTATTATCTAAGGCCCAAGTTTTAAACCAAATCTCCGAATCTAAAAAGTTTAATAGAAAGGAGCATGGTACATTTTATTTGCAGTTATTTAGAATAATAGCCAACAAATTGCCTATTTGCTAGATCCTTTGTTATCTCATATAACTATTCTAGTAAATTCATGAAATTATTACTGTTTTCTACCTGGAAAATTTAATGTAGTTTGAGTAGTATGTTTTGATATGGGTGACTCTATACTGAGACTCAGATCTGATTTAAGAGACAAGGTTCTTAAATTCCAGTGTCATGATGCAGTGTCTCTTATGACAATCTTTGATTGGTGTCTTTTGGAGCAGGTATATGCTTCCTATTCTGACTTATGAAAAGCTTGTCATCTGTTTAACCTTTGAGTAAAACAGGCAATGGTGTTTAGAGAGAGATACACTTTTTTTGGCTTTTCAAGGTAGGGTCTCGCTCTTGCCAAGGCTGGCCTAGAATTCACTCTGTATTCTTAGGGTGGCCTTGAACTTAGGCGATCCTCCTACCTCAGCCTTCCAAGATTAAAGGCATGTGCCACCATGCCTGGTGAGGTACACATTTTTGCAAGTGACATATTCAGTCTTGTCACCACAAAGAAGGACAAAGACAGGAAAAGAATGGTTAATTATGCAAAGTGACGGATATGTTGATTGGCTTGATTATGAGCATTTCATGTTATGCACATATGTCATATCATCAGATTATACACTAAATATATGCTGCTACTTGTTGACCACATTTTAATAATTAATAAACAGTATCAGTACTGAGAAATTTGAACCTACCACTATGTGATGCAATGGAATGGCCTGTAGGTTGTACACCCTCAGGGTCTTATTGATGCATGGCCACTTACATAGCTGAGCAGATCACTCTGAGACTTACTATCTTCTATAAAGTGCTTAGATTAATTCAAAGAATTATTGCAGGTACTCAATGAGATAACATGCAAACTTCCAGATACATGAAATAATCATTCACCCTCTTTGTATTTTAAATTATAAATAAACTCAGCTGTTTCTTTCCTTTTATTTGTTTTTAATTAATATACAGAGTTTTAGGTATCGTGAGATTTTCAAATAAAATTTATTTTAGTTGATTCTCCTCCCTTATCTTTTCCATCTCCCTGTTTCCCTTGTATCCCCCCCTTTCTGTTCATATGCCACGTGTATCCTTTTACCCTTCCCTACTCCTCATCTTTAACTTTTGCTATAATTGGCAGAGCATAGAATAAACCCTTGAGCAATGTACTCAGATGACTTGATGATCAGATGATATATTAAATAATTTTTATGAAACTTTAGAATTTTTTCTTTGTTTATTGAAACAGGGTCTCATGTAGCTCAGGGTAGCTGAGGTTGGCTTTGTTTTCCTAATGAATCCTTTTTTGGGATTATAGGGATGAGCCAGCATATCAGACTTGGAAAAAAAAATACAGTCTACAGTCTTTAAAAAGAAAAGAAAATAAGAAACTTGGTGAAATAACCCACAGTTCTTTTGAAATTCTGCATTTTACAAGAATGTAATCACTTTATATAAAATCAGGCATACATTTTGGACAGCTGTGTGGTAATTAGATTTTGAATCTAATTTTTCTTTTGTCTTGAATTGCTTTTTTCAATCACAGAATGGTTTAGTTTAAATAAAATTTTATCAGACATAGTATATAAAAGAGATGGCCTTAGAGCTGCTCTGGGAGAAAGGAGGCTTTAATGCTCTACCATAGTCTTTTTCTCTATTAAATTTTTCTAAAATGGATTTTTATTTTATTCAGAGCTTTAAAAACTAAGGTAAATTTGCCTAGTAATATTTGCTGTATTTGGTTATATATAATAATAGCATTCATATATGGTAATGAAACCCCAAGGGTATTTTTCCCATTTAGTTTTTTTTTTTTTTTTTTTTTTTTTTTTTTTTTTTGGTTTTTCGAGGTAGTGGTCCAGGCTGACCTGGAATTAACTATGTAGTCTCAGGGTGGCCTCGAACTCACGGCAATCCTCCTACCTCTGCCTCCCAAGTGCTGGGATTAAAGGTGTGCCCCACCATGCCTGGCTCCCATTTAGTTTTATAAGGTGAGTTTTTAAATGAGACATTTAATTTAAGGAAATTATGACTATAGATTTTCTTTGTGATCAAATTTGGAAGGGGCCTTGAATATAAGAATTGCATCTATGTTCCAGGTCTTGGTCCCCCTTTACCTCACTCTTACATGAGTCAGGCCTCCACCGAATACATGTAGTTTGCAGTATAGCAGAAGGTGAAATAGGATGAGTTTCTAATAAGTGATAAAGCTTGGTGCACTGAGGAAGGTAAAGGATCCTGCTCACCAGTGTGCAAAAACACCCACTGTAACCTGAACTTGCCAGTATTATATTGGTAGTCTCTAAAATTTCATTTGAAAAAAGCTCCATTTACCTCCCAATAAGAATAATAATCACATATGCTGCATGCAGTTATCTCTAGTGGGCCTTCCAGCTCTGGAACGAATGGTGTGTGCAGTTCAGAAACAGAGCATGTGGCAGCAGGATTGTGAAGCCAACCTGTGCTCCAGCTCAAGTGTGAAACTAACTAATAGAACAAGTAATCACCTCTCAGTTATCTGGGATTGCTTATAAAAACTTTGCCTCATAATATATGGTTTGTGGTGGTTTGATTCAGGTGTCTCCCATAAACTTAAGTGTTCTGAATGCTAAGTCCCCAGCTGGTGGCAGTTTGGGAATTGGAGCCTCCTGGAGGTGATGTATTGTTGAGGTAGGCTTGGGATGTTACGACCAGCTTCTTCTTGCCAGTATTTGGCATACTCTCCTGGTGCTATTGTCCACCTGGTGTTGGCCAGGAGGTGATGTGCACCTTCTACTCATGCCATCGTTTTCCCTTGCCATCATGGAGTTTTTCCTCCAGTTTGTAAGCCAAAATAAATCCTTTCCTCCCACAAGCTGCTCTTGACTGGGTGTTTTCTGACAGCAACTTGAAGGTGACTGCAACATGGTTCTAACCTATCATAGGCCTATTTGTGGTAGAATTACAAATACTGGAATAGAATATGTGTCTCAAAAAGAGAACTGACTATGGTCAGTGTTGATGACATATGATCTTTCAGAAAATAAGAGGTGGTCCAGTTTTGGTTTTTAAATTTCAGCTGCTCTAGTATAATATAACTTTATCCTAGATCATGTAAAGTATTGTAAGTTCTGCCTTGAGAGTCCATTACATAATGTACTGTGAAGGTAGATTATTTTTTTTTCAGCGATGTTTGCTTGGGTTCCACACTGAATGTAGTTGTATTTATATACACACATGCTAACCAGACAAGCATAATGTAGCCTGGTAATTTATGGAATAGGTGACTATATGTGAATCCATGAAAGCTGTGTGTTCTTATTTCCACTGTATCATTCAGATTACCCTAACTTTCAGGATGATTGTAAAAGGTATATTGAATTTCATATGCAGTTTATTAAAAATCTATCAAAATTAAAAATTGAGGAAATATTATTGTTACACACAAAATAGCTGTTAAAGGCCAGGCATGAAAATTTTTGGTAAGTTTTTGTAACCCAGAGAATTGCCAACCCCACTTCCCAGTCCTTCCAATCAAGCAATCTGTCATTGACGCCTGGTATTTATGACTGAAAATGCAGGAGGAAAAGTAACTTAAGATAACTTGATTCATTAGCTGGGGGAGGGATGGATGATAGATAGATGATAGATAGATAGATAGATAGATAGATAGATAGATAGATAGATAGATAGATAGATGATAGAAACAAACAAACAAACAAACATTGCTGGGCCAGAGGAAAACATCATAAATATTTGCCAACAAAGTGATCCTTCTCTATGAAAAGTTCCTTAGGGAGTTGTGTAGGCATTTAGGTCTTACAGGCAGAGTTAAAAAGAAATGTTCAAGAAGAAAAGAAAATGTCCCCAAAATTGTGTTGACAGTGGCATATAATATGAATCTAAACCCTGAGACTTCAATTTTAGGTCATCAGCAGGTTGCTTGCAAAAAAAAAAAAAAAAAATTGTGTTGACAGTGGCATATAATATGAATCTAAACTCAATTCCTGAATTTTAGGGTCATCTGCAGGTTGCTTGCATTTAGGACTGGGATGTGTTCTTGTCTAGTCCTGGGTTTCACAACTGCATGTTGGCATTTGGACAGTTGATTTCTTATGGTGTGGGCTGTCTTGTGAATCATGGGCTGTTTATGAGCAGCTCTGTCTTCTATCCGCTCGATGCCCTTAACAGCTTCTTCTGGGTACAACACTGTGTCCCCTGAGTGACGAAAGAGCTCCCAGCTTAGAGTTACTCTAGGAGCTCCGTGGTGCCTTGTTTGTATGCCTAGCTGCTCCTCACCTCAGTGGTTGCAGAGCAGAGACTCTCGTCCTTAAGTGTGTTTCACCCCTTCAGCTGAAATATGTTGCAGGTTTCAGCAATGAACTTTCATCACTACTCATTTATAAATGGGAATAATGTAGTTGGTCTGTTGTCTTCCAGTAGAGTGTGCTCTGATGAGAGGCAAAAAATGACTTGCAGAGAGATGCTGTTGAGACTTGTTCAGTGTTTTCTTATTTAAGTTGTTTGTCATATTTCTATTAGTTGTCACTTAGTTTTGGTTGCAAATACCGCCTGATTCATGCTTACAGTCACAGTAGGTTCTACATTTTTTTATCTTTCCATGACAAAGGAACAGTGGGCTAGTGAATAAATATTAGCATGAAAAGGGCTTGTGTGAATATATGTGTGTGTATATATATTTATCTTTTTAAAATACAAGGTTTTATCTGATAACATAGCTGAGGTGAGCTAAGAGCTGAGTCCTAATGTAATGGTCCTCAGTCTCTCAGTCTCACAAGCTTAGGTGATGCTGAAATAGACCATCCCATCTCTTCTTAAAAATGTTTTTATTTGGGCTGGAGAGATGGCTTAGCAGTTAAGCACTTGCCTGTGAAGCCCAAGGATCCTGATTCAAGGCTCGATTCCCCAGTACCCATGTAAGCCAGATGCACAAGGTGGCGAATGCATCTGGAGTTCGTTTACAGTGGCTGGAGGCCCTAGTGCGCCTGTTCTTTCTCTCTCCCTCTCCCTCTCCCTCTCTTTCTCTCTCCCTCTTTCTCTGTCTGTTGCTAATAAATAAAAAACATTTAAAAATTTTAAAATGTTTTGAGACAGGGAGCAAGAGGAAGGTAGAAAATAGGCACACAAGGATCTCTAGCTACTGCAAATAAATTCCAGATGCATGCACCACCTTGTGCATCTGGCTTGCATGGGGAATCAAACCTGGGTCCTTACGCTTCGCAGACAAGTGCCTTAACCACTAAGCCATCTCTTCAGCCCAGTTCCATCTTATGGCAGTTATGACAAGCCTCATAAAGAACTTTGCCCAAGAGTTCTGTCCTATCAGACTGTTCCTCTGTTAAATTGTGTGATGTAGGGAAGTCCCTTCATCCCTCTGTCCCTCAAGTCTAGAGGGGGTTGGACTACATGACCTTGCAATACTCTACTAGCTCTATTGCATTGTCAGAGTTTTTAAGATGTTCCTAAGTTATGAAATCATTATTTTTTGAGTTTTCATTCTATTATAGTGGAACATTGGCTAGAAGAACACCACATGTATTTCATTCAAAGATAGCTCAAGCCAGTCTATTAAACTGAGATGTGTGTGGTATAAGATGGGGAGAGATACCCATTCAGTGCTCCAAATTTCTAGCTGTGGGTAAACAATATTTCCCTTCAGCAGCAGTGCAGGAGGAACTTGAAAGTTAAAGATTGTACCTTGGACTATAATTGAAAACTGAACTATCATTGTCATTTTTTACTGTCACTTTATGTAAAAAAATTGTGAAGACATCAAATTATATGAAAGAAATCTCATGGTTGGTCATCTCTATAAAATTAATTGGCTCTAGTAATACAGACTGAATCTTAAGTGCAGAAGAGAATCAATGTCATTTTTATTAGGCAGTCACTCAGCAAACATGTTATTGATAAGGTAAGGATGTTCAGATAATTCTCCAGCCATTTATGCAGTTGGTATGGAGAAAATTAACATTCCATTCTAATTCTTGCCATAATTGGCTTCCTTACTCCTATAAGCCAGATATATTTTCATCCTTTTCAGTTAATATGCAAAGGTTTTAAGTGTTGTCAATGGTCATGAAATAAAGTATATCTCTTTTCAAATTTTGCAATGATATTTGATAATCATCATTCACAACAGTGACAGAATAATAAAAATATGTCTGTCTTCCTGAATACTTTTGTACTTTTCACTTTGCAATTTAATTACTGTGCTTAAAGATACAGATCTTACACTTCTAAACAGTTTTCAAATTGACTGTCAATGAAAGGAGCATGGGAAAAGGATAGCTGAAATAGATGGTTACTGAATTATGATGTTAGATTTCCCATTCTCTTATTTACATTATAACAGACCCTTGAAAATGATCATTAATTTTTGGCTTATGGATTACTTTTTTTATATGCAGACTAAGAATTAAAGTGTTTGATTGCAGAACCAAACACTATTGTACTTGTCTTAGATGTATTAGAGCAAAATAACAAGAACCTTCCTGGACTTTAGAATCCTCTATATAAAGTATAAATAATAGTTGTTTTCTTATAACTACTGTGGTGTCCACTAATAATAAGAACTATGTTCATGCCAACTATTAAATATCATTGCTAACTAATAAGATTTGTTCAAATAATCTTAGCATCTTTCTGCTTCCATTAAATAAAATCGCAGTAGTTGGGTCTTTATAAAAATTTAAGGGGTATAACTCAGTCTCTCTTATAATTCCCTATGTTGTTAGTAGTATTAAAGAAAAGCAATCTTTTGGGAAAGATTTATAAAATGAAGAGGAAGAAAAAGAAAGAATAAATTGCAAAATTATACAAATTAGTGTGCTCTGATAATTCAGCTGGAATTTAAACTCTACTTAAGAAAATAAACAAAGCATAGCCTTTTTCCCCACCCTCTATAGGGTATCTATTTCATAGCTGAATTAAATTAAAGTCACTGATAACAGGGTGGCATCACTCAGTAAGAAACCAGTGTGTATTTTGCTATATTTTGTTGCTTTAAATCTTTTTAAAATATTATAATTAACTATACTTTCTCTGCTGGTTAACCTGCTTATCCTAATTTTTCTGGGCTGTTCCATGCATTAGTAGGTTTACCCCCTCAGTAGGAAAGGAAATGAGAATAAAGCATTTTACTACAACCTCTCATGCATGAAGCTTTCTTTATATTTAAATTGCATACCCCCCATTCCAACTTACTATGTTTCTCTGTCTTTAGGGGTAAAGTTCTTAACAATGCTAGCGATTTCATCAGATGAAAGTAGACAGCTGGTGACTAACTCCTCTCTTGGTCTTCAGTCTTTTTCCATATCTTATCAAGACTGCTTTGTGTGACAAATTCCTAAACAAATTAGGAAGTTCAAATATTCAAGAAAATTGTCATAATACTGGATCTTCTTTGTTTTCACTACATTTTATCATTTGATATGATTGTCATGCTCTTATTTGGAAATAGTTTTCTGAACTTAAATTAGCTTCTAATCTTGCCTCTGTATAGTATATTCTTGTCTTACCAAATGATCAAAAGAGTTTGATCAGCATCCCTGCCTTTTGTTCCCTGCTTCTCCTAGCCCCCCTCTTGTCTGTGAATTGACAAATAAGACTCCCCAGGCAGCTGAAGTGGGTACATTAAAATGAGGACCTGTTAAACTTAAGGAAGTTGGAGCTGTTTGAACATATTGAATCATTGTTTTTTGCAAACAGGAAGAAGAAGGCACCTATGACCAAACTCTTGAGTTCCGTCGAGGAGGTGATGGCCAGCCAAGGAGATCCACTCGGCCAACCCAGCAGTTTTATCAACCTCCACGGGCTCGGAACTAATATGAAAAGGTAAAATTTACACTGTGAGGTGGTTTCCATATAAAGAAATGTGTTCTTCATGTTGAGTACGAGTTTAGTTACTGATATTTGATAGCACAAACAAAAACGTGATTCTGTGTACATTTAATTAAAAATTATTTGACATTATTCTACAGTAGCATACAACTTTCCTTAGAAATGTTGTTTCTATTCTCTTTTTCTCAGTACCTATTCTCTTTTGTAAAGAAGGTGATGATAATATGTGAAATGACTAAACTTTAGAAAGCACAAAGGCAAGAATGACCTCAAAGGGCTAGATAGTCACCAACCCAGAAAATTGAGTTCATTGGTATTCTTCGTTTATTTGAGGTTTTTTTTTTCTTTTTAAAGAAAGATGAACTGTTTCCTAGTGCATTTCCCAAAGTTTGAGGAAAATCACATCCCAACCCAGAATCTCTATTGCAGTCATTTCATAGTCCTGGTACATCCAAAACATCTTCAGGTCTACACTGCAAACCATGCTTTGTTTTCATACAGTGGCCTTATTTCAACCCTGCCTCACATTACCATATCTCAGTGGCTCCTGAAATCATGTGTACTGCATAACCCACTTTCCTGCATTTTTCAATATTCCAAAACCAGTACCAGGTAGATGACATAGCCACATTTGCAAATCCACAAGGAAATAAAGCTTGACCTTAAAGAGCCAGATACTCTTTCACTAACATTCCTTCAAGCCACCTCTTTTTGAAATAATTTGCATTTTAACTAGCTTGAGCCTTCCATGGCTCATCCTCAGGGCATCATTTCCATTGTCATGACGCAAAACAGTTGTCCCACTTTTAATGGTGGTGATCTCCTTAACAATTGCAGCATAAGTAACCTAAAACAGTCTCTGTGCCCAGAACTTCAAACTTCCTTGAATTTTTCCTGTGCTAAACCATGTATCTTTCATGTCTTTCTGTTCTATACCTTCTTCTAAGCATACGAGTTCGTTATTTTTAAAACCAACTATTATCAAATTTTTAGGGCATGGGTGGTATACAACCAGCCTTTCTACCAGTAGCCAAGCTCCAACAAAGTTCTGTCCTTCCCCTTTGAAAGGTTGTAAGTCAAGCTTTCACAGTTCACAATTCTGTCTGTATTTAGCATTTTCGAACTCTTACCAGAATAGCCCATCAAGTTCTGCTCACAGCACTGCAAGGATCCTCTGGTCCAAAGTACCAAATCCTTTTACATTCCTCCCACAAAAGACCAAAAACCACATGGTCAGATTCACTACAACAAAGACCTCACTTCTCAGTACCAATTTTCTGTCACAGTTACCTTTTCACTGCTGGGACAAACAATCCAACCAGAAGCAGCAGCTTATGGTAAGAATGGGTTTATTTCAAGCTTACAGATTCCAAGGGAAGTGTCCTCATGGTGGAAGAAGCTAGCATTTTCCAGCATACGTCCACAGTGGAGAGACAGAACCAACACCAGCAAACATGAACAAAGCTCCAACTTGCTCTCTACACACCTAGTAGGGCTGGACTCAAGATTTGCCCCCAGTGACATGTCTCTTCCAGCAGGACTCCACCTGCTGAAAACTAAGTAGGCAGCTTAATCAAAAATACCTGAGTCAGGTTGGAGAGATGGCTTAGTGGTTAAGGTACCTGCCTGTCAAGTCTAAGACTGCCCATTCGATCTCCAGGTCCCACGTTTAGCCAGATGTAATATGATGCAAGCATGCAATACCACGCTTGCCTACAAGGTGAAGCACACATCTGGAGTTCATGCACAGTGGCTGAGAGGCCGCTGGTGCGCCCATTCATTCCCTCTCTCTCTCTCTCTGCCTTTTTCCCTTTCTCTGTCTCTCTCAAATAATAATTAAAAAAAAAATACAGAGTCTATGGGGTATACATTCAAACCACCACACTAAGTAAAGACATTTTTTAGAATACTTATTTTATCAAAGACAGAGAGAATTGGCACACCAGGGCCTCTATCCACTGCAAACGAAAAACAGACATAAGTGCCACTGTGTGTGCATGTGCAACCTTGTGTGCTTATATCACCTTGTGCATCTGGTTTACATGGGACCTGAAGAGTCCAACATGGGTGCTTTGGCTTTTCAGGCAAGCACCTTTACCACTTAGACACCTCTCCAGCCCAAGTAAAGACATTTTGTATTTTTCTAACCCTCACCTTCATTTGTGGTGGTCTGCCTAAAGCTGAAGCCTAGTACTGAGTATTGCAAGTATTGCAAGCCAGTGCACAGCCTTTTCCTTTCATCACTAGCTTGTCTTTGTACTCAGTACATGACCATCAAACAAACAGTCCTGACCTGCTGTCTGAGGATCAGAGTTACTTCTTGACCTGGGGCATTTTTATGTAACATGTAAGAACTGTTTCTAGGCAGAATCAAAGTGAGTATATAGAAGGACTTGAGGAACTTTGCATTATATAAGAATGAACATACACTTTTTAATGTAAGCTTGCTTACAAGTAAACATCATTTAAAGTAAATGAAACAGAGATCTTCCTGTTAGCTTTCTGAGGTCTTTTCAATTGCATAAACAAAGATTTGAAGTAAACCAAATGTTTTCAGCACCCTGGTTGCTGAAGGGCAGTGGTTGTCCAATAGTGAACCCCAGAACCCCAGATTTCTTGTGGCTGCCTTTGGGGCTGATAGAGGAGGGTAAGATCTTGCAGGGCTAGAAGTGGAGAAAGTGGAAGAAGTGAGTGAGGACACACCCGGGTGGGTGGGGTGGGGTGGGGTGGGGTTTTCTCAGTCTTTTCAGCCTTCGTGTAGTTTCTCTCATGTGTTTTCTTATATTTAGGTTCTGTGGAATACTTTATTTGAGAAACAAACATGCTGTTTAAGAATATATTCTAGGGTGCTGGGGAGATAGTTCAGCAGTTAAAGGTGCTTAGTTACAAGTCCTGTTGGCCTGGGTTCGATTTCCTAGTATCCACGTAAAGCCAGATGCATTTGGTGGCACGTGCATCTGGAGTTTCTTTGCAGTGGCAAGTTGTTTTGGCACACCCATTGCTCCCCTCCCCTGACAAATGAATAAATAAAAATAGACTTCTGGTTCCCCTGCAGGGAGCCTGTGCGGTTGGGAGAGCCACATATTGTCTCACTGCCTGGGCATGCTGTAGGGCATCTTCCCTTCTCACCTGACTCAGGGTGCCCACAGTAAAAGTGGGAAACAATCAACCACTGCACTGACTCCCCTGGGAAAGCTTCTGTGAGGGGCAGTTGCTTGTGAAAGGTCCATGTAAAGTGCATTTTACTGATCCTGACATGCCACATTGCTTTCAGCTAACTGAAATCCCAGATGAGGGTGATTATCAAGGTGGAAAATTTTAGTTTGAAGTTCTTGATGCATCCAACATGGTACCTCCTAAGATGAAATGCTTGACCAGTATCTGGCATCCCAGAATCTCAGAAACAGGGGAAATATGTCTAAATTGACTAGGAGGACATTTGATTGATAACACTAACTGTGCTCCCACAGGAAGGACATTGCTTGGGAATTTTATTTACTCATCTTTTGAATTTTGATGATCCACTGAACATTAAAGCCTCAGAGGTTCATTTATGGGACAAAGAGGACTTCTGAAATAAAGTCGATGATTACATCAAGCACTATAGCAGATGATAAGAGGAGATTACAGGCCTTGGACTGTGTATCTTAGTTTGTAATGTAAAATAACTGAGGTCGTCCTCCTCATCCTCACTCCCTGTCAGTCCCTTGAGGTTGTCTCTGTTCTGAAACCATGTTGCCCTGAAGAAAACCATCCTCCCAGTGGCCCACTGTAGGTGAGAGTGCAAAACAATACAGCAAGAAAGAGTGTCTGCTTCCCTCAACACATTTACTCTCCAAACCATACTGTCTGGGCTGTGAGTGAAATTCTCCCAAAGTTGTAATGAGCTCACCTACAAGTGATGTAATGGCATGTTCCATCTATGCAATGGATTGGCTATAAGAAACTTGCTATGAACTGTGATTGGACATGCATTCTCTTAGCTTCTTCACCCAGTGTTGGCCCTGCCTAGATGGGAAGCTTCCCAGAAGGCATGGTCATTCACTGTAGATGTTACTGCAATGTGCATCTTATTTAATGCAAGTTTATTTTGGAACACATTTATAATTTGTACAATTTAATGTCTTTATTTTTTTCTATTCTTGTTTAGTTTGTATTTTCATTGTATACAGCACACACAAAGATGTTGCATCAAGCAACTATTGAAGGGAAATTACCAAAAAAACTGCAAAAGACATTACTTATTCTGTCCAAATGCAGCAGGAATCTGGCTCCTAAACAACAGCTCTTGTTTCCAAATCCAGATGTGGCAAAGACATTTTGGAGCCCTGAGCAGCTAGATATGAATGATGCAAAAAACTGAACGCAGGGAGTCTTTTCTCACACGTTACCCAGAGGAAGCAAGCTGGGGCTTAGACCCGCCAGGGTTGGCACTTCTTCAGTGGTTTATGAGCATGAACCATACCAGAGCTACATCCCTGCTATGCTGTGAGATGAGAGATGCCTTGGGAATCAGCTCAGTATCTGCTGCCACCAAAACTGTGCTGTGGCTGTCTTCTGACTTGGCTTTGATTCCAGTCCCTGATGGGGTGAGCATGGTAGGCCGTGAGGACCAGGAGTTAGCAACAGAATATGCCACACTTGGTCAAGGTGGTGCACTTCAAAGGAAGAGTTCTGGACAGAGATGAGTGCATTTATTCCAGCACTTAGACATTGAAAAATCAAATGCAAAATATTCGTCTAGTTTCATTTGCTTAAAAGATACATAAAATAAAAATATGTTCTAATCCATAGCCCTGGGGTGATTGGATTGTTGCTGTCACATGGTACAAAGCAAAAAAGTCCCAGTCAACTTAAATGTGTCATTCTTTTCATGTTCCCTAAGTTAAGAGTCTCATGTTCTACCAATTGAGTTAGCTGGGCACACATGTTTCCTGAGTTAAAACTCTCATTTTGGAAGCTGGGGGCATACCTCAATAGTAGAGCTCATCTGTAATATGTGAAAGGCTAGATTCACCTGGTACCAGAATAAAACCCATTTTTCTCCTGTCTATCTGTCTGTCTGTCTACCCATCTCTCTTTTATCATGACTAAATGCTTACCTTGGTGTATACTGTTTACATGAAAGATTTGCAGCACAGAAATTTGGATTTCTGACATCAGTAAGAAAATTAATTTTGGAGAGCATTCTCAATATAATGTAATAAAAAGAAAAATATCTCTCATAGGAGTTGGGATTTAGTACAGTAGCAGAAAACTTGCTCAGCAAGCACAAAACTGTGTGTCTAGTCTCCAACACTAGGGAAAAAAAATTCTCACTGTAAAATTCACCCTAAAAAATGAGTAGGTAGGGAGGAGGGAAATGATGGTACTAACATATGATGTATCCATATGAAGATTCTAAGATACACTTTTTACTCTTGCTACAAAATTAAAAATATTATTATCTGGAGAAAAATATTTTCTCCTTACTCCCTCATTACTGTATGGTTTGTATTAACTGGGACATCTGATAAGAAGATAACCATGGAATTTTCAGTAAATACAAATTTATGTATGCTAAAATTTTTCTAAGTTGTCCTTCTCTAAAATTACTCGGGTCTTGGAGAAATTTGTCTTTCTACTTGTACTTTCTTTTGAAAAACCTAATTTTATACTCTTTGGTCTATCTTTTGATATTTTGAGAACTTTGCTAGATTGTAAATAGCACATAGTTGTTAGCATATAATTTGCATTTTTGTGTGCAAGAAAGTTTTTTCAAGGTCTGTACACCATCCTGCTCCCTTCCCTACCCCACTGTGGAGGGAGAGCAAGATCACATGAGCCTGGCAGAAAGACCAACACAGTGACCAACACAGTGGGAGATACCTGGGCATCAGGGCTAAGTGAAATGGGATAGGATAGTGAAATAGGACTCATGTCAGAGACAAAGGGTTGACAAGGTAGATCTGAGACTGGAGTGGAGGTAGATCCAAACTTCTAGTTATGAGCAGGTATAGAAAAGAGAAGTTATACACAACTCTTTGGTCAGTAAAGCTGTCAAAATTTTGCACATTTGTTGAAATTTCTGACATGGAGTTCTAGGAGCTTGATACCAATTAGTAGGACCTGCCCTTGCAAGTGAATTTTAAGCTACACAAATTAATTATAAGGTGGAATCCTCTGAAGACAGATACTGGGAAGGTGGAGAAAAGTGGTTCTCAGTGGCTACTGTATATGGTATAAACCAAAAGTGGGTGTTCAAAATATGTATTGCTGCTGTCAGAAGAGTATGGCTTCTGATAGAAACTGGAGTGTATTTTTTAATATATTTTATTTGTTTATTTATTTGAGAGATACATAGCTAGAGAGAGAAGGGGGAGAGAGAATGGGCATGCCAGGGCCTCCAGCCATTGCAAATGAACTCCAGACACATGCACCACCTTGTGCATCTAGCTTATGCGGGTCCTGGGAAATTGAACCGGGGTCCTTTGGCTTTGCAGGCAAATGCCTTAACTGCTAAGCCATCTTCTCCAGCCCAAAGGTGGAGTTTTTTAACTTAATGTGCTTGATACCATCCTGAACTTGAGTAAGTGATAAGATCAAAAGTAGGTCTGAGAAATACTGTGCTAGTTGGAGGGTGGATTTTGGGCAAGAGACAGACAATCCCAACAGCTGCTGTACTGGTTCCCTGGCTGTGTCATTAGAATGACATCAGACAGATCAGACCTTGCAGGAAGAGGTGGTAGGACAAATCCTCAGGGAACTTCTGCTGCCAGGGGCTTGAGGCTGAGAATGTGCAGCACTTTCACACTATGTACAGAGCTGCCTCATTCTGAATGATGGTTCTAGTTTCTTGTTTAATGGAAGAGTGAATGATCTTCACTTGAAACCAATAGCTAAACATAGATGCTACATAGTTCTGTGATTTTGTTTATTTTTTTCTTTTTTCTTTTCTTTTTATTAAGTAGGAACTTTGTATGGACACATCATATGTTGGTACCATCATTTCCCACCTCTCTGTTCCACTCCACTGAGGGCCCTTCTTAGTGGGATTGCTGGTATTCACCATGGAGATGTGGGTTATGAGTTCTGAGATCAATAGTCTGTCATTGTGGGGAGGGCACTGCCTCTGGATACTCTCTCCCAACCTATGGCTCTTACAGTCATTCATCCCCCACTTCTGCAAAACTCCCTGAACCATGGTGGGTATGTTTTAAGTCCTCTTTAGTGTTGAGCCCTCAGCAGCTTCTGGACTCCTGCTTTAGTGCATTTTGAGTATCCTCAGTGTCTGTCTCCATCACCCTGGCACAGGTTGCCTGACCCATTTTGGAAGCAGCACTCTTGTTCCTCTCACCAGTTACTCTGTGGTTTCACCTGAGCCCTAGATGCTGTGCTAAGGGTGGTTCATCTCTTGCCAGAGAATCAACCACCCTTGTCTTGTTGATAAATTGTAGTTGTCCTCAGTTCTTGCTGCTTTCTTAAAAAGAAAAAGATTCTCCAATGGAAAGTGAGATCGGGATATGGTAAAGGGGTTAGCATTGTTAACTTAGAGAGATTTTGATGGGTGTAGCCTGTTTGGACAAAGATTAGTGGGAGCTTCTCATTGGAGTCCATAATCTTGATCTCCATAGGATTCTGACTTGGTTCCCAGTTCCAGTTAGGGGTTCCTTTCTACTGAGCAGATCTCGTAGCCAATCAGAGAGCCATTGATTACCCACCTAGGTTGTGTGCCACTATTTCACAGGTTTGTATATCTTGTCAGGCTGGTTGCTTTCATATAGCAGTGTCCCTTGCTTGCTCACAACATTGTTGGCTGTTCTCCCCCAGCAGCTCAGGTAGTGCTTTCCAGTACTATACAGGCTAACCACCTGGGAACTGGCTTCCTTCCCCATTCAGCTGGATCTTTTGATAGTCTGCATCAGCAGCATGTGGTGTCTTCAGCAACAGTGTTTTACCTTTTACCTCAGGAGGGTAATCAAGTGCTTTGACAAAAGCCTGTCTTGTTTTGGGGACTTTGTAGGTCTCTTCGATCAACAGCTCAATGTGGAATGTAACCAATTTTTGGTACTAGGAGTTGCAAGCCAGAGCCAAATGTTTTAGGGTTAGGCTTCATCCCACCCTCTCTAGGGCCCTTTTACCAGATGATCCCTCCATGCTTCTACTGAGAGTTTTATCTTTTAGTCAGCTATCCAGGAGGAAGGTTTCCATGGTACCAGTTCATTTTAGATTTGGTTTTGTGTATACCTCTCCTTCCTGCTCCCCTCATCCCAAGCCCTTCCATCCCTCTTGCCTCTCCCTCAAGCCTATAAGGTATGCCTGCAACTCAAGCTAGTCCAGGTTAGGAAACACAGATGAGGAAAAACATGCAGTGTTTGTCTTTCTGTGCTTGTGTGAGTTCGCTTAATATGATCTTTTCCAAGTCTGCCCATTTTCTTACAAATTTCATTATATCATTTTTCCTTACTGCTGAATAAAATTTCATTGTTTATAGGTACCACATCTTCGTTTTCATTTGTCAAATGATGGGCATCTGGGTTGATTCCAGTTCTTAGCTATTGTAAATTGAGCAGCTAGAAACATGGTTGAGCAAATCTCTCTGCAGTAAAGAGTGAAAATTTTAGCATAGGTGCCCAATAGAGGAATAACTGGGTCAGTTGGTAGCTCTCTTTTCATCTTCAGGAGTCTCCATATTGAGTTTGCACAAGTTTGCACTCCCACCAGCAGTGAATGAGGGTTCCTCTTTCCCCACATTCTTGCCAACTATTTTTTTTAACATTTTTAGCTAGTAATAGATATATTTTTAAATGATTCTTACCTTTAAATCTAGTCCAGTATCCTTTCCCAGAATTTTTAAAATCAAGGTTAAAAACTGGTCACTATAAAGAAAGCTATTGTCTTGTAATCCAAACAGGACTGGCCTGAGGTCAGGATAATTGTGAGCTTGATTTTTGATCAGGAGAATGCCTGCTTTGGAAGATGGAGGAACTGTTTTTGTGAGCTATGGGGACTACTACTAGTCCCTGCCCAGGCATCCCTTCATACATGAGGCTGAGAAAACAGTGGTACCTAACAAGATGGGAGACAGGTAGAAGGAGGAAGCAGAGCAAAATCAGTAACCTGCGTGGACTTACTCAATTCAGAGCTCTTTGAAGAGGAAGCGGGTGGGTAGGTAGGATAAGTCTTAAAGACAATTCAGTTAATGTAAATTCCTGAAATCACCATGCTAGCAAAAAAAGGGGGGGGGCACTAAAGTGACAGCAACATAATTCTAAAAGAAAAAAAGTTTAAGTTTTTTCTTGATGCTGATTTTTATAGAGATTTAAGTTGGCAAGTTAGATAACAGTGCCCAATTTATTCTACTTGAGATCAATGATATTTATGTAAACATTAAGTGTTTACAAGTAAGTTCCAACATAAATATATATTAACAAAGTATAGAGACATTAATATAAGGATCTAATTTCATTTTCTCCCTTTCTTTTTAGAGTAGAGTCTTTTTGAAGAAAGGAGCCATTGACTGAAACATCCCAGTCAGAGCCTGCTGATAGACCTTTTTTTCCTTCAGAATAAGATACAGCCACACCAGATATTATCATTGAAAGAAAGAAAAAACAGACTCTAGGTGGAAAAATTCATCCTGCACAGAGAATGGGGAAAATACTGAGTTAAATGAAGCAAATGCCTTCACCCGTGAGAAGGAGAACTTTTTCTTCTACCACCAATAAAACCATTCTGTTACTATATGTACTGTTGACTGTATGTCTTTTTGACTGTTATTTTTCTTATAGTTGGTAAGAGTCCTATACTAATTACCTTTGATAGAATAGCAGTTATAGCATATGGAAGCCTTCTTCTAAAATGACAGAATAAACTGACGTTATAATATTGCCTATTTCCTACAAAAATAACATGAAGCCAAATGGCAGTTCTCAGAATAGCTAACAAATATTGAATTGAAAAGTGAACATGTGATTCATAACACTCAGGTAGCCTTTCAAATATAATTCAAGTAATTGTTAAATGGACACTGTTTCCTGGGATGTATCTGGTTGCACATAACAGAAAATGCATCTCAAGCATCTTAACTACTGACTCACTTCACTGCTGGGAGGGCAGGTGGCTTCAGGGTGGGCTCAGTTTATGATTGACAGTGGGATAGGTCTGGGCGCTGATGTTTTGATTTTGATGTGTGTTCCAGGTTGCCCGTGGTATTTTGATGAGTTTGACGACTTAAGTCAATCAAGGGAAGTGGCAGAGGAACTTGCACAACCCAGGGTCTGAGGGTATTTTAGAGAAGAACTGCTTAAACTTCCCATTCATGACCCCCTATCCCCTAGAAATTTTTGCACAATCCCAGGGATATAGATATATAAAATAGGCATGGAAGTCAAACATTCACTGTAAATCATAAAGGAATTTATTTTAAAAGTTTTTGGCATACATGTAATTTGACCATTTATTAAAGAGGAAAACAAGTTTGCATACTAGTGAGATGAATGTATTTTTTTTTTCATAAAGAGTTATTAGGGCCAGGCATGGTGCCGCATGCCTTAAATCCCAGCACTCAGGAGGGGGAGATAGGTGGATCACTGTGAGTTCAAGGCCACCCTGAAACTACATAGTGAATTCCATATCAGCCTGGCTAAAGAGCGAGACCCCACCTCAAAACACACACACACACACACACACACACACACACACACACACAGGCTGAGGAGATAGCTCATTTGGTAAAGTACTTGCATTGCAAGTATAAGGATTTGTGTTTGATCCCCAGAACCTACATAGAAGTGCTAGACTAGACGTGATGGTGTGAATTTGTAATCCCAGCTGGGAAGGTGGAAAAAGGAGGATCCCTGGGGCTTGGCCATCCATTCTAGCATAATCCTATGAGCTTCAGGCCAGCTGAGAGACACTGCTGTCAAAAAGATGATCTTCCTGAGACATGACACCTGAGGTTTTCCCCTGGCCTCCACATGCACCAGTGCCAGCACACACACACACTAAATCTTGACTGGATTTTGGATAATTGAAGATGTAGAGCATCTTTGGCATTTTATAGAGTTGACAAATATTTTATAATCATCAGAGTGCTGAGAACTCTATTTCACATAAATACGTAGTTGACAATGACAGAAGTATGTTTAGGATCATTTCTTAAAATAGTAGAAATTCATTCATAACCCTACACCAGAACTACTTTTTATAAAACAACTCACACATCAAATTTTAAAATTAAACATTCTAACACAACACAAACATAGATAAGTCTAATATGTAATAGGAAAGGTCTTCATTATGCAAAGTTTAACCATTAGTTTTCCTAAGAGCAGAAAACTAGTAAAATCACTGCATTTCATAACGTGCAATGTCTGGAATTTGACTCAAGTGTTTCAGGCAACATTTGTTGGCATGTGGGTGTGAGGATGTGAGCAGTGCACAGTGTTGTATGTTCAGAAGGCTGCAGTGAACTTGTATGATGCAATCACGTTAATTACATGTTTGATTTTGAATTAATTCTTGGGCATTGCATATTCAGAAACTAATGCTGCTAAATTTTCCCCAAAGCCCACATTCATTTTCATAATCCCATATGAGGTTGAGTTTAAGAAGCTATGTGTTGTGTACCTGTTAGCTGGGGCAACACTACCACATACATTGATCATCCTATAATAGAAGCCACTAGTATTGGATAGTAATTATCATTGCTCATCGTCCATAGGAACAGCTTGGCATGATAACATGTGACATACATGTTGGCCAAAGACACCAAGAAAAGCTAAAGTAAAGCTGACCTCACTTTTATGGACTGCTGGTAGCTGTCTGGGCTATGGTAAGAGCCTATTTCTGATTACAGCAAGATATATTTGGCCAACTATATCAAAAAGTAAGTTCCAGTGTAGTTATTTAAGACAGCTTTGGGCCTGGATGTGTGGACAGAATGTGTAATAATTATCACTGGTATTTGCTAAGGTTTTCCTATGCCCAGCCCTACACTAAATACTCTTCATAATTTCTCCTAACCACCTTACTGTTTTCATTCCACAGCTAATGTAGCAGCAAGTGACCTTCAGAAAGGTTAAGGCACTCACCCAAGGTCACCAGGTGGAAGAGTCAGAGTCAGGATCCAAAGCAGATGAGCCAGGAAGTACCCCAAAGGAAGCCAGCCCACCAGTCTGGAGGGCAGACAGGGAGCTTTTGCTCTTTCCTGTTTTTAAATTCTGATTGGCTCGGTTAGGTTAGGGGTGTCTTCTGTCACTGACATAAAGCATGCGGCTCATCTTTCTGTTGTCTGCCTCCTGGCTTCATGGCAGATACATCGCTTTCCTGCTGACTTCTCTCTCCCTCTCCCTGCCTTGTCTCCTCTCTTTCCTCTCTCCTTGTTTCTAACATCTCCTTTCCCTTTGACTTGGCATATTTATATTCTTAGCTAAAGTTGTTTTTATTCTTTTAAGCACAAAATATTATTGTTAAAACATTTGCATATGAACGTAATCAGTATTTACTGATTGCTTGTGTTCTAGGCATTGTCCTATATTAGCAGGTTTCATAGGGTTCATCATTGAGTTTCCTTTGCCAATTTGTTTCAGTATCTACTTAGTATTGTTTTCATTTTCCTTTTGTTTATTTATTCAAAACTTCATTTCTTTTTAAAATATCTTATTATTTATTTATTTACTTATTTATTTATTTATGAGAGAGAGAAAGGAAGACACAGAGAGTGAGTATAGATGCACCAGGGCCTTT
Source organism: Orientallactaga sibirica (assembly GCA_036365145.1). Lineage (NCBI taxonomy): Eukaryota > Metazoa > Chordata > Mammalia > Rodentia > Dipodidae > Orientallactaga > Orientallactaga sibirica. The sequence goes on from JAEOAD010000024.1 coordinate 1,864,276, forward strand.
TGCCACTGCAAACAAACTCCAGACATATGCACTGCTTTGTGTATCTGCTTTTATGTGGGTACTGGGGGATGGAACTCGGGCACTGTCAGGCTTTGCAAGCATGAGCCTTTAAGCACTGAGCCATTTCACCAACCCTAGAAACTTCATTTCTTTGTCATCAACATATTTGATAATTTATTAAGTTTTTGTTTGTCATTTTAGTTTCTCTTATTTAAAAACAATATTTTCAATATTAATATGTTCTTTACCACTGGATTGTGATTATTAGTTTTCAGGGTGCAGCATGGTGGCCATTACACCATGGGAGTATTAGTTTAGTATTTAGTAATTAGTTTAGTATTTAGTTTAGTAAAAAAAGGCCCAACCTATGGGGAATTTTTCAGGTTCAGTCTCTAAATTTTTACCATTTCCCAAAGTAAAATCCATCCTGAAGCATGGTTGGTATTACTGTGGAGACAACCATGGGCTAATAAGAAAAACCAAGGGGCCATATTGCTCAGAGATGCCCAAAGTCCTTTCTTTCTAAGCAAAGCTCCATTTCTTATTTATTTATTATTATTTGGTCATGGAATTGACTCCCTCCTTCCTATATGCCTTCTCTCTACCCCCTTTCTCCCTCTTTCCTCCCATTAAAAATATTTTCACTTCTAGTTCTACAGGACTAAGATTTTGGAAAGGCTGCCTTTGTCCTATTAAATGTGGAGTTTGTATTTGATCTCCCAGACTTGGGCCATAGTGACACCACTTCCAGGTGCTCTGAATCTGCTGCTCTGTATTGGGCTTTTGTGACTCTTAACTACACATGGTAGCAAACCTCATGTCTGGCTGTAATAGATGAATAGAAATAACAAAAGGAAAACAGACTGAGGGGTTTTGCATATGAATGAGGGGGAAAGACATGGTGGGAGGTGATTATGATCATGTTATGTGTTCCAGGCTTTAGGCACAGCAACAACAGGCTTGCCAACAGTAGCCCTTGACTAACACACAGCAGGACCACAAGATCATGTTCTGGGTGAGAAAAGGAGGGCCTTGGTTCATGGTTTGAGCAGACTTTCTGGCTTGTCATCTCTGAGGTGGTGGTGATGTTTGAATGTACAAATGCCACACCCCAGGCTCATGGGTTTGAACACTTGATTCCCAGCTGGTAAGTCTGCTGGGAAGGCTGGGGATCTTCTGGAGGTGAAACCTAGCTATAGGAAGTGGTCATTGGAGGCAGGCCTTGAGGATTATTTTCTTTTTATTAACTTTTTATTGACAGCTTTCATATATATAGATAATATTCCATGATGATAATCCCTTCTCACCATCATCTCTTTTCCTTCTAAATTTCCCTTCACTGAATCCCTTCCTTAGAACCAGTCTCTCTTCTATTTTGATGTCATCATGGTTTTTCCCTTCATATAGGTAGCATCAACCATTGTGAGGTCATGAATATCATGGTCACTTTGTGTCTGGAAGGCAGTATTGTAAGCACTTCTCCCCTTTCTTGGGCTCTTAGAGTCTTTCTGTCACCTCTTTGGCAATAGTCCCTGAGCCTTGGATAATGTGATAAAGATGTCTCATTTAGTGTTGAACATACCACTGTCATTTCTTCTCAGCACTTTGATGAATTTTGAGTCTCCACTTATCTCCACCATCTGAAAAGAGCTTCTCTAACTAAAAGTGAGAGCAGCATTAAGATATGGATAGGAGGACTAAAGCCCTAACCCCCTTGCAGCTCATCACTCAGCCTCCTGACTTGGATGCAATGTGACCAAATGGCCTCCTGCTTTAGTCACCGTACCCTCTCTGCCATCATGGCCTGGAGCTCCTAAGTATGTCTTGTCAGTATTTGGCCATAGCGACATGGAAAGTAATTAATACAGGTGGGCAGATACTATGTGTCTTTGATTTAATTACTGTTCTTCAAAAGTGAAAAATGCTGGGATATGAATTATTCTTATCTCTCATTCCAGTACTACATCTTTTTAAAATTTTTTTATTTTTGTTTATTTATTGTTTATTTGACAGAGAAAGAGAGAGAATGGGCATGCCAGGGCCTCTAGCCTCTGTAAATGAACTCCAGTCGCATGTGCCCCTTTGTGCACCTAACTAATGTGGGTCCTGGGGAATCAAACCTGAGTCCTTTGGCTTTGTAGGCAAATACCTCAAGTGCTAAGCCATCCCTCCAACCCCAGTAATACATCTTGAGGTAAAATACTGAAGATTAAAATGTTGATTAAACTGTCTTACACAGAGGGGCTGTGCTGTTCATGACCTCACATTGATTGATGCTACCTACAGAAGACCTGCATAATGGAAAGGGGGAAATGATGACATCAAAGTAGAAGAGAGACTAGTTGGAAAGAAGGAGGGATTCAGTGGAGGGGGGATTTGGGAGGGAAGAAAAGAGGGTGGTGGGAAGTGTTATGATCATATTATATTGTCTGTATATTTGGAAAAGTTGTTGTAGAAAGTTTTAAAAATTGCTCATTAAGATAATACTTGCATAAATAAAAAGATAAGATTATTATAAAATATATTTTATTTAAATAGAAGAGGCATAAAGCTAGCTCAGTTTTTAACATGAAGGAAAGCCTTGAGTTTTGTTTCATATCATTTCCTCACAATGGGAAGGAGAAACGTCAGCCTAGGAAGTATGTGTTAGGCCAGAGGCCTTCTCCATACACCTTAGAGGAGGAAGTGTCAGGAGCGTGTGGTTGGGTGCCAGTGAACATCTGACAGACAACAATGGGTCATTGCCTAGATCTGGCTCTGACTGAGGTTAGCGTTAAGAGATTCAGAGCCCTCAGAATGTAACATCAAGAGAGAAGCAAACTAGCTTACCTAGTAGGTCCAGAATGAGCCCTCCCAATTTCCTGTCTTTTGGCTTGTTGACCAGTGTAGATGGTGAGCCTGGTAGGTCAGGTAAGAGAAAATAGGGTCCTTATCAACTGCTTCAGTCAGAGACCTGGAAGGGGCTATTTGGATCCCTCTTCTAAAAGAAAAGCTAATTCATACTTAAGAGGTTCATCATCTGAGGAGTGGCAAGATTGTTGATAACTACCTGCTTTTAGCAGATCCTTCTTTTTCTTTAGGCCTTTGAGAACGTAGGCTTAGAGCACAATGGCGGCACAGGGCCATCGCCACAGTGCTTGGGATCGTCATGGACTCAGGAAACAGAGAGAAGCTGGGGCTGTCATTTACAGAATCCCCGTTAAAGAATATGCTCATTGTGAGAACTGGGGTTCCTGTTCACAGAAGGGTAAACTCTCTTTGTTAGCTCTAGTAGGTACCAGCAATCCAGAGTCAAGGAGGAAGTGGAAAGTTAAGCTGAGAACACTAAATAAAGGAAAGGACTCTTGGGGGAAATACTGATGGAAACAAAAAGACCTTCTCCAAGAGTGAAACTACCAATGAGTCCCAGGCTGTGGAAATGTTAGTGGTCCAATGTGTGCAATAACAGATTGCCCATCACTGGAGATGGACTCCAGGGAAGAATGTCCTTTTCTGGCACCACAGTGAAGAGACTCCATCCTTATTCTTGATAATTTGTCATCTGCCCTCCTTCCAAATAAAATTTGGTTGTTTTCATGGTCAGAAATCTCAAAGCATTGCTTGCTGGTATTGTCAGGTACATATATAATTTGTGGGGAACATTCTGACTTGAGAAAGTTATGGTGTCATCACACTTAGTTTCCCATTGGGATGGCCCTAAGTGAAATAATTTACTGGCTCAATCCAGAGACTGCTGGGGCCAAGCTCCATAAGATATTTACTGAAGGCTGTGAGAGACCAGCTTCCAGTCTGAAGAGTCTAGGCAGTTAAATTTTTATTTTTATTTCTTTGAGATAGAGAAAGAGGCAGAGAGAGCAAGCGAGAGACAGACAGAGAGGAGAGAGAATGGGCATAACAGGGCCTTTCAGCCACTGTGGATGACTCCAGGTGTGTTCGCCCCCTTGTGGGCAGAGGTGGCATTGCTCTGGCTCTATTTGGGATCTGGAGGATTCAAACAGGAGTTGTTTAGGTTTTGTAGGTAAGGGCCTTAACTGCTAAGCCATCTCTCCTGCCAATTTTCAATTTTGTTTGTTTATTTGAAAGCAAAGAGGAGAGAGAGAGAGTGAGAGAATATGGGCATGTCAGGGCTTCCAGTGGTTGCAAATGAACTCCAGATGCATGTGCTGCTTTGTGCATCTGGATTTAAGTAGGTACTGGGGAATGAAACCTGGGTAGTTAGGCTTTGCAGGCAAGTCCTTTAACCACTGAGCCATGTCTCCAGCCCAGTATCTTTTTTATTTTTTTATTTTTTGAGGTACAGTGTCTTCTCTAGCCCTGGCTGACCTGAAATTCACTGTGTAGTCTCAGGCAGGCTGGCCTCAAAATCCCAGAAATCCTCCTGCCTCCAGTTTCATTTTTAAATAGTAACTTTGCACAAGCTGCAGTAAGTGAAAAATACCCTCATGAAATAACAGGTAGAATTACATTTTGAAATACCTCTTTTGTGTCTATTGGTTTGAAAAATATTGAAATATACGTAATTATCGTGGGCTAGTAAATACCTTGGGGCAAAGTAGAAGACCAAGGTTTTAGAGGAAGAGAAGCCAGGAGTGGTGACATATGCCTTTAATTCCAGCTCTTGAGAAGCAGAGGTAGGAGGATGGCCAGGAATTCCAGGCCACCTAAGATTATCTAGTGAATTGCAGGTCCCACTGGGCTAGGGTGAGATGCTACCTCAAAAAACCAACTTAAAAAAAGGTTTAGAGGAAGAGAATGATGTTCTGACTTCAGGTGATCCATTTGCTACTGACAGAAGGCAACTTGCTAACATCTGAAAGTTTACAGGACTTCTGCTATGGTTAGGCAAGAACTACGGGTTGGATTCACCTCTCTGCCTAAAACTGTTGAACTGTAGCAAACCTTAGAACTCAAGACAGCAGTCAAAGCAGCAAGGCACAGAGTGTTTTGGGAGATGTAATATTAACTAGATGAGCCCTACATTGGTCCATATTTGCTGCCTAGAGAAAGTAGCGAGGCTGTAGAAATACTATGAAACAATCCCAGAAGTGCCTAGTAACATGGGAATGCATACACGAATTGAGGTCTACTTGTCAATGAAATACTACTCCTCAAGAAAAGAAAGGAACAAACTACTGATATATGGGTGAATCTCAAATAATTATGTTGAGTAAAAGAACCAAGACTCAATGGTGTGAGGAAATGTACTGTATGTTTACATTTACAGAAAACTAGAAAGTGCATAGTAAGCCACAGCGACAAAAGTTAAACAAATGACAGGCAGCTAGAGGGTGGGGTAGAGGCAGAACTTCCTTTTTTTGTGCATATGTTTGGTATCGTGGTGGTGATGATTTCCTGAATATATCTATGCTAAAATGATCATATTGTACCTTTTAAACATGAGCACTTTTCTATGCCAATTATGCCTTAATAAAAATGCTTCTGCAAAACCAGTTGTGGAGGCTAGGAATATAGTTCACTTGGTAGAGTGTTCAAGTAGCATACATGAAGCCTTGGATTCAACCATCAGCAACACATAATCTGGGGTTGTGGTACAAGCCTGTAATTCCAGCCCTCTGAAGGTGGAGACAGTATGAAGGAGTTCAGGTCATCTTGGGCTACAAATTTCCAGGCCAGCCCAGCCTACATGAGGCCCTGTCCTTCCCTCCAAAAAACAGCAATAACAAAACAAAGCAATTATGAATCTAATCTGAGTGTAACCTTATTAACTCATTGAAATTGGGTTTTGATAACAATACAATGATGGTAACAATTGCCTTTGTTAGGTAATATTTAACATTGAAACTATCCATAGCCTTATGTCCTTTTTTGGGTGTGGCGGGGGGGAAGTTTTGAAGTAGGGTTTCACTCTAGTCCAAGCTGACCTGGAATTCACTATGTAGTTTCAGGGTGGCCCCAAACTCATGGTGATACTTCTACCTCTGCCCTCCGTGTGCTGGAATTAAAGGTGTGCACTATCATGCCTGGCTCTTATGACCATTTTTGAGACAGAATCTTTAAATTGTTATTTTTATTTGTAAAACTCTTGATCTCTAGAGAAAAGAATATTGTTGTCATTATTATTATGGTTGTATTATTACAACTTACACTTTTTTCCATAATTATTCTTGTGACTTGGTGTTTTGTTTGTGTATATGTATGTGTGTACATCTTAATTTCCTATTGTCAGACTAATCTTTCAGTGTCCCAGGCATTTATTTAAAAGGCTTTAATTTTTTTTTTTTTTAAATTTGAGAGAGACAGAGAGAGAGACAGATAGAGAATGGGTGCACCAGCAGCCTCTCAGCTACTGTGAACAAACTCCAAACGCATGCGCCCCCTTGTGCTCATGTGTGACATTGCGTGTTTGCATTACTTTTGCGTCTGGCTAAATGTGGGACCTGGAGAATCGAATGGGCATTCTTAGGCTTCACAGGCAAGTGCCTTAACTACTAAGCAATCTCTCCAGCCCAGCTTTAATGTTTTTTAATAGAAAGCAGTTACCCATTGAGTCCTTGCTGTTTATTGCTTTGTATTTACTATCTCATTTTCAAGTATTGGGGGAGATAGCTGTAATACATTTGTATACTTAGTAGGTATTTAATCATAAATCTCTTTGACACTTGGGAAGACACAGCTTATGAACTAACAACATGGCACTGTCATCATGGTCTGAATTTTAACTTTTGCTGGGTAGTTTCAAATATGAAATAATTTCCTCCCTATGTATTATATATTAAATCTTTGATATAATCACCTAAAATTTATTAAATTGCATGAAAGGCTAAAACGAACATTCATATGGAAATAATTGCATACTGTTGGAACTGTGGAACTGTTCTACGTCTTTTATTCAAGATTAAACACACTGAATAAATACCCACTTTGTCTTACCTGGCTATTTTGGTTTTGTAACATGCTAAAACATGTGGTGGAGTCAGGAAAGGACTCCAGGTACATGTGCTAACCACAAGGTTGAATATTTCTATAATTTGTATGAAACATTCAACTTTAACATGAACCCAAGTAACGTTTCCATGACTTCATTGTACTAGCAAAGCATACGATTGCTTCTATCTACCTTCTTTATATCACCTTATCATTTTAAGAAAGCTATTTCTGGGTCCTACCTGCCTAGTAACAAGGATCAGGGGATTCAAGATATTTGCATTTTTTTTTTTTCTTTTCCAAGGACAACATGGGTAGAAACAGATCTTGAGCTGGCTAGGTTACAGTTTAGTCATCTCCTAAAATAATTTTTCCTTGAACTAACTTAATTAATTCAGTACAAAAACTTGTGCCATATGTTACAAATAAGCTGTTTATATGAAGCCAAGTCTTCTAGCAGGAATTGTTCCTTTCAGTACAATCTATGGCATGTCATAGAGCCCAGTCCTCAGAGAGCTCGTGGCAAGCAGTACTTGCTTGCTTAGCTTATCAAGGTCATATCCTCTTGCTCAGTTGGGGTTTCCTGAGTTCAATTCTTTCTATTCTAACTATAGAACTTAGTTCGGTATGTACATTTTAGATGCCAATAACAGAAAACCATGCATATTGTCTGAGTAACACTATAAACAATGCCTCCATTTATCAACTTACTAATTTTGTTGAACATATGTATAGAATATTGAAAATCTTGTGAACAATTTGCACAATGTTAGAGTTTGGCTCTGGAATGTCCTCCAGAGGCTCATGTGTTGAGAGCTTGGACCCCAACTGTTTGTGCTATTGGAACACGGTACCGAGTTGGAGGAAGGAGGTCATCACAAGCTTGCCCTTGAAGTGAATATTGGGACCCTGGCCCATCTCTCTCCCTCTCTCTATTTCTTTTTTCTTTTTTTCTCTATTTCTCTTTCCCCACTTCCCATATACCATACAATGAATAGTTCTGTTTATCCATATGCTTGCTGTCATGAAGTTCTGCCTGGCCAAAGGCCCACAGCAATGGAATCAAGCACCTGTTGGACTAAAACCTCTGAAACCAGGAACCAAAATAAACCTTTCCTCCTTTAAGTTGATTTATCTCGGGTATTTTGTCAGAGATGACTAGCCTATGTCTCCCTTGTCAGCATTGTTTACTCTTTTCAACCATAAAACTTCACCGAGAATAATCTTGTTTGAACTGTGCTGGTATAGCAGAGAGGACTTGCTGAACCGTGTTTGTACTGTGCTCACAGCAGAAATGACTTGCTTGTAGTGGAGGCTTTGCCTCTTCTTCCTTTGTGACTTTGCCATGCAGCTTATTCTTTCAAAATCTGTTCCCACTGGGAAAATGGACATGGTACCATACCAGAAGCTGGCCTGGCACTCAACCCAGTATCCAACATGGTCACTGAGACTATGACAGAAGGAGAAAAAAATCACTCATAATCTTTTTCTTAACTCAAAAATGAACAAACATAAGACAAAAAGCCAAAAACAAAAGAAGAATATTGTTCAAACCACAACAATGACCAAGTATCTCTCTTATGGCTAGCATGCCTTCTTTATGCTTTATGTTCCTGCCGAGATAAACTTGTTCAGGCACCCAAACCTGATTCTTCACAGCCTCCAATGCTGGGCAAAGCCACCTCACTTAAGCCATCCTTGATGTTTTCCAACACAAGGTGAAATCCTAGTCTCTGTGATGTTTGGACAGCTGAGCCTTGGCTGACTGGGAAAAACTGGCCATGGCTGGGCTAATAAGGGACTCTCTTGAGTTTGCTGCTCATATGCAAACTTCAATCTAGAGCCCAGTTGATCCTTGAGAGACACTAGCCCTCATCCCTAAGCACTCCAGAGGCCATGCATCTAGTGTGCTTTCTCTGTTCATCTATTCCCTTCTGAAAAAAACACTGTCAAAGCTTCCAGTCCTCTCTCCCCACAATAGTCCTGAAAGGTATGGCATGGCACATCCCCTCCTCTTTGGATACTGTGAGTGATACACCATATTTTCAGTGGTTATCATCCCTGGATCTTCTAAGCTCATCAAACCCAAATAAAACCAAAAGCCCAGACACATTTCATAACACCTCCAAGTCCTTCCCTGCATACTGTTACTTAGAAACCCCACAGTCTCCATGGCATGCAGTCTCTTTCACTGAAATGAGTCAGTCAACCCATGTTTATTCAAATTGATGTGTTTCCAATGGACTTCCACTGAATGAAATTAAAGGAGGTGATGAATGGAAAGGCCAGTGACTGGAAACTTTGAAAACCTCAATTATACTATGTAAAGGTGATCTAATCCCTTTACCAATAGTTCATTGGCTCAGAAGAGGTTCTAGTGGTTCAGTCCATAATTCTCTTCACATAGACCCATAACAAGTGAGATTCAGAAGTTACTGGAAGTATTTGCCATGCAGCCTGACGCAGGACATCCACCTATGATGGCAGAACAAAAAGAACCCAGTGCTCACAGAGCAGCACAGGGAAGAGAAAAAGGCAATGGCCTAGGGTTCTCACCAGTGGCTGGACTCAAGGGGCATCACTCATGCCTCTAGCCTAAAGCTATTTCTTCCTCTAGAACCCTGTGAGGTGTCTCAGGATCTATAGGTAGCCAAGAGATGACAGAGAAGGCATGGTGGCAGGATATGAAGTAAGTACACAGGGAGAAGAGAGACGAATGCTGGTTGCTGCCTCACTTTTGTTCAGTCCAGGACCTCAGCCCATGGGATGGTGGCCCCCCTATTTAGGACTGGTCTTCCTTCCTCCGTTACAGGTGTCTAATAATGCATTCATTGATACACTTAGAGGTGTGTTTCCATGGTGATAAGTCTAGTCAAGTTGACAATGAAGAATAACGATCACAGCAATTTTACTAGACATTTATAAGTTGCAAATAATATAATTTCTGCCATATTAGGTTTGTGATTTAAGTATGTTTATGTATTTTATCCAGAGCCTGTGAGCTGAGAAATTACTTATCTCATTTTTGAGCAATATTTGTCATTGTCTGATGGTTAGTAAAAGCCAGTCCTCTTTGTCACGACAGTCAGCTAAAAGAGAAGTATGGTTGTTTGGATCAAGAAGCATCTAACTTTATTTTTTACCCCTAAATCAAACACAGCAAACCTGTGCATCAAACAGCCATTTCATTCTTGACCTTAGAAGACACTGTCTGCTATGTGTTTATTGTCATGATAAAAGAAGAGGGGTTCCAGAACTCTCAGCAGTAAATTTTTATTGAATTTTCTCCACTGCAGAGAAAGAGGCATCATTTTAATAATGATAGTAGTGAACAGATATGTCTTTTAAAAAAACATTTATTTATGTCCCATTGCTGCCAGGCTCATGTGTCATTCTGGCTTTATGTGAATGCTAGGGAATTGAACCCAGGCTGGCAGGCTTCCTAAGCAAATGCCTTTAATGTCTGAGCCATGTCTCAAACCCTCTGTCTTTCTTTTGTGATACTTAAACTTTTTAACATGTGTGTGTATGTTTATGTGTTTGTATATGGGTGTGTGCGTGTGACAGCACACATATAGAGGTCAGAATACAACCTTGGGGCGTCTTTCCACCTTCTTTATGGAATAGGGTTTCTCTTGCTTTGCTACCACATGTGTGCCAGTCTAGCTAACCCACATACTTCTGAATTCTCCTGGCCCCACCTCCCGTTGCTGTAGGCATGTTGAGACCATAGATGGCCAGGCATGGTGGTGCACACCTTTAATCCCAGTACTTGGGAGGCAGAGGTAGGAGGATCACCAAGAGTTCGTGGTCACCCTGAGAATACATAGTGAATTCCAGGTCAGCCTGAGCTAGAGTAAAACCCTACCTTGAAAAACTACAAAAAAAAGAGAGAGAGAGACCATAGATACATATGCCACTTCTGCTTCCAGCTTTGTGTGTTTACAACTCTGGCTGTTAGGCTTGAAAGTAAGTACCTTTAACTGCTGAGCCATCTCCCCAGCCTAATATGTACATATTTTAATGAATGCTTATAGTATGAGGTGAGGATATTGGCCAACAATAAGAATACAGTCCCCTATTTATACCTTATTTTTTATATGACCAGGAACACATGAGAGGAAGAAGAAAAAGATATACAAGGAGGATCCTTGTAGGAGTATACATATTGTATACTCTGATATTCTAACATTAGGTTTTGGGAAGAATGAAAAAGAAATATGAATAGCAAGAAGTTGATACCTTGAGCCATCCATGTCTGCCTTCCCTGCTATGCTGATATCCATTTGTGGAAGCTTATACGAGGCTTAGGTAGTGACTCTTATCCCTGCAGAAGCATCCTACCATCCAGAAATGCAAGATATGGGGGTTCAAGAGGGGTCCCCCAGAATTTATGAACCCAAAGTTTTGGGTTCTATCCTGCCTTTAATAAAGAATAAAAATGGACTCAAGAAGGCTAAATTGTAAACTATTAAGTTTATTTAAGGGGAAATAACAAATTGTGAGGTTTATTTAAGGGAGATTGGGATTTAAGAGTAACTGAGGCTTATAAAAGTTCAATGTGGACTTAAGATAAACTGAGGCTTTTAAAAAGAGATTAAAGTAGACCTGCAAATGCATGAAAAGTAGAATCCAGGAGCTTGTATAGGGAGATGTAGGAGGCACCTGCATGGCATCTGCTATGTGCTTTTCTGTGTAGGGAAGTTAAGAGAGCAAATGGTGAGGCTCAAAGAAAAATGAGGTCAGATACAAATCAGAGACCAGGAGATTCAGAGGAGAAATGAGTAACGCAGAGGTTCACACTCATAGTTACCCTGAGTTTAGAGTAATTGCACAGGTGATAGGCTTAGATTTAGAGAAAATATGGCAAATCTAGAGTGTAAGGAAAATACACATGTGGTAGATTCAGAGACCAGAGGAAAATCATACGTGTAATTAGTGAGAAGTTACCCCAAACTATAAAGCAGAGGCAAGCAGAAAAAACATTCATACCAAGAAGCAGTATTCTTTCCCCTCCCCCCACCCAGCCAGGCTGGATGAGAGAAGAAGCCACTCATGTGTGTCCAAGCAGAGATGAGGGAGAATTCAGAGAGAATCACACAGTGAGAGGGGAGGAGGTGAAGGCAGCCTTTACAGCATCAGGTTCAGGTATGCAAGACCCAATTGGTTTGTAGATTTATTTGGAGGGCTGACCCCAGGCCCAGACCACCTGAGCCATCTATTTAGGTATGGTACTAAACTGTGGGCAGAAGGGGGCACTGTAGATCAGTCCCCACCAGACAGGAGTTTCATTCTTGTGCCAGAGCAAGGTGGCATGTGGGGTGGTATCTCCTGGTTCTCTCTGGGCCTCAATTTCTAATGAAACTGTGTAAAAGAACCTAGTTTTGTCCTATTCTCCTTCACCAGGAACTTCTGTAAATGCAGCTGTCAACCCCACACCCAGATTCTGCCTCTGTTGTTCTCAATCCTGAGAATGTGCATGGTAATTAGTCCCCTGGAGTGCTCTGATGCTCACAGCTGGCTGCCACATTCAGAATCACGTTCTGACCAACTATTAGAATCTTCCATATAGTTTTAAAAACACTGATCAGGAAGCTGAATACCTACAGATGAGATGTTCCCAGGACAAATATAAATCCAAAATAAGAAACTAAATTCTTCTTGTCAAAAAGAAATCTCCTCCCCTCCTTTTTCCTAGACCATTTATATTATAAAACTATAATTGTAAGTATTTCTCCTCTCTCTGAAATGTCTGAATATTCTTTTGAAAATAGATTTTATTGTTTGCTATTTCCCTAGCAACTGTCAATATTTCTTACAATTTCTTCAGAAGCAGTGAGCTTCACCCTAGTGTAGTTTCACTCTAGCAGGGCCACATGGTCAACCTGTGAGTGCTGCCTTAAGAAGAGAATGCCACATTGCCTGACCTTGGCTGCACTGTCCAAGCAGGAGCTAATGATCATATAATTATACTGTGCAGGTGAATATTGCTCATCCTTCCTGTCTGCCTCCCCAGGATGCTCTAGGCACTCCTTTCCTCAGTGTCTCAGGTATGCTGTCCTGGGAGCTGCCCTTGAGCACTGAGGGTCTGCTTTGTGGGATTAGGTTTGACTTAGGGATTCAAGGAAGGCCTGTGAGCCCCAACTTTTGGGTTCTTATCTATTTTAGCAAAGATAAGAACCCAGACTCTGAGAAGGATAAATTTTGAATTTTTGAGTTTATTCAGGGAGAAGTTATGAATTATGAGGTTTGTACAGGGCGAATTAGAATCCAGGGAGGAGTCTAGCTGACTCAAACCAGAAGGGAATTCTCCTTGCCTGGGTGGTGGAGAAAATTTCCATTGCAGAGAAATCTCCAGAAGGAAAAGTTGATAAAAATACACACACACACACACACACACACACACACACACACACACACGAGAAGTAGGGCATGGGAGCACAAGCCCTTAAACACACACACAGGAGAAAGCTAAGAGATTAGGTGTGAAGGACTCAGGGCTTACAGAAAGATTCAGAGGGAAGAGGCATCAAAACAGGGACAAGGAAATGCAGACACTAGGAAAACAAGTAGTCAAGAGAATTAGTACACACATGGCAAGCCCCCAGAGTTTAGAGGAAAATATTACATATAACAAAGTGGAAAGATGCCTGAAAACAAAATCCATGCGAGAAACAAGCAGAAAACCTCCCCTCCCAGGCAAAAAAAAAAAAAAAAGGCGGGGGGGACTCACATACTGGTATTCAAGAGAAAGAATCACAGGTCAGTTAGTCTGCCAAAATGCGACAGAGATGTCATCTGCATGGTAGACTGGAACTCCTTTTATGACCCAGCTGTGTGAAGGAGAGATCTGATTTGCTCATGGATCAGAGTACTGAACCAAAGAGACCATCCCACCCACGAATACCACATTTAGGAAGAATCAGGAAGCTTCTCCCAGGGAGCTGAGGAATTGTTTGCAGTTATCTTAGATGAGACTGCAGCAGCCCTGAATTCTACTTCTACCAGTACAGGTTCTGTCTTTGGGCTTCTGTTCCTAACAAACTATATTAAAAAATGCTCCTGTTTTTCCTTCAAAACTGCCCAAAACTGGCCTACCCAATGCTGCAGCAGTCACCACACCACAAGGAGGGTCAGTATTTTTCTCTATGATATTAATGCAAGATTGGAGTCCTGGGAGGGATTAGATCTCATAAAGATGCAGGAGACCCTCAGACCTATGAATTCCAATCAGGTCCTTGCGCAATTATCAAAGAATTGAAAATATGGACTCAGAGGGTGGCAAATTCTGAATTATGAGATTTATTTTAGCAAAAGTGAGTGATGCAGGATTTGGGAGTTCAGGGGGGCTCCCCCAAAGACAGAGGGAGCCCAAATTAATAACCTAAATGTCCACCTAAAAGTACTGGAAAAACAAGAAGAATCCAACCCAAAGAGCTCCAGACAGAAATAATCAAGATTAGAGAAGAAATTAATGAATTGGAAACTAAGACAACAATTTAAAAAATTGATGGAAAGCCAGGCGTGGTGGCACATGCCTTTAATCCCAATACTCGGGAGGCAGAGGTAGGATTGCCATGAGTTCGAGGCCACCCTGAAACTATGTAGTTAATTCCAGGTCAGCCTGGGCTAGAGCAAGACTCTACCTCGAAAAACAAAACAACAACAACAACAAAAAAAAAAACACACAAAAAAAATTGATGAAATGAAGAGCTAGTTCTTTGCAAAAATAAACATGATTGACAAACCCCTAGCCAAACTGATCAAGCAAAAAAAAAAAAAAAAAAAAAAAAAAAAAAAGAGAGAGAGAGAGAGAAAAGTCTCAAAGTAACAAAATCAGAAATGAAAAAGGAGAGATCACAGCAGACATCAATGAAATTGGAAGATTCATCAGGGCATTGTTCCAAAACCTCTACTCCACAAAATTAAATAATCTGAAAGAAATGGATGAATTTCTAGACACATGTCACCTGCCAAAACTAAGCTCAGAGCAGATTAATCTCCTAAGCAAATATTTCACATCCATGGAGACTGAAAAGGTAATCAAAAACCTCCCCCAAAAGAAAAGTCCAGGACTGGATGGCTTCAGAGAAGGCCTTTGACAAAATACAACACCACTTCATGATCAATACACTGGGAAAAAAATAGGCATGGAGGGTTTATGTCTCAACACAATAATGGCTAAATATAAAGCTCCTAAAGCCCAAACAATACTTAATGGGGAAAAACTCAAGGAGTTCCCACTGAGATTGGGAATAAGACAGGGGTGCCCACTCTCACCACAGCTCTTCAACATAGTGCTAGAAGTACTAGCCGAAGCAGTAAGACAGGAGAAAGAAATAAAAGGGATTCAAATTGGAACAGAAGAAGTCAAGTTAGCCCTATTTGCAGATGACATGATCGTATATATAACTGACCTGAAAGTCTCCATCTGAAAACTTCTAAAGGTGATAAATTACTTCAGCAAAGTGGCAGGATACAAAATCAATGTACAAAATCAGTAGCTTTTCTATATACGAAGGACAAATATACAGAGAAAGAAATCAGTGAGGCTGTCCCATTTTCAATAACAACAACAAAAAAACTAAATACCTTGGAATAACACTAACCAAGGACATGAAAGACCTAAAAATACTCAAGAAAGAAATAGAAGAGGACTTGAGAAGATGGAAAGTCCTTCCTGCTCCTGGATAAGTAGAATTAATATTGTGAAAATGGCAATTCCACCAAAAGCATTGTACAGATTTAACACAATACCAGTAAAAATAGCAGCATCACTCTTCATAGAGATTGAAAAAATGATCTCAAAATTCATATGGAATGGCAGAAGGCCTCGGATATCCAAACATATCCTCAGGAAAACAAAAAAAAGCACCTCTTACAGTATCAACATACCCAATCTAAAGCTATATCACAAAGCCATAGTGACAAAAACAGCATGGTACTGGAATAAAAACAGAAACATAGACCAATGGAACAGAATTGAAGACCCAGGCCTTAGGTCAAGTTACTACAGCTGCTTGATCTTTGACAAAGGTGCCAAACATGTAGACTGGAAAAAAGACAGCATTATCAACAAATAGAGTTGGACAAATTGGAAGACCTTATGTAGAAAAATGGAATTAGACCCACTCATTTCCCCATACACAAAAATTAAGTCCAAATGGATTAAAGACACCAATAAGACCTGAAACTCTTCAACTACTGGAAGAAAGAAAATAGGAGGCACTCTCCACAATATAGGAC
This sequence comes from Orientallactaga sibirica, assembly GCA_036365145.1. Classification (NCBI taxonomy): domain Eukaryota; kingdom Metazoa; phylum Chordata; class Mammalia; order Rodentia; family Dipodidae; genus Orientallactaga; species Orientallactaga sibirica. Next base: position 1,880,407 of record JAEOAD010000024.1, read on the forward strand.
TGGAAAAGACCTCATGAACAAAACCCCAGTAACCCAGAAAATTAAACAAGCACTCAACCAATGGGATCTCACGAAGCTAATATTTAGAATATACAAAGAACTCCAGTAGCTAAACAATAAAAAATTAAACAAGGGCTGAAGAAATGACTTATGAGTTAAGGCATTTGCCTGCAAAGCCTAAGGACCCCAGTTCGATTCCTGAGGACCCATGTAAGCCAGATGCATAAAGGGGCACATGCTTCTGGAGTTTGTCTGCAGTGGCTGGAGGCTCTGACATGCCCATTATCTTTTTCTCTCTGTCTCTTTCTCTCTCAAATAAATAAATAATAAAATATTTTTAAAAAATCAAACAACCCATTCCAAAAGTGGGTCAGAGAACTAAACAGGGAGTTCTTAGAGGAAGAATTATAAATGGATAACTCACACTTAAAAAAATGTTCAAGTTCCTTAACCATTAGGGAAATGCAAACTAAAACAACCATGAGATTTCACCTTACCCCATTAAGAACAGCAAACATTAAAAAATCAAATGAGCCAGGTGTAGTGGCACACGCCTTTAATCCCAGCACTGGGAAGGCAGAGGTAGGAGGATCGCTGTGAGTTCAAGGCCACCCTGAGACTACAGAGTGAATTCCAGGTCAGCCTGGGCTAGAGTGAGACTCTACCATGAAAAACAAACAAACAACAACAACAACAAAAAAAAAATCAAATGAGCCGATGTAGTGGCACACACCTTTAATCTCAGCACTCAGGAGGCAGAGGTAAGAGGATTCCCATGAGTTCAAGGCCACCCTGAGACTGCAGAGTGAATTCCAGGTCAGCCTGGGCTAGAGTGAGACCCTACTTCAAAAAAACAAAAAACAAACAAACAAAAAAATCAAATGAAAACAAATGTTGGTGAGGATGTGGAGAAACACTCATTCACTATTGGTGGGGATGAAAGCTGGTACAACCACTATGGAAATCAATATGGAGATTCCTGAAAAGGATGAATATAAAGTTACCTACAGACCCTGTTATTCCCTTACTGGGTATTGGGGTCCCTCCTAGGGCCAGCCCAGGAAGTACAGCAGGGTCTCCGCCGAGTAGGGGGTGAGAGGCGCGGAGTCACGACACAGACTCCGGGAGTTGGGTGGAAGTAGGCAGAGGACGGACGAGCTGCTGCAAACTTGTTTATTCAAGGGAGTATAGGGGGTTTAAAGGTTTTGGCTGGCCAATTGTTGTATGGGGTGGTCCCCTTCTTGTGACCAATGACAGTCTGTCTCTGGGCAGATCATCTCGCAGCAGGTTGCTCACGAGCATGGGACTGTAGCTGCTGTCATGCCAGGCCTGTGCAAGATGCCATGTCCACAGAAGCCACTTCCTGGTTTCTTCTAGCAGGCAGCCTGGCTAGGGCCCAACCTGCACTGTGCCATGCATATTAGAAGGCAGCCTGGCTAGGGCCTTGCCTGAATTGTGTCATACAACTGGGCATTTACCCTAAAAGCTCCACATCTCTATTAAGAGATATTTGCTCAACCATGTGCTATTCAATACATACTAGCTAAAAACTCGAATCAACCCAGGTGCCCATTATTGGATGTATGGATAACCAAAATGTATACCTACGTGATGGAATTCTTCTCAGCAGTAAGAAAAAAATGACACAATGAAATTTATAGAAAAATGGTTGAACTTAGAACAGATCATTCTAAGTGAACACACAATCACAGAAAGACAACCATCGCATGGTCTCACTTATCTGCAGTTCCTAACCTGGATCAGCCTGAGTTGCTGAAATACCTGAAAAGCAACTCAAGACTTGGACACGAGGCAGGGTAGGGCTTGGGAGAAAGGGAGGGTTGGGGGGGAGGCTGACACAAAACTGAATGAACCCATATTGAACTGGTACCATAGAATCCTATATACTGGAAGTTAGACTAAAAGGTGGAACTGTCACGAAGACCTTAGGGGGAGCACCTGAATCGAAGGAATCACCTGGAAAGGGTGAAACGAAACTTAAGCTTAAATTTCTCCAGTTTCTCTTTCTTCTCTTTCTTTTTTCTTTTCCCCTGGTGCTGGCCTGTAATTCCCTGTACCAAGTGGTGGTTTACATCCACAATGAACTATTGATCAGAGAGACCTACTAGATCTCCCAAAACAAACAAGACAGACTTCTGACAGAGCACTTGATTATCCACCAGAAGTTACTGGTAGGACCCTACTTCTGAAGACACCATACGCTGTTGGTAGAGACCATGGAGAGACCTGGTTGGAATCCAGAAGACAGCCAGTCCCCAAACAGTTAGTCCATCCAGTGCTGGAAAATGCTACATGAACTACTGGGGGAAAGTGGCCAACATCTGCCCAAGCAACTCAAAGTCTAAGCGACTCAATACCAAACAACCTGATGTGATGCTCACATAAGTACAATAGTGGCACACAGCCATGGTGGGTAATCAACTGCTCTTGGATTGGCTAACAGATCCACTCAGTGGAAAGGAACCCATATCTGGAACTAGGAAACAAGTCAGAATCATATACAAATAACCCGGGACACAAAAGAGGCAGGATGGGCCAAGCTCTGTAAATGAAGTTCTCAAGCCTGGTGCTCCCTGTGTGGAGAAATGGGAAAAAAGTCTGCTCATCAGCGTGGCTCAGCTCGGGAAGCTTCTGGGAAGTGCTCCCCCTTGCTCACAAGTGGCTCTGCTGGAGAGAAGAGTGCCAGGTGTGGGGAGGGGCTTCTCCTCCCACACTCCAACCTTGCAAGATCATCAGAACCTGAAGGAAACTGCGGGGATCAGTGGAGCTCTGCGGGAACACCACCGACAACACTCTACAACTTCCCTTCCCACACACATCACCAGCAGGAACACTGGAGACTGGTGAAGCCATGAGCTCCACTCCCTCCTACGCACACCACACAACACCGAGCCCAGCTAAGCTGGCAGTGCACAAAAGAGAGAACTGTCTTTACATCTCATCATAGTATGCTAGAAATGCTCCTCAAAAGGTAACTGGTCTGGTCTCCACGGGGGCAATGCATATCCCAGATCTGGTTCTATAAGTTTTAACTGGAAGAACAAGTCACACATCTCACATCAGGGAAGGTTATTAAAGCAAAAACCATAGGGAGGGAAAGAATTCAAAACCCCAACCAAGGCAGAAAGGCTGACCACGGCAATAAATTTCTTTTATAGATTTGGAGTGTGTTTACTATACTTTACCTTTTCTGATTATTTGTATGTTAGGCCTAACTTTTGTCATTTTTTGCAATGTTAAACAATATTTTTTATTTATTTATTTATTTATTTATTTATTTATTTATTTATTTATTTATTAGAGAGAGAGAAAGAAAGAAAATGGGCAAGCCAGGGTCTCTAGCCACTGCAAATGAACTCCAGACACATGCATCACCTTGTGCATCTGGCTCTTATGTGGGTACCGGGGTATCAAACCTGGATCCTTAGGCTTCGTAGGCAAGTGCCTTAACCACTAAGTCATCTCTCCAGACCACTTTTGTCATTTTGTTTACACACACACACACACACACCACACACACACACACACACGTGATATTTTAGGGCTTCTGAATTTAGATTCACTCTTGCACATATATTTTCTATGATGTCTTGTTTTAAAATTGTCTTTCTTGCTTGCTTGCTTGCTTGCTTGCTTGCTTGCTTGCTTTTGCTTGCTTGCTTTTTGAGGTAGGGTCTTGCTCGGTCCCAGGCTGACTGGGAATTCACTATGTAGTCTCAGGGTGGCCTTGAACTCACAGCGATCTTCCTACCTCTGCCTCCCAAGTGCTGGGATTAAAGGCATGTGCCAGCATGCCCAGCTTGATTTTCTTTCTTTTACAAAAAAATTATTTTTGCTGGTCATGGTGATGCATGCCTTTAATCCCAGCACTTGGGAGGCAGAAGTAGGAGGGTTACCATGAGTTCAAGGCCACCCTGAGACTACATAGTGAATTCCAGGTCAGCCTGAGCTAGAGTGAGACCCTACCTCAAAAAATCAGAAAAAAAAAATTTGTTTTTATTTATTTATTTTAGAGAGGGGCGTGGTCCTCAAACACAGAGAGAGAATAGGTGTGCCAGGGCCTTGAGCCACTGCAAACAAACTCCAGTGCCACCTTGTGCATCTGACTTTATGTGGGCACTGGGGAATCAAACCTGGGTCCTTAAGCTTTGCAGGCAAGCTCCTTAACCACTAAGCCATCTCTTTTGGATTTTATCTACCCTGTCTATTATTATAGTTTCTCTAATACTTTTCCCAAGTACATATACTTTCCCTCTCTCTCCAACCTTTTCCTCAGATTCTCTGCTCCTTAGTCCCTCCTTTTTATGTTCCATAATTATGACCTTCCATAGCTTCAACAATCTCTAAAACCTATAGAGTCTAACAGTATAGCAATTTTCATCTCCCAAATACTTTTCTCACCTCTATATTTTTTCAAAGCTAACAATACTTCCCCTCCTAACCCACCTTACTTTCCTTCCACCTCTAAGTAATCCAAAGCCTATTAAACTCCATATCATTCTTGCTCATTTATTCTCAAATAATTATTGAAGTCAAAGAGACCATTCTTGTTAATTCACTACTATTACATTGATATCCACATAGAAGGCATATTTACCTGCTTTGTCACTACTGCTATTAATATTCTACTCAGGGAGTCGTATAAAGGCTATACCAAGCAACTTGAACTTCTAGACTCAGGATATAGCTTCTGAGCTCTACATCTAAAAATACAGCTGATATGGATAGCAGAAAATGTAAGTAATGAAATAACCCAACATGTTAAAAAAAAAAAAACCACCAATACAGTTATTATAAGAAACACACAAAAAATAAAAGACAGCATTAACTCCTCCAAAATTCATGAATCGCACAGTAATGGCCTCTACTGAGAATAAGATGAAGTGCCAGACAGAGAATGATTATGAGTATGTTCAAAAAAATCAAAGAAGAAATCAAAGGAATCAAGGAAGAGAACAAACTCCTGAAGGAATCCCAAGAGAATACAAGAAATCAGATGGGGAGGTTGGTACAAGATAAGAGTAAAGAAACAAAAGTACTGAAGAAGACACAATCTAAACACCAGAATGAAAAACATAGTATAAAAAAAAAAAAAAAAAAAAAACTGCATTGAAGGTCTCACCAATGGAATGGATTAAGAAGACAGAATATCTAAGCTCAAAGACATAATTGAAGAATTGGAACGTTCCCACAAGGCTCAGGAGGAAGGCATGAGGCCATCTCTCCCCAAAGAGCTATTGGCAGTTAATGGTTGGTGGGTGGGCAGGAAACATTTTCTGCAGTGTAGCCACTGGTAGGTTTCATGTGCTCTGATAAATAATCCTCCACCTGTGCTCATAAAGGCAACCATAATTAACTTATGTGAGTCAAATCTATACAAGAAAAGAAAGACTCAAAGTAGAAGGATTTATTGGGATGAAGATGTTCAATGTAAAAGGATGTGAGAGGGACATGAGATGGAATTGGGAGGAGATTATGATCAAAACACTTTATATACATATATATATATATATATATATATATATATATATATATATATACACATATACATATTAAAAATAGCACTGATAGGGCTGGAGAGATGGCTTAGTGCTTAAGGCGTCTACCTGCTAAGCCTGAGAATGCCCTTCGATTCTCCAGGTCCCACGTTTAGCCAGACGCAGTGATGCAAGGGTGCAATTCCATACTTGCCCACAAGGGGGTGCACACATCTGGAGTTCACAACAGCTGAGAGGCCACTGGCATGCCCATTCTCTGCCTCTCTCTCTCTCTCTCTGTGTGTGTGTGTGCGTGTGCGTGTGCGTGTGCGTGTGCGTGTGTCTCAAAAAAAAATAGCACCAGTAGATTTTTGGAAAATATTTTATCAATATATTTTTTTAAAAATTGGTTGCCATACTTTCTGCTTCTTGCCATGTTCTTCCAGACCCAAGCTGAGTATGTGCCAACTTGCTTTCTGTGTTTTAACTTTTGTTGAGAGAGAGAGAAAGAAAGAGAGAGAGAGAGAGAGAGAGAGAGAGAGAGGGGCAGACAGAATGGGTGGGCCAGGGCCTTCAGCTGCTGTGAATGAACTCCAGAAGTGTGCCTACCCTTGTGTGCATGTGCGAAATTGCATGCTTGTGTCTGGTTTATGTGGGACTTGGAGATTCGAACATGAGTTCTTAGGCTTTGAAGGCAAGCATCTTAACTGCTAAGCCCACCAACTTGCTTTTTATCATCTGCGATGCCATCTCTGGTCTACATCTTTCCGAATGAGTGTTTTTTTTTTTCTTGCATGCATATGTGTGTGTGTGGTATGGATGCATATGTGTGTGAGCTCTTATGTGTCCATGCATGTGTGTTAATGCAGAAGCCAGAGTCTGACATCTTATGTCTTCCTTGATCTCTTTCTTTCTTATGGACTGACAGTCTGTCTCTTGAACCCAGAACTTGTCAGTTCAGCTAGTCTAAGCCAATCAGCCTCCCAGGGATCCTGTCTCCCCCTCCTGAATGCTGGGATCATAGGCAGACTATGGTGCCCTCACAGCATTTCCGTGGGTGTAGCGGGTCCACACTCTTATCCTCATGCTTGCATGGCAAGCATTTTATCCACTGAGCCATCTCTCCAACCCCACCCCCACAACTGAGTGTTCTTTATTTTCTCCCAGTGGCTGTCAGAAGAAGACCTAATAAAATGTACTGAACAAATTAGAGAAGAAAAATTTTATTACTGCTTTACAATCCAAAATTAAAATTCTCAGAAGTGTGCTATATATTCCCAAGTACAACTTAATGAATAGCAGGGCAGTGGTTGCCAGATTGATTGCTAAATAGCAATTTGGTGTCCCTTGAGAATTGACTTAACATGGCATTTTTAATACAACACACAAAAGGTTTGGCTTTTATTATTAAACTCAGTTGCAATTTTATTTCAAAGTACGGAATTTTAAATGAACTGTTTTAAAGTAGCTAAATATGCAATTTAACTTTCTTATAAACTCTCTAATTACATTTTAAGGTATATGGAGATGAAAGTAAACTTTACTTCTATACTTGCTATAAAATCAATTAAAGAAATTTGAAAATGCTATTGAAAATCCTGCACTTGAGCAAACAGCAACTTGTTGTATAGAAAACTGTTTAATCCCTGGCTTTGCCACTAACATTGTATTAATAAGGACATGCTGGTATTAAGGAATCCAGCTAGCCAACCACCATGATTTTACTCATTAGTTCAGCCAGACTTTTCTTCACTGTGTTGGCCACCTTCCATTATTATGACAAAATGTGTGACAGAATCACCTTGAAAGGAGGTCAGGTTTGTTTTGACTTAGGGTTTCAGAGATGTGAGCCACGGGCTGTTAGCTTTCCCACGCTGGGGCCTGGGGTGTGATGGGAGCTGTGGAGATGCTCTAGGAGGTGAGAGGCAGGGAGAGAAAGAGGAAGGAGGAAGAGGGAAGGGGGAAGGAAGAAAGAGGAAGGAACAAGGGGGAAGGAGGAAGGGGGAAGGGGGTGGGACCTCACAGGAATATTCCTAGTGACCTCACTTCCTCCCACTAGGCTCTACCCATTCAGGATTCCACCATTGCCCACCCCAGGTGCCACAGACTGCTGTAACTGACCTACTTACCAGTCTGCCAGTGTACTAGGTGAGAGAGAGAGAGAGGTACCAGGGGGAAGATGACACCATGGGAATAAATGAGCCTTTTTTTTTTTTTTTAATTTTGGCCAGGTGATTTCTTCTAAAAGGAAAAACACCAATTTCAATATTTGCAAGAATTCTCAGAGATGTAATAACAGCCACATTTATTATTTAACAGGCATAACCATAGAGTTCAGTGATTTATGTAATTTTTGTCATTTAAAAGTACTAAGGATCCAGTTCTTCATAGGTGAGGACACAGGTGCACAAAGGGGCTGCACTCCATTCCCACGGGTGCACAGTTAAGGAAGCAGCACATGTTCAAACCTAAAACTTGGATTGGGCAATGCTGTTTCTCCCTGTTGTCTACTGTCGGTTTCCCTCCCCCGGCAGGTGGAGCGGAAGAGAGAGAGTCGGGCCAGCCGCTTCTCTCTTCTCTCGAGGCTGAGCGGGAAGGCGGGTGACTCAGCTCAAACCCCTCCCCCCCAAAACACCGGGGAGAAAAAGCACATTGAGCCGGGAGTCTGTCAGGGCAGAAAACTCGGTTTATTGTCATGGGAAGGTGTTTATATATTTTGAGAAAGAGGGTGGGAAAAAGGATGAGAGAAAGGTGTAAGGGCCAATAGTATTTCACCACGTCAGCAGTAGCTGGGCGGAGGCAGTTTCGGCTTAGGCCTTGCTGAGTCACTCCTCAGCGGAAGTAGGCCAAAGACAAGTCGCCAAACTCTAGTCAGGCTCAGGAAGTTCCACTAGGCCTCACACCCGGGCCTCATAGGGCCCAACAGTCCACCAGTTGGACTTCCTTACATCTTCTCACTGTTGTCTATGCTATTTGTTGAAAACTCTCCACAGAACTTGTTTATGCATTACCAGCTGCCACAACAACCAGAATGCACTACTGTCCTCGCCCCTACCTTTGAAGGGCAAAAGCAGGCTTTGCTGTTCTTGGCCCCCTGCACCACTCTTGTCTTTGAGTGTCCCATGCTGAGTGGGTTTGCTGGTCTTTCTCCTCCATTATGTGGTGACTCCCATCAGACACTTTGAGCTGCTCACCCTTGATCCCTAGCACCTACCAGGTATGTTTGTTGTGTGCATTCAATGAATGTTTAAATAACTGAGTACATGAATGAACTAGAGAATTTGATATGAAAATTTAAAAATCAGAACCAAAAGAAATCAAATGGAGTAAAACTGGAACTTATTGAGTAGGTAATATGTGCACTGTACTGTGGTTTGCCTATTTTAACTCTATTCTCAGAACACGCTGCAAGGTCTGTGTTTTTTTCTAGGCAAGGGAACTGAGGTCGGGAGGTTTAAGCAGTTCACTTTGGGTCCCACAGCTGTGAAGAGGAGCATCACCTCTGAAACCAGGCATTCTTGTGGGAGTGTGTGTGAGGGGCTGCTTTTCAGAGCGCGAACAACTTATCCCGAGCTGCATGGCTTAGGAGGAACAACTTATCCCGAGCTGCATGGCTTAGGAGGTCTGTACCTTCTCCAGCAACTGTTAACTGCCAGTAGCTACTGGGGGGAGGACAGGGCCTCATGAGCCCCTCCGCTATCCATAACAAAAGGTTGATGAGCCCAGTATTGTGAAGGTCTTGCACAAGCAACTCCAGCTGCTGTGAGTTCATGGGTACAACGGCCATGTCATGTGTGGAAGAGAACAATCCAAAGTTCTCTTGCTTATCCTCCCATCTTTACATTCCCTCCGTCCATTTCCTCAATATCCTTAAGCGTTGGAGGGACTCACAGAGAGGTCTTTTTTAGTATGTCATTTCTAGCAGCAAGAGGGAGTACTCACCCAGATTTCAAACACATGCTCCCCGCTGTGTGCAGTCTCACCTGCCCCTCCTGCAGACTGAAGAACTGGCCATACACAGGGCATTCTAAGAGCAGACATGATACCCCTTCTTCCAAAGAAGAAGATGTTTGTGTCTCCATTCACAGTTTAGTCAAGACCATCCGAATGTGAATGACACAATAATTCCTCAGGATTCCCTACTAACAAGCTCTCTAAGAAAAATAAGCACTTTTGAGCTGAAGTTTTCTTCCTTTCTCTTCTACCACCTGACACATAGATGACACCCTCAAAATGATGGCTGACTTTAAAAATAAAATTACATGTATGAAATGCAACCTATACAGAAGCCTATTTGCTTCTTTTAAGAAATGAGAGCAAAGAGATGAGATGGCAGAGTGAGTCATGTGCCCTGCAAGCACAAGGAGCTGGTTTGGAGCCCAGCACCCATGTAAGTGCCAGGAGTGGTGGTCCATGCCTGTTATCCCAGTTCTGGGGAGGCAGAGGCAGAGGAGTCTTTAGGGTGTGCTAACTAGCTAATCTAGTTGAATTGGTGAAAGACTGTTTCCAAAAGTAAGGTGGAAAGCAACTGGGGAAGATATCCAACATTGCCCTCTGGCCTCCTCATACATGTATACACACATTGAATATACACATGCAAAATAAACCAAAACCCCTGGCAAACCTGACATAGTAGCATAATCTGTGATCCCAGAATACCTATGATGAGATAGATGATGGAGACAGGAAAATCCCCTGAAGTTCTCAGGCCAACAGGTCAGCCATTTGCAGCAGTGAACAAGAATTCCTGACTCAACCAAGTAAGGAGAAGACTGATATCTTGAGGTTATCCTCTGACCTCTACACACACACACACACACACACACACACACACACACACAGAGAGAGGAGAGAGAGGGAGAGGGAGAGAGAGAGAGAGGGGGAGGGGAGAGAGAGAGAGAGAGAGAAAAGGATTTTACTTAAAGAAGTTAATAAATACATAAATAAATTGAAAAATTACTTTTTGAGTTGAAGTGTAACGGTGCAAATGGCCCAGATTTGGGTGGCCACTGGAAATTTCATGCTTTGCTTCCACGTTTCTTGTGCCCCAGGCAGGAACACAGGTACCCTCTGTCTTGTTCTCTGTTAGGGCAGCACCTGGGGCTCAAGGCTGAGTCAGTGGCGGTGCGCACCTGAGCCCAGAGGCAGCAGGGGCAGACGCCAAATTCTAGCCCTGATCCGCAGTCAGCTTCTTGCTCTCTGATACCACATTTCATAGATTTAGAGAGCGGCCACGCCTTTTGGCTGTGCTTGGACCACAATTCATCTCTGGAGCCAAGGGATTCCAACCTCACAGGTCAAAGCACCGGAAGGAAGCGGTCTTGGCAGGTGATATTAGGAATCTCTGTCTCTGGGCCTCTTCCAAACCCTGCGGGGGAGGCAGGCCACCGGGATGAAACTTCACCTCCGCTTCCCACAGTGAGGGAGGCCGAGAGGGCGAGGCCCCCAGCACGTCCTCCCACACCCCCAAAGCTGATGGGGCTTGCCTCCTCCCCGAGGCGAGGCGAGGAGGTCTCTGACTCCTTAAAATTACTGCTAACTACCCCACCCAGCCCGCCGAGGCCCTCTGGGCTCAGATGCCGGGAGTCCCGGACTGCACAGGCTTTTCTTGGCAGGAACAGCAAGTGCTTCGGGAGCTTTCCGTTTGTCACTTGCCAAAAGGATGCCGCCAGTGTGTGGCCAGAGAGCCAGTTCCAGGGCGGGCGGTGTGCGGCGGCGCTGCGGTGTGTCCTCACTCTCTCTCTCTCTATCTCACGGTGTGTGGGAGGTGCCCCGCCCCCGCCCGGGGGTACCAGGTCGCGGCGTGGCATGCCCAGCTTATCCTTGATCGTCCCAGGCTCCCGAGCTAAGGAAGACAGCCAGTTACAACTCGCCGTTTTTGTTTTTTTTCCAGTGCACACTGTGTTACTTTGCTCCAATGCAACAAGTCGTTTTTTCTCTTTTCTTTTGTTTTATATTACCTCACAGCATTTTATGTCCCAATATTGCATTTTCTGATTATACTCTTTTTGTAAACTTTGCAACATAACCTTTTAGTATTGGCAACATAAACTGTTAGAAATCTCCGGAGAAAATACTTGTTAACTGACTCTATTCTCCACTCCCCTCCCTTTTCAGGATTTCATTTCTACTTAGCACCTAGCCTGTAATGTCTTTTTATTAGGAACAGAAATTTAATTATGTACATATTTGAAACCTGAACACATTAAGTCTATAGATCCCTGGAAAATGCCATTTGCCAGGTGTGCAATCACAGTGAATGTGCAAAAATGTCGCACAACAATTAGGTTTTAAAGCTTAATTTAAAACGGGCTGAGGGACTGGCTCTTTAGTTGGAGAAAAATAGCTCCATAGACATTAGAACAAATGAGGGAAATGTCTGCATAAGTGATAAGTGCAATGAAGAGGATTACATTCGTTCAAAAGATATTGGAGGAGAGAGAGACATTGAAGGAAGGAAATGGAGATGGTAAGGTGTAAATTAAACATAGACCTTGTGCTACCGGCTCTGGTGCACCCTCTGCTGTCTCCCAGGGTTGACCCTAGATGAGGGAGCCAGGCCTTCTTAGTTTTTCTGCTTCTTCACACCTCCAAGTGTTTCTGCTACCCTTTAGGCATACAGTTTTACCCTTCACATCATCTTGATTTACTCTCCCACTCCACATGGAACTCCCCAAGGGCAGGGGTCAGGATCAATGTCAAAGACAGTACATTCAGTGGAGCAGGCTATCTATGAGTGTAGGTGTGTGTGTGTGTGTGTGTGTGTGTGTGTGTGTGTGTGTGTGTGGTCTGTGACAGGCCCGTGAAGCCCCTTTCAATGAAGAACTTAGTTTTGGGACACTGTTAGCACACAGCTTTCAGCTCTCAGCCAATCTAGGTATGGTCTAGCTGCCTAGGGATGTCTCAGTCCAAAGTTGAGCCTTTCAGGGCTGGTCAGGTCCAATGCCTGGGACAGTCCTTTCCTTCTGGCTAGGGACGACTTTGAAAAGCCACTAAAGCTCCAGTCTCTCCATGGACTTGTCCACGGCTCTTGCAAGCTGACTTTTCTCTTTGTCCACTCCTGCTTTTGCCCTTTGCTTCTGTAGGAGTTTGCCCAAGGCACTCCATAAGTAACGCATGCTCTGTACACCACGTCCCACCTTAGTCTGTTAATAAGAGAACTCTGGAACACCTTTCACCTGAGGTTAAAGAATAAGAAGGCAGATAGTTCATTAGAAAAGTGCTTGCAAAGCATAAGGACCTCAGTTTAATCCCAAGGACCCATGTAAAATGCCAGGCAGAGTGGCATGCATTGTAATCCCAGCACTGGAGAGGTGGCGGGAGAAGGATCTCTCGAGCTCACTGGTCAGCCGATCTAGTCTACTAGGTGAGTTCCAGGCCAGTGAGAGACCCTGTCTCAAGAGTAGTGGACAGCATTCTTGATGATAACACCTGAGATCATGGTCTGGCTTCCACAAGCATGCATACGTGTACACACACATCCATACACACACATACACCCACACATACATGAGCATCCATTCACACTACTACACATGCATACAAACAAGTAAATTAAAACAAAAACAAACAAGAAGAATAATGAATGACTTCAGGTGCCACACTTAAGAAGGACATTTTGAATATCTTAAATAGTGTGTGGGTCTAGAGGAGATCCAGTGGAAAATGGAGAAAGCAGGTAGTCTGATGGAATGCTTAACAGTAGAGGAAACTGCGCTCATGTCGGCTCACTCAGCCATGACCTGCCAGCACCAACATCAGCATCCCATCCTGCCTCCTATTCTGTTCTCCAAAAGGACAGAGTTGGATGAAAACATCTCCAAAGTTCCTCTCTACTCTAACTTTCTCTCAGGCAGAATTAGAAACTCTAGGACAATTACTTCGTGAGACCTTGTCTATGAACAGAAAGGTTGTGGAGATGACTTCAAAACTGTAAATCCAGGAGGCAAACGTGAAGGAAAAGAAAATGTGCCTTTTAGAGGTGCAGGCAGTAATAGAGCATCCCACAGAGACCGTCATTCTGACAGCTTGCAAGGATATGTGTGAAAAGGGTTTCTTTGATAGCTGCCTGCTAGAGATCACTTTCAAGGGGAGCAGGTAAAAAGGATGGAGAGGGCACAGGTGCAGCAGGCAGTGGGAATCAAGGCAGAAACTCCATGAGAGGTAGAATCAGAGCTGAGAAGCATAATTATTGATAGTAAAGGTGAAGGAAGAGGTTGGCAAAGAGGAATATTTTGTTGCTTCAAAAGTATTGCTTAGGGAGTCCAAGCATTTAGACAAAAATGAACGCTGGAATCATATTTCATTTTGTCTTAAAAACCTTCTGGTTGCAACTTCGGGTCAAGATGGGATTAGCCTAAAGGCAATATCTTTGGGGTACTTAGGAGTTTGGAGATTCTAGTAGACCTCTAGTGGGAATCTGCTGATTCCCATGCTCTCAGGTAGCCCCCCAATCTCCCAAGCCCCTCAGGCAGCCGTCCCAGCAGCCATCCCAGCCACCTCCTCTTGCACAGCCACAGGATAAGTGATCCCAGGGCAGCAGGCCCGCATTTCCCCTCCATCCCTGGGCTTTCCTGCCATCCGATCCCCATCCCAGCTGCATCTGCCATGCAGGCAACCCAGACCCAGGTCAGCAGACTAGCATTTTCCTCTCCATCCCTGGGCTTTCATGCCACCTGACTGCCATCCCAGTTGTGACTAGGTCCTACTGCACATCCTGCAGGCAACTCAGACCCAGGCTAGCAGGTTACCATTCCCTATTCCCTCCCTCCCTTTTCCTCTCCCCGCCACCTGGACTGCCGCTACCATTCTCCCCTCCCTGTGTGTCACCTGACCCACAGCAGTCTCACTTCCCTGCCCTACTGTGTCACAGGATGTGGCAGTCCCATTAACCCCCTGCTACACTGTCCCAATGGACTAAGACCCCACTGTCCCATCCCTTCACCCCTCAGCATTGTAGGGCCATGAAGCCCCATCCTCCCCCCTCTGCCACCCTACCAGAACAACACCGGTCTGCTGTGTCCCATTCCCACCTACCCCCTGTCCCCTTGCACCAACTGGCCACCCAGTCCCATACCCCCACCACTGGCCAACAAGCCCCTTCATCAGGTCTTCATGCCCCCACCAGAGCCTTGCCAGCACCTTCTGTCTTAGTAGGCAGGCCCCATTGCCATCAGAAGCCTAATTGAGGCAAACATAAAAGGCAATAATCACTGAAGACACTTCAAGGGTAAACTATAGCTTCCTCCTAAATTAAATAAGATTCTTACACTGTGATGGGCAGACCACAGCACAAAAGAAAAAACATGAAAAATCAACTACAAGTAAATCATACAAGGTCACCCAGTCCCACAATGGAAGTCTCTAATCAAAACAGAAGAGACAAGAGGATCAGAATCCCAAAATGAAGACATAAGCAATGCAACCCTAGCCAAGCAAATAGCAGAACTTGTAGAAAATCAACAAAGGGCCAATAATTGTATGAATGCTATCCTCCCTAGATTAGACCTAATAGAAAAGAACCAGGATGGATTCCAAAGACAGTCAAATGATCTGAAGGAGAGTGGAAAAAAAAAAAGAGGACCTCAAAAATCAGCTGGCTAAGCTCAATGAAGACTTAAAAAAAATGCAAGGATGAATTCCAAGAAGCATTAAGAAAATCAGAAAATGAGGTGAAAAGAGAACAAGTCCAAAACTCTAGATGCTCTCAAGAATAGAGTCAGCCATGTGGAAATAGAAACTCAGAACTGGAAGACAAATCAGAAGAAACAGTTGAGTCCAAAAGTTCCAATAAGTTCAAAAACTTTGAAAAAACATGAGGGAACTGTGGGATACCCTTAAACATTCCAACATTTGGATTATCAGAATACCAGAAAGGGAAGAAATTCAGACCAAAGACATGGAGAACTTATTCAATAAAATTATTGAAGAAAACTTTCCCACCCTCTCAAAAGAAAGTCCCATTAAGTAACAAGAAGCTAGTAGAACTCCAAACAGACTGGACCAAAGGAGAAATTCTCCCACACATATTATCATTAAGACTAAACATCAATAGCAAAGAGAAAGTCCTAAAAGGTAACCCCATCAGAATTACTTCAGACTTCTCAATGGAAACCCTGAAAGCCAGAAGGGCCTGGAATGGAACACTGCAAAGACTAAGAACTTATGGGATCCAACCCAAACTGCTCTACCCAGAAAAAGTATTCCCCATAATTGATGGTAAAAGAAAAACTTTCCATGATAAGTTACAACTATATGAACACAAAGCCAAACTTACAGAGAGTACTTCAGGGAATTCTCCACACAGAAGAGTCAAATAATCAACAAGTGCCCCCAAGAAACAGATCACAATAGCCAGACTCAGAGAAGTCGCCAAAATTACAAAGTCCAAGAAAACACCAAAACACATAAACCACCACAATATGGCAGGGATTAAATCAAACCTCACAGTTATTACCCTAAACATTAATGGCCTTAATTCACCCATTAAGAGACATAAGCTAACAGGGTGGATCAGAAAATTAGACCCCAGCAATCTGTAGTCTTCAGGAAACCCATCTCACCACTAAAGACAGACACCTCCTCAGAGTGAAAGTGTGGAAAATGATATGCCAAGAAAATGGAAATAAGAAAAAAGCAGGCGTTGCTATACTAATATCAGATAAAATAGACTTCAAACCAAAAGTAATCAAAAAAGACAAAGAAGGCCACTTCTTACTTATCAAGGGAATGATCCAATAAGAGGATATCACAATCATCAATCTCTATGCACCAAGCACAGGTACACCACAATTCATAAAACAAAACCTACGTGACAACGAAACAGAAATAACCACCAACACCATCATAGTCGGGGACCACTATCAGCAATAGATAGATCATCAGAAAATTAACAGGGAAGTAAAGGAGCTCAACAACACCATAGGACAATCAAACCTAACTGATATCTACAGAGCATTCTACCCCAAATCCACAGATTATACATTCTTCTCAGCAGCCCATGGAACCTTCTCTAAAATAGATCATATACTGGGCCATAAAGCCTGTCTCTATATATTTAGGAAAATCAACATGATTTCCTGCATGATATCAGACCACAATGCTGTAATGCTAGAAATTAACAACAAAAGATGCACCAGGAATCCCAACAGCTCCTGGAAACTGAACAACACACTTTAAAACAATAAATGGGTAGTGGATGAAATAAACAATGAAATCGCAAAATTTCTAGAATTGACTGACAATGAGAACATATGGTACAAAAACTTATGGGACAAAATGAAGGCAGTCCTTAGGGGAAAATTCATAGCAACTAAATGCCTTCATAACAAAGACAGAAATCCCAAATCAACCTAACCAGCCACCTAAAGGCATTGGATAAACAAGGAATTCAACTCAAAAAGCTCCAGACAGAGAGAAATAATTAAGATCAGAGCAGAAATTAATGAATTGGAAAATAAGAAGACAATTAAGAAAATTGATGAAACTAAGAGGTGGTTCTTGAAAAAATAAAGAAGATTGATAAACCTCTGGCCAATTTGATCAAGGGAAAAAAGAGATGCTTCAAATTAACAAAATTAGAAATGAAAAAGAAGAGATCACAACAGACATGAGTGAAATTGGAAGAATCATCAGCATTTATTTCAAAAAACCTCTACTCCTCAAAACGGGTGAATATGGAGGAAATGGATGAATTCCTGGACACATAACACCTACCACAGCTAAACTCAGAGCAGATTAATCTCCTAAGCAAATCTATCACACCCAATGAAGTTGAAAAGGTAATCAAAACCTGCCCCCAAAAGAAGAGTCCAGGACCAGATGGCTTCTCAGCTGAATTCTATCAAACGTTCATGGAAGAACTAAAACCAATTTTTCTCAAATTGTGCCACATAATCAGAGAACAGGGAAAGCTCCCCAACTCCTTTTTGTGAAGCTAGTATCACCCTAATACCAAAACCAGGCAGAGATGCCACAAGAAAAGAAAACTATAGGCCTATTTCCCTGATGACTTTAGATGCAAAGACCCTGAACAAAATCCTTGCAAACCAAATTCAACAACACATCAAAAGCGTTATCCACCTTGATCAAGTAGACTTCATCCCAGGAACACAGGAAACATAAGGAAACCTATCAATGTACTTAACCACATAAATAAGCTTAAACACAAAAACCACATGATCATTTCAATAAATGCAGAAAAAATAGGAGGGTCGTTCCAAAATACAGGAGTGGGAAAAAACTTCCTGAACAAAACCTCAGTAGCTCAGGAAATTAAATAATCACCCAACCATTGGGATATCATGAAGCTGAAAAGTTTTTTCACAGACAAACATACAATAAGCAGAGCCAATAGATTACCCACAGAATGGGGGGAAAATTTTGCCAGCTATACAATGGACAGAGGTGTAATTTCTAGCATCTACAAAGAACTCAAAAACCTAAACAATAAAAAAATCATTCAACCTACTCACAAAATGGGGCAGAGAACTGAACAGGGAGTTCTCAGAGGAAGAAATACAAATGGCAAACACACACTTAAGAAAATATTCAACATCCCTAATCATCAGGGAAATGCAAACTAAAACAATTATGAGATTCCACCTTACCCCAGTAAGGATAGCAAACATTAAAAAATCAAATCACAACAAATGCTGGCGAGGATGTGGAGAAATAGGAACCCACATTCACTGTTGGTGGGAATGTGAGATGGTACAACCACTGTAGAAAGCAATATGGAGACTCCTAAAAGGGTTGGCTATAGAGTTATCAACAGATCCAGTTATGCCTTTACTGGGCATTTACCCTAAAAGCTCCATGCCTCAGTTCAGAGAGATTTGCTCAACCATGTTTATAACTGCTCAATTCATACTATCTAAGAACTGGAATCAATACAGATGTCCATCATTAGATGAATGGATAACTAAGATGTGGTATATCTACACTATGGAATTCTACACAGCAGTAAGGAAAAATGACACAATGAAATTTGAAGAAAAATGGTCAATCTTGGAACAGATCATTTTCAGTGAACTCACCCATTCACAAAAAGACAATGGTTGCATGGTCTCACTTATCTCTGGCTCCTAATGTGGATCTGCCTGAGATGCTGACAAACCAAATAGGCATCTTGAGGACTGGACAATAGTGAGGGTGGGGCAGGAGGGGAGGTTTAGGGTGTGGGGGGGCACAAAACTGGACTCAAATGTAACTGGTACCATAAAATTCTATATCCTGAAAGGCACACTAAAAGGTTGAACCTTCATCAGGTCCTTAGAGGGAACACCTGAATCAAAAGGCCCTAGAGAGGGCATGATGAAGACTAACCATAATCTTCTCCTGTTTCTCTCTCTCTCTCTTTTATATTACCTATCTTTTTCTTCCTTCCCCCCCGCCCATTGGCACTGGCCTATAACTCCCAATACCAGGATGTGGTTAATATCTACAATGAGATATTGATCAGAGAGACCTACAAGGTCTCCTATAAGAAGATAGACTTCTGTCAGAGCACTTGATTTCCCACCAAAGGTTAATGGTAAAACCCTACTGCTGAAGACACCATATGCTGTTGATACAGAACATGGAGAGATCTGGCTGGAATCTGGAAGAAAGTCAGTCCCAAAACAGTTAGCTTGTCTAGTGCCAGAAGGTGCTACATGAGTGACTGGGGGAAAATGGCAACATCTGTCCAAGCAACTCATGGTTTAAGGTACTCAACAGCAAACAACCTGAAGTAATGCTCACCCAAATGCAATAGTGGCACAAAGCCATGGTGGGTAACCATCTGCTCTTGAATTGGCTAATGGATCTGCTCAGTGGAACAGAACCCATAGCTGGAACTAGGAAACAAGTCAGAATCATATCCAAAAAATGAGTCCACTCTCCAATATCAAGCTCCCACCAATCTTGGGCTACAAGAGAGCCTTCACCTATTAAATTCTCTCTAAACTAATAATGGTTACCCCATTTATCAGGTACTGACTTCACTCTCCCTTGGAGAATCTGCTTCTCATTTTCAGAAGGATGCAGAACCTGAGGACAGAATCAGCCCATTGCATCCCCCGAGGACCCCAGCTAAAACCAAATGAGCAAGAGTGCTGTTTTCATGGTGAACCTGATATCAGCAGAAGGGTGAAGGAGATAGACACAAATAACACTCAACTCATACCAAACTAGCAATCCAGAGACACAGAGGATCCCAAGACCTCATCACTGAAGTAGACCTCAAACAAACCCAACATGGCTCGGGGAAATTCACGGATGAGGGGGTGGAAAGATTGTTAGAGCCACAAGTTGGGACACTATGCACAGGAACATTGCCCATAAGTGATCAACATCCCCAATGAGGAGGTTCCCTTCTGAGGGGGGAGGACAGGGGGGAGGCTAAGGATGTTACCAACATGTGCTGTTTACACACTGAATATGTATGTGCATAACTAATAAAGAAAAAAATAGTAAAATAAACCCCCCAAACCTTTCTCCTTTCTGGTTTATATTTTATCTTTACTTGAAACAATTGTCAACAAATAATTATTAAATGTTTGTTTTTATTACTTGGGCTTTTTTTGTTTGTTTGTTTGTTTTGCGAGGCAGGGTCTCACTCTGGTCCAGGCTGACCTGGAATTAACTATGTAGTCTCAGGGTGGCCTTGAACTCTCGGTGATCCTCCTACCTCTGCCTCCCGAATGCTGGGATTAAAGGACCCATGTTTGACTTCAGAAAACAATATGTGTCTGGAGTTTGAAAAGTGGCTGGAGGCCCAGGCATGCCGGGTTTTTTCCCTCCACCAAGGTAGTCAAAATCTTATGCTGGAAAGGTGAGAAGGTGCGACTCAAACCCCTCCCAAAACACTGGGTGGAGGGAGAGTCACTCCAAAAGCCAGATTGAGCCGGGAGTACTGACCAAGGTGAAACTCTCTCCTTTATTTGGCATTTTAGGCCTTTCCTCTTGAGGGGGGGAAGAGAGGAGGCCACCACGCCCGGCAACTTGGGCTTTTTTTGATGCTGTAAAAAAAAAAAAAATGAGCAAGCCAGATGTGGTGGCACACACCTTTAATTCTAATACTCAGGAGGCAGAGGTAGGCAGAGCACCATGAGTCCAATGGCACCCTGAGACTACATATTCCAGGTCAGCCTGGGCTAGAACAAGACCATACCTTAAAAAAAAAATACAAAAAAGGTAACAAAAATTCTAGTCAAAATCTTATGCTGGAAAGGCCACAAGCCCTGCGTAGAAGCCAGTACTGTTGTTTGGCTAAATGAACATATCATACCCACCATATTGCCCTCTAAATATATGTTTATGATCATGCTTAGAGTAGTCAGCACTGAATGGGACATCTCTATCACACCCTCCAAAGCTGAGAGAACATTGTGGAAGAGGTGGCAGAAAGAATGTAAGAGCCAAAGGATGGGGAGGAGTGCTTTGGAAGGCTGTCTTCTAGATAAACATGGCCAGTGCATTCATGACCTCATAGAAGCTATCATTACCTACACAAGGCCTGCATAATATTGGGCCCATGAGCATGTCATGGATGATGTAGGAGGGCAAAACAATGACATCAAATTAGAAGAGAGATCAGTTGGAACAAAGAAGGGGGTCCATGGAAGGGGGGGGCTGGGGACAAAATAAAATAATGGGAGGGGCTGGGTTGGAGAGATGCCTTAGTGGTTTAGGCACTTTCCTCTGAAGTCTAAAGACCCATGTTTGACTCTCCAGACCCTATGTAAGCCAGTTGCACAAGGTGGCGCATGTGTCTGGAGTTTGATTATAGTGGCTGGAGGCCCAGGCATACCAATTGTCTCCCTCTCTTTCTTTCTCTATCTCTTGCTAGCACTCTCTCTCTCATTAAAAAAAAAAAAAAAGAGGTCAGTCTGTTGGGCTTGCCTCAAAAAAAAAAAAAAAAAAGAAAGAAAGAAAAAGAAGAAGAGAAGAGAAAAGAATGGGAGGGGATTATGATGAAAATACTATCTTTGTTCTCCAACATATACTATATGGGTAATGCTGTCTCAAATGGTGTGACTGGCCAGCTCAGCATTGTCCACTACACACAAGAGGAATGAGATGGAGCTTTCAGCAGTTTATGTCCAAGTGGACTTAGCAAGATAAGTTCTAATCCTCCATTCTCAGTACACCCCTAAAGGAAGAATCAGTCAAGAACTTATGCCCAGGAACCCCTTTTTAAAGGGAATCCAACAGTAAACATATTTCTGCTTCTGGATGGCTCACATTATCCCTCTATGGATGATGAGTTTAGGACTGCCTGTGCCCAGCTTTAATGGTAACTGTGATAGCACTATTCTCCTTAAGCAAGTTCATGATGATGAGAGCAGTTACCCCTACGCCAGTATCCCTACATCTGCCATGTAGATGTGAATTGGAGTGGATAGTCCTTTCACTTCAGCATTGGTGCTCAAGCTACAATATCTTTAATCATAATTGGCTAGAGGTCAATCTTTCCAACACCTGAATTCCTTTCCTACACCTCACTGGAGTCATGGAAATCACATGGGGATCTGGAAGCTCAAAGTGATGGGTATCTGGTCCTAGAAAACATTCCAGAAAGACATGTGAATCTCTACTATATGAAGTGTTTCTATTGGGTGCTCGGATCTCTCAAAATCTGTTTGCTGTGTAGGGATGAGGCTTCTAGATGTTACTAAGAAAGAGTGACTTGTGGCAGCTACAAAGGTCTTCAAAGGGCAACACAATTATTCGTGTGCTAAAAGACCTGATTGCATTGTTGGTAAGATTTGAAGAAAGAATTGTCATGCCTGCAGACTGCTGAGATGTCTTCAAGCTGGTGTGAACTTAGGAGTCTTGTTCATTGTGGTGGTTTGATTCAGGTGTCCCCCATAAACTTAAGTGTTCTGAATGCTAGGTTCCCAACTGATGGCAATTTGGGAATTAACAACTCCTGGAGGCAGAGTATTGTTGGGGGCTGGCTTGTGGGTATTATAGCCAGCTTCTCTTTGCCAGTGTTTGGCACATTCTCCTGTTGCTGTTGTCCACCTTATGTTGACCAGAGAGTGATGTCCACCCTCTGCTCATGCCATCGTTTTTCCTGCCATCATGGAGCTTCCCCCTCGAGCCTGTAAGCCAAAATAAACCTCTTTTTTCCTCACAAGCTGCTCTTAGTCGGGTGGTTTCTGCCAGCAATGTGAACCTGAGTGCAACAGTAAAGTGGTACCGAGGAGTGGGATTGCTGCTAGACACCTGACTGTGTGGCTTTGGCCTTTTGGAGCTGATTTTCAAGAGGAATGTGGAAGGATTTGAAACCTTGGCCTAAGAGACACCTTGTAGTGCTGTAAGTACAGCTTAATGGACTATTCTGGTCAGAGCTGAAAGACCTGAATGCAGTAAGAACTATGGACTATGAGGTTTGGCTTATGAGGGTGAGAAACAGCTTTACTTAGACTGGGCTAGCAGTTTGTGTGAGAAGTTTGCTGTTATGCCAGTGTACTGAGAAGTTGTGCAGGGTTGCTTTGCGTAGAAATGAACTGGTGTGAGCAGAGGGATATGGCACAGAAAAAATGAAATCTTTGGGTGAACTTTGCCCATTCAGCTGCAATTGAGAGATTACAACCTTTGAGATTGGGCCAGCTGACCTGCACTGGGGCAACAGGAAGAATGCAGACTCTTTTGAAGGGGCCTGAATGCTGAAGGGTGTCCCGTTCTTCAAAGTCTGATTTATTCCCCCCGGGATTAACAAATTGGCACCCTACCTGGTATTATGGAGTAAAGAGTGGGGTCGTTGAGTTTGTAACTCGGTCTTGTGTTTTGGAAATGGCCATGGGCAGTGTGAAGCAGGTTTGCTGGATGCCTGCATAGAGATCCCATGGGGCCATGAGGATGGACCGTGGGTTGCAGTGGAGACCCAATGGAGATGTCGGGACCACGAGATGGCTGCTGAGGAAAGCTGCCGGCCTTGGCTGAAGTTTTCCAGGACTGTGAGTAGCCTAGCAGGAGGGGTGGAATTGGAACTCCAGAGATTTGTTGCTGGTTAGAGTTATCGGACTTGGAGATTTGTCACTGACTAGAGTTGTTGGACTTGGGAGTTACAGAGTTTGATGTTTGCCCTACTTGTTCTAAATCTTGTGTTGGCTGAATATTTCTTTGCTTTGCCCAATGCCATCTTTTGCAGTGTGAATGTTTATTCTGTGCCATTATGGGTTTTTTGGGGGGGATTATTTTTGATATTATGGCTCAGTTAAAAGACCTTGGAATGTGGGGATTGTTTGCACATCATTAGGATTGATAAAAACTAAGCATGAATGCATTGCATTTTACATCATGTACAGTTATCAGTTTATGGGGGCCAGGGGCGGAATGTGGTGGTTTGATTCAGGTGTCTGAAAGTGTTCTGAATGCTAGGTTCCGAGCTGATGGCAATTTGGGAATTAACACCTGCTGGAGGCGGAGTATCGTTGGGGGCAGGCTTGTGGGTATTATAGCCAGCTTCCCCTTGCCAGTGTTTGGCATATTCTCCTGTTGCTGTTGTCCACCTTATGTTGACCAGAGAGTGATGTCCACCCTCTGCTAATGCCATTGTTTTTTCTGCCATCATGGAGCTTCCCCCTCGAGCCTGTAAGCCAAAATAAACCTCTTTTTTCCCCACAAGCTGCTCTCAGTCGGGTGATTTCTGCCAGCAATGCGAACCTGACTGCAACACTCATGTTCTGTTTCTCCCTCTTTCTCTCATCTCAGATTCTTTAAGTTGGCCAAGCTCAGTTTCACAGTATAGGAAAAACATTAGATGGGAAATTTGTTAAGAATGAAGATCCCCTAGCCTCCACCTATGCATATTCTGACATGAGAACTTTGGGCAGCCTGAGAGTCTGAAATTTACTGCTGGGTGATTCTAGGGAATAACATCCAAGGGCCATAGACAGAGAAACAGCACAAGAGTCTTTGATTTCATGGTCTGTGAGCTTATGCTATTTTCAGTTTTTACATCCTTTATCATTTGAACTTCTTAGTTTCGTGTTATTACTTTTATTAATCCCTTAAAATATACATAGCTTTTACTTTTATTAATCCCTTGAAATATACATAGCTTTGAGTTAGCATTTATAGTTTTGGAAGTAAATAAAGTAGAGTTGTAGAGGAAAATAATTCAAATGTCTCCCATATGTACTTTGCAAGAGGGAGATGAGCATACATCAGTGAGAGGCACAAACAGAATATTTAACTCTGAAAAAAGAAAGAAAAATGTAACAAAGGTAAAATAAGAAATTCAAGAAATAAAAATATGGAATAGAAACATCATCAAAGACAAATAGCAATGATTCCAATAGACTAACAAAATAGACAACTTTAGACACGATTGATCATAAAATGAAGTAATAAAGATGTAAATACTGTATGTTCAAATCTATATGATCCTAGGTCTTTGAGGACATAGGTTTTGGTAAGAAAGTATGGCAGAAGGACTGGAAGGTGGGAGGAAAGAGAAGCAACTGCTAATGTGTATGAGGTTCTTTATGGAGTAAGTTCTGGAACAATGTTCTGGAACTACATGGGGACACTCAATGAACAACTTTTGAATATATTCAAAATTGGTCAGTTATACCTTTTAAATGTGAATAATATCCCAATAAAATTATTATATAAAACCAGATGCACATTCATTTATTTGTGTGTGTGTGTGTGTGTGTGTGTGTGTGTGTGTGTGTGTGTGTGTTTCAAAGTAAGGTCTCACTCTAGCCCAGGCTGACTTGGAATTCACTCTGTACTTCCAGGAAGGCTTTCAACTCACAGTGGTCCTCCTATCTCTGCCTCCTGAATGCTGGGATTAAAGGAGTGTGCCACCATGCCCAGCTTATTTATTTACTTTGAAAATATTTTATTTATTATTTATTTGCAAGCAGAGAAAGGGATGGGAAAATGGGCATGCCAGGGCCACTTGCCACTTTGTGCATCTGGCTTTACATGGGTACTGGTGAATAGAATGTAGCCTGTGAGGCTTTGCAAGTAAGAGCCTTTAACTGCTGAGCTATCTCTCCAGCCCCACAGGGAACTTACTGAAACTGCAATGAGTTTATGATGTACTCTGAAGAAGTGACTGCAGTATAAATAAGTGGTAAGTGGAGAGTGGAGGGAAGGACAATCATTCTAGGTGGCCTACAAATCAGAACACCTGTATCCATTTCCTAAATGAGACAGTGTGACTTGGAAAAAGATCATTTTTGTGAGTTTAGAATCTACCTTCACCTCCTTTCCTTCAAACTTGAGTAAAGTGTTTACAATTGCAGTCATTATTATCTCTCCAGACATGATCCCTTCATCGTGTCTGATCTAATTCATTTCCATTCTGGCCATACCAGGAAGATACCAGCTATGCCTTCTATCTTACAGTCTCTTCTCCTCAACTCTCTGTACCACACTGACTGAAAATCACCCATCTCCCTGCCTTTTTTGCAGTCAGATGTGCACTGAATCATGTGTCTAAAATCATCTGTCTAAAATCCTTTTGTGACTCTCGTTGCTGCTGGATTAAACCTAATTCTTCAGTGGGGAATCAGCATGCCCCTTACCTCCTCTTAGCTCCTGTCTTCACACTAGTGCCCAGCCATACGGAGTTATCTTGTACCTGACTGTGCCACCCTGCCTGGTGTTTCACTGTCTGCAGGTTTACATTTCTTGCTCAGAATATCTGCAGATTGTCCCATCTGCCTTTTGCTATTTTTTTTTTTTTTTTTTTTTTTTTTTTTTTTTGGTTTTGCAGAATCCATGACCTGGAATTGCAGTCTCATTGAACTCCCATCCTCTACCCTGCCTTTGGGATTAAATGCCACCACGCCCGGCCCCACCTATTTTGTTTTTTGTTTTTTGTTTTTTTTGTTTTTTCGAGGAAGGGTTTCACTCTGGTCCAGGCTGACCTGGAATTAACTATGTAGTCTTAGGGTGACCTCGAACTCATGGCAATCCTCCTACCTCTGCCTCCCAAGTGCTGGGATTAAAGGCGTGCGCTACCACGCCCGGCTCCCACCTATTTTTAAACTCTTTGGAAAGCCCCGTTTCTTCTGGGAATCTTTTCTTAGCCCACTCCTCCAGATCGGCTTGAACCTGTTTTGCTCCCTATGTAGAATTCTACTCTAGATTTGCACCACCATTATTACCATTATCTTTTACAAATATTTTTATTTATTTATTTGAGAGAGAGAGAAAAGAAGAAAGAGTGAATATGGGCGTGTGAACTTCTGCTGCTGCAAACAAATTCTAGATGTGTCTGGCTTTACATGGGCACTGGGGATTGAACTCCATCCCCAGAACCTCAGACTTTGCAAGTAAGTGCTTTTAACTGCTGAGCCATCTCCTTGCCCACAAATATCTTATAGTTTACTCGTCAAATGCTTAAAGGTAGGTAGCATAGGTAACTTTCCTTGCTTGGGGGAAACACAATGCTAAAGAAGGATATTAATGGATGATGAAATGCATGAATCTGTAAAACTAGGATAATTAGGCTTGTGTAGCATGCCTCAGGAGTCTCATGTCAGGTTATATATGTGGAAATTTAAAATTACGTCTATGTAATTGCTTTTGAACTTTTAAAGGTGAATTGAAGTTGCAATTGATTGATTGATCTTGCATTTGAAT
Organism: Orientallactaga sibirica; assembly: GCA_036365145.1. Classification (NCBI taxonomy): domain Eukaryota; kingdom Metazoa; phylum Chordata; class Mammalia; order Rodentia; family Dipodidae; genus Orientallactaga; species Orientallactaga sibirica. Next base: position 1,907,502 of record JAEOAD010000024.1, read on the forward strand.
ATACTGAATAAATCATTTCCAATTATTGAAATTGGATGGTTTTCTCCTAAACATAAAATCATGAAGACATATTGCTCAAAAGATGTTATAGGTGATCTGATCCAATCAGGTTTTTGTCTTGTAGCACAATATGTTTTTTAAAAATTCAAACTGATATAGTAATTGTACATCATTATAGGATAGAGTGTTGCATTTCATACATATATACAGTGTGCTCCATCACCTCAAGCAGTTATCACTTCCTTGCCAACTGCTTTGTTTTATTGACAAGAAGATTGAAGAGAAGTAACAGTGTCCACCAATACACAGTTCACTATTACCAGAAACACTCGGGTACACTTATATTGCTTTTTATGAAGGCAGAAATACTGTAGTTTGATGAAATGAATTTAGATATAATTCAACAAAGAAAAAAAGGTCATCAAGTATACATGTATAAAATTAATAGAAAAGCTCTGGCTTCTAAATTTTTAAAAATAAAATATTGTGAATGAACTTCATGTAATATTGATATATCCTTTAGCACTGGGAAATTTTGAAGGGTTTATTTGTTATTATGAAAAACTGCATTTGAATAATGTATAAGGGTATGTATATTCAAATAGCTTGAATAATATGTGACTGAAAAGGTTTTCTTTACTCATTTAGTGTTTTCAAGGAACTATAAGTATTTGTGCCCTTAGGTTATGTATGGTTTGTCACCTACATGCTTTTGCACTTGACCTTAACATTTTGGATTCCACAGTACTGAGGTGAGGCTAGAGGAATAGCATTAATACTCAGAGAGACAGTGTGACAAAGTAGCAAAGGTATACGTTGTAGGCACAATGTGGAAGCATCACCTTCAGATGAATGGTGTTGTCAGGGAGCAATCCTTGCTGACTCTCAGTTGTACATCTTCATGGATTCTGGCATTCCTAGGCTTTAGAAGAGTGTGTAGGGCCAGTCGTCCAAAGGTGTCTCCCTGCAGGCCTGTTGTGTCACAGACTGAAAAGCTGAACTCTCTCCTCTGCGTCCAGAATACTGTCTTCAGCTCTGTGACTGACACAAAGAACACACAGAGCCTGGCTGCAAAGCTTCAGGAGGTTTGGTCCTTGGCACAGGCAGGGCTGGGATGTGGCCATGGGTCAGTCAGCAGAGGTGGGTGGGAAATTGCCTCAGTAATCATTGTGAATAGTTCCCAGGAATGGAGGTGCACACTTGGGAAAATGAAGGCAGGAGGATTATAAATTGGAAACCAATCTGGGCTACATAGAGAGATCCACCCTGCGGGTGTGGTGGGGGAGAAATCATTGTGATATTAGAACCCATCAGAGCAAAGATCTGAATGGTTATTCACAAACTCATAGGACATGTCCAGAGACTACTTCAAATTACTAGGCAAGACATTAGGAGTACAGAGGGTCTTCTATTGGACAGTGGGATAGTCACCATTGAAAAATTAACAGACGTGTGCCACCACTCTTTTTGGGGATGGAGAAAAAGAGTAAATAAAGCAGCCGTACACTTGAGTTTAGAGTGTACATGGTATTTAATGTGAGGAAGTAATGCAAGCTGTAAACTAAGATGAAAAGAACAGAATAAATGGATTAGGAATGAAACTGGGTGGGTGGGTGGGGGGAACTGTCCTGACCAGGACTTATAAAAAATGGCATCTAGGGCTGGAGAGATGGCTTAGTGGTTAAGGCACCTGCCTCCTAAGCCTAAGAACGCTGGTTCCAATTTCCAGCGGTTCCAATCTCCAGGTCCCACGTTTAGCCAGATGCAGTGATGCAAGGGCACAATGCTGCACTTGACCACAAGGGGGCGCATGCATCTGGATTTTGTTTGCAGCAGCTGAGAGGCTGCTGGTGTGCCCATCTCTGTCTCCCTCTCCCTCTCTGTGTGTGTGTGTGTGTCTCTCTCCATAAAAAAAAAAAAAGGCATCTAAACAAAAACTGAAGGATTTAGGGAAATTCTATTCCAGGCAGATGATATATATGAGCAATGGTCCTGAGATAGGAATGTAGTTGACATCTTCTAGTAGCTCCAAGGAGGCCAGTGAGGTCAAAAGGAAATAAACAAGGAGAATAGTTCAGAAAATGATCTGGGACCAGATCAAAAGAATCTCGTAGGCTTTTGTAAGGACTTTATTGTGAGTGAATTAGGGGATATATGAGGTTTTAAGTAGAAAGTTAAATGATTATAGCTAAAGATATCTTAGGCTTCCATATTGAGAATAATGTAGAATCCGGGAAGTTATCTGAAAGAATGTTGCAGTAATATAGGTGAAACTTGGACGGGATGGCAGAAGTGGAAGGAGTGGGAAGTGGTTAGATGGCGAGTATATTTTATAAGTGAAGTCAGCAGTGTTTCTTGGGTTAGAGACGGGGCTAGAATGATGGAAGATTTGAGCAACAAGAGGAAAAAGTTGCCATCACAGTGTTGGGAAGTGGAGCTCAGGAGTTGTTTTTGATAGATCGAGTTTAGGATGTCTATCGATCATCCAAGTGGAGATGTCAAGACTTGAATTATTTCAGTTCATGGACTTCAGATTTACTGCAGGTGATGAATTATTGGGAAATATTGGTTACATTATAGCCTGCTCTCAATGGAGTAAGTGATGAAGGCATATTTGCCTAAGTAGACAGTGTGATTTGCTAGACGTTTGATAAGTCCCTTACAGGGTTTGATAAGCACTGAATAACACCATCTCCTTCTACAATCTAGAAACTTCCAGGAGAAAGTAATTTTGGATCCTCTTAGTTCTTTTTTAAATCGTGAATTAAATTTTACATTTGTTGCAGTAATTTATGTATCCAGAATGGTACCAACATAACATGCACATTATTTGCATTCTGTTTTTCAAAGAAACTCCTGAAGTCAGTGTGAGCTCACACTTAGAGTGCACCTCAGCTCAGAGCAGCCACATTGCCAGGCTTAGGGGCTGTCAGTGTCTGATGACCATCATAAGCTCACAGCCATTCTGAATGATGACTGTACTTTATATCTTTTGGAAAGTAGTTTTTAATCTATTTTACCAGCTTTTGAATAATCAAAGAAAAGTCCAGTCCATTTATTTGAGGTATTTGAGTTCAAAATATTGGGGTTTCACAATTACTGCACATGCCATCTGCTGACACCTGCAGGGTGAACTCCTTTAGTCTCGATTTGCTGTGTCATGGTTTTGTTTGGTCATTTCTCCCCTTCATCCCACCCCGCACCAGCAGCACACACCATCACCATTAGTGAGACCGTTCATCTTCTGTGGCTGTGGCCATGTTGCCTTGCATTGGGTGGCTCAGAGCCACAGAACCACGCAATCCTTTCTTTCTGTTTCTGCATCTGGAAGTTCAAAAAGGAGGTGTGGAGGGGTCTGTTTGGGGAGGATCCTTCCCTCCCTGGAGGCTGCTGTCTTTGTGACTGCATTCCCCCAGTTTCTGCCTCAGTTTCCACGTCACTTCTGTCTCTTATGTCTTCTCAGTGTCCTTGTAAGGACACTTGTCACTGGATGTTGGGCACTGGGATGATCCAGATGGAATTCATTGCAAAATTCTTAGGTTAATCACATCTGTAAAGGCCTCTTTTCAGATGAGGTGACATTTACAGGTTCCAGGGGTTGGCATGTAGATATGTCTTTGGGGGATACCATTCAGCCCTCAGATCAGGGACCTGGAGGTTCAGGAGGATTCAACAGCCAAAAAAAGCTATTAATTATGACTTTTATTGTATAACCCTATTGAGTGTTGGTCATATCCCATCAGGTTGTACCCTTACATCCTCTCTCCCCCACCCCAGTCCACTGAGAATCCTCCTCAGTGGGGTTATTGATGTTCACTGTGGGATTACAGATACATCAATCAGTCTCTGTGAGGAGGGGGCGATGTCTCAAGATACTTCCTCCCACCTTATAGCTCTTACACTTTCTGCCACCTCTTCCTATTTGTTGAGCTTTGGAGGGTATGTTATAAGAATACCTGCAGGGAGCTAGAGCAAACGCCATTACAAGATGGCGCTGGCTTCCTGTCGGTGTTGAGGTAAACATCTCCATATTAGGCAGCGTCTTGGTGCTAACCTTACTCAAGGTATGCGCACGCGCGTGACGCAACCTGTCCCGAGCCTATCCCGTGGTATCTGCTTGTGGCAAGTTTCTTGCAACCAATCAGTAAGCGCCTCGTAGCAGTACGCCCTATAAAAGCAGCTGCAGATTTGCGCCCCTCGCCCCTCGCCATCAGCTTTCCTGTTAACCAAGAGGCTCTCCAATAAAGTGTGATCAAGAAGAATCCTCGTCTTGTGGTCGTTCCTTTTCCTGCAGGTCGGGAGGTTCGCCGCAAATACCTTAGCAGAAAGCTCTCTATAATCTCTGTATTTCTGCTTTGATGAGTTTTGAGTGTCCTCAGTTCCTGTTGCCATCTCTCTGGAGCTGGTTGTCAGGTTATCACTGAGAGCAGGACTTGTGTTTAGATCGCCCCTTCTTCTGTAATGTCTTGTGGGCCTTGACAGATGTGCTGAAGGTTAGTTGTTTCATGCTAGGCAGCCAGCTATCTTCGCTTGTCATATTGATAAATCTTGGTTCTCCTTGGTTTTTGCTGCCTACTAAAAAAAAATTAAAACCAACAAACAAAAAATCATATTCTTCAACCAAGAGTGAGAGCAGCATGGCTTAAAGAACATAAGCCTAGGTATTTAAGAGACTTTTTGGTGGGTGTATCCACTCTTCTTAGCCAAAAACCAGTGGGATCTTCTCTCTGGGGTCCGTGGCCTTCCTATCGATAGGATTCTGACTTGGTTCTGAGTACCAAGTATGAGTTCTCTCTCACTGAGCAGGCCTCTTATCTAATCAGAGAGCCATTGATTACCTGCATAGGCTTGTGCCACTATTGCACAGGTGCGTGCATCTTATCTGGCTGGTTGATTTTATAGTTTGCAGGACTCCTGCTTATTCATACTATTGGTGGTCATTATCAGCCAGAAACTCACATAGCACTTTCTAGAACTATGAAGGCTAGCCAGCAGGGAGTTGGCTTGCTTGTAGGTGCCAACATAGTCTCTGGATGTCCTTTGTCCACTGTCTGTAGTATCTTCAGCAATAGGGTCTTACCATTTAGTTCTGCCATGTAACCAAATGTTTTTGGTAATGGTATGCCCTGGTTTTGGGACCAACAGCTCACTGTGGGGAGTAATCCAGTTCTGGCACTGGGATTTACCAGCCAGTGCTCATAGTTTTAAGGTTAAGCTCTGTACCCTCTATAGAGCCCTTTGTCCAGGTGATCTCCTCTCCCTTCTTATTAATGGTTATAAAATTTAGTTTGCTATTCAGGAGGAAGATTTCTATGGCAGGACCATGCTGTCAATGGTTTTGTATGTTTTCTCCCATCCTCCCTTCCCCCATACCTCCCAGATCCTTCAATCCCCTATATTTTTGTCCCATGACTTTCATGTCAGTAATTCCTCTCTTCCTCCCTCCTGTGCTCCCTCCAATTTCCCCTTTTTCCTAGCTTCAGTCTAGTTCCATGTCAAAATGCCTGATGCTTACTACCACTTACAATCAACTCAAGCTGTTTCAAATTTGGAACTGCAATATGAGAGAGAACGTGGTGTTTCTGAGCCTGTATGGCCTCTCTTAGTACGATTTTGTCCCAGTTCATTTATGTTCTTGCAAATTTCATTTGGGGTATATGCCAAAAAGTGGTGTAGCTAGACAAAAATGGTAGATCTATTTTCAGCTTTTACTAGGAAGTAATTGTCTTTTTGTGTACTCCTTGTAGGTGTATGTATGTATGTATACAAAGATTTATGTATGTATACAAAGATTTCCTTGTGACGTCTGTTCCATGAGTTTTTAATCTATTGAGTGGCTAATAAAATCTATGTTGATCCTTGCTACTCTAAGTGTTGTCCTCAGATCAGAAGCAATGGTTTCACTGGGAGTCTGTTAGAAATATAGAACTTTAGGCTGCTGCACCACAATCTGCTGAGTCACAGTTAGTGTTTTAGCCACATCCCAGGTGATTCACATGTGCATTCAAGTTCTAAAAGCACTGCTGTAGAGCAGGGCTCACCAACCACTACTTGTACTCTGTACATGAAGTTTCTCTACAGCTCAAGGATGTCCTCCCGTTTACATTGCTCATGCCTTTATGGTGCTGTGACCACATTGTTAAGTAGTTGCAATAAAGACTAGATGGCTTGGGCTGGGGAAATGGCTTAGTGGTTAAGGTGTTTGCATGCGAAGCTTAAGGACCCCAGTTCAATTCCCCAGGACCCACGTAAGCCAGATGCACAAGGGGGTGCGTATGTCTGGAGTTCCTTTGCAGTGGCTAGAAGGCCTGGCATGACCATTGCCTCTCTCTCTCTTTCTCTCAAATAAAATAAAATATATTTAAAAATGTTAAAAAAAGAGACTAGATGGCTCAGAGTTTGAATAGTTACTGTCTGGCCCTTTAAGAAACAGTTGAAGGAGATAGAAAATATTAATAAGCCTGGCTTGATCATTACACATTGCATGCAAATTAATTATTATGTCAGTTAAAACTTGTAAAAAGCAAGTTGCATCTATTGATGTATATCTGCAATTCCAGTGGAGATGGCAGAGGAAGGAGTAACATGAATTTGAAGCCAGTCTGGGATACACAGCACATCCTAGTCTAGTCTAAGCAACATATCAAGACTCTGTCTCAAGGGCTGGGGACATGGCTTAGCGGTTGAAGGCACTTGCTGTGCAAGCCTGACAAATGAATTTGAGATCCCCAGAATCCTCATAAAACCAGGTGCAAGTCACTCATTGGAATTCCAATGTGTCTATGGCAATAAGAGATGGAGTCAAGAGAAATCTCAAAGCTCACGGACCAGCTAGTTGCAGTGGCAAACAAGAGACCCTATCTTAAAAAAAGTGGAAAGAGAGGACTGATAACCCAATGCTGATCCCACACACACACACACACACAAAGATTGTGTCTCAGAAACATAAATTTTCATGTGTGCTAATTATTGTATGAACAAAAAATGAAATTCCACCTAAATTTTAATATTCTATTACATTGCACAACCATATTTTGTGTATTAATTTTATGTAATAGATGGCAAATATTTCTTCAAGAAATGGACATCTTTTATCATCATGCTTATCTAGGCCCAAGTGTCTATCATGGAGCAATTATCAGTTTCTCTTATGATTCTCTTGTGGCTGTTATTTAAATCAACTGTATAAGAGTGGAAGTTAGTCATATCACAAAAATGACTAGCAAATTACATCTTTTGACTGCTTTACTTCAAATGACAGGGAAGAAACAAAGAATGAATGTCCAAATTAAGTAGCCATTTAATATCAATGTGCCTTTGCATATCAAGAAGAAAGAGATGATTTAGAAGAATTCTAATTGAATGACCATGATGGAAAATAAAGATACAAGTTGTAATTCTCTAATGAAAAAGTATGTGGTCTGTGAAAAACAGAAAAAGCATAACAAATAATATGTAGTGGAGGCAGATTTTTTTTTTTTTTTTTAGGCAAGCTCAACAGACTGGCCTTTTTTATACGAGAAAGAGAGAGAGAGAGAGAAAACTGGCACACCAGGGACTCCAGCCACTGTAATCAAACTCCAGATGCATGTGCGATCTCGTGCGATGGTGTCACCTTGTGCATCTGGATTACGTGGGACAGTCGAACATGGGTCCTTAGGCTTTGTACACAAGTGCCTTAATTGCTAAGCCATCTCTCCAGCCCAAGGGGCAGTTTTGATATAGATGACAGCATTAAGCCGTGAACTGTGAAATAAAAAGCAAGGGTGTACTATCAACAGGCAATTAAAGCATCATCTTCCCAAACAGCATGGTACTTCCAGGCAGAATAGGGTTTTCTTCCTGTGGACAGTAATGCAGCGTCTCTGCTGGACTGAGACTTGCTGTCTCACTCTGACTGGAGGGAACTTTTTCAGAGGTAATGATAATAGGCAGACAAAGAGCTAGGATGTTCCAGTGCTGGCTGTGTGGTGACGCTGATGAGAACGCGGTAAAAGGATCGCGAGTTTGAGGCCAGCCAGGGATATACCTTCTCTTATGCTTTGAATTTTAAATTTCTGTGTTTAGATTGGAGGGTGTGTCTGTAGGGGCCAGGAAGCGAGAAAAAGGGGTCATGGTGGGGAGTCTAAAGGGCAAGGAATAGTAGAACACATGTGATATGAACATAGAGGGGGGAATGCTGTGAAGGAAGGAGGGTTAAGTAAGGACGGGGACCATTGGTAAGGGGGACCTGCAAATAGGAAGAGGACTAGTTGAGAATAAGGAGGTTATTGAGAGTGGGATAAGACAGGGTAATGGGAAGGGGTGAAATGATCAAAATACATTATATATATATTGTCAAAAAATTGTCAAAAAGAGGACTGGGGGGCTGGAGAGATGGCTTAGTGGTTAAGGCACCTGCCTGCTAAGTCTAAAAATGCTGGTTCCAATCTCCAGTGGTTCCGATCTCCAGGTCCCACGTTTAGCCAGATGCAAAGTGACGCAAGGGCACAATGCCGCACTTGCCCACAAGGGGGCGCACACATCTGGATTTCGTTCACAGCAGCTGAGAGACTGTTGGTGCGCCCATCTCTATCTGTGTCCCTTTCCCTCTCTGTCTGTCTGTCTCTCTCTGTGTCTCTCTCCAAAAATAAATAAAAAATAATTTTAAAATTAAAAAAAAATAAAGAGGACTGGGAAAATGGCTAAAGGTGTTTGTTTGTGAAGTCTGTCAACCTGGTTTTGATTCCACAGTATCTACATTAAGCCAGATGCCAAACAAAGTGACAAATGTGTCTGGAATTCACTTGCAGTGGCAAGACACTCTGCAATAAGTGTACACATGTGTATAAAGAATTTTAAAAAGTGTCAAAAAGAAAATGAGAAATAAAATTAACATACCACTGCACTTTCCCACACGTGTGAACTAGTGAACGGTCAGCATCTTCAAATGACATTACTGTCATATCACTTATGTTGTGCTTTTGACACCCACCTCCATTCACTGAAGAAAATACCCTAAAAGGAATATCTGTCCCACCACGATTTGGGAAGGAAAGAACCCTCACCTTACCTCATGATAATGCCACCCACCTCATACTATTTTCTTATAACAGTTGCAGCACCCACTTAAGTACCTCCTGCCCTGCTCTGTGGCACCCACTACAATCTTGCTCTGGAATACATGCTTTGCTTTTCTGCCTAAACGGTGGCCATGACCCTCTATTAAACATATTACTTTGTGAAGACAGTTCTCTCGTCCAGCTCTCCTGTCCACTGTCTTCTCAGGTCACTTCCTCTCTGAATAAGCTGTCGTTTTGAAGATTCAATTTCTGTTTCTGCTCATTGGAACATAAAGTGATATGCAGCAAGGAGTTTCAGCATTCCTGCCTGCTACAGTAGTCCTGGAGGAGGTGTCAAGTGCCAGAAGGCCCCCTGTGGCTGTGGTCCACAGTGGCTTGTCTAGTCAACTACTCTCTGTGAAGCTCACCATGTCCATCACCGTAATGATCACCCAAACCTTCTTAGAATAAATTGTCCATTGTGCTCCTGGCATTTGCCCTGAGTCTGGGGCGCATGAGCCTATCCTTGCTCTCTGGAGTGATCTTCATGCTCATATCTTCTCTTTGGATCTTTAACTCCAACTAGCTCATTTGGGTCTTGTTCCTTCCTAGCTGCTCAGGACTCCCAATGCTGGGCTTAGTCCATCCTGTGGGATGCAATGTGTGCATTCCCCTCCTGGGAGAGCCCAGCTTCCTCCTGCTACTTCCTACTGGTAATGCCTTCAACCAGGAACAAAGTACTCAGTTCTCTGCCTGCCTGAAATAGCTGGTAATGACTTGTCTACGACTTGCTGACTGACATTATGAGGATCAGAGTGATTTCTGTGGTCTGCTATGTCATCTTTAAACACCTAATGAAAGCAAGAGTCTTCAGCCAAAGAGACAAGTGAAGGTCTCCAGGAATGCGTCTTGTGCTGTCCTCACCGTGCTGAGGTTCAGAAACTCTCTACAGAGAGGAGGAGTCTCCATTAGTGCCCTGTGGTTTCTAGCAAAGTACAAGAAATTTATTCCCTCTGTAATGGAGGTGACAACCCAGTTGTTGGCAAGGGACAAGCTTCCTCTCAGGCCTCCAGGAGAGTCTTCCAGTGTCCCAATAGCCACCAGCGGACATTGAATCATTGAATACTGGTGAGATGAATCCATTCCCTACCTCCATAATTGCACCATGTTTTCTGTCTCCTCCTTGTTAAAGGACCTCAGACATACTGAATTAAGGACTCAGTCTATTCCAGTGTGATCTCATCTTAACTCGTTACATCTGCAGTAACACTAAGGTTACATTCTGAGGTATTGTGTGTGATGGACATTTTTCCAAAACAATCTGGCTTCTGCGTATAAGAAAAGGCTCTGGGCTAACAAGATCCAATAAACGATGGCACAAAGTGCAATTTACTGGTGGCTTACTGACAGAAACATGCCCTGAATGACATCAAAGCCAGTGGATTCTCCAAAATTTAGGTCAGACAAAGGGAGCTTATTAATGGATCAGGACCAACGTGACTTCATCCAAATAACAAGGTAGGTGTTTTATCTTGTTAATATCAAAGATGTCAGACACATTCCTGGAGCTGATGGGGTCAGGGCCTGTTGGTACAGCTCCACATATCACTCTAATGTACAGTATGTTGGGAAATGCGTTGTGTGGGGCTGGCTGGCATCTAACTAGGTGTCATAGACAGCTTTCCATCGCTGGGATGAACTTCCAAACCAGACAGTTTATGGGAAGGAGGGTTTTCCTTTTTCTTTTCTTTTTTTTTTTCTTTTCTTTTCTTTTCTTTTCTTTTCTTTTCTTTTCTTTTCTTTTCTTCTCTTCTCTTCTCTTCTCTTTTTTTTTTTCTTTTTCTTTTCTGTTTTTGAAGGTTACAGATCTCGGGGAAGTTCCATTGGTGGTGGAATAAGCTGATCTCCTTTCACAGATCCAAGCAGAGAGACAAACCACCACCAACCAGCACACAACAAAAGCAACAAATAGCAGGGGCCCAGGCAGAGCTCAGACTGCTTTGCACACCTTTGGGCTAGAAATCAGGTCTGTCCTCAAACAAAGCTTTGGGCTGGACCCCAGGATCTGCCCCCAGTGACACCTCTTCCAGCTTCCAGCTGGAAATGCAAGTTATAAGCTGTAATAAAACTCCCTAGTCAGGCTGGAGAGATGGCTCATTGGTTAAGGCACTTGCCCGTGAAGCCTAAGGATCCAGGTTCAATTACCCAGTACCCACATACACCAGGTGAACAAGGTGGTGCATGTGTCTGGAGTTCGATTGCAGTGTCTAGAGGTCCTGGTGCACCCATTCTCTCTATTTGCCTCTTTTTTTCTCTCTCTAAAATAAATAAATCAAATATTAAAAAAATCACTCAGGAACTATTGTTAGGACAGATAGCCACAGTCAGGTCATGGATAATATAGACAGACTTCAACATATATATATATATTTTGGAGGGGAGGAATAAGTCAAACCATAAAATAAGAAAAAAAAAGCAAGTGAAAGTGCAAGAAGTTATGCTTCATCTACAGACTAAGTAGGTAGGGGTATCCATAACTTCTATGATGAGAGATTTATTTCATTTCTGTGAAACAGTCACTACTCTTATTCTCTTTTTCTTCCATGGAAATAGAAAACTAATTTCACTTTTATTGCTACTATAAAAATAGTATATTATAAAAATTCCAAGTATAATAATGAATGACAACTAACATGGTGTCAGTGAGATAGAAGGGCATAGTGAATTTAGCAAGTTGAGACATGCATATGTATTTAAATAAATAATTGCTACTCAGGTTCTGCAGAATTCTGCTCAGAAAACTCCATGGGCACAGCACAAGTTTCCTTCTGCCCATGAATTATACAAGCCATACTCTGAATGCAGACATGTGATGTTATGTACTTTCCAGGCAAATGTACTAAGAAATAGTGCGTGGGTTCTGTATGTCCTTTTTCCTTCCACATGGGCCATGAGAACACATTTTAAATTAGAACTTCTGCATATTTTCTTAGCATTGTTCTCATCATTCTTATTTCAATATTTTTGCTTTGTTTTCTAGATGGTTCCCTGGCTTCACTATTCATCTGTTCTATAGACTTAAATAAATTTCAAATCTTATGTTTAAAAATTTTAATCTCTTAATTTTGCAACTTTCATTTTTCATAGCAATATCTCACTTTCCTCTGTTTCTTTAAATTTTCTTCCATTTCTTCCATTGAATTTCCTTTTTTTCCTAGACTTAATAACATTTTGTTGACTATAAAGGCATATTAGGAAATTATTATTATGTTGACTTTTTACATGTGTATAAGTAGGGTGTATATATGTTCATATATGTGTGAGTGCATGTGAAGGCCAGTGGTTTTCATTGTATGTCTTCTTTATTTTTTGAGACTGGAGTTCCTTGTCTCTACTTTCCAGTACTGGGATGATATGCACAAGCTTCTGTGCACAGCTTTGACATAAATACTTGCACAGCCTTCTCCCCAGACCTTCAAATTTGTCTTTTTTTTTTAAAAAAAATTATTTTTTATCTTATTTATTTGACAGAGAGGAGAGAGAGATATAAAGAGGCAGATAGAGAAAGAGAATGGGTGCAACAGGCCCTCTAGCCACTGTAAACAAACTCCAGATGTCTGTGCTCCCTTGTGCATCTGGCTTACATGGGTACTGAGGAATCAAACCTGGGTCCCTAGGTTTTGCAGGCAAGCATCTTAACCACTAAGCCATCTCTCCAGCCTGAATTTGCCTTTATTTTTTCAGAGAAAATGAGAGCAAGAGAAAATTGGTGCACCATGGCCTTGGCAACTGCCATGGAACTCCAGATGCTTGCGCCACCCACTGGGCATGTGCAACTTTGCCCTTGCCTCACCTTTGTGCATCTGCTCTATGTGGGATTTGGAGATTGAACATGGGTCCTTGGGCTTTGCAGGCAAGTGCCTTAACTGCTAAGCCATCTCTCCAGCCTCCGAATCTCTCTCTCTCTCGTTCTCTCTCTCTCTCTCTCTCTTTTTTTTTTTTTTTTTTTGTTTTTGAGGTAGGGTCTCACTCTAGCCCAGGCTGATCTGGAATTTACTAAGTAGTCTCAGGGTGGCCTCAAACTCACAGCGATCCTCCTACCTCTGCCTCCTGAATTAAAGGTGTGCACCACCATACCCGGCCCTCCAAATCTGTCTTTTTAAAGCTATTTATTTCTCAGAGTTTGAGAACTTCTAATTTGAAAACCTGAAATCTTTAATACCTAAAAAGCTCAAACTGAATGAGTGTCAACATGACACCTTAAGTGGAAAATTTCAAACCTGATCTCCTGTGACAGGTGGTGATCAAAATACAGGCCCATTAACCGTATGTTATAAAATTGCCTTCAGGCTATGTGTATAAGGTAAACATGGAATATAAATACATTTTGTGTTTATGGTATGGGTTAGGAGCAAGATAGGCTTTATTCTGGTAGGTAGGCAATTAGGACTGGCTTACAAAACATGGATGCCACCTTGCCTGCTCTTACCCAGTCTCATCTAAGATGTCTACAAGCAGCTTCCTGCTTCTGTCTCGGCACATCTGCAAGTTTGCTTCTCCCGAGTCAGTCTCTTCAACCCATCAACTGATCAGGTCCCTCCCTTACACTCTTGAGTCTAATAATGAGGATCATCTCAGTTGGATGTTTGAGCCACATAAATCTCATTAGTCATGTGTATGAGCCTCTTTGCCCCTTGCTTCTTAGTTCTTGGCCCCCAACTCTCTTGGTCCTTGATTCTCTTGGCTCTTGGTCCTCCTTGACCCTCTCCTGGCCCCTTTGTGAAGGGAATTTCCTTGGCCTCTCCTCCTCCTCCCCAGCCTGGCAGGGCTTTCCTGCTTTGCTTTCCCCCTAACTCTCGCTAAAATAAATCTCATCATTCATAATTTACCCTTCTCTGAGTCCATGTTATCAATTCTTTGATAACTTGGATAAGAACCTGAAGTTGGAGTTCATGAGCCTGGGGTCTTTTGCACTTTTATCTAGTTTTTTTTTTTTTTTTTGGTTTTTGAGGTAGGGTGTCACTCTGTCTCAGGCTGACCTGGAATTCATTATCTAGTCTCAGGGTGGCCTCGAACTCCTGGCGATCCTCCTACCTCTGCCTCCCGAGTGCTGGGATTAAAGGCGTGCGCCACCATGCCTGGCTCTTCTGCGCTTTTATGTACATCTAATCACTTCCTAGACTCCAGCAGCCCTGCGTCATGTAGACTTGGGTTTGTCCCCAAGATTTCTCATTATGTATATGTGAAAATATTCTAAACTACAAAAAGTTCTCAAATTTGAAACACTTCTGGTCCCAAATATTTTGAGAAAAGAATATATATATGTATATAGCTTCTTGCATATTTCAGAGTATGCCATTGCCTGGTGTTTCAAGTCTATTTGTACACAAAGATATATCAAAATTTGCTAGTAAGCTTTGCATGCAAGGGCAGAGTAACTGACTGTTGGCTTTGCCAGGGGTTTACTGAACAGCAATTGTGTTTTCTTTGGCACTATCAAATACCAATATCATCAGGTCTTCCTTTGGTTTAAGTTTTCTGAAAAGACTTACTACCTATATGAGTCTGGCTGAGGGTGCTTTAGGGTCTAGAGGAAAGAGGGATTTTGGGCTTATCTACAGTCTTGTGTGTAGACTTTCAGTTGAGCCTCTGCTTCAGCCCCCTAATGGTGACATTTGATTCCTCAAGGGACTAAAAATCGGCTCCCTTTGGGGATAAGCAAGGAGGAATTGTCTACCCATACAGAATGGTGAAAACAGTTTCATGGTCAAATGCTCCCTAAAGCGACCTTCTACTCATACTTTTGAGCTGCAAGTTTTTGGTTCAGCTTTCTCTATTTATTGCCTTGTGGAGTTACTTAAGCCCTCCTTTTGTGAATGCATATGTGTAGTGTGTGTGTGGGGGTATGTGTAGATGCAGATGTACATGCACATGAACATGTGTGTGTACATGGGAGTCTATAGGTCAACATTGGATGTCTTGCTTAATTGGTCTCAACCTTATTTCTTGAGACAGGGTCTCTCACTGAATGTAGAGCTCACTGATCGGCTTAGGTGAGCTCGTCAGTATGACCCAGGGATCCTACCATCACCACCTCCCCAGCACTGGGGTTACAGACATGTGATGCCACACCCAGATTTTATGTGGGTGCTTGGGGTTCAAACTCAGGTCCTCATGCTTGTGAGACAATGACTGAGTCATCTCCCCAGCTGCTCTCCTTTTCTTTGCTAGACTAGTTTTACTAGACTCACTTTCTGTCTTCCAGAATTGTGTTCTCATCGCTTGTACTCTGTCCCTTCCTGTCCACTTCGTCATCGAGAGTGCACACAGTAGTCTCCTTTTTCTGTAGGGAATGTGTTCCAAGATCCCACACTGGATGCCGGAAACTTTGTGTAGTTGAAATCCTGCTGATGTTATGGTTTCTTCTGTATCCCTTGCAGTATCTCCACCCAGTATCGGAGTTAATCTGTCCTTTTATGTCTTATGCCTACGGCCTCCTTTCTGTCACTGCTCTTGACCTTTGGAATGATAAACTGAAATAAGAGTTACTTGTACACACATGCTATGGTACTTGATTATGAATCTCATGACTCAGAGGAACTGTACACTACCTCTAGTGGGTAGTGTACAGTGTGTGGATCCTCTGGACAAATGCATGATTCAGGTAGAGGGTGGGGTGGAATCTCATTATATGAGATTTCATGTTGCATAGAACAGTATACATTTGAAAGCTTGTATTTTTCTGTAGTTTTCTACTTAATATATTTGAACTATAGTTGTCTGAGGATACTTGAATCCTCACAAAGTCATGGATAAGAATAACTACTTGACTGAATAACTAGATAATATCTAATGATACTTCATAAGGGAGCAGAATGAAAATGTGTGTCAGCTGCCATGTTTAGATCAAATTACAATCGTAAGAAAAAACATAAAACAAGGAAACCAAGCTAGGTAAGGTGGCACACACTTGGAACTTCAGAACCTGGGAGGCTGGTGCAGAGTGACGGAGAGTACGAGGCCAGCCCGTGCTATATATAATGAGAATCAATCTCAAACAGGTAACACCCCCAGATAAAATAAAGAAGCAAATAAGCAAAAGCAATCAGAACAAAGGGAAGATGAGAACAACAACACAACCACAGGTGATCTGGACTTCTTTATTATATGGGCTGCCAATTTTAGTTATGAGGTCTAAATTAAGCTATTGTTGTGATTGAATTTAATCTGTGACAAATGTCATCCTTTAACATTCCTGAAGTATTTATTTGTGCCTATGGGTTGCTTGCCTGTTCTCTCCACTAATTTTATTTTAATGTCTTATGCAAATACACTGATCCAGTGAAGAATCTCCAATCATGACATCAATGTTTTGGCATTCAGAAAAAAATCAACAGTGCATTTACTTGCCTAGTATAATTGGGAGCAGTAGATCTTGCTTTCCTGTTGAAAATCTGCATTCACCCAGATGATTAAAAAGGCTGAGCTAATGCCTATCATGTTTCTGTGTTGGTGGAAGGTCAAGGTAATGGAACGTGACTGGGGTGAGGTTAATGGATTCCTCTGGGTGGCTAGGTGGGTGCCTTTTGTCTCAAACAGGAAAGTCAGACTCGCAGCTATGTTTACTGCTAAGCAAATGCTTTGCCTCTCAGCGTGTCTTTCAGCTGCCTAAGACAGCTGTTTCATTGCAAAATTAAATTGGGATAGTGGTCTAATTAGCTGTGAGTATCTGGAAAACTCCTCCCCCACCTTCTCTTATTCTATAATCCTGGAGAGAGACCCAGCATACCTCATCAGCTCAGGAAGGCTTTTTATGAGGAAAAGCTTTCTCCATTCCAGGCTTGGCTGCATTAATAAGAATGCAAACATGTGAGTGGTAACTTTTCAGTGGCTAAGAGAATCTAACCTGCTGTCAGGTCTCAATGTGCAGGAGGCCCTGGGCACCCCAGATCGTCAGGATCTTAAGGAAGAAGTCCTTGAACAGCTTTCCCATGCATGGCACTGAGAAAGTTCTTAGGATGCAGGATCTTCAGCGCTAAAACTGGGAAAATCCTAGGCAGGGGGAAAGTTAGGCACCCTAGTGATAAGAGGCCAGTGGTCCTGTGCAGCCTCGTAGGACTAAGACTTAATTGAGCTTCCTTCAAATGAGACAGGGAAATTCTTGTCACAATTGGAGAGACTCGCCCTGGGATGCTGAAACCGAAGTGGCCATGCTGCACTCATGTGAGCATCTAGTCAACCCTCAATGACTGGATACTTCACTACTTTCACATGCTGACAGGGCTCTGTACCCAGCAGCTCTTGCTCACGTTGGCTTTTCATCATTCATTCCCACGTTGTGCTGGATGGCTTCCGTTATCTTTCAAAGAGCCATAGCCTCAATGTTAGTGGTAAGAGCAAAGACTTTTCCCCATTGATGAGGGAGGAGGACAATGGAACCAATACTATGAATGTAAAATCAGAATAATATATGTGTGTGTGTGTGTGTGTGTGTGTGTGTGTGTGTGTGTGTGTAAAAGAAAAGGGAAGTATGGCTAACTCTGTTTTTGGCATAATCTTTTATAACAATATGTGCTGGCATGAATGTGAATTGTCCCCCATAGCTTCATGTGTTTGTGATTAAGCCTCATACTTAACCCCCAGCGGGTGGAATCTTTGGGGGTGGAGCCCTGCTGGAGGAGTTATATCACTTGGATGTGTCTTGGGATTTTATAACCCAGCCCCACTTGCCACACTTAATTCTCTACTTCCTCCCTGCTGATATGATGAGATGTGATGCCCAGGTTATGCTTGGGCAAAGCATTACCCACTGTGATCAAACTTTCCTTTGAACTGAAAGCTGGAAATAAACCATTTCCTTTCATGAAAAAAAAAAAAGAAAAAAGAGCAAAGACTTTGACAGCCTATGAAGAACTCTAATCCAGAGCTGAAGAGGTGACTCTCTTGGTAATGTGCTTGCCATGAAAGCATGAAAACTTGAGTTTGGATTTCCCAGGATAACCAAATGAAAGCTGGGTATGGTGGCACATGCCAGTAATATTAGCTCTCAGGAGGCCAAGAAAGGAGGAACCCTTAGACTTGCTGGCTAGGTAGTCTGGCTGAATCAGTGAAAGACCCTGTCTTAAAAATTAGAGTGATGGAGGAAGGCACCTGATATTGACCTCTGACCTGCATGCACACACACACACAGAACTATACACATAAAAACATGCATATCCATGTGCACATCACACACATAAATACATAAAGAAGAACTTAAGAATTCGTATCCATATGTCTGGATAGATTTGAGCACTCGGAGAACAGTGGATTTACTAAGACAAAAAACACCATGCTGTAGAACTGCTGCTGCCCCTGCCTTTTTCTTCCTAACAAATATCACTCCCTCCTTTATACTTGGTCTCATGGCAGAAAATTCTGTCAGCCTGTGTCTTTCCTCAGCAGGGTTGGGGTCACTACCAGTATCATCTAACTGATCACCACAGGCACCCTCATTTTTATGAGCTTATTCTGGCTCAGGGGATGCCACACCTACCAAGCCAAGCCCCAGAACATCTTCCAGCTCCTTCTCTCTGCTGCTTCAGAGTAGGTGCACTTCTGATGCGTTGTGTTTGCTTTCATTAAATGAGTTTCTCTAAGACACACTCAGACTGGTTGATTATTATTGCGTTGATTATGTTACTTAGAGGGTACATGTAGGAATTTAAAAAGTCCCATGACCAGATCAGGTTAACTAGTTTGAAATGCCCTCTGGTGTACTATAATAACCCCAAATAGTATAGCCAACACATAATGAACTTGAGACTCATTCTTATTTATCCCAAAGGATGATAAACACAAATGGAATTTTTTGTGTATATATGTAGTGTGTGGTGTATGAATATGTATATACAGATGCACACATCTCTGTGAACATTTGTGTAGGTCAGAGGTGAACATTGGATGTCTTTGTCTATTGCCCTTCTGACATATTTCCTTGAGGTATGGTTTCTCCAGGAACCTGGAGCTCACCATTTTTCAGCTAGACTGGCTAGCTTCCTCCTGTTTTGTCCCCCTCAGCACTAAGGTTATAGGCCTGTGTGGCCATGTCCTGCTTTTTCACAGGTTTTAGGAATTGAACTCATGTCCTTTTACATACTGACCTATCTTCCCAGCTCATAAATTGGATTTTTATAGGTCTCTAAATAAACCCTGGACCCTCTTGGTAGTGTTGCAATGAATTCATTTTGTAATATTTGATATGTTGTCTGGGTTAAAGAGGCAAACAAGCAAATATTCACTGAACATCTATTTAATGCAGGCACTATGGTAAATAATTCATGTTATATAAACAACTGCCTGATGTTGAATTCATACCCCAGTCTTGTCTCAGACCACACACCTACTAGCAGAGGGGCTCTGCCTCTACTTCCTAGGAGCCGGACTCAGACTTCCTGACCCTTGAACTGCACCACACTCAGTGCTAGTGCTGGTCCTTCCCTTTTTACAGCTTTCTTTGTGGGCCTAACACATGGTTTGCAAGCAGAGAAGATTCCTTCTCAAATGCATGTGTGAGAGAAAGGAAAGGAAGAGGCAGGCTAGAAGGCAGCGAGCACTCTTTAGGCTCTGGCTGGTTTTGTAAATCAGTCAGTATTTGTCCTTCACCCCTCTCTGATATCTGAGTCTTTGTCTACTGTAAGTCATTCTAGCTCCATGTTGATCCTGGCTACCTCATGAATGCTCACATCCTTTCCAGGATACCTATTTAATCTTTTATCTTGTTTATCTCAGATTTTGTAGGTTTGCCCACTTTCCTCTTTGATGAGCTACAGGTTGGTAAAGGGAGTTTTGCTTCCCCTGGAATCCAATAGTTTTATGGTCACCTCTTTCTTTTTTGGTGTTAAATCATTTTATGATATGCATTTTAAAATATTTTAATTTGCATGAGAGATAGAGTGGGGTTGAGAGAGGATGGAGCATATGTGCCAGGTCCTTTTGACATTGCAAATGAACTCCAGACACACTGTAAATTTGTGCACCTGGCTTCACATGGGTTGCAGGGTAACTGAACCCAGGCTGGCAGGCTTTGCAAGCAAGCACCTTTAACCACTGAGTCACTTTCCTAGGTCTCACTTTATAGTTTTCTTTTAAAACATTTTATTTATTTGAGAGAGAGAGAGAGAGAGAGAGAGAGAGAGAGAGAGAGAGAGAGAATGGGTGCACCAGTGCCTTCAGGTGCTGCAAAAGAACTCCAGAGGCATGCACCTCCTTGTGCATCTGGCTTATGTGGGTCTTGGGGAATGTAACCAGGGTCCTTTGGCTTTGTAAGCAAGTGCCTTAACCACTAAGCCAGCTCTCCAGCCCTATAGTATTCTTTAGGAAGTAAATTATGATTTTATTTTCTTTTTGAAAAAATTTTAATTTAAATTTATTTTTTACTGATACATTCATAAACTTGTGTGTGTGTGTGTGTGTGTGTATATATATATATATATATATATATATATATATATATATATATAGAGGTAGGGTCTCACTCTAGCCCAGGCTGACCTGGAATTCAGTATGTAGTCTCAGGGTGGCCTTGAACTCACGGCAATCCTCCTACCTCTGCCTCCCGAGGGCTGGGATTAAAGGTGTGCACCACCACGCCAAACTTGTATATTTTAATGAGTTACTGTACTAGTTACTTTTCTCATTGCTGTGACCAAATACCTGACAAGAAGCAACTTAAAAGAGAAAGAGTTTATTTCTGCTAATGGTTTGAGGAACAGTCTGTCATGACAAGGAAGGCATCCTATGGCCTATGGTGTTTAGAACTGGGCAGATCCAGTAGGTAATATGCCCCCTTAGACAACAGCTACAGTGCTATCTGTGTGCCTGACCTGGGACAATAGCTCTCTGGGGCTCTTGCAGTCTCTCTGCTCCTTCTTCTGCAAGGTTCCCTGAGCATTGACGAGCCTGTTAGCATCTGGTTTAGTGTTGAGTTCTCTGTAGCCTCTGGGTTTCTTTGTTTAAGTATTCACTTTGACAATGAAAGCTTTTCTAATTAGTTTGTACTTTTATACACTTTGAACCCTTGGTGGGGTCATGCTCTCAAGTAACCTTTCCTATTGTCCTAGTACAAAATTCATGGTTTCTCTTTACTGACTCTAATCTCCTTAACAATTTTCAGCCATCTACTCCTCACTAGTCTTGTCTCCAGTGTAACTGTGTTCAAGTGGCCTTTCTCACCAGATTGCACAGTTTTCAGATCTTTCTGCTCAGATTTAGGCTCTCTTTCACTGAAAGTCTAGGTTACATGCAGTAACTGTCCGAATATCAAGCTGTCCTGAAATTTCCTCTGACAAAGAACTTAGGTCAATTTAGTTTTGAGTTCAGTCTCATGTAAATTTCCAGGATATGGGAAGAATGCGATTAGTTTTCTTACCAGAATGGCTACCCGTCTACCTTCTAACACACAGAATCCTCATCCTGTCTGCATTTCTGTCAGCATTCTAGTCTTCTGAACTCCCACCAGAATGATCCATTCAACTCTACTTTCAGAACTCTATGTTTTCTCTAATCTTTCACTTCAAACTCTTTCATACCCACCCCCCACCCCCACAGGCCAATTCCAAAGGCTTATGAGGCCATGGTCAGATTTCTTACATCAAGAAATCAACTACCAATTTTCTGTGTTACTTTTCGTGGTTCTGTGACTAGATACCTGACTAAAAAGCAACGTAGGGGAGGAAGAGCTTATTCTGGCTTATGGTTTTCAGTTTCAGTCCATTGTGGCAGGGGAGTCATGGTGGTGAGTGGCCAGTGGCCGTGGTGGCAGGAGTGTACATCTTCTTGCTCACATCCGAGTGGATCATGAAACAGGGACAGGGGAATACCAGCACTCAATCTCCTCTTATCATGTTTTGTCAGTTCTTAGTACATGTCAAACTTTCTACCTTCAAAGGCCAGTTTCTTCAGTGTATTTTGAAGTGAAATTATTCATTGTGAATATATCTGGGAGTTGTCCATTTTGGAGCTACTTCCATCAGTTGTAAGTTTGTCTCTATTCTGATATTAACACCATTTTTGCTATCAGTTTTTGGCTAGAATTCTGGGGTCATATCCTGCTCAGTGTGATGCTGCCTCTACCCCTGGTGTCACATCTCATGATGGGGATCAAACCTTGAGCTTATTGTTAGATGGTCAGGTTTTCTGGGCTTTAACTTCCACCCAGGGCTGAGTTCAGTTTTGGCTATCAATTTTTGGGCATTTAGTGTATTTTTCATCCATGGTAAAGTCATAAGAGAATATTTTGGATGAGTATACTAAATTATCTGCTGTTTTTCAAGCACAGCGATATTGAGCCCTGGGGATCCAGTGGTTCTCAGGTCTCTACCTTCTATATATGCAAACTAAAATCTGATCTCCTTGTAGAAGAGGAAAATGATGACTAATAGACATGAGGATGATGAAGGGGCAGTGGAGGGCGAGCAGACAACTTACTAAATGTCCTAGTGTTTGTGCCCAATGGCAGAGTGACTGTAGCTATGTTTATAAAACAGGTCTATGAACGCAGGGCCACAGCAGCCATCTTTTCCTTGTGATACACTGACAGGGACATGGCAGTGCCTTTGAGTAGAAGCTAGATTTACAAACCATCTAGAGAATACCCTAACTGCTTGCAAGCAGCTTTTGCCTTGGAGGACAAAGGCATGGGGAGTTCACAGTGGTGGGTGGTGTGCATAGAGTAAAGCTAAGATTATTTACAACTTCAGTGGAGGGGAAGTGCCCGGTTGATGTCAGGATGACCAAACAAGAAAGCTTTCTTGGTCAGAGGCAGCTTAGAACACAAAGGCTAAATTTGCTCATGACATTCAGCTGTGCACTGTGAGCTTATAATTGGCCTCCCTTACAAAATATGAAAAGCAGAAAAATAACCAAATCCATTTTAGAAGAACCTAAGTCTTGGGAAGGGAAAAAAAATAAAGTGATAGACATTATAATAAGGAACAGATTCAAACAAGTTATCTTAGTCTCAATGAGAGTACTCTCCCAGGCTTTGAGCCATTTAAACTCTCTTCTAACCTACAAATTACTTTAGCATTTCTAAGGGACACAGATGTGTCTTAAATTGATAAGTGGAGTGTCAAGCATCACTTCCAGTAACAGGAAAAGAATCCACAGTCTTTAATTTTTACGTCTAATTGACTTCAGTTGAAGTGTAGTCAAATGTATATTATTTCTTAATTTGACACCTTCCATTTAAGAGCTCTTATTTTATATGTGTCAGAGTCGCAGGTGTGAAATTAGTCACTGGGAAGGCTAACTGTTCCAGGTTCTTTTGACCTTATGGCTGGAAGGAATTTAATTGTAACCTCATAAAGAGAAAGGAATTCTGGCCACTGGGGAAGATGATTACATGGTCATTGACAATGTGAACTTGAATGGCTACATTAGCTCTTTAATTATAATGAATCCAGAAGAAATGTTCAAGGTTGCAAAGAAGGCACTGGGCAGCAGATAATGACAGGTACTTATGCAAATGGTGTCAACACTGGCAGAATAAAGAGGCAGGGCTGCTTTGGGTCTGTTGGAGACTTCAGGTGGGAGATAGAAGTGTGATCCCTGGAAGATTCAGCATCTGTCACACCTCCCCTGCATAGTGGTTCCCTGCATACCATGTAAAAATGCCTTGCATAATGGTACCCTAAACAGTGGTACTCTGTCAATCTGTCCTGCATAGTGACAAATTTATTGTTAATAAATCTCAAGAATGGTTTTGGTGTGTTTTTGAATCCTAGCTCTGGAACAATTCCCCCAAGTACTCAAGGGTGTTTGTAACACAAAGTACATGACCATTAAAACTAGTTGAATAAATTAATGATGTAAAGACTGGATGACTATGGAGATATGAATGTTGCAAAGGATAAATCAAAGCAACTCAAACTGGGTTACGGGAAAAAGCCTTAATAGTAGATCTCAATTTACATGCCCCTGACAACACTGAAAATAGATGTAGTTCTTGGAGTCCTTTGACAGCAACCTGTCGAGTAGACGTGTGTGATAATCATTTTTAGTCAGAGATTACTTAATTAAGGTAAGGATATACAAACAGCTTCTACCACCCACAGCAAAGCACTATCGTTTGTCAGGGTAATGAAAGTGGCTTCTGATTATAGAAAATTAGAATGTTTTCGTTGGAGTTCCTTCTTCTCAACCATGGAAAACAAAAAGTCCTTATAAGAAATAGGATTTCTTTTCTTATGTTTATTATTATTATTAACAAGATGTTTCATGTGGATACATCATGTGTTGGTATCCTCTTTTTCCTTGTCCCCGCCCCCATTCCATTGGGGATGTTCCTCAGTGGAGTTGCAGGTATTCCCCATTGGGTTGTAGTTTCTGCATTGTGAGAGCAGTAGTCAGTTATTTTTTGGGGGGTGGGGGGAATGCTCCCAGGCATGATGTCTCAACCTGTGGCTCTTACAATCTTTCCACTCCCTCTTCCGCAAAATTCCCTCAGCCATAGTTGGTGACTTTTGAGTCTACTTCAGTGATGAGCTCTCAGGAGCCTCTGGATCTCTGCTTTGGTAGGTGTTGAGTATCCTCAGGGTCTGTCTCCTTCACCCTGGTGCTGATTATCAGGTTCAGCAGGGAAGCAGCACTCTTGCTGCTCCCCAATTCTCTGTGGTTTCGGTTGTGGCTTGGCTGAAGTGCAAGGGGTAGTTTATTTCCTCTGGTCTCGCTACTTTTTGAAAAAGAACAGATTCTCCAATGGAGAGTGAAGTCAGCATCATTTAAATGGATAAGTGTTTTTAATTTAGGGAGAATTTGATGTATGTAACCCCTCTTTTAGCCAAAGACTAGTGAGAGCTTGACACTGGAGCACATAATCTTTGTCTCCATAGGATTATGATCTGGTTCCCAATTCCAGATATGTGTTCCTTTACACAGAGAAGATCTCTTAGCCACTCAGAAAGCTATTGGTTACCCACTGAGGCTGTGTGCCACTATTGCACTAGTGTATACAACCTGTCAGTGTTTGCTTCTGAGTAGCTTAGACCTCTGGTTGCTCAGACCATTGTTGGCCATTTTCCCCAGGAGCTCATGTAGCACTTTCAAGCACTAGACAGGCTAACTGTCTTTCCAGCCAGGTCTTTCCATGTTCTGTGTCAGCAGCATATGGTGTGTTCAGCAATAGGGTCTTACCTTTTGCCTCAGGCAGGTAATCAAGTGCTTTGACAGAAAGCTGTCTTAATTTGGAGACCTTATAGTTCTCTCTGATCAACAGCTCATTGTGGGTAGCAACCAGTCTCTAGTGCTGGGAGTTACAGGTCAGAGGCAAAGAAAAAAAGTATTTTTTCTTTTAAGCTTAGGCTTCATTACACCCTCACCAGAGCCCTACTTTTCAGGTGCTCCCCCCTTACTACTTTTGAGGGTTATATCTTTTAGGCTATCTCCAAGGATAAAGGTTTCTAGGGTACCAGTTCATTTTGGATCTAATTTTGTGGTTGTTTTCCTCCTTTCCCTTCCCCTTCCCTCCCCCAAACCCTTCCATCCCTGTTCTCTAGGACTTGAGTTGCCTATCAGGTCTGACAGCAACGGGAGCAGGTCCAGGTTAGGAATGGTAGATAAGTGATGCCATGCGGCATTTGTCTTTCTGTGATTGTGTGAGTTCGCTGAGTATGCTCTGTTCCAATTATGCTGATTTTTCTACATATTTTATTGCATCACTTTTTCTTACTGCTGAGCAGAATTCCATTGTGTAAATGTACCAGAACTTCATTATCCGTTCATCTACTGATGGGCATTTGGGTTGATTCCAGTTCTTAGCTATAATGAATTTAGCAGTTATAAACATGGTTGAGCAAATGTCTCTGTATTGATGCATGGAGCATTTAGGATAAATGCCCAGTAAGGGAATAACTGGGTCTGTTGGTAGCTCTATGTTCATCCTTTTCAAGAATCTCCAAATTGATTTCCATGGTGGTTGTTTACATTCCACCAACAGTGGATGACGGTTCCTCTTTCCACACATCCTCACCCACATTTGTTGTTAGACATATATTTTTTAATGATCACCATCCTTACTGGTGTAAGGTGGAATCTCATGATTTTAATTGCATTTCCCTAATAGTTATGGATGTTGAACATTTTCTTAAGTGTGTGTCAGCCCTAAGGAATGTTTTGGGGCAGATCTTGAATCCAACGCAAAGGTGTGTGGAGAAAGCAGTTTGAGCTCTGGCTATTTGTTTGTGGTGCTGATTGTTGGTGGTTTCTCTGCTTGGAGCTGTGAAAGGGAGCCAGCTTCTTCAGCCATTGATGGCAGTTCCCCTGGATCTATAAGCTTGAGATATTTCCCATCCTCCAACAAACTGTGTCACGTTGGATGTTTGTCCCAGAAATGTGGAGCTAACTACAATAAATAGACACGAAGAAAAGCTACAAACTCAGGGTGGATCCTGCCCAGGAGAGAGAATACAGGTAGCACAGCTGGAGTGACATAGTTACTCAAAACTTTTGGAGCCCAGAAGATTTCATCATGAGTCTCAGATATCAGACATAGAGCTCCAGGATTTGATGTTTTCCCTGCTGGTATTTTGATCTTGCTTTGGTCCAATCTTTCCTTGCTATGCCCAATTTCTCCCTTTTGATGTAGGAATATTTACTCTGTGTCATTACATATTTTAATTTTAGGCATGCAAGTTGTGTTTTGACTTTACAGAGTTACAGAGTCCTAGATGAATTTATATTGATTTTTAACTTGACATGGCATAGAATCACCTATGGGGGATTACTTAGATTAGGTTAGCTTCTGGGCATGCCTGTGAAGGGTTATTTTGATTATGTTAATTGAGGTGGGAAGACCCACTATAACTGTGAATGGCATAATTTCATAGGCTGGTGTCATGGAGTATATAAAAAGGAGAGAGCTGTTCTAGAAATAGTATTTGTCATTCTATACTTCTTCATTGTGGACTGAATATTATCACCTGCTTCAAGATCCTGTTGCCATACCTTCCCCACTACAATTGGTTGTGTCTCTGGAATGATAAGCTAAAATACACTCTTTATCCCTGTTGTAGTTACCTGATCATTGTTGGGACAAAACAACCAAACAAATGAGCTCATAGAAGGAAAGGATTTATTTTGGCTTATAGTCTGAAGAAAAAGCTTCTTGATAGCAGGCATCAACATGAGCAAGGCATATACAGGGGGTGGACTTCACCTCTGCCATAGCAGGTAGAAAAGATAAGCAAGAGAAAGCCAAATTCTAGCAAGAGAGAGATGGTTATAATACACTTAAACATGTCCCCAACAACACACCTTCTCTAGCAAAGACTCCACCTCCTAAATTGCCATCTGTTAGGGACAAAACATTTAGAACACATGAGATTATGGGGCACATTTGATTCAAATCACCACACTTGCTTAAACTGATATTTGCCAGGCATTTTGTCCCAGCAATGAAGAAAGCAACCAATATAGAAAATTAGGACTGAGTGTGAATCATTGCCATGATAAACCTATGTGGTTTGCAGGCCTTTGGACTTGGATTTTAGGAGGAATATGGGAGACATGGAGCTTTGAGCTAGAAAAGCCCTTGAATTCTTCAAGTAGAGCGTAATGAGCCATTCTGGCGGGAGCTTGGAAGGTAAGAATGCTTAGAGAAACACAGATAAAGGAAGCACATCTCAGAAAGTCTCATAGGGGAGCAAGGACTCTACCAAAGCTGAGGTAGAAGCAGTTTATGTTATATTCTATCAAAGACTATTACTCCATTACTATGATGGAAAACTCAAATTAATGGACTAGTTTGTTTTTGGGGGGAACTTTACCTTATGCTAATACATGTTGGAAGTAATGTGACAGGGTTGTGTTTTGGGGGTTCAAACACAAACCCTATATCTGTGCTTTGTCTGCTTTTAACCAAAGAGTTGTATAAATCAGACTGAAAAGATAATTATTAAATTATTACATTTTTTTAATTTAGAAGTCAGAAGGAGTGAGGGAGAGTCCAAGGACCAAAGGAGGGGAATGGGAGCGTCTATGTCTATGGGCCTAAGAGAAAACAAAAACATCCTTTCCCACCCCATCAGCAGCTAACCTTCCAGGGTAGGAAGGACAAAACCTTATAGTGGCAAAAAACTCAGGTGCTGGGAGAGGAACAACAGCATAGGAGGTGGAAAAGAAGACAGAAACTCCTTGTAGGCTCCAAAAGGGCTTTTTATTATGGGTCCAGGGCTGAATAAACAGCCAACACATCTGGTTGCAGTGGAAGGGGCTAGGCTGGGCTTGAACTCTGTGTGCGTCTGAGTAATCCCAGGCTATGAGATGGTTCTGCTTAAATTTAGGATGGGACTTCCCTGTTAGTTAAACTTCTCTGGAAATACCCTGACAGACATAAAAGGAGCATGTTTCCTAGGTGATTCTAAATCCAAACAAATTGACAATGAAGATTAATCATCACATAATCATCACACTTAAGTGGCTTTGGTTTATTCTTCATAGATGTCACCCTTTTAACTTTTGGTTTTGCAATGGTTGGGGCTGGAATCCACTTTTCTATATGCTGTGAAAGTAGTCTATTGTTGCATGAATTTCTCGGGGTCAAGAGACCAGCAGGTGAGTCCAGTGAAGGAGAGGAAGTTTATTTACACTGGGGGACTGACACCCTGATCTCTCCATAATGGTGTCAGCTCCAACTCAAGTTGGTTAGAGATTTAATCATATAAGCAAACGTGGGTTACAATAGTGCATGTGTGTGACAGTAGAGTGATCAGGTTACAAAAGATTTACAAAAATGTAACAGTTTGGCAAACAAAAGTAACAATGGGGTGTACATGATAAAGTTAAACCTGTAATAAACCACAAAGGGGGGGGGGCAAGGGCAATAAACAGCCAGGGGTGTGTGGGGGCAGCCTCTCTAGTCACCCCTCCTCATTTCTTTTCTACCAGCACTACAGTACTATCACTGAACTATGCCCCCTAGATATTATGTTTGGGGGTGTTACCTTTTGGACTCCCACACTTGAGGTAGAAGCTCTACTAGAGTTTCCTTCAGCACTCAGCAGATATCTTCTTACTATGGTACTTTACTGATACTGACTGACTGTCAATTGACTTAAGTTTTCTTCCACTAAACTGCGCTGTGCTTGAGGCAGGGACTGTGTGTGTCTACCTCTGTGTTGAGCAGTTGATAGAATTTGTTAAATGAATGAATGGGTTTGAACATGTTTTTAGTGTACTTTTTTTCAGTAGAGGGTTTCTTCTTTCATTGGTATCTTGTTATTTTTCTTTATAGTCTCTGTCATCCCTCTCTCCTTGGTCTCTTTTTCCCTCCCCTATGTCTCATTTCTCTTTTTTTAAATGGGTCCTAAGCAGTTTTTCAATTGCTACTGTATATTACCCGTTGATTTATATTTCTCCATTCTCATGCACTAGATTTCTCTGCCTGATATTGCTTTATATCTTTTGTCATAAATGCAGATAATTTTAAAGACCATTCTCACCTGTGTCTAGTTTTGTAATGAATATAGAAGACAAACACTTGATGAGGAATCAGAAATGAGATATACTTGACCCATAGTAATACCCATGACTTACCTTATTTTCTTTTTTAAAAATATAAACATGGCCTGGAGAGGTGGCTTAGCCATTAAGGCATTTGCCTGTGACGCCTAAAGACCCATGTTTGAATCTCCAGTTCCCAAGTAAGCCAGACGCACAGTGAGGCAACAGGGTCTCACATGCCCACTAGGTGGTGCAAGTGACTGGAGTTCAATTTCAGTGGCTGAGGCCCTGGTGTGACAATTCTTTCTCTCTGAAGTAAAAAATATTAAAAAATATAAACATGTCTGGGTAAACATGTCTACTGGGCTCCCTATCAGGGACTATACTTATATTTATGAGAAAAATATAGCAAGTTTATCTGTAGTACATGACAGTGTGTGGCTGTTTCCAATCACAAATCAGGGAGACTTATGTGGCAGCAGCGGTGTGCTGCTAAATTGGCTGTCTTAAAAAGAGAAAGCAGCCCTGATGTATAGCAGTGACTTGTGTTCAAGGTGTCAATACTTCTATCACGGTTGGTTTCAAGCTATCAGAGTGACATCACTGAGTCTGGAATTGGGCAGAATTCACCCTTGTGAATTGGTACAAGCTGGTTTGAGAGCATCAGACTTCCAGACAACTACTCTTAGTTTTCCCAGCACCTGATTTCCATTTGTGAAATTTGCCCTACCTACTGCATAGCTGTCCACTGCATTATGCACATGGGGTGAAGCAAGGAATGGACTTTTTGGAAAACTTGCCTCTGTGATGGATTTGGCTATTTTTGTGAATGAAAGACATGTAAATCCGTAGTCACTATAGTGATTTCCTGCCTGTGGACTTAGCATCAACCCACCCACAGCAGGAGAGAAACAGCAATGGGGCATGCAGAGGAGGAAATGTTGAGTCTGCAGCTTTCCTGCGGTGTTCCGGCAGCAGATACCTGAGACGCCCCAACCCTCTTGGCTTAGGCCAGTTCGATGCTATCTGAAAGTCAAGATCCTAATGGTGCAAGGGATCTGGCTGATAAACAGCAATCTACCCTACCTTTCTGTCCTGCATCTGTCCTCCCGTCACCTACCCAGATGTTGTGATCTTAATTATAGGTTTCAGGGCATCTTTTTCCGAGTCCTAGCTTCCCGGTGAGCTGTCTAGGGTTGAAAGGATGATTATAGGAGCAGAGATGCAGACACCACCGGAGCAGCTTCAGTCCAGCAGCTCTGGGTTTACATGTTTTCAGTGTTTCAGTTCCATCTTCAATTTCATTTGCACAAACCTTCCCCTGCTGAAGATTTAAGTTAAATTGTGCAGAGATCAGCTCGATCCCAGGGTCCTCAGTAACGCCCTTCCTATTTCTGCTTTCCTCCCAGGTATGGGTTCATGTACACTCCCCCAACATTCCTATCACTGCCATCCACAAAACCTTGGGGAAAGATAAATAAGTAGAACATGTGAGTGTGTAGCTGACTTACATGGCCAGTACCATTTACGTAGCACTAAGGGAAGGCTCTGTTAACAATGGAATTTCAACCATCACCCAAGAGGAAGAGAGAGTGTATTTTTAGTACATGTCTGACCATGATGTGGTTGAGGCAGGGTGCTTTTCTGGAGTCTTTGAAATTTACTGTGTAAGATATTTATTCTTGTGGGGAGTCATGGGATCCATTCTGAAGTCAAAGGCATGATTCCGTCTCCTTACTCCCAGGCTGGGCTTGAGAGGGACTAAGATCTACTCTCAATTCATGGGAAGTTGTTTGCATTACTAGCAGTAATATTTGCTTTTTTTTTCAGTAGCAAAAATGAGTGAATATGTTAAATTGTGTTTTGTTTCTGACTGGATTTTTGATAAAGCAGTTCTTAATGCTCTTTAGTATTTTCCTGAGAATGGTTTCTACCAGATCTTATAGGTCTCTAAAAGGAGATGGCAGCAAAATCACAGCTCTTAGTGGATAATTAACAGGAAGTCGGGCATGTGAATTTGGAAGAAAAACTTCAAAGCTCAAACAAAAGCAGAGGACACTCCAGCACATAACCATCTATATAAATTGGTAAAGGACCACACCTCAATGTGGAGGGCAAGCCAAGCTGTACAAGGAACATTGGCTGAGTTCTAACATGCCTTAAGCTGCAAATGGAATAAAACACATTGCTCAGAAACCTCCTGAAGGAAAGGAAGTGTGACATTATCCACACATGTGTAAAATGTGGAAATTATCTTGACTCCCATGGGATTTCTTACTGGCCTTGGCAGTGGAAGAACATGGGATAGAATTTTGTCACGAGAATCTTTGCTTAGAATGTGTTCACTGGAATTCCTAGACTATATTGTGTATAACCCAATTAGCAGTATAGTAAATAGATTTTCTCAAAGTCAAGGAAATTACTGGTTAAATACTCAAAACTATTAGGGAAGAACTGGAAAAGTGAATTCAATGATAACTAAGTATATGATGTAAGATACATCACATGTTTTGTCTTCTTTGTTTTATCTTTTATGTTGCCATAGAATCATTGAGTATGAATTTTGTCAGATGGATGAATTTTGTCAGATGGCAATCACTCTCACTTCATTGGATAATTTGTATGTGAATTTCACTGTAATAAAAATTTCTTTTCAATAAAGATCCCTTCTTTAGATGATGACATCAAATTAAAAGAGAGACTAATGGAGAGATATGGGAGAGGATATGACGGAGAGTGGAGTTCTGAAGAGGAATGGGGGGAGGGGAGAGAAATATCATGATTTATTGTCTGTAAGTATAGAAGTTGTCAATAAAAAATTTTTTTAAAAGATCTCTTTTTTATTTGAAAATCGATCTACCACTTGATTCCGTTATACCACTCCTGGGCATATACCCTAAATATTCTATATTTATTTATTATTTATCTAGATTATTTATTACAGAGATACTTTCTTTGCCATGCTTGTTGCTGCTCTATTCCCAATAGCTAGGAATTGGAAACAAAGCAAATGACCATCAATTGATGAATGGATAATGAATATGTGCTTCATATAAACAATAGAATTCTATTCAGCGTTAAGGAAAAATGAAACAAAGAAATTTGCAGGAAAATGGGTGGACTTGGGGAAAAAATCATACTGAGGCCACACAGGCCAGGAAGAACTAAGATGCATCAATACAAGAAAATACAGTAAAAAACAAAACAAATAAACCAAAAGACAGTCAACTGCCTAGCATGAGATGAATCATCTCTATTACATCTACCAGTGCCCAGGAGAGTCTACAACTGCAGAGGAAGTGGTGATTTAAACACAAGTGCTGCTCTCACTGCTAGCCTGGCAACCTCCTCCATGGAGATGATGGTAAACACTGAGGATACTCTAAACTCATCGAAGCAGAAGTTCTAAGGATGTGGGTTTCTCAACACCGAAGGAGACATATAACATGCCTGGCAAAGATTAGCTAAAAAGGATCAGAAAGATTATATGAGACTTATGGTGAGAGGGTGTATCTGGAGATATTGTCCCTCCCCCACTGAGACTGACTGGTGCATTCATGACTCCACTAAGAGGGTTCTCAGTGTAACTGGGGTCGAGAGAGGGGACATAATAGTATATGTTCATACTGCAAAGTTATCTATTTATTTGAGAGAGAGAAAGAGACAGACAGAGACAGATAGATGGATAGATAGAGAATGGGCATGAACTCCAGACACATGTGCCATCTTGTTCATTTGGCTTATGTGAGTACTGGGAAATCAAACCTGTGTCTTTAGGCTTGATAGGCAAGTGCTTTAACCACTAAGCAATCTTTACAGCCCTTTTAAAAATATTTATTTATTTGAGAGAGAGAGATACAAACAAAGAGGCAGATATATATAGAGAATGGGTACACCAGGGCCTCTAGCCACTGCAAACAAACTCCTGATGCATACACCACCTTGTGCATCTGACTTTCGTGGGTCCTGGGGAATTGAACCTGGGTCCTTTGCCTTTGCAGGCAAGCACCTTTAACTGCAAAGCTATCTCTTCAGCTGTAAAGTTTATAATAATAATAATAAAATATTTAAAAAGATCTCTTTTTGCCTGTCTTACGTTTATAGTCTATATTTTGATCAATTATTAATCACTTTCCCTTTTCTCATTTTTTCCTCTGGTAAGGTTTAGTTTTATAGCTTTTTTAATATCACTGATTTACTAGTGGCTGTTATTTGTTGTTGTTGTGATTTGATCTTTTTTATGAGCATTTTTTGGAGGGGTTGTGATGGAGAATTCTGTCATTGTTTTATTTTTATCATTCTTTCTCTGCCACTTAATGCAATTTCTTTGTACATGGACAAGTATATATTTCAGAATTTGACACCTCCACTCCACTCATAAGATTTTGGAAGACTACAAAGCTAAATGGTCTAACATATATATGAAGTGCCTGCCATGGTTTGAGATATTTTCTAGAAAGTCAGGTTATCATTGGTCACTGTCCTTTCCCTTCGCTTTGCGATGAAAGTGACTGAACACATGATAGGATGGGGCATTTACTGAATTCCTCCTCGGTGCTAACTTCTGAAATTAAACTCCCATATATATGTGTGACATTAGCTTCACTTCATAGCAAACTCTGACGTGGAAAAGAAATGGTGATTCATTTATGGGAACTTTAAAGTATGTTGCAATGGGATCAATTTCATTTCACAGGGCAGGGGACTTTCCCACATGTTTTCATATACAGTTGAAAAGCCAAAGATGTGAGTTTTAGGCAGACTCTGTCTTTTCAATAACTTCTGGATGTGACTTCTGTATTATTCCCAACAGTCATCTAAATATTGATGGTGCCTTCGATTTTTCTGTTTGTCTTTGTGAAGGGAGGCTGGAAAAACGTAAGTAAGAAGGTTTGTCAATGTTTCTCCACTTGTTTTTGCCTCTAGTAAAGAACTAGACATCGTAGATCTACAGAGGGACTAATTGTTTATTCATGTAACAAACATTTATAGAAAACTGACTTTGTAAAATTATTTATTTCTAACCCTGCTGTCATTGAATGAGGGTTGATCTTGATTTAAAAAACCAAGAAAAAGTAAAATTCTTCTTTCCTTGTGTGTGTGTGTGTGTGTGTGGTGTGCATATGCATGTGTTCATGCTTACATGTATGTGTGTGAGTGTACATGGAGACCAGCGGTTGCATCTGGGTATCTTTTGTAATTGCGCTCCACCTTACTTTTTGAGCCAGTCTCTCACTGAATCTGGAGCTCACTGGTTGAGGTACCTTATTTGAGACAGAGTCTGTTCATTGGCCCAGAATTCAACAATTATACTAAACTAGCCAGCTAACAAGCCCTAGGGATACTCCTCACTCTGCCTCCCCATGCTGTTATTGCAGGCATATGCCACCCTGCTCAGTTTTTATGTGGGTTGTAGGGATCCACACTCAGGTCCGCATGCTAAGGTGGCAAGTAATTACTCACTGAGCTATGTCTCTAACCTCTCCCCTTATTTTTTGAGGCAGAGTCCCTCACTGAACTTGGAGCTCAACGATTTCATCAGAGCTAGCTAGCAAACCCCAGTGATTCCTCTGTTCCCTTCTCCCCAGTGCTGTGTATGGCCACACCAGACTTCTGTGTGAGTACTGGGGATCCGAACTCAGCTACTAACGTTTACACAGCAAATACTTTACTAATTGAAGTTATTTCCCCAACCCGGAGAACAGAAGCTTTTGGGTGAAACATATTTAAATTTCTTGAGAACAGATACTATCAGTTCCTTTTAATAGCTGAGGAAGTCGAGGCTGCCTGCTGGATGAAGCCCTATGCCAGGGTGTATGGGTTTCACAGAGGTCAATTATAGATTGTGTTCACAACATGTTTAAGGAGTATTTATTACTTAGTTTTATCATGTCAGACACAGCACTCAAACTCTTTTGTATCTCACCATAAAATCAGCAGTACAGTATCTCCCTGGGGTGAAAATAGTTATTCTGTGGTTTGGGTCAATTCACTTCTTGTTAAGGAATTGGAGTTTGGCCTATTTTCAGTTGTCTCAAAATCCTGAGTCTTGCTTTAAGGAAGATCCAGACAAGAAATGAAACTTTGAGATATAGTATGTCAGCCTGGCCTTGAACTCAGGTCTGCTGACATTGGGCAGATATTCTTTATGACTGTATTTTGTCAGAGTGCATCAGGAGAGGTTTTCCACTGGTATTTTAACTAAAGCATCATAATCCCACTGGCAGCTTCAAGGACATCATGGCCACACATGAGAGGGTCCCAATGTTAACAGAACCTGCTGTGGGAGGGGTAGATTGCTATCATTGAATAAGAATAAAAACACTCTCCAACCAATTAATGGTCTGTTGTGTTATTCTTGGGAAATAAACCTGTATTTTGAGGTGCTTTGCTTTCAGCTTTAGGTGTCTCACTTATCAATAGAATCAATGTACAAAGATTCATTGAGTTGGAAAGGAATGACTGCCTCCATCATCTTGCTGCATGCAACAGAAAGAAATGTAAAAAAACAATTAGCATTAAAGTATATGGTGAAATAAAAATGACTAGCCCCACCCAAAGCTGGTAGTTCCTCATGTACAGTTTGACAAGTCATTTATTTAGCTTTGTTAGCTGTGTGCCACTCCCTGTGAGACCTGCTCACAGAAGTCTTAGCACCTCTTGGACTCCCTTTAGAAAGTGTCCTGTTCTCAGGTCCCACGCCCATCTCCAGATTTCAAATCTGCATTTCCACAGAACCTACAGGAGAGTCACACGTAAGGCACAGTTTGAGAAGTACTGCTTCAGGCAACTTTGGGTTCTGTGGCGGAAAAAAAAAAAAATTTTATATATGGAATGTTTTTGCCTTGCCTGAGCTTGCTTGTGAAAGCAATTAGCTGAAAGCACATGAATTGGCAATTAACAGAAGGCAGAAAGAGTTCGGTGCCAAGCCAGTGGCACCCACATTAAGACTATAAGTGCAGGAGAAAGAGCAATCAGAGTCAATTAGGTCTACTGAGGATGATTTCCAGCCTGTGGCCCTCTGGTATTTCAAATTCTTTGACTTCCAGTCCCTTCCATAAAATCTGACAGCCCAAGGGACGATGTGGTATAGAAAAAGCAGGTGGTACCAACTCCTCCGTGTCTCTGGGGCCCTGTGTCCTTGGGATATCAATTCATCCTCCTGAGCCTACGTGTTTGGAGAAATGGCCAGATCAGGGGCCCAGTTTCTCCTGTTGTCTTCCTCTTGTCTGATTCATACCTACAATGTAGAAAGCTGAACTGATCTCTCACCTCCTAACCTCCCATGAAATGTATGCGTCGGAAAGAGCCAGAGCTGGCTAGTTTGACAGTTAGCCCCCCTCCCCGCTTCCGCCCCAGAGGTTGCTTGCATCAGGATCCTGTTCTGTGCTTCCCAAAGAGGGAGGGTTTTTTTTTGTTGTTTTTTGTTTTTCTTTTCTTTGAAGCCGGGTCTTACCCTAGTCTAGGATGGTCTGGAACTCACTCTGTAGCCTAAGCTGGCCTCACACTCACTGTGACTCACCTACCTCAGCCTTCCCCATGCTGGTCATACTGGTCTCAGGAAAGACAGGGAGCGGCTTGGGTCTTGGTTTTCTTTTGGGTCCATGCGGTGACAAGCCTCCAAGCATGGCTCTGCTGTGGCCAGATGCTCTCTGCACACTTAGGTCTAACCAGCAGTTTGCAAGCTCAGATCATCTAAATAGACTTTCTAGGGTTGGGAAGGTGTTTAAGAAAACATCCCCAGTAACCTTAATGAATAACCAAGGTTAAAAACCATGGGAGGGAATGCATCCCTGATACTGAAAACCTAGGACACGGGTAGTCATGAGTCCTAAGGGTGTAACGTCTGCTCGTGTCTGGCCAAGTGCATATATTATGCTCACCAAACTGCCCACTAAGAACTTCTCTTAATGTCCACACCCATATATCAATGCTACTCTCACTTTTGGTTAGAAAAGCTTCTCTTTTCAGATGGTGGCAACCTTGGGATGACTCAGAGGGCACCATGGTACTGAGAAGGGACAGAGGAGTGCTCAGCACTGAAACATCTCTAACACACCTTCCAAGGCTCAGGGTCCATTGTGGAAGAGGGGGCGGAAAGAATGTAAGAGCCAAAGGAAGAGTAGGACTCCTTACAACATGCTCCTCCATACACAAAATGGCCTGGATATTCATGACCTCACAGTGCCTGACACTACCTACACAAGACCATCATAATAGGAGGAAAAGATCATGACATCAAACTGAAA
This sequence comes from Orientallactaga sibirica, assembly GCA_036365145.1. Classification (NCBI taxonomy): domain Eukaryota; kingdom Metazoa; phylum Chordata; class Mammalia; order Rodentia; family Dipodidae; genus Orientallactaga; species Orientallactaga sibirica. The sequence continues at coordinate 1,945,270 of JAEOAD010000024.1, forward strand.
ACAGAGATTGATTGAGAGGGGGAGGGGATATGATGGAGAGTGAAATTTCAAAGGGGAAAGTGGGGGGAAGGAGGGAGTACCATGGGGTATTGTCTACAATTAAGGAAGTTGTCAATAAAAAAATTACTATAAAGTGTGTATTGTAGACTTAGTTCTATTATAAACCCTTCATTACTGGCTTCATGCTTAAGTGCCAATGAGACCCTTCTGCCCCCAGGCTGCAGCTCCCAGCACTAGTTCCTGAGGCTTTTGAGGAAGTTTAGGTTCAATCTGTTTTAAGATGTGAAAATTGGGGGCTGGAGAAATGGCTTAGTGGTTAAGGCATTTGCCTGCAAAGCCAAAGGATCCTGGTTCGATTCTCCAGGGCCCATATAAGCCAGATGCACAAGGGGGCACATGCATCTGGAGTTTGTTTTCAGAAACTACAGGCCCTGGTGTGCCTATTCTCTCTCTGTCTGCCTCTTTTCTATTTCTCTCTCTCTTCTTGCAAATCAATCAATCAATCAATCAATCAATAAATTAATTTTAAAAAGATGTGAAAACTGGAAAAACAACTTTTATTTATTTATTTATTTACAAAGAATGACAGAGAGAGAGACAGGAGAGAGAATGGGTGTGCCAGGGCCTCTAGCCACTGCAAATGAACTCCAGATGCATGCGCCACTTTGTGCATCTGGTTTACATGGGTACCAGGGAATCAAACCTGAGACCTTTACATTACTTTTTTATTTTTAACATTTCACTAGATGTTACCACAAAACTTTACATTTCCATATAATTATCATAATATCAAAACGTTTTACTATTTGATCATGCATGACAATAAGTATACAGATATCTAACTCAGAAGCATTCAGATTTCAATGGGCTGAAGACATGAGAACAAGGAGTATGTATAATTAAGCATATTAATGTTATTCTAAACTATAATTTCATAGAGAAATGAAATGGAAATTCAAGTTAAACAGGAGAAAGTTAAAAATGTCAAATATAAGTGGACAGCTTAGCTAATCTCTTTCATGAATATACATGAACATTTCCTCAAGTATTAGTAAATCAGTTATACAAGACAAAAAAGGAATAATAAATGACCAGTTTGATCTCATTTCAAGAATGAAAGGTCTAACATTGGGAAACAAATATTTAAAAGTCACTACATGGAAATGGAAGAAAAATGACAAGAACATTCCAGAATATGCAAGAAAAGTAACTCATGATAATTTTTTAAGGATGCACAAGTGAATTTCACCAACTAATGCTTTTTAAAGCACTTTTGTATTTATGAAACTTTTTACAAGTGGAAGGAATAGACAACACTCTGCTTCCAGGCATATACAGATCTATTTGTCCAAAAACATTCTGTGCTTACATTTCTTCATATACCTTTGTGCAGTAAGTCCTGCCTACAGTCTCCATATGCTTACTTGGGAAATGAAAAATTGGTTCCATTAAATCTGTTTTGTAAAACAAGAGAGAGAGAGCCGGGCCAGCCGTTTCTCTCTTGAGGCTGAGCGAGAAGACAGGTGTCGGCAACTCAAACCTCCCCAAATCACCGGGAAAAAAAAAACCACATTGAGTCGCGGAGAAACGTCTAAAAAGCGAAACTCGTCGTTTATTGTCAGGGGAGATATTTATGTACTTTGAGGGAAGGGGTGGGAAGAGGGGATGAGAGAAAGGTATAAGGGCCCAATATACTTTGAGGAAGGGGGGGGGGGATGGGAAAAGGGGGGATGAGAGAAAGGTATAAGGGCCAACAGTATTTCATCACGTCAGCAGCAGCTGGGTGGAGGCAGTTTCAGCTTAGGTGCTGAGTCAAGGGCAGGTACTCAGGCTCGACTAGGCCTTACCGGGAATAGGCCAAGATTGGCTGGGCTAACCACTCGGCTTCACACCGGGCAGAGCCCAACATCTCCCCCTTTTGTTTTTGTAAGAACGGTGGATGGCATAGTCCCTGTCCTAGGTTGTTCCCCTCTGGGAACCTTACCCGTCTCTGGGCACTATGCCTCTAGCCCGTTGACCACTCCACGCCCTGTCTTAGGTTGCCTCAGCCTGTCTGAGAGCTTACCCGTCGTTGGTTCGATGGAGGGCGGGGAGGGATGTTAGGTGGATAGCCAGTAAGTGGAAAAGCCATTGTCTTTGAGTCGCAAACCTGTGGTGCCTTGGCCTGATGAAGTTTAATTGCCTCAAGCTGTTGGTGAATGAATTGTGTAATCTTATTAATTACACAGGGCCGAGAGAGTGAGGATAAGAAGAAGGAGGGGTTCAGGGGGAGGGAGATGGTAGGGTAAAGAGCAAGAAGAAGGAGGGGTCCAAGGGGAGGGAGAAGGTGGAATAAAAAGCCATGTAAGCTCGTCTACAGCAGGTTGTCTTAGGAGTCCCGACTCCTCTTCTGTAAATCTCTCTGGAGCTTTTCTGGCTTCATTCAGGTCTAGTAGCATCCATACCTTCAGTTGTTCCTGGGGAAGAAATAGAGGCATAGTTCTCAGGGGTGTGACACTCCCTGGAAGATTGATTATTATCATCCCCTTGTTGGGGTAAATATTTTAAGTCTCTTGCCGGTACCCAAATAGGTTTTTTTTTTCCTCTTGAGGAAAGACACATCCAAATCCTCTCCCTGCTGTGAGGAGGGGGTCTGGTCCCCTCCAGGCCCCAGTTAATGGGTCCCTCCATTTGACCCAGATGGAGCTGTAGGTGACAGCTGAGGTCCCAATTTTTTTGAAAAGGGGACAAGTGTCTATCTTCTTTAGAAAAATTTAAAATATTTAGGGTTAATAATGCCTTTTTAGTTGGTCATGTGGGGGTAGAGATTCCCCCTTTTGTTTTTGTAATTGAGATTTGAGAGTTTGATGATATCTTTCCACGATGGCTTGGCCTTGGGGTTATATGGGATGCCTGTGGAAAGTGAGATTTTCCAGGTTTGGAGGAAATCTATAAAAGTTTTGCTTCTGAAGCAGGGACCATTATCGGTTTTGATTTGATCTGGCAATCCAAGGGTGGCAAAGCATTGAAGCATATGGCTAATAGTATGTTTAGTTTTTTCCCCAGCATGTGCTGATCCTGTGACCTCATGGGAGATAGACTTTATGGGTATAGACTTTTCTCCCCTCCTTAGGGAAGGGTAAACAACTAGGGAAGCTCCCAAGTGCCCCCCCATCAGTGAATACGGTAAGGAAATCAGGGTTGGGTTTAGATAAAAAAAGTCTGGGGGTCTCCATTCCAAACTAGAGAGAAGGAGCTCATCCATTTATAAGGACCATAGTGACAATCAATTATACCCAGAAACCCCCTCGAGGGCAATAGCAACCCTGTTGTTATTTCTCTGAAGCTAAGTGAAGTCTGTTACCTTAAAGGGGGTGACAATGACATGAGGCTCCATGCCAAACAATCGGACAGAGGTGTCCCTGCCCTTTATAATGTAGTCTGCAATCTGGTTAGTTATAGAGTAAACTCTGGGGACTCCACCAAGGGAGAGGTGAATCCATTGGATGGGTTCTCCTTCCTGGGCCAACAGCGCAGTGCATAATGTTTCCCCAGAGAAAATACAGAGGGAGATAGGTAAGTTAGGATCAAACCTCTTTAGGACAGCAGCATCAATGGCCCGTTGTACCTTATGTAGAATTTGTTCATGATGAGGGGCAAGGTTATCTGAGAGGAGAGAGTAAGACCCTTTAAGAGGTCAAATAAAGGGGACAGTTCCTCAGTAGTTATGGGTATCCAGGGCCTCATCCAATTAATTTCTCCCAGCACCTTTTGGAGTTGAGGCAAAGTATAGAATTTTTGAATATGGAGTTGGGGTTTGACAGGAGAAACAGTATCAAGAGATAACCTGGAGCCCAAAATCTTGAAGGGAGAGGCAGTTTGAATCTTTTTGAGACACCTGTAAAATGGCAAGGCATTTAGCAGTGAGGTCTTGGAGATCAGATGGGTTGGAATGACCTAAAATAATAATAATAAAATATTAGGTTGATTAATCAAGGAAGAAAAGATATGAGACATGTAATTGCATTTAGCAGTGAGGTCTTAGAATCAGATGGGTTGAATGACCTAAAAATTTTAAAACATTATGATTAATCAAGGAAGAAAAGATATGAGACATGTATTGTTAGGGTTAATCCAGGGCTGACAGTTAGCAGTTTTTTATGATATTGAAGATAGATCTGGGAAGTTCCATATTGGCAGAAGAAGTTGGCCTGTCTTTATAGAGCCATGAAAGAGAGAAAAAGAAATTAATTAGTTCATAGTAGTACATAGAGCAAAATTATTGTAGTTAAGTCACAGTAAGCTTTAGGAATTTTTGTTAGGTACACTTTGTATATCTTTATAATGGAATTTTAAACAATTATTACACCTTAAAATTGGTCCCCAGTGACATTGTCTTTAGTAAGGCAATTGTAGATGTAAACTATAAATTAATAAAATATTGAATATATTGGGGACATATATTTAAATTATTACATTTTGTCCCTGGCTTTTAATAAATTTATAATAACAGTAACAATAATACTTGGTATAAGGCATAGTAAGAGAGAGAGAAAACAATTTAAATTTAACCATCATTAGCCGTCATTAAACTTTTATAGTAACCAGAGATTGACAGTTTTTAGGTTTTTTTTTTTTTTTAATTTTGTCCCTCCAGTTGGGCAGAGCTGCCAGAGAAAACTTTAATCTTAGGCCAACATTGTATTACCGATTGAGTTAGTTGGGCTTAGTATGAATTGAGGTAGGCGGGTAGAGAGAGAATGGGCATGTCAGGCCTCCAGCCACTGTTTACATGGGTACTGGAGAATTGAGCCTCGAATCAGGGTCCTTAGGCTCTACAGGCAAGTGTTTAACAATTAAGTCATCTCTTTATCTTTATGTTAATGGGAAGGCAGCGAAGGGTGGGACAATGGTGTGTAGGATATAGCCATATAGACTTGAAAAATAGGTTTTTACCTCTAGCAGGGCAATATGAATGTCTTTAGCTGTTTTTTTTTTTTTTTTTTTTTTTTTTTTTTTTTAAAGTAAATACTTTGGGCCCCGTGGGACACTTAGTTAAGAGCATAGAGGGAGCGTCTAGGCAAAGGGGGGGGGGGACGGCAGCGGCTTGTCTCATGGCCTCATGGCGGATTGTCCGCCCATTCCTAAGATATTTTTAAAGCAAGTTAGAGCCCGCCTATTTGCCTCCTTGTTGTTTGGTTGGCCTTTTATTTATTTATTTTTGATAAAAGTGACCAAAAGTGACGCCTGGAGGTGTGGGCGCGGGCGCAGCCAGTGAGGCTCGGGCAGTGCTCGGGCGGGCCGGCCGGAGTTGTCCCATTCGGCCCGCTCCCGCAGGAATGTCGGTGGAGCCTGGCGGACCAGTGACTTGTGCTCCACGCCCAGTGAGGAAAGTTAACCTCGGTTTGTATTTGATCACAGTTTACATTTACAGAAAGCTACATGGAGGAGCTGTTCTCCATCAGGGTTTGAGCACATTTGCCTTAGGCAGTAGTTAGGGGCTGAAAAGAGCTGAAAAGATAGCTGCCCGGTGGCGGTTTGGGTGGCGGTCTTGGGAGAAAGGAGATTTTAAAAGTTAGTTTTAGTTTTTTTTTACAGTTTTTTAAGGCAAAAATGAATTTTTCCCTGGAAAAGCCTTTAAGGTTGGCAATTAAGGCAAGGAGGACTGAATTAATCCATGGGGCTAAAACAAAAGTTTTGTCCCAAGAGCCACACTGTAAGAGGAGTAGGGCAATAGTAATATATATGAGTACAACATAAGCACAAAGTCTCAAAAATAGTTAAGCATGTTGTAGAATTGAGTTTAGATTTAGATTTATGATGGCCAATGAGCCTGTGTCTTTATGGGAGGGCTCAATGAAATTAAACACAGTGTAGCTGGGAGCAGATCTCCCCATCAGGTTTGTTTTGTCTTTTGGAATGGAGTTTTTATTTAAATGAGGAGGCAAAAACGTTTAAAGTTTCCTTTAGGTCTACCCACGTGAGTGAGTTTTGTTTTTAGGTCTGCCCACGTGGTGTGTCCGCCATGAACTGGTGTTTCTAAGATGGCGCCCCATTCAAATGGGGGCAGGACAAAAATGGCGCACACCGCAGCGGTCTGTCGGAAACCCAAAAATGAGAGGAAAGAGAAAAGAACAAGAGATGTTGAAGTTTGGGACGGAGTTTTTATTTAAATGAGGAGGCAAAGCGTTTAAAGTCTCCTTTAGGTCTGTCCACGTGGTGTGTCCGCCATGAACGTACTCGTTTAGAAATGGCGCAAACCGGAAATGGAAGGAAAGAGAAAGGAAGTTGAAGTAAGCACAGATTATAGAAGTAAAGGTTAGAATATTAAATATGAAGATTACCTCATTACTTATGAGGATACACCCGTCAGCAGTCCGATTAGCTCAGCTTAATGTTGAATTTTTCCTTCGTCACGCCAGCAGTCCGTAGTCCGTTTTGAATCCTCACACGCCCTCACATGGGGCAGTGGTTGTTGTGCCCCACGCCTGGGCGCCAAAATGCCGGCTTTTTTTTTCCCTCACACACGGCAGGTAGAGAAAAAAGAGAGAGAGAGCCGGGCCAGCCGTTTCTCTCTTGAGGCTGAGCGAGAAGACAGGTGTCGGCAACTCAAACCTCCCCAAATCACCGGGAAAAAAAAACCACATTGAGTCGCGGAGAAACGTCTAAAGCGAAAACTCGTGCGTTTATTGTCAGGGGAGATATTTATGTACTTTGAGGAAGGGGTGGGAAGAGGGGATGAGAGAAAGGTATAAGGGCCAATATACTTTGAGGAAGGGGGGGAAAAGGGGATGAGAGAAGTATAAGGGCCAACAGTATTTCATCACGTCAGCAGCAGCTGGGTGGAGGCAGTTTCAGCTTAGGTGCTGAGTCAAGGGCAGGTACTCAGGCTCGACTAGGCCTTACCGGGAATAGGCCAAGATTGTATTTTCTGTCTGACTTACTTCACCTAACATGATGTCCTTAGGGTCAAACATATTGTAGCTAATGTCAGGCTCTCCTTTTGTAAAAGCTGAATAAGTTTTCTTTCTCCCTCTTCTAAATAATATATATATATATATATATATATATATATATATATATGACATGTATACATATATTTAAATAAATTTGTCCATTGATGAGCATTTACATTGTTTCTATATCCTGACTATTGTGAACAATTCTACAATGAACATAAAAGTTTAGGACAAAATTTTTAAAAATATATTTTATTTTTATTTATTTATTAGAGAAAGGTAAAGAGGCAGGTAGAGAGAAAGAGAGAGAATGGGCAAGCCAGGGCATCCAGCCACTGCAAATGAACTCCAGACACATGTGCCCACTTTGTGCATCTGGCTTCCATGGGTCCTGGGGAATTGAACCTGGGTCCTTTGGCTTTCCAGGCAAGTATCTTAATAGCTACATATGCCTTCACAGGAATATGTTACCAAGGAAGCCTTTAAATGGAAAGACCCAGATGGAACGATAGGTCTCATCTGACCCCTAGTGGCTTATGTAACAACCAACCTTTTAGGGAGGGACGTCCTCAAGGCCCTAGATGTAGTTATTGCCAGTAATATAGAGGGAGAATGCGTTGAGATGGACGATTATGAGAGATACCTTCACCAGTGTCACCCCCAATCCTAAAGGTTGCTGTTAAGTACAAAACTCCCTGCCTAGAATGGCTCTCTGATGAGCCAACCTGGGTTGAACAGTGGCCTCTGCCAAGAGAGAAACTTGAAATCTTAAATCAATTAGTAACAGAACAACTCCAACTTAATCGCGTCAGCCCCTTGCAGAGCCCATGGAACACTCTTGTGTTTGTAATTCAAAAGGGCTCAGGAGGATGGAGGTTACTACAATACCTTAGGGCCGTCAATAAAGCCATGCTCATTTGGGGTGCCCCTCAAAAAGGACTGCCCCTTGTGTTGGCCATTCCAGCCAACACTCTCCTCCTTGCTAGACCTGCTCAATGCTTTGAGTGGATGGTTCTGCCCCAAGGTATTGCTAATAACCCCACTATATGCCAAGAAGCAGTTGCTACAACATGAAGGCCACATTTAGATCAAAGCTTTACTATCTATCATTACATGGATGACATCCTAGTATGGAAAGACTCCTCCACCTCACCAGCTGAGCTAAGGGATGAATTAATACCTTCCCTCCCTGAGGCAGACTTCAAAATTGCCCCAAATAAAGTCCTACTTATCCCACATATAACTTTCCTGGGGGCAGAACTCTCCCTCACCTCTGCCCAGCCTTTTAAACCCATACTCTGCTTTCCCCAGAATCTCACACTAGCCTCACTTCAGAGCTTTCTGGGGAACCTCAATTGGCTCCGGCCATGGCTCCCTGTCCCCACTAGGATTTACAATCCTTTTTTGACATGTTAAAAAGTGACAAAGATCCATCCTCCCCACGTCTCCTTAGCCCAGAGGCAAAACAGGCATTAGACAAGATTAATAACATATTTTCTAATATGGCACTTGTCCGGTACTTGCCAGACAAGCCATTTCAGCTTATGATATTTAACTCCTCCCCAACCATCATGGGAGCATTATACCAACCCCAAGGAGTCCTGGAATGGCTCCACACTTCCATTGGCAGTGCCCCATGCATATTAACAGAGATTGATGCCCTCATAGCCATGATCAAAACCGGGCAAGATTGGGCTCTCCAAACCTTGGGTAAAGAGCCTGACACTATCATAACCCCCTTCGCCCTCGCTGATATACAATGGCTGCTCAGGAACCACTTCTGATTTGCAATCAGCCTAATAGGCTTCCCTGATCCCATTGACAACCACTACCCTAATGAAAAATGGATTCCTGCAATACCCCTTTTAAAATGGCTCCCACACCACCTCTTTTCAAGAAAACCAATCTGAGGAGCATGCCCCATTTTTACAGACAGGGGTAAGAGGGGAACAGCTGTAGTTCTTTACCACCCAGGGGATCAACCTCCCACCATCATTTTTTTTTATTTGTTTTTTTTTTTCAAGGTAGGGTCTCACTCTAGTCCAGGCTGACCTGGAATTCACTCTGTGTTCTCAGGGTGGCCTTGAACTCATGGCGATCCTCCTAACTCTGCCTCGCAAGTGCTGGGATTAAAGGTGTGCACCACCACGCCCGGTGCCCACCATCATTTTTAAGGAACTTCCTGACAGATCCCCACAATATAAGGAACTGTGTGTCATCTATCTGGCACTCCTAGAGGAAGAAGTCCCCTTTAACCTCTTTTCAGATAGCATTTATACTGTTAACTTTACACCCCAGGCTTGCTAGCTCACATATTCGACTAGATGAAAACCCTCTTTCACCGCTGTTGATAAATGTCTCCAACCTCATTTGCAAAAGAGGGGCCCCCATGTTTGTACAACACGTAAGGTCTCACAGCCCCTTACCTGCCCTCCTCACTGAGGGAAATGCATCAGCAGACCAGGAGGCCTCCTATGGAGACCCAACAGACATCTTCTTGGCCACCGTTGAGGAGGCAGAAAAATTTCATGCTAACACCCATGTGAACCTTAAGGGATTACAATCACACTTTCCTCTGCTCCCTAAAAGTCAACTCCAATGTACACTAAAAACCTGTCAGTCCTGTGCCTCACTAACAACAACAACTGCCCTTCAGACACTGGGCACTAAACCCTGAGGCCTCAAGGCCAGTGCCCTTTGGCAGATTGATATCACTCATATTCCCCAATTCAGCCATTAGAAATATGTCTTTGTGACTGTGGATACTTACTCCCGTTATATATGGGCACAAACAGGGGAGAGCTAAAAAAAACCTCATACATCATATGCTCTCTACCTTTGCAATCATGGGTCTCCCCCATCAAATAAAAACTGACAAAAGCCTGGCTTTTGTCAGTTCCTCATTCAAAACCTTTTGCATGCAATGGAAGATTACCCATCATATGGGAATCCCACATAACCCACAAGGCCCAGGTACAATAGAAAGGACACACCAAACCTTAAAAGCCCAACTTAAAAAACAGCCCAATACCTATCCACCCAACCTTCATGGCCATGGCTCTGGCTATTTAAACATTTTCAATATATACAAAAAACCCCAATACCAACCCTTTCATCCTCCACTGGCACACACCAGAGACTGTCCCTCCCATCCTGGTGCAATGGTGAGATCCTTTAGATGAAATGTGAAAGGGACCCACCCCCTCTTCACCACGAGGAGGGGATTTGTTTGTGTTTTCCCACAGGACCAGCCCAGGCCCATTTGGGTACCAGCTCAAAATGTCCGATTCCACCCGCCAACCAAAGTGATAGCCCCCCTGATGTTCACAGATCGAGGGACAAAAGAAATGGAGGAAGTGCCACCTCCATTGGCACCACCTGAGTCAGAGCCCTGCCGGGCGTGGTGATGCCCGCCTTTAATCCCAGCACTCAGGAGGCAGAGGTAGGAGGATCACTGTGAGTTTGAGGCCATCCTGACACTACATAGTGAATTCCAGGTCAGCCTGAACTAGAGTGAGACCCTTCCTCAAAACCACCAAAAAAAAAAAAAAAAAAAAAAAAAAAGGGAGTCACCTGGGGGCATGTCCATGACCTCATGGATGCAGCCAAAGCCATATACCCACCACAGGCCTCCCTCTCAACCGTGCAAATGTCTCTCTTGCTGCCTCTATTGCCCCCGACCCCTGGGAGGATGGTGCTTTGGAGCCAGAGAGACCTATCAAGGGGTCAATAAAATCACTGGCATGTGGTTTGTGTGGACAGCATGGCATGCTTTGCCTATCGCCAAACTAAGAAAGAGTGCCATAAAGACCAGGACTATTATGGGGGATGCCAATAGTCCTGGTCTTTCGATTACTGTGTCATTGACAGCTTAGGCTTCCAAACGCTATCTTTAAAGCCTCCTGGAAATCTTGAGAATGTACACTCTCCATAAGAGACCCCTGGCATGAATGTTGGAGGATAAGGGTGATAGGAAAACTCTATGCTAATATCTACTTCTCATCTCCCTCTGGTACTCTTCATATTTATAGACAGTATATCCCAGCTTCCTGCCTGGTGCAGACTAACCATCACAATTTTTCTCAGGAAATGATAGAAGCCACTATAACATGGACACAATACATCCAATATGTGGCCGGTCTTCTCCCCTTTACTGACTGTGCTAATGCTTCTAACTGCTTCTTTTGTGCATCCCCTACCCATTCGCTGCTAACTGCAGTCCCTATTAATGCCACCCTTCAATACCCTACATCTATAACAAGCTATTCCCAGTCCTTCCTTCCTGATATTCCCCTCTTGATTCCAGTCAGGGTGTGCCTCTTTGCCTGTCCAGCTCCAAGCTCACCAGAGCTGAATGCCTCCTCAATATTTCCATAACCAGGACCACATGTGTCAAGGCACCTGCTCTCCTTTGGTATGAAGGGGTAACCACCCCATGCATAAATGTTTCCTCTCCCACTTATTGTTCCCCAGTTTTGATTGTTCCACAGGTGTATCTCTATGAGGAAGAAGAAGCACTTACAAACTCCAACTCTGCTTGTGACAACTTAGAGAGATTTTCATCCCCCTACTGGTGGGCCTCTGGTGCTGCAGGACCCACCCTTGTCCAAACCAACCACCTCCCTGGGGACTTCCAAAACAAGCTTGACCAGGCCATGATATCCACTACCAACAGCTTCAAATCTCTCTAGAGACACAAACTCTCTGGCAGGCATTGTACTCCAAAACTGTAGAACCTTAGACATCATTACTGCTTAATATGGAGGGATATGTGTGGTCTTGGGAGAAGAATGTTTTTTTTTTTTTTTTTGTTAATGGATCAAATATTATTGAACAAAGTGTTAAAACTCTCAAAAAAACTCCACAAGGAGCTGCTTGACCACTGTGAGCCCGAGGACCCCACCACCTGGTTCTCTAACCCTTTAGTCACTCAGCTTCTCCCCTTCCTTAGCCCCCTCCTTGCTAAAGGAGCCCTATTACTTGTAGCCTCCTGCCTCATCAAATTTCTCAGACAACAAATAACTAATGTTGCTAAAGTAGCTACTAATCAGGTCCTCATGCACCATCTAGCTCCATCTGAACCTATGATAGACCCTAAAGATCTCACTCAATATGATGACACCTCCCTGATATAAAAACAAAGGGGGCTATTGGACACACGCAGGGCTCTGGGTTAAAAGCAGGCCTAAGCTATAAGACACAGGCTGCAGGTTACAGAGATTGCAGCAGCCTGGACCCTAGGTGAAACTCAGGTCCCGGGAACAGGCAGGCGTAGGGCCCTTCCCAGGGGTCATAGTGAGCCTGGATCCACAGACAAATCTCAGGTCCCAAGACTGGCAGGAGGAGGGCTGCTCTCCCCCGTCCCCCCAGCCCAGGGCACCTGGACATCCTGATAAGACTTAAGCTTCACTCATAGCCCTGTGACCTTTGGCCAGTTACCTAGGAAACTCCTTATATGGTACCAGCCAACAGCCTTTACACAGCCCATCCCCTTTCCCTATACCTCTTCCCGCCACTATGTACATCACCTGACCCTCTCCCTGTGTGCTGGGATGAACGTCTCTACATGCCCTCTTCCTGCTCTCTCTCTAAAGTGCTTATAAATCCCAGTTCCTTGTTGAATAAATGAGAGCTGTTCTCTGAAGGTGTCTCCCGAGTGTTTCTTCCTGTCACACTCATGGACACTCAAGAGTCTGCTTCACAGTTGCCTGGATGCCTCCGGGGAGCCAGTGCACAATGGCCCCTTGAAGAACCAGGGACACGCACCATCTCTCCAGTCCTTTATTATTTTATTTTATTTTTTATTCTTTATTTTTTTATTAGTTACCTATATAATGTGCATAGAGCCATGATGGTACCATCACTAGCCTTCTCCCTGACCTGCCCACTTGGGGATTGTGGGTCTTGCATTGTGGGGAAAGCCAACAGTTATGGGGGTGAGGCAAAGTCTCTGTGCATAATCACCCAATTTATGGCTTTATTTTATTTTTAAATTGGCCTCGATATCCATGACCTTGCAGTGCCTAGCAATACCTTTGCAAGACCCTCAAAATAGAAGAAAAATATGATGGCATCAAATTAAAAGAGAGACTAATGGAGAGAGGGAGGGGATATGAGGGAGATTGGAGTTCTAAAGTGGAATGGGGGAGGGAGGGAAATATCATGTGTTTTTTGTATGTAAGTATAGAAGGTGTCAATAAAAAATAATAATTAAAAAAACTTTTAAAAAGATATTTATTTATTTGAGACAGAGAGAGGAAGAGAGAGAGTGAGAATGGGCACACCAGGGCCTCTATCCACTGCAAACTAACTCCAGACACATGTGCCACCATGTGTATCTGGCTCACGTGGAACCTGGAGAATTGAACTGGGGTCCTTAGGCTTCTCAGGAATGTGCCTCAACCACTAAGCATCTCTCCAGCCCTTTTGACAATTTCTTATGTGTATACAATGACTAGGCTTTTTTTTTCAAGGTAGGGTCTCACTCTAGCCCAGGTTGACCTGGAATTAGCTTTGTAATCTCAGAGTGGCCTCAAACTCATGGTGATCCTCCTGCCTTTGCCTCCTGAATGCTGGGATTAAAGGCGTGCGCCACCACGCCCAGCATGACTAGGCTTTTGAGATGAAATCTAAAAAACATCTTTGCCTAGACCAACTTTGTATAGATTTTCACATGTATAGTCTTGCAGTAGATTTAGTATTGTAGGTTTTATGTTTTTTGTCTGTTTTGTGTTGATTTTTGTACATAGCCACTTTTCCCCAGTCGCTCATGTTGCGCTTTCCAACACTGCACATGCTAACTATCTGGGAACTGGTTCCTTTCCAGATTCCAGTCATGTCTGAGAGACATTTTAATGAGGAGAGCCACTGTACTTGTCCAGAGAGCAATGGGGCCTTCTATCTGGGAATATATACAAGTTAAGAGTTCAATTTCATTTTGTTTTTGCGTGAGAAAATCTAGTATTTCCAGAACTATACATTGAAGTCACTATCCATTACTCATTGAGTTCTCTTGGTAGCACAATTTTGAATATTTGTTGACCAAGTATATTTGGATTTACTTCTGACTTCATTACTCTGTTCCAGTGGTCTGTATTTATATTTTTCTGACATTACCATATGGTTTGGATTATTACAGTTTGTTAATGTACTTTTAAATTGGGAAGTGTGATGTTGCCAACTTTGTTTTTCTTTCTCAGTATTGATTTGGTTATTAGTTGTTTCATATAAATTTTAAGATTTTTTTTTGTATTTCTGGTAAGAATGCCTTGATTGGGAGTGCATTAAATTTGCATGTTACTTTGGGAAGCATGGATATTTAAAAAACATTAATACTATGCATCAATGCACATTTGATATTTTTCTATTGAAGTCTACTTTAAGTTTTTCACCAGTGTTTATAGTTTTCAGTGTATGGATCATTTTTTTTTGGTTAAAAATTTTAAAATATTAATTTGTTTACTTGTTTATTTATTTATGAGAGGGAGAGAGAAAGAGGCAGATAGAGAGAATGGGCACTCCAGGGCCTGCAGCTGCTGCAAACAAACTCCAGACACGTGCACCTTGTGTATCTGGCTTGGTACTGGGGTATTGAACCTGGGTCCTTAGGCTTTGCAGGCACATGCCTTAACCACTAAGCAATCTCTCCAGCCCATTCTTGGTTAAATTGATTCCTACATTTTAAGTCTTTTAAAATATTTTATATATTTATTTCTTTGAGAGAAAGTGATAGAGAAAGAGGCAGAGATGTGTGTGTGTGTGTGTGTGTGTGAGAGAGAGAGAGAGAGAGAGAGAGAGAGAGAGAGAGAATGGGCATGTCAGAACCTCTAGACACTGCAAACAAACTCCAGACCTTAGGCCATCTTGTGATCTGGCTTTATGTGGGTACTGGGGAATCAAACTCAGGTCCTTAGGCTTTGCAGGCAAGTACCTTAACTGCTGAGCCCTCTCTCCAGTCCAATTCCTAGATTTTTTTCCATTTATTTTTAGTGCTTCCATAAGTTTGATTTTTAAAAACTTCCTCTTCAGTTTTGACAGATTATATTTTCTAGGAATGTATCTATTTCCTCTCTGATATTCAATTTGCTGGCATAGAATTATTCACATTATTTCTTCAGTAATTCTTATTTTTTATTTTAAAAAATGTTTTTGTTAATTTTGTTTTTGAGAGAGAGAGGGAGAGAGAGGGAGAGGGAGAGAATGGGTATCTCAGGGCCTTTCAGCCACTGTGAATGAACTCCAAATGTATGTACCCCCCTTGTGCGCATGTGTGGCATTGTGTGTTTGTGTCCCTTTTGTGTCTGACTATAGAAAGGACCTGGAGATTCAAACAAGCATTCTTAGACTTCACAAGTAAATATCTTAACCACTAAGCCATATCTTGAGCCCCAGTAATCCTTATTTTTAAATTTCCAAGGCTTTCATTATAATATCACCATGTTCATGTATAATTTTATCTGTACCTTCTTTCTTTTTTCTTAGTCTAAGGGTTTGTTGATTGTGTTATTTTTCAAAAAATCAACTTCTAGGTTTATTGACATTTTCCCTATTGTCATCATGTCTCTTTCTATTTTTATGTACTCTTTCTTTCTGCTATATTTAGACTTAGTCTGTCCTTTTAATAGCTCCTTGAGATAAAATGTTGGGCCATATATTTGCAATTTTTCTTCAATTTTAATGTAGACACTTACTATTAATATGTTGCTCCTATTTTTTTCTCTTGGACACTCTTCAATCTCCTTTTATTCTGTAATTTTTCATGAATACATTCTTTAATTCCCACATGTTCCTGAATTTTCCAAGATTTCTCCTCTTTTTGGTTGTTAGTTTCTTGGTGTCATTATTGGAAGTATATTAGATATTATTTCAATCTTGAATTGACTTGTTTGGGAGCCTAAAACTCCTGGAAAATTTCCTCTGTGCATTAGAAAAGTATGCTACTGTTGGATGGAAAAGCATTTGTTAGGTCCACATGGACTAAAGCACAGCTCATGGCCAGCATTTTCTTATTAAATTTCTATGTGGCTGATATATATATATATATATATATATTATATATATAGATATAGATATAGATATAGATATAGATAGATATATATATATATATATATATTTTTAAAAATTTTTATTTATTTATGTGAGAGGGGGAGAGAGAGAAAAAATGGGTGCACTGGGGTTCGAGGTACTTCAAATAAACTCTAGATGCATGTATCACCTTGTGCATCTGGCTTACATGGGTATTGGGGAGTCGATCCTGGGTCCTTTGGTTTGGCATGCAAGTGCCTTAACCACTAAGCCATCTGTCCAGTCCATGATCTATTTTTAATTTTTGTTTATTTATTTATTAGAGACAGAGAGAGGGGGGAGAGGGAGAATGGGTGTGCCAGGGCCTCTAACCACTGCAAACAAACTCCAGACGCATATGCCACCATGTTCATCTAGCTTATGTGGGACCTGGAGATTCGAACTGGGCTCCTTAGGCTTTGCAGGCATGTGCCTTAACCACTAAGCAATCTCTCCAGCCTGATCTATCTATTTTTAAACAAGGAGTTATTGAAGTCATCTACTAATTTGTACTGTCTTACTATATCTTTTTGTCATGATTTAAGTATAGATAGTCTTGCCCTCTTTTGGTTTTTAGTTGCATGGAATGTATTCTATATCTCTTCACTTTTAAGTTGTAAAGCTAGAATCAGGCTCTTTTAGGTAGTGTAGCAGTCAGCTTCACTTGTTGGGCTGAGCTTTCAATCCAGGCACAGTTATGGGAGGAAGGAAATTTATTTGAAGCTTATAGATCAAGGGAAATTTCATGATGATAGAAGAAGCTGGCCCCCTTTTGCAGGAACAAGCAGAGAAAGAGAGAAAAGCCATCAGCAACACATCAGCACATACAAGTACACTTCAGGAACTCCAGGCAAAGCTCAAAGCCTTGGCATATATTTAGAGTGGAATTCCAAATACACCCTTACACCTTAGGGCTAGACCCTAGGATCAGCCCAGTGATACCTCCTCCAGCCAGGTGGCTGGAGATCTAAATTACTAGCCTTAATAAAATCCTGAATATACTGGGGTGGTGTCATCCATTCAAAGTACCACAGGTAGCCAATAGTGGCATTTATTTTTAACCCATTCAGACTGTATGTCTTTTTTTAAAAAAAAAATATTTTATTTATTTTTTTGAGAGGGAGAGAGATACAGAAATAGGCAGGTAGAGAGAGAGAGAGGGAATGGGCACGCCAGGGCCTCCAGCCACTGCAAATGAACGCCAGATGTGGGTGCCCCCTTATGCATCTGGCTTACATGGGTCCTGGAGAATTGAGCCTTGAACCGGGGTCCTTAGGCTTCACAGGCAAGCGTTTAACCACTAAGCCATCTCTCCAGCCCAGACTGTATGTCTTTTGATTGGAGACTTCAATCAAGGTTATTACTCATAATGATGATTTACCCCACCATTTTCTTGTTTTCTGATTGTTTTGTAGACATATTATTATTTCATGTGTCTTTCTCCAGATTTAATTTTGATTTAACAAAGTAGTTCTGCCTTCAACATATAGGTTGAATCTGTTGGCTTTATTCAGCTAACACTTTTATGATCCTTGTTCTAATCACAAATAGATCATGTGACTTGTGTACTTAAACATTATCCATTACGTTGGTATGCTAGGTGCCTGCTACCTACTAAGTGGGACATCACTACAGTGAAAATAATCCATTTTCCTTCTATTATCCTAGCAGTAAATGCTATTCAATGCAAGACATCAGATAATATACTAAAATGATCAGACTAATTCTTTGATCAAGTCGAGTATCTTTCAGAAAGTGAAACAAAGTCTAAAGTTCCTATCTTCAATCTTAGGAATAGCATTCATGTCATTGCTTTCTTCTGCTAAGTCATTTTAGCATTATAGTTTTATCTTGATTTAAAAGCTAGACAGTTTGCGTAGTGTACTTTTTTAACATTTATTCAGTGTTTATAATTTTCTTAGATTACTACTTCTTAATTGTAGTCATTCCTTCAGAGAGAGTTCACAGTTTCTGTTGGCAGTCATCCTCTTGAGTTTTTGAAATACAATTTTCTCATTTTTATAATTCTCTTTTGTTTTAGCATTTAAGTAATATAATTCTCTTTTCTTCTGGCTTCCATTATTACTATTCAAGTTTATCTTTTTTGTTTTTTTTGGTAATTTCTTTTTGTGTAATTTGACTTCTCTTCTACCTATTTTTGGTTATTTTCTTTTTCTCTGATATTTTGCAGTTTCAGTATAATGTGGATTTATTTGAAGTTATTTTTGCTAAGATGTTATTTCTGAATCTAGGGACTAGTCATTGATTCTGGGAAAATTTTAGTCATTTTTCTGTCCAGTAATGTCTGTATCTTTTTGTTTTTATTCCATCTGAAATTCTGTACTTTTTTGCATGTATATATGTGTGTAGTATGTATGTGTGTATGCATGTTCATACATGTATATGCACATGTGTACATGTACATGTGGAGGCCTAAATGAACCTGTAGTTTATTGACTAAACTAGTCTGGTTTGCCAGTTTGCCTGTATCTGCCACCTGAGCACTGAGATTATAGGTGTGTGCCACCATGCCCAACATTCATATTGGTGCTGGGACCCAGGTCAGGTCTTCACAGTTGTGTGGCAAATATGCCACTGACTGAATCATATCCCCCAAAGATCCGCTTTTGCTTTTCATGAATTGAATTGAATTGAATGGAACCTAGGGCCTCACACATACGAGGCAAGCACTCTACCATTGAGCCACACTACTTCCTATCTCTAGTTGTCTGTGCTAAATTGCAAGTAATTTCCTTAGATGTATGTATGTCATACTTCACTACACCTGTTGTTCAATACATAATTTATTTCTTTTACTTCATGAAATTTTACTTTCTAGAGGTAAATGTTGTTATTTTAAGAGTTTGTGTATCTCTGTTGTGTCTTACTCCACTGCAATCTTCTCAATGCTTCATTTAATTCTGAAGTGCACTAAATTAACTTTCCCAAGTTTTCTGCTCTGTGAGTCTGACACTACAGTGTGTTTTTATCTTGCCTTCTGCTTATGCTTCCTGGTCCTCAGGTGTTTAGACTGTGAACTCATGTTTTCAGAACACTTTGGCCTAGGAATGTTGTGAAGTGTGTGTTTAAAGTTCCCTTCCTCTTGTGGGAGTGCATTTTCTTCTGCAGATACTAGAGAACACTCCTACCTGGGAGTCTAGCTAAATACATTTTAGCTTGGTAGTTTTGCATGGTACAAGGATACAGCATCTGGTTCTAAATGCATGTGAATACAGACTCCACTCACATGAGTATCTGTCTTCCCCGTCTTTGTCCAAAAGACTTGCCTTTAGATCACTCGCCTTATGAAAAGCATGAACTTACTCAAGTGTCTCTGTACTAAATCTTTTTACAAATTTTCTTCGGTTGTTTATTTTTCCCCATAGTGCTGGAGATCAAACCCAGGGCCTTGAGAATGCAAGACAAGTTTCTACCACTGAGCTCCACCCCTCACACTCTGATGTACAATTTTGTACTCTGCAAACCCCAGGCTTTGTTGCCAACTCTCCACAGTCATATAACCCATTAAAATTCATGATCAAAACCACTACAGATTAGTTTTCAGATTTAGCCTACTTCTCTGAAATCATAAGTTTCTATTATTCTCTTTTTGGTCCATATACATTTTGTTTAGTTTGCCAGTCAAGTTAGTCATGAAGTTAAACTGCTGAGTGAAGATTTTCAAGATGATTTGTCTGTGGTCTATAGTAAACCATTTCTAGACATTTTATTTGGAATATTCCATAATTTCACATAAGCATTCATTCAGAATAAAATAATAATACCTACTATTTATTTTTCTTTAAGAAGTAAAACTCGGTTAGAGAACTGAATAGGGAGTTCTCAGAGGAATAAATACAAATGGGTAACACACACTTAGAAAATATTCAGCATCCCTAACCATTAGGAAAATGCAAATTAAAACAACTCTGAAATTCCACCTTATTCCAGTAAGGACGGCAATCATTAAACAAATCAAACAACAATAAATGTTGGCAAGATGTGGGGAAAGAGGAACCCTCACTCACTGTTGATGAGAATGTAAAATTGTACAAACACTATGGAAATCAATATGGAGATTCCTAAAAAGGATGAATATAGGATTACCAACAGACCCAGTTATTCCCTTATGCTTATTATCCTTATGCTCCATTCTTCACTACAGAGACATTTGCTCAACCATGTTTATAGCTGCTCAATTCATTATAACTAAGAACTGGAATTAACCCAGATGCCCATCATTGGATGAATGGATAACAAAGTTGTGGTACATTTACACAATGGAATTCTACTCAGAAGTAAGAAAAAATGAACATTGAAATCTGTTGAAAAATGGATAGACTTGGAACAGATCATACTCAGTGAACTCACACAATCACAGAAAGACAAATGCTGCGTGGTCTCACTCAGCTGCAGTTTCTAACCTGGACTAGCTTGAGTTGCTGACATACCTGATAGGTAACTCAAGGCCCAGACAGCAAGAATGGAAGGGTTTAGGGAGAGGGGGAAAGTGGGAAAATGGGAATCAAACATGAACCTAAATCCAAAACCAACTGGTATCATAAAACTGTTATCCTTGAAGATAGACTAAAAGACCTAATCCTCAGGAGGACTAAGAGGGGAGCACCTGAAAAGAAGGACCCTGGAGAGGGTGGGATGAAGCCTAAGCTTACTTTTTGTTTTGGTCTTTGACCTGTAACTCCCAGTATAAGAAATTGGTGCTACCCACAATGAGCTGTTGATCAGAGGGACCTATGAGGTCCCCCAAACAAGACAGGTGTCTGTCAAAGCACTTGATTACCCACCTGAGGCAAAAGCTAAGACCTTATTGCTGAAGACACCGTATGCTGCTGACAAAAGACCTGGCTGGAATCTCGAGGAGTGCTAGTCCCCAGACAGCCTGTCTAGTGTTGGAAAGCAGTACATGAGCTACTGGGAGAAAATGGTTAAGAACGATCTGAGCAACCACGGGTGTAAGCTACTCAGAAGCAAACACCTTGACAGGATGTACACACCAGTGCAATAGTGACACACAGCCTTGATGGCTAACTAGTCACTTTCTGATTGGCTAAGAGATCCACTCAGTATGAAGGAATCCATACCTGGAATTGGGAACAAGGTCAGAATCCTATAGAGACAAAGATTATGTTCTCCGGTGTCAAATTCTTACTAGTCTTTGGCTAAAAGAGCAGCTACACATATCAAATTCTTCCTAAATTAATAATGTTGATCCCATTTAACCTATGCTGACTTCACTCTCTGTTGGTGAATCTGTTCCTTTTCAGAAAGTAATGAGACTGGAGGAGATAAACTACCCCTCACACTTCAGCCAAGCCACAGCTGAAACCACAGAGAATTGGGGAGCAGCAAGAGTGCTGCTTCCTTGGTGAACCTGACAATCAGCACCAGGGTGCAGGAGACAGACCCTGAGGATACTGAACATCTACCAAAGCAGAGATCCAGAGGCACCACCTAAGGGCTCATCACTGAAGTAGACATAAAACTCTTCCACCATGGCTCAGGGAATTTTGCAGGAGAGGGAGCGGAAAGATTGTAAGAGCCTCAGTATGAGATATCATGCCCAGAGGCATTGCCTTTCACCCCAAAACTGACTGCTGCTCCCACAACACATAACCCACAATCCCATGGGACATACCTGTAACCCCACTGATGAGGGTCCCCAGTGGAATGGTGGCAGTAATGAGGGAAAAGAGGATACCAACACATGATGTTTCTTATAAAACATGTTGTAAATAAATAAATAAATAAATAAATAAATAAATAAATAAATAAAAGACTCTACTCCAAGTTTAAATGTGCCATCTAATTTAATGTCCACAGCAACCCATTCTGGTATGTAAAATGGTTGGCTTTAGGGATAAGAAAACCAAGATTTAGAAAGGCTGATAACTTGCCCACTTCACACTGCTAGACTGTTTGGAGCCAAAGTGATATGAATCCATTGATGTTCTTGCTTCTTTTCCGTCACTCTGAATGAAATGTCTCAGACATGAAGAATGATTGAATTATTCATATAATGAATATACACCTTTAATATCTAATCAGAAACACTTTGCCATATTTGCTTGGTCTCTTGATGTGTGCATTCATATTTTTTACTGACCATTGAAGGTAAGCTTTAGGTATGAGACTTTAGTCACAAAATGATACCACAGTGATTTTCAGATCGATCCCTTCTGAGATTTTTGTATTACTTTTCTGGAAAGGGGGGAATTTTTTTTTTTTTTTGCTTATCTTTGAAATCCAAGGTTTAGTGAAGTACATTGCATATAGCTGGAAATCAATGAATGCCTTGTTAACAGAAGACCTAAGTTAATGAGAGAGGAAGTAAAAGCCACCAGATAAGAAACATTTGGATTTAGATGGCAAGACAGAAAGAAGTGTAAGAGAGAAGATGGTTTGGCTTCTTCAAGAACTATACCAGATCATTCCACCCTGTGCATACATGTTTGTTCTACTGCCACGCACTGTCCTTACCTCAACCCCAACCACTGTCTTCTTTCTGTAATCTGGATAACAACGGTTTATGTGGTTCCTGGAAAAGTGGAATGAATGAGTCACCAAATCCATTCTAGTGTAGCCTTTATAATAAATGTAATTTCCAGGTATTACTGACACTATTCCTGCTGTATTCTGTTCCAGAGACAGTATTATGGCTGCTAAGACAGTCACTGTTGCTTCAGGAAGGCTTCAGAGATGGGAGCAAAGCCAAGGGAGGAGCATCATTCCCATTTTATAGATAGGAAGGTTTGAAATGAATTAGTCAAGCTTGAATATAGGATTCTGTGCAAGTCCTGTGTTCCCTCTTTGCTATACCTGTGGACCGAGTATTTGTTTATCTACTGCTTTGTGCTAAGCCCTCTTCTGTAGGTCAGAGTTGCCAAGAAACCAAGAAGACAAAGCATGCTTACAGAATGCACTTTCACTCACACCTGACATATGTTGATATTAACTGCTTTAAAACCCATCTATTACAAATAATCATGCACATGTTAATTGACTATTAAAATATCCTTTTGGATGAGTATATATGTAGCTATTTATTGATATTAATCATACTCTAAGTATTTATAAAATATATTTTAGGGCTGGAGAGATGGCTTAGCTATTAAGGCACTTGCCTGTGAAGCCTAAGGACCCTGATTCAATTCTCCAGGTCCCATGTAAGCCAGATGCACATGGTGGCATATGTGTTTGGAGTTTGTTTGCAGTGGCTAGAGGCCCTGGCACATTCATTCTCAATCTCTCTCTCCCTCTCTGTCTCAGATAAATAAATAAATAAATAAATAAATAAATAAATAAATAAATAAATAAAATAGCCCTTATTAAAAAAAATGTTGGGCTGGAGAGATGCCTTAGTGGTTAAGGCACTTGCCTATGAAGCCAAAGGACCCAGGCCAATTCTCCATGTCCCACGTAAGCCAGATGCACATGGTGGCTCATGCATCTGGAGTTCGTTTGCAGTGGCTTGGAGGCTCTGGCATGCCCATTCTCCCTCGTTCTCCCCCTGTCAATCTCTAATAAAAAAAAAAAATAAAAAAGTTCTTCTAATCTTTGCAGTGCCACCGGCCATGATGAAATCTCTGCCAGGTTCTGATTATTTCAGGAAGCATGCCCACCTAGCAGATAAGTGGCATGTCAGACGGATGGAGGCACTTACTTTGATGGTCCTTGTTTTCCTTTACTGCAGATTTAGGAGCAATAAATTAAAAAAACGAAATAAAATGCATGTTATATGTTACATGTGTGCATCTCTGTGTGTACTGCAGTGACTTGGGCCTAACTGCATACCCACATTTGAGAAAAGAAGATGTAAAACACTGAGCAGGGCAGGTCTGAGGGTTGGTGGGGTTGCGGGTGAGAGATGAGAACCAAGGAGGAGCTAAGTAATGGCTTTGAGGCTAGCTGGGATCAGATTCTTAGTTTGGGGTGATTGATTGTAAAGCCTTCTGGTGGATGGCATGCTTTCTTTCATTACATCAGCTACCAGGGAGTGCGTATGAAATGTCTGCTGCAGATGGCATGGGAAAGGGCAGAGGAGCCTCTGAGCTTCTGACTGATTGGCTTCAAAAGACTGCTGTTCTTTTCCAGAATCTATTTCTGCTTTCATTATCTTTCCTGGCTAAGAGTTTCTTGCAAATGCATCAAAAGCGGCTACATCACTTCACCCTGGTCATTGAGTTAATTTTTATGTTTGAAAAGAAAATCCAATGCTAATTTCTGAATGAATCTCTCATGTGGAGAGTTGGTCACACAATTTGGTGATGATCCGGCACATTGGCTAAACATATTCCCCTGGAGACAGAATAGTCTATGCTGATTCTTAGATAGGAATCTTTTTTCTCTCTGCTCTTCAGTAATAGCTTGACTAATGTCTTCCTCCCTTATCCTCATGCCATCCACACATTTGTTACACAGTCACAGAGAAAGATGTTTTATGTATGAGGCATCAAGAAAGAAACATGAAACAACTACTATAATCAATGGCAAATTGATATTTTCATTTTATGTAATGTTCAACTTTGGTAATAACTACCTCTATATAATCCCTGGACACTGCATTGCAAAGTGATTTCCTAGTTGAAAAATAGTGAATAATATAAATATAATCACAAGGGAATTTGGTAATATCCATAATCCTGTGTGTGATTGGTCTGACATTTGTTAGTTGAATATTACATATGATTGTAGCAAGAAGTGCACTCTTAATGGAACCTTAAGCTCAAATTCAAACCTTAAGTGTTTATATAGAAATGACACAAGCCACTCTGGGTAGTGTGTAAACAAGCCACACAGTACCTCATGAAAGAGTAAGCAAACAAGAAACACTGAAAAGTTTTATTTAGGCTCTAGTCACATAGGGTCTTTTGGACTCCATGGAAGGTGAGAGTCATAGTATGCTCTTTGTGGGATGCACCCAGCAGTCACCTGGAGTTTTGGAACTCAAGGTTATCATTCAGCAGAACCAGACCAGAAAGCATGCCCATAGATCTACTACATTTCATTACCATCTGTCCTGTGAAAGATAGTTAAAGTGGGAAATAGCTGAGGTCAAGGCTTTGATTCTTGTTGAATGTAGAGGAGGGTAGAGAGAAACCTAGAGGGTGAGAGAGCAAATATACCAACAAATCACTATTACCTAGTAATATGAATCATAGAGTTGTTTTGAAAGTTAATACATGTGAAGAAGGTCTACCACAGCATGATACAGGCAACATGCTGACATCTATGTGTCAAACTTAAATCTCCATGTGTTTTGTATCATAAGCACTCACCTTTAACATACCTGATGAGTGCACACATTCAAGAGAATAAGATATTGCCTTACAACAGCTTCTGACAGTTGCCTGGGTTCTGTCCTCTAAACACAGCAGCACTGGAGATCCAGAGTGAGCACAGCTGTGTCTAAGGTGCTGTTCTGGGTGCTCCCATCACTTCCTGACCTGGGTGCTCACTATATCACAGCCAGTTGGTTCTCCATGGAAGAGGCTTACATCCCTCCATTCTGAATCTGCCTGGAACATGGCTCCCAAATAATGCAACTCAAGATTCTTAGCTGACACCCATAGCCTCTTCTCAGGATGTGGCAGACAGTCTCTGGACCCTTATAGGACACAGACACCTTCCCTTCTCCCCCCGCACTCATTTCCTCCTAAGGTGCCTACCTGGGGGAAACGCCATTATCACAAACCCCTTCTCATGGAAATTTGGCCATGAGGACAGAAAGACAGAAAAAAAGACAGAAACCCTGTCTTCTAACTGTTTCACATTGAGGGTGGAACAACTTAGGTGCAAAAATAAAAAGTTAAAAAACTTTATTGTCAGTTATAGCACCTTGTTTTCTCCATTGTTCTTCCCTTGATTCTAAAGGTCATTGATTGTGAATACATGCACACACACATGCATGCAAACAACACACACACACACACACACACACACACACACACACACACACACACACTGACCTTTGGAATTCAAGCACCATTTAAAATCCCCCAGTATTATATTCTTAATGCCACAGGTAGCCTCTGATATATATAGAAAATGACCAAACAAAACAGCAATGAAGACTAACTCTTTGGGGAGCCTGGCCTAGTCACATTTACCACAGCTGCGCCTGGGACAGATGGATATCCCCTCACCTGCGCCCTGTCCACCCTGTGGATGTGGCATGTATGCCCTGAGCTGCTCAAGAAACCACATGAGACCCAATGCTGAGTTGGCCCGAGAACAGCACTCCACTGCGCTGCACGAGGACAGCTCATGTGCCCTGAGAGGTCCTTCTTTTCCAGTGGACAGAGGTGCTAGTATGTTCTAGTAGTTTCTCTCATGTTGGCAAGGCAATGGAATCAGCTCTTTCTCCCGTCAGTTCCAACTCCAGTCTCCATGCTTATATTAAAAGGTTAATTGTTTTCCACCGGTACCTCCCTCAGCCTGACTTCTCCAGGGGAGAAAAGCTGCCTTAACCAGAACTGCATTTGTTCTCTAATATCATTCACTGCTTCCAGTGCACAGAATCTCTTTATTTGAAGCCAAATGCACATTCCCATTTGAGACACAGTTGCTGTTAGCAGCCAGCAGTGGCTGGCTGGATAACTGCTTGTTTCAAAACCCTTGAAGACATAGCTGGGTCTTTCTATTTACTGTGGGCTGGAGGAGAGCTGTACCTTATTTTCAAGGGCAGCCTTTAATGAGCACCCAGTGGTTTTGTGATGTTTCCATACCTCAGACTGTGGGGAAAGCCAGTACACAGAATCATACATTTTCATTTGTGGAAGTATTTTGTATTGAACCCTGTCAAAAATAACACTGCCTCTGGGACACGGAAAATCCAATTTGATTGCAATGTTTCTGCTTTTTTTCTTCTTTCCTTTCCGTCTCACATTTTATCACTTAGGGTGTAGTCTTTGGACATCAGCCATTTTTCTTAAGAAAGTAATTTTGGTTGGGGCTTCATGCTGCTTAGCAATGACCTGGATAACCACATATATAATTGGTCCTGTTTTAAAATGACACAAATTAATATCTATAAAGTATAGAAAGGAAGAGAATAATTAGTCCATATGCTTCTCTTGGAAACTTTCCATGTGCATAAATGACTCACAAATTGGAATTTCATGAGGACACTTCTCACCCAACTGCTCCTTACCCAAAATTCTCTGGGAGAAAAGAAAGGATTTTGGAGAGTGGGGGGCTTTGGGGACCTAGATCCTTACTCTCCAAACTGGAAATAAATATTGCATGAAGACTGTTTCCCAGAGAAGAGCTCACATCCTAAGTTTGCAAACAGTCATTGGTATAACTTGTTCATTATTCTATCCAACATGTATTAAGCACATGTATTCAGGTAGGGCTACAGGTAATGACTTGGATCTTGTTTCTAAGGTCTTATAGTCTAGTGGAAGATAGAGGCATGTAAATGAACAAATACAAGAAATCATTGGAAGGACAGGAAATTATTTATGCAAAGATATAGTGTCAGCATGGGCCTGTGTTCTTCAATAGTTTTGTTCATTATCACCCATTAAAGGAGTCTTTTAAAGACACTTTTGTTTACTAACTCCCTTTCATTGAATTTAATACCTCAGGGTTGGAGAGATGGCTTAGCAGTTAAGCGCTTGCCTGTGAAGCCTAAGGACCCCGGTTTGAGACTTGATTCCCCAGGACCCATGTAAGCCAGATGCACAAGGGGGCACATGCATCTGGAGTTTGTTTGCAGTGGCTGGAGGCCCTAGTGTGCCCATTCTCTATCTATCTGCCTCTTTCTCTGTCACTCTCAAATAAATAAATAAATAAAAATAAACAAAAATACTTAAAAAAATTTAATACCTCACATGTACTGCATGTAGGTTTATGTACTGTACAGTTGTGTTATATTTAAAGAAGATTAAACATTTCTTTGCCTCTCCTCCATCAAAGCCAATATTTACCCCCTGGGGTTGTTATGGAATGAATGTTATAGCTCTACCAGAGTTTCTGAACTGAAATACAAATCCTCAGTGTGATAGTTTTAGAAGATGGGGTGTTTTGGAGGTAATTATTTCACCAGGATGGACAGGAATTGAACATAGGGACAGGAATAGTGCCTTTGAATGGAAAGATAACAAGATGGAACTTCTTCTTGCTGTGGTATGTGGAGTTGCAATCAAAATCATTGTCTGAGAGCAAGAATAGGAACTCTATCATATGCTAGGATCTCCTGGTTCCTTGATCTTGAACTTCCCAGCTTCCAGACCCTTAAGAAGTAAGCCCTGATGTTTGTAAGCACCCAACATATGTCATTCTGTTCTAGCACTGCAAATGAATGCACAAATATCAAACTTTCCTTGAAAATTTAACAGTCTGTTCTCACTTAGGACATATTACAAGAGAGATGTGTTACTTAAAGTACTAAAGATAAGTAGGCATTCTCGCAGACAAAGAGGAATAGCCAGTAAGAATATGGAACAGTATGTACAAATGAAGTAGAGTATTAAGGGGACAGTTTAGCATGTCCAAGCATGAGTGTAAATAGAACTTTTAGACTGAGGTCTGTGCAAGGCACTGTTTAACAGGTTAATTCCTAATCTGCACTAAGATATTGCTGATAAGTAGGTTCTACAGAATTCTGGCAGCTATCCCAATAATCTCTGAAAAGGCAATTTGTCAAGAATGTTTGAGTTTAAATCTTGAATAAAAGTAATGTATGTTATATGAAATAAGGTTTAAAAGGTATAGAGAGGCTTCTGTTCTGTATAGTTACAACAAATGTATAACTTGTGTTCTAAGCAACTCATTCGCATGAAGGCCATGGTTATAATTTTAAAATTCTAAATTTATCATTTAATTTAATGACCTTTAATAAACACATATTTTCCTTTTCTAATCTATAAAAGGTAATAGAATATCTAAAATTGCTATGCTCTGACATAGTGCTTATGCAGTCTTTAAAAATCCACTTGGGAGATAGGGGTCAGGAAGGCACCCCCTATACCTACTGTTGGGGACTGAATGAACTCCCAAATTTATATGTTAAAAACTTCATCCCAATATTATGGCATGTTGTGTTGGGACCTTTTAGAAGTAATTATGAGTGTAGAACTTCATGAATGGGATTTAGGCCATTATGAGGTCAGAGAACTATCTGGCTCTTTTCCCTGTATGCCATGATATAAGAAATAACTCTTTCATCTGGAAGGGGGCTCTTGTAAGAACCTAATGGTGCTGGCACTTTGTCTGAGAGTCCAAACTACAGGACTACATGACAGTAATATTTGTTATTTAAAAATCCTAGTCTATAGTAATTTGTTATAGTGGCCCAGCTGAGTAAGGCTACATAGCATTGAGAGCATGTTCATGAGGAATGTGGTAGTTTGAGTAGATCACCCACAATATAGTCAGTGTTTTATTAGTTTTTAGTTTGCATCTGTAGCCACCTGCTGGAGATAGTGTCACTGGAGGATCTTAGGGTCCAGCCCTAAGGTGTGGTGGTGGGTTTGAAATACCAATCTAATGATATGTAAAGTGCCTGAGTTCCTCCTGAAGTTCCTAAAGTGTATTTTTGGCTTTTGGCTTGTGCTTTTTCTTTCTCTGCTTGGACCTGTGAAAGCAGGCTAGCTTTTTCTGCCATTATGGAACTTCCCCTGGATCTGTAAGCTTTAATAAATCCGTTCCTCCATAAATGTACCTGGTCTGGAAGTTCATCTCAGTGAACCTAAACCTGTCTGCTACAGAAATTGGTACTAGGAGTGGGATGAGGTGAACTTGACCATGTGGATTTTGGTCTTTTGCAACTATTGTTTCAGAGGAATGGGCATGGACTTGGTACTTACAACTGAAGACATCTTTTGGATCAATAAGCCAAGTTTTATGGACTATTCTGCTGAGTGTTTGAGAATGCTGAAAACATGCAGAAAGTATTGAACTTTGAGGCTTGCCTTATGTACTTTCTAAGGGGAAGGAAAGACTGCAGAGGACTTTGTTGGAACTGGGCTCCTGGCATAAGGGATTGCTGCATTCTGCTTCCCAGGCCCAGAGATTTTGATCAAGGTTAAATGTGCTTGGCTAAAGATATGGGATTCAGAGATTTAAGATTTTAAATTGACAAAACCTCACACAGTGAAAATTATAGGCACTGACACTGGTTTTAGGTTACTGGAACTACTATTATCAAACACATTATCAATGTTAAGGAATATGGCCTAACTGCTTTACATTAAAACAATGGAGAGAATGCCTAAGGAAAGACTATGATAGACATGAAAACTCTTTTGGAAAGAGTTAACTGGAAAAGGAACATGCTTTTCAAGGTCATGATTTATTTCATCCCTAAATTAAGAATATGACTGTGTCCTGCACACCTGGTATTGATTTCAGAAGCATGAAAAATGTATGGAGTGGTCATGGATTGCACAGGGTTCCAGGAGCCCCTGTTGAGATGCAACATGAGGCAGGCCATGATGACCCTGATAGGCTGAAAGAGCATTTGGAAGATGGACTGTAGTTTTCATGGAGACCTGAAGATGTTTTGGATGTACCAGGACTGTGCAAGGTCTACCATGGAGTGTACTGTTGGTCTGGGATTGAAGTGTTTCCTGGCTACTCTGCCTAGCTGAAGGGGGGGGGGAATTAGAAACTCTGGAGACTGTCAGTGTCTGGTTATATTGGACTTGAACTGCAGAAGTTTGATATTTGCTTGATGGTGGTTGAGTTTGCATTGTTTTGGTCTCTCCTTGCTATGCCTTTATACCAGTTGACAATATTTACTCTATGCCTTTACATAGTGAAAGTATATAAATGGTTTGATTTTACAGGACTCACAGCTAAGAGACAATCTTAAATCTCAGAGGAGACTTGGGGCTTTGGAACGATCTTAAGTTGGTAAAGACTGTGGGGACCTTTGAAATTGGACTGAATACAATTTACAATGTGTGATGGTTTTGAATCTATTGGGGGCCAGGGATGGAATGTGGTAGTTTGAATAGATGGCCCCCAATATATATTCAGTGTTTTATTACTTTGTAGATTGCATCTGCAGCCACCAGACTGGAGGCAGTGTCACTGAATGGCTCTTAGGGTCCAGCCCTAAGGTATGATGGTGGGTTTGAAATTCCAACCTAAAAGATATGCAAAATTCCTGAGTTATTCCTGGAGTTCCTGAAGTGTGTTTTTGGCTTGTGCTTTTTCTCTCTTTGCTTGGACCTGTTTTTGCTTTTGTTTTTGTTTTTGTTTTTCAAGGTAGGGTCTCACTCTCTAGCTCAGGCTGACCTGGAATTCACTATGTAGTCTCAGGGTTGCCTTGAACTCATGGAGATCCTCCTACCTCTGCCTCCCGAGTGCTGGGATTAAAGGCATGCACTACCTCGCCTGGCCTCAGGCCAGCTTTTCCTACCATTATGGAACTTCCCCTGGATCTCTAAACTTCAATAAGTCCCTTCCTCCATAACTGTGCCTGGTCTGGAAGTTCATCTCAGTGAACCTGAAGCTGTCTGCTACAAGGATCTACCAGCATCTCTAAAGAGTCCTATAGTAGTTATTCTCCATAGTTCAGAAAAGACAAGAGAAATGCTGACATTGAAACACAATCTCTGAATTCAGGAAGGATACTGGGAACTCAGAGAACCTAATAAGATATCAGTGAGGAAGATGGAAATTTAATGGGGATATGTGCAGAGATCTTTGAGCAGGTGGTCAGGTTGTCAGGTGGTCATACGAGACTACATGGACATGGTGATTACAATCAACAACAGAACTAATATAGCAATCAGAATAGTTTGACCTATTGATATTTTTGGTGTTGCTAATTGGTCATGGTGTCTTTAGGACTGAAAAAGGAAGGTCTGCAAAAGTTTTAAGTGGTGGAAGTGAAGCAAAGAGCTCCAGATGTTAAGAGAAGTGTTTTGATTTTGGTTATCACAAGAGAGAGATATAGCTTGAGATGGTTTCAGCTTACCTTCCATGAGACTGTTTATTGGAACCTTGGTCCTCAATGTGGTAATATTGAGAGTTAGTAGAACCTTTAAGAGGTGATGCTTAATGAAATGTCAAAAAACTGGCCCCATGCCTATGCTGTCTGCCTTATTCTCAGGAGATGTGATTTTTCTCTGTCTGTGACAATTCCACCATGCTGATGCCATCTCATTGATTCACCATCACATATATACCAGAACCCTACCCCCAATTGTGAGATAAGTAAATCTCTTCTTTACAAATTTCCCAGCCTGAGATATTTTATCTTAACAACAGAAAAATTTTCCATACATAGCTCTGAAACCACTTCCCAAATTGAACCAGTTTACAGAAACAGAGCTCTTTAAACACGGGGAAATTGGGTACCATTGAGAGAGAATTCTGTTATAATGCCACCAATTATATCACAAATCTTTCTACAGTTATGTACCTGGGTGACTGTGAATTTGGAAAGGAAAACTTGTTAACTATTTTGGCTTTGAACTTATACGAATTTGTTGGTGACTCAAAACACCTCAAGGTTTTAAGGAGATGTGACAATTAATGGAATTTTGGCTTGTATCCTTTGTATAGTGGCCCAAACCTATCCTTTAGGGCCAGAATGTGTAGTTAGTGGAGACATATTTACAATCTCACATTGGTTCCCAGACCCATGGAGAGGGTTATTATAGTAGGAAAGCCAGTAGAATGGCTCTACCTCCAAGAATCATGAGGTTCCAGACACTGCATTCCTAAAGGGATTGTAGAGAGCTCGAATGCTGATGCCTACCATATCCTTATCCAACTCAGATGCTTGGCCTTTGAAGATTGGTGGATCTTAATGAATGATGGTGAGAAATTTTTATCCTTAAATGATAAATCCAATTCCAACTTCTCTTCTGAATGTGGTGGGCAAAGTTACCAGCTCTTGGCACCTGAATGTAAGTAGTAGAATGGAAACTCTAATTATTCACCTGAATATTAACTGAAGCTTGATTGTGAAGGTATTTTCATAAATTTAATTAAAATCCACAATAGCATGGTCTCACTCATCTGCTGTTCCTAACCTGGATCAGTTCCAGTTGCTGACCTGATGAGCAACTTGAGGCTCGGACAATAGGGATGGAAGGGCTTGGGGTAATGGCAAAGGTATGGGGCATAAACATAAAAAAACTGAACCTAAAATGAACTGGTACCTTAGAAACATTTATACTTGAAGATAGAGTAAGAGGTTGAACCCTCAACAGGAGCATGGGGTGGAACACCTGAAAATAAGGGCCCTGGAGAGGGTGGGATGAAGCATAACCTTAAATTTTTATTTTTATTTTATTTTTAGTTTTTTGGCTCTGGACTGTAACTTCCAGTACCAGAATGCAGTTTCCACCCACAATGAACTATTGATTAGAGACCTGCAGGTTCCCCCAAACAAAACAGGCTTCTGTCAAAGCACTTGATTATCCACCTGAGATAAATGGTAAGACCCTATTGCTGAAGACACCATATTCTTTTGGCACTGAACAAGAAGAGACCTGGAATCCAAAAGAGAGCCAGACCCAAGACAATTAGTCCATTTAGTGCTGGAAAGCAGTACATGAGCTTTAGGGGGAAAATGGCCAAGAATTTTCCAAGCCTCAAGGCATCTAACTTACTCTTGTATACACAAGTGCAATAGTGGCACACAGCCTTGGTCAATAACTAATAGCTTTCTGATTGGCTAAGAGATCTTCTCAGTGTAAAGGAACCCATATCTCTAACTGGAAACCAGGTATGAATCCTATGGAGACAAAGATTATGCTCTCCAATGTCAAACTCCCACTAATGTTGGGCTAAAAGAGGGATTACATCCATCAAATTCCCCCTAAATTAATAATGCTTATCTTATTTAACCTGTGCTAACTTCACTTTCATTTGGAGAATCTGCTATTCTTTTTCAGAAGGTAGTGAGACCTGAGGAGATAAACTACCCCTCATACTTCAGCCAAGCCCCAGCTGAAACCACAGAGGAACTGGGGAGATGAGCAAGAATGCAGCTTCCATATAAGCCTGACAATCAGTACCAGGGTGAAGGAGAAAGACGCAGAGGATACTCAGCACCTACCAAAGCAGAGATCCAGAGGCTCTTAAGTGCCCATCACTGAAGTAGGCTTAAAACACACCCATCATGGCTCAGGGAATTTTGCAGAAGAGGGGACAGGAAGATTGTTAGAGCCACAGGTTGGGATGTCATGCCCAGAGGCACTCCTTCTCCCTAATAACTGACTGATGCTCCCACAAGGCATAACACACAACCCCACGGGGAATACCTGCCACCCCACTGAGGAGGGCTCTCAGCAGAATGGGGACATGAATAAGAAAAAGGATGGTACCAACTCATGATAGCCTGTCCATAATTAGTAAAAAAAAAAAGAAATAAAGATATACAATAAAAGGCAAGACATATCATTTGTATTTGTATAGCCAATTACTTTGAAGGCTGAGACAAGCAGAAAAGACATGAAGACCAGCCTAGGTAATATAGAGAGATCTTGCCTCAGCAACTAAAATAAAAAATCCCCAAATCCTTTACTTTAGGTTATTCTCAACAGTGTGGGTGTACTGAATCAGGCAGTGGAACAGCATAAGAGCAGAAGTGCAGCTACCGTGATGAGGAACACTTCTTCTGTAGACAGCACAGCAGCCTGCATGCCTGAGTATGAAAGCGTGCCCTTCCTGACAGTCTGCCTTGTGGATTTTACAGTTGCCTAGCCAGCCCCTACAATCCTATAAGCCAAATCCTTAAAGTGTATCTCCCTCTGGCTCTGTTTTTCTGTTTCAATCGTGATGGACAAGATGATTAATGTGAATGCTTTTTCTTCATACTTTTTAATCAACATCACCAGAGGCAGTTGGCTTTCCACAGACAAAGCCAATATATTTCCTCAGCATTCTTCTCTGGGTTAAAATTCTCTCCAATTCTCTGTTATAATCTTGTCCATTGGGGCCTTGATTACCTCTTCATTTTGTGCTGCTCCACTAATTTGATGATATTGTGCTAATTGAACTAGTGAGCAGAAAGTAGCAGCTACAGTAGACATGCTCATAAAATACATGTGAAGAAGATAGGAAGTAACTTCTCCCCAAGTCTAAAGGCCTTATGCTATGTCATATTTCTATGAACCTCCTGGTATTTTGATATCTTCCTTCCAAATTGGAGAACAAAGGACAATAACAGTGATATTTTAACATGCTCCTCAGACCCATTAGTCAAATATCTTGAAAAGCTGTTAGCTTTGAAACATCTTAGAGCAAAAGACACTCTACATCTAGATGAGCCTGCTGTGAAAACTGATCCACCATTAAAATATATGACCAAAAAGATCTGTGTCCTGATGTTTGAAGAAACAAAGAGGCTCAATGGGGCTGTTACAGGTGAATCACATTATACACATGCAGAATTGTGAAGGAAAGTCATGTCCATTTTCTGAAGACAACTATTGTCCCTTTGAGAAAAAACTTTTAGCTGTTATTGGGCCCCATACTTGACTGAGGGCCACCAAGATAACCATTCTGTTTGCTTTCTGAGTCAATTAAACTCCTGGGTTTGTTTAGTGTAGGGGATTCATATGAGTTTGGACTGGAGTGGATCTTAAAGTTTTAAGTATGTTTCATGAGCAAGTAGTTCAGATGGCCCTGGTCACTCTTTTTGTTATATTTAATCCTTTTCCTCCTTATTCTGCCCTATGTTTTGTTTTTTTTTTTTTTTTTTGTTGTTGTTGTTTTTTTGGCAGTAGGGTCTTACTCCAGCCCAGGTTGACCTGGAATTAACTATGTAGTCTCAGGGTGGCCTTGAACTCATGGCAATCCTCCTCCTACCTCTGCCTCCTGAGTGCTAGGATTAAAGGCGTACACCACCCTGCCTGGCTCCTGCCCTATGGTTTTATGGAAAGTTCTCCAGTTATTTCAAGACCTAAGACTTGAAAAACTTAAGGCTTACTTATAGATTGTTCTGTGCAATATGCTAATATGATCAGAAAGTAGACAGAGGCAGCACGACACCCTGGTCTGAAGTGTCCTTGAAGAATAAAGGTGAAGAACAATTCCTCCAGTGGACAGAACTGTTGGCACTACTTCAGTTTTTTTACCTTCATTTTTCTTTGAAGGAGAGGTGGTCAAATCACATTACGTTATTAGTAGCAGATGATGGTTTCATTGGTAGACAAGGGTGTCCACTTTCCCCACTCTTATTTAATATAGTACTGGAAGTCTTAGCTATAGCAATAAAGCAAGAGACACTCATAAAAGGGATGAAAATTGGAAAGGAAGAGGTCAAGTTATCATTATTTGCACATTATATGATTCTATATATAACAGACTCTAAAGACTCTACCAGCAAACTCTTAGAGCTGATAAACACTTTTAGCAATGTAGCAGGATACAAAGTAAACTCACAGAAATCAGAATCTTTTCTATATACTAACAACAAACATGCTGAGGATGAAACCAGGGAATCTCTCCCATTCATAATTGCCTCAAAAAAAAAAAATAAAGAACCTTGGAATAAACTTAACTAAGGAAATGGAGGATATCTACATTGAGAACTTTAAAACACAAGTGAGAAATTTCAGAAGACACAGGAAATGGAAAGACATATCATCTTCTTGGATTGGAAGAATCAGTATTGTGAAAATGTCAATCTTACCAAAAAGCAATCTACACATTTAATGCAATCCCCCATTAAAATTCCAATAGAATTCTTCACAGAAATAGAAAAAACCATCCTAATATTCATCTGGAAGCACAAAACACCTAGAATAGCCAAAACAATTTTGGGCAACAAAAATCAGGGTAGTGGTATCACCATACCTAGTTTAAAGTTATATTACAAAGCCATAGTAAAAAAACCACACAAGGACAGACATGTAGATCAATGGAACAGACTAGAAGTCCCAAATATTAATCCAGGAAGGTACAGCCACCTGATTTTTGACAAAAATGCCCAAAATATTCATTGGAGAAAAGATAGCCTCTTCAACAAGTGGTGCTGGGAAAATGGATATCTGTATGTAGAAGGAAGAAAATAGATCCTTGTCTCTCTCCATGCACAAGAATCAAGTCCAAATGTATCAGGGACCTTAATATCAGACCTGAAACTCTGAAACTGCTAGAGGAAAAGGTAGGGAAAACCCTTCAACATATTAGCATAGGCAATGAATTTCTGAATATAACCCCAATTGCTCAGGAAATAAAACCACTAATCAACCACTGGGATCTCATGAAGTTACAAAGGTTTTGTACAGCAAAGGACACTGTGAATAGAGCAAAGAGACAGCCTACAGAATGGGAGAAAATCTTTTCCAGCTATACATCTGACAGAGGATTAATATCCAGAATATACAAAGAACTCAAAACCAGAACAATAAGAAATCAAACAACCCAGTTTAAAAAAATGGGCTATGGAACTAAATAGAGAATGCTCAGAAGAAGAAATACAGATAGCATGTAAACATCTAAGAAAGTGTTCTGCATCTTAGCCATCAGGGAAATGCAAATTAAAACTACTTTGAGATTCCATCTCACTTCTGTCAGAATGGCTACCATCATGAAAACAAATGACAAGTGTTGGTGTGGATGTGGATAAAGAGGAACCCTTCTACACTGTTGGTGGGAATGTAATCTGTTGCAGCCATTATGGAAATCAGTGTGGAGGTTCTTGAGACAGCTAAAAATAGATTTACCATATTATTCAGCTATAGCTTTCCTAGGCATATAGCCAAAGGACTCTTCACTACCCTCACTACCTTAGAGATACTTGCAGCCTAGATGTCCCTCCACAGATGCATGGATGATAAAGATGTGGTACATTTACACAATGGAGTTCTATTCAGCAGTAAAGAAAAATGAAATTGTAAAATTTGCAGGGAAATGGATGGATCTGGAAGGGTTATACTAAGTCAGGTAACCCAGACCCAGAAAGCCAAATATCACATATTCTCTCTCATATGTGGATCCTAGCTACAAATCTATAGACTTGTGTGTGAGCTGGAACCAGAAATTTGTAGCAGAAGCCAGTAAGCTGGAAAAAGGCTATAAGTGAGGGAGGAAAGGGAAGGATTTATGGGGATGGTATTGTATATTTGTAAGTAGAAGAACAGATTATGGGTAGGGGAAATGCCTAAGCAAGGCCAGGGGAAGAGAATGTGTAAAAGAAGGGCAGGTAAGTCAAAATTCAAGATATTCTGAATAAGACTTATGTAAACCTACTTTTTTTTTGAATAATTGCACATCCAGAAGCTATAGATTGTTACTAGAAAATTTTCAGTGCCTGTTATGGGATACCTTCCAGTGAGTTGTTGGCCAGAGAGGTCCCTGTAACCTCCAAAACATTAAAGGCTATTGCCAAGGCCCTTGATTTCCCTTGAGAAAGAGATGGTAAGACACTATTGCTGAAGACCTCATTTGTCTGAGTGGCAAGGTCACTGAGAAAGCAAACTGGTACTGAGCAGAAAACCTTCTCCCTGTATACCAGCCAACTGAAAGCTGGAAAAAGCTGCACTGCATGTAGCTGTATGGGAGACAGAAATCATCAGTGATGAAAACAGTGTACACTGGAAACCTCAAGTTTGGCCAGACAAGCCCAATGACCAAAAGGGTGCAATAGTGGCTTGTCTGCTCTTGGGGAAACCAACTGCGCCCTAATTGGGCTGAAGGTCCACTCTATGGGAGGGAATACATGCCTGGTGCTGAAAAAAGTAATCAAAAGTATATGGCAGGGGAGGTCATGAGCCTTAGGGGTATAAAGCCTGCTCTTGTCTGGCTAAATGTATGTATTATTTCCACCAAACTGCCCTGAAAGCACTACACTTACTGTTCATATTCACATATTAATGCTACACTCACTTCTGGTTAGAGAAATTTCTCTTGTCAGGTGGAGACGACCACTGGGATGACCCAAAAGGCAACATAGTGCTGAGAAGAAGGGATGGAAGAGTGTCCATCACTGAAACATCTTTGTGACACCCTCCAAGGCTCATGGTCCATTGTGGAAGAGAGGCAGAAAGAATGTAAGAACCAAAGGAAGGATATGACTAATGGAGAGAGTGAGGGGATATGATGGAGAGTGGAGTTCTGAAGGGGAGTGGGGGGAGGGAAGGGAAATATCATGGTTTATTGTTTGTAAGTATAGAAGTTGTCAACAAAAAAATTTAAAAAGAAGAGCTATTATTGAAAGGTGTGTATTTATTTTTGCCATTTTTTTCTTGTTTTGTAGTTCTGGTTTTACCTTTGTTCTCTTGTATTAACTAGTATTTGAGTATTGTTTGTTTTTTCCAGGTTCCTTATATGTGTGATTTTCTGTAAAGCTGGTTTGTCTTCAAATATTCCTTTAGCCTGCTTTTGTTGTGGAATGTCCTTATTTCTCCATGTATTTGAATGGATAGCTTTGCAGGATAAAGTGACCTTGGTTGACAGTTGTTATCTTTCAGAACCTGGAATACATCACTCCAAGCCCTTCTAGATTTTAAAGTTTGTGTTGAGTAATCTGCTGTGATCCTGATGGGCTTGCCTTTGTAGTTGACTTGATTTTTCTCTCTAGCTGCTCTCAATATATTTTCTTTGGTTTGTATGTTTGGTAGTTTAATTATAATATGGCAAGGAGAGGTTCTTTCCAGATTTTGTCTGTTTTGTGTTCTAAAGGCTTCCTGTATCTGCCTTGGCATCTCTTTCCCAATTTGGGGGAAGTTTTCTTCTATGATTTTGTTGAAAACACCTACTATGCCTTTGGAGTGAAATGCTTCTCCTTCTACTATACCCTGATTTCTTATGTTTGATCTTTTCATAGTATCCCGAATATCTTGAAATTCCCATTCTTACCTTCCTATTTTTTGTCTTTCTCTTTGTTGGATTGTATTAGATCTTCCATCTGGACTTCTACTTTAGACATTCTATTCTCTCCACTCATTCTATTTGAGAGATTTTCTACAGAGTTTTTTATTTCACTGACTGTGTACTGTGTCTTCATTGCTAATATTTCTAACTGGTTTTTCTTTACTATTTCTATTTCCTTATTTATTTATTTTATTGACCTCCTTATTTCATTAAATTGGTTTCCTGTGTATTATTTGATTCCTTTGATTTACTCTTTGAGTTCTTTGAACATATTTATAATCATTTTTTAAAGATATTTCTCAGGCATTTCCTCTAAATCAGTCTCACTGGAGGTCATTTCTGATGCATTAATACTTTTTGGTGGATTTATATTGTCTTAATTTTTT
This sequence comes from Orientallactaga sibirica, assembly GCA_036365145.1. Taxonomy (NCBI): domain Eukaryota; kingdom Metazoa; phylum Chordata; class Mammalia; order Rodentia; family Dipodidae; genus Orientallactaga; species Orientallactaga sibirica. The sequence goes on from JAEOAD010000024.1 coordinate 1,985,468, forward strand.
TGTGTTTCTTGTATTATCATGTAGAGATTTTTGCATCTTGGATTAAGTTAATGCTTGGGTTTTCTAATTATCTGCACTATTATTAGATATATCAATCAATCTGATGTTACATATCTTCAGGGGAGGTACTTAAGATGCTAGGTGTGGCTCTTAAGACTCTCATAGTAACTACAAAAGTAACCCTAGGTGTTGGGTTTGCCTGCTATGAGAGTATTCAAGTAGGCTGAATGGAACAAAATACAGACAAATTCTAAAAATTTAACTAAACAATGAACATATCCAATGAAAAACAGCATAGAGCATTTATGCAAAAGTAAGTATTATGACAAATAGATCCTCTAACAGAGTCACAGTCCCTAAGAATGTGTGTTGCCCCACACCCTTAATCCTTAACTGGGAGGCTAAGTTTCTGGTCTGTAGAGGGTTCCAAGGTCAGCTTGTGATCGAGTGAGACCGTTCCCCAACAAAGGATGGAAGGGGAAACAAAGGCACTATAAATTAGGAAGCAATAAATGAGAAGCCCAAAATATAGCTTATTTAAGAATGTCAAATCTGACCATCCATCAGAATTAACATATCATTTACCCTGACATGGATAGTGCAATTAGCACTTTCGAAACAAGCCTATATACCAGGTTTATTTGGTGGGTACTCTCCTGGTGTAATCCCAGGATTGGCTTTTGGGTTGGCTTTGCTCTCAGCTATGCTACATGGCTGCTTGGGTCCCTGTTTGCTGTGCTGTGGGCTCAGGTGGGCCGGCTGGGTCTGTGGGTCACTGTTCTGATCATGCCAGGTGCTGGGTAGGTGAGCTCCCTTCACCAGGTCTCTGGTGCTTGCTGGCACTTATGCTGGCTGTGGGGAGGGGAGGCTATGGATGGAGGCTGAAGTCCTCTTGCTGGTCCTCAGGATCTTCTTCCTTACAAGCTGCTTTGTTGGTCTCTGCCATCGTCCTTCCACGTTTCTTGAATTTGTGAGGAGGCTGGTGTGAGTGGAAAATCCCCTCACATGGTTTTTGTTTTCCTGCAGCTCAGACTGAGCCTGGTGGCTGTGGCCCTGGGGAACTGGTGCCACTGCTGGAGCCGCTTCAGCCTGCTTCTGTGGGCTCTAGATGCTCTGGATCTCTCCTACTTCTCTGCTGTGGTTGATAATTTATTTTACACCTCACTTTTTAGTAGAAGAGTGTATTTTGCTGTTTTTTTTTTCTTTTTCTCCCCTAGGCTGTTTAGGTGTGGTTTCTGCACTGCCACCTTTACTGGAAGTCCTATCTCAGTATTTGAGCCATCAGCTATCAAAGGGAGAATGTGACTTGAGTGTAAGGAAAGCATCACCTAAAGATGGAGTATGTCTAAGGACTTTGGGGAGGAAGTGAGCAATACATGGCTGGGGTAGTCCCATCACATTGACAAAAAGCATCTTTTTACCATATCTTTATTTGAAAGTTAAGTATGCTTAAAAGAGCTTCTGTGGATTCTAAATTGTTATTATATTGTAAACCTAGGAGCTACCATGTTTTTTTCTTTTTCATTTCTTTTCTTTCCTTTTCTTTTCTTTTCTTTTCTTTTCTTTTCTTTTCTTTTCTTTTCTTTTCTTTTCTTTTCTTTCTTTCTTTCTTTCTTTCTTTCTTTCTTTCTTTCTTTCTTTCTTTCAATCACTGTATGGTTAGGTAAAAAACGACCCAAAGAATAACTTGCACAAAGTTTAGGAAACAGAGTGAATCAGGGGCCTTTTTGGAACTTTTGGAAGGTTGTAGTGTCCATATACCATGATGGTGAGCTGTGAAGGTGTCTGGTAGATCTCAGCTTGTTCTTGGTCCCCTTTGCTCTATCTAGCTGGTCTTCTTAACTGCTTACTAGGCTGTTGATCAGTGGCCCCAGGCTTACCACCAGGTGCTACACTGTAAGCCTGAATAGCTACTCAGAAGCAACAATTTCCCATAGATCTCTTCATGACTTCCCCACTGTGGCCCTACTCTGCAGGCTAGAAATCTTGGCTTCCTGAATTTCTCTGCGAGCTACAAATTATCCACCCAGGCCAGCCAAACAGGCTGATTAGTAACTCTCACTCTTATTCTGGCATGCAAATTCCTCTTGAAACTTTCACTTCCCAGTGTCTTCTGTATAAGCTCTAATTTCTGTATTACATTCCATCTTTCTATGTTAGTCACATCTTTGCATTGTGCACTGAATCTTGAGCCATACCATCTTACTCAAGGACATTGGTGTTGCAATTGTCTCCTCTTGCTTCTGCATCATTAATTATCTGCAATCATTTCCACCTAGTAAACAAGGGACATTTTCATCAGTTTAAACAGAAAAATGATCTTAATTCCATATCTCTTTCATCTGCAATCATATATATGTGCTTTCAGTTATAGTAAAGTCCCTGAGACATGGGCTCCATCAATGTTTCTGGTGTCTGTCTTCCCCCTTTGAGTCCATTCCAGTCAAGTATTTCCCCAACCCCTCCCTCTAACACTGTTTTGTGCATAGTGGAAGAATCCCATGATTCTCAATATAATTCCTCACAGTTCATTTGAATAGGTAATTCTAATTCTTTATTAATTATTTTAGATAGTATCCTGCCATTAGTTCTGGCTGGCCTCAAATTCCTGATGCCCTGCCTTAGCCTCCTGAGCTGAGCTTAAAAGGATCCACCATCACACCTGTCTTAGCTAGTTTTCCACTATGTTCACCAGTTGATCCTTCCTTCTTGTAACTCTCATTACTTGTTCCTCTCTCTCTCTCTTTTGTTCTCTCTCTCTCTCACACACACAGACAGTTCTTCCTCAGCCTCCTTTTCTATTTATTTTTTGCCTTTCCAAGCTGCTATTGGTAGGGCTCTTGAAGTTTAAGTTGAGGTTCCTATCTTTCTTTTCCACCAACATCTCTAAGGCATGTACAAGTCACAGCCTTGTTTACTTGCTATGTGCTGATGATGCCAAATTCAGCAGCATGGACATCAGTCCCAGATCCACAATCATTTCTCGAAGAGCCCCCTTAGCACTTTGGTCTGAATGGCTAAAAAGATCTTTAACAAGTTTGAAACTAAATCTGTAATCTTCCTTCCTACGTTCAAACTTGCTTCTTCTGCTGGCATGTCCGTGTCAATAAATGCCTTTCTCAGACATTCAGATGCAGAGGCCCAAAACTTGGGGTCCCTGATGTCTGTCTTTGATATCACCTAGGCATCAGTAAATTCTGTTGATGGCACCTTCAAATTACACACAGAATCCAATCCCCTCTCAGCACTGCTATCCTGCTGGTCTAAACTTTTACCCTATCTTGCCTGGATCTTTCCATCAATTTGGAATCATTCTTACTAAACCTGTCCTTTCTTTCCATCTAATGAATTCTATTGATAGCAGCAGTCAGAGAAAGAAATGGTCCCACCCATGTCTAGCTTGGTGAACTGGTGAGTTCGTGTGGCAACCAGCAGGAGCATTGATGAAGGTCGTCTTACAGGCGCATGGATGACTTCAAGGCATGTCAACAATGATCGCTGAAAAGCCTACCCAGCATGGGGGATGACTCTCGAAGCTGCACAACTGGCAGGCAGCTTGGTAGTTACATTTGGTGGTTTTGAATGTAGTATGTCCCTCATAGCCTCAGGTATTTGTGATTAAGCTTCCTACTTAGTTCTTAGCTGGTGTAGCTTTTAGAGGAGGAGCCTTTTGAAGGATGTGTACTACTAGTGGCTGACCTTAAGGTTGATGAGTTTACAGGGTGTTAAGAGCTAGCGCTCCCCCACCCGCCCCCACCCTCCACAGGTTGCTCTATGATGCTCATGATGGTATGAGCTGGTTGCTGTGATTTTTTTACACTCTGATGAAACTTCCCTTTGAAACTTAAGCTTGAAATAAACCCATTTCTTCCATAAGCTGTTTCTGGTAGAATAACTTGACCCAGCAACTGGAATATAACTGCTAATCTGAGAGTACCCTCTTCCTAGCAATTGTTACTGCCTATATCACCTTGGTGCTGCTTATATACTTACATACTATTCATATAACCTTTGGGAGAGGTCAGGTAAATTTTGTAAGTTGCAGGAACTTCCTGAGTCTGGTAAGTTTCATTGTCTTCCTGAGTTGTGGGTCTTATGCCTTCGGCAGCCCTATAGGAGGGAATGTTTCCATCTGTAGGAAATAAGTACACATAGCTTTTCTTCACTTCATCATATGCACTTCAGATTCCTTCCTATGTTTTCATAGCTAAATAGCTTATTTTTAGTGCTCAATAATATTCCATTGTCTGGATGTAGCACAGTTTGTTTATCCATCTACCTAATGAAAGTACTGGTGTCTGTCTTCCTCGACACAGGGGGTTTTCAATACATATTTTTTATACTCATCACAAACAACCAAATCCCAGGAGTGTGAGATTTCCCATCTACCCTTCTGTTTTCATCCTCTCAAAACTACTTCCTAATTGTCCCATAATTCAGCCTTTATTCTTCATCTCATTGCCACTGATATGCCTCAGATTCATGAACTTCTCCCAAATTAAGTACTAGCATTCTGATTCATACTTCTGATTCCAGTGAATAGTATCTGCTCCCAAAACACATACCTTATAATGTTGGACTTTTGCTTAAAATATTCAGTAGATTAAAGTTTAAACTCATTTACATGAATTCACATTCTTCATAACCTGACTCTTACAATGTGCACATCTTTCTGTTCAGCCTCTTTTCATAAACTTCTACCTCCTACTCGGTTTGCTTCACCAGCTCAGAATTATTTGGAGAACTCAAATTAAGGTGTGGCTGCTTGTCAAATTCAAGTGTATTTTATGTGAACCCAAAACTGTTCTCTATTATCAGTTTCTCCCTTTTATTCTGGATTTCTTTGAAATGATGAATTAATTTCTTTATCAGTTCTATATTTAGGAGATGAATTTGACACAAATCACAGAGAAAAATATGGAGCTGACAGGTGAGGCTGATGATGCTGGCTTCTGTATTTCTGCAGTGAGTAGTTGCATGATGTTTTATTGGGTCACAGACTAAAGAGAAAATTCCTATAAACTCATGGAAAATTTGTGGCTGGTACAAGGCCGCTGATTCTGAAGTACAATAGCAATGGGCACCAAAAACTGGGTCAATCAGTTCTTAAAATGGACTTTATTTCAGTCTGTTATGTATTCCTTGCCTTCCATTAATCCACTAGTCTGATATCAGGTTTTTATTTTTGTTTAAGCAAAGCAGAAACTTTTTGAACTCTTTTTTTAACTTTGTCATTTTTTCTTTCATATAGGTCTATAAAATTATGAATGTGTTTTTTATTGACAACTTCTATATTTACAGACAATGAACCATGATATTCCCCTCCCTTCCCTCCCCCCATTCCCCTTCAGAACTCCACTCTCCATCATATCCCCTCCCTCTCTACATTAGTCTCTCTTTTGGTTTGATGTCATCATCTTTTTCTCCTATTATGAGAGTCTTGCAAAGGTATTGCTAGGCACTGAGAGGTCATGGATATTGAGGCCAGTTTCTGTCTGGACAGTTGCATTGTAAAGAGGACCAGTAGAATAGAATTCCTGCTATGAAAGATGTATAGCTTTTCACATTTTTCGAGTTTCTGCCTCACTTTGAATACTGTATGCGACACACACACACACACACACACACAATTGATCAAAGCAAGGTTTAGAATAATGTTAGGAACCAAGTGTGTGAGATAATGTGAAGTGAATGTGAGAATGTCGAGATACTTTCTCAACAGACAGTGCAATCTGATTGTGTAATGGTTGCATACCCTACTGACTAAAGGATTTGCTATAATGAGATACAGCTGAGCTTGGGAAATTTCATCACCCATTTGATTTCAAGTGGTTTTATTCTCTCCTTAACCCACAGCACTGGGTTTTTGATATCAAAATAGGAATAGAACATTGTATCATACATTTTTCTTCTAGTACTTGCCATTTCAGAAAACTTTATGGTTATTATTGCATCCCTAAAAAAGGTAGGATTGATATCCTTATAAAGTGCATTGGTTTTCTGTTGCTAGAGGATAAAAAATCTCAAAATGATAAATCATTTGAAGGTTAACAGAGAAAATCAGGGCCAGATTCATGTTTAAAATTCTGATTTACTAATTTTCAGGATTGTAGTTAGTCAACTATTCTATTTTCTCCTTTGGTTTTTCGATGCATTATACTTTGTAATCATAAGCATTGCATGGTTGAAGATAAAATTCCACTCAGACTGTTTTACCTAGAGTTGGGAATTTTGAGTTCTTATCCCTGATGACACTCTTTTCAAGTATTTGTAATTATTTCTGAGAGTGAGAGAGAGGGAAAGAGAGAAGAGAGAGGAGAGAATGGGCATGCCAGGGCCTCTTTCTACTGCAAATGAACTCCTCTAAATGTATATGCCACTTTATGTGTCTGGCTTCACATAGGCGCTGGGGAATCAAACCTGAGCTGGCAGGCTATGCAAGCAAGCAAGCAAGCACCTTTAACTACTGAGCCCTCTCTCCAGCCCTGAGCCCTGTTATCATTCTTTTTTTTTTTTTTTTTTTTTTTTTTTTTGGTTTTGCGAGGTAGGGTCTCACTCTGGCTCAGGCTGACCTGGAATTCACTATGTAGTCTCAGGGTGGCCTTGAACTCTCAGCGATCCTCCTACCTCTGGCTCCCGAGTGCTGGGATTAAAGGCGTGCGCCACCACACCCGGCTTCCTGTTATCATTCTTAACTTTGGTTGACACCAATGTTTCTGGATTTCAATTGTATTATTTGTAGAACAAAATTATTTAAATCATTGCTAAAGTTAGGAAATAGCTCCAGATGTCTTCCTGGCCACAGGGCTTTCACAATCAGTGTCTCCTATCCAGGTGTAAAGAAATGTATTCCAGAAATGGTCCCTGCCACTGCCACTGCCATGAACTTGAGAGCATATTGATGGCCATATTTTTCTCACAGACATTCTTTTTTTTTAATTTTTGTTTATTTTTATTTATTTATTAGCAACAGACAGAGAGAGAAAGAGGGAGAGAGAGAGAATGGGTACACCAAGGCCTCCAGCCACTGCAAACGAATTCCAGATGCATGCACCCCCTTGTGCATCTGGCTTATGTGGGTCCTGGGGAATCGAGCCTTGAACCAGGGTTCTTAGGCTTCATAGGCAAGTGCTTAACCGCCAAGCCATCTCTCCAGCCCCTCACAGACCTTCTTAAGAAAGAAGAGCCAGGTCCAGCAGCCCCTAAGGAGCTCCTCCTAGCTGACCGGGGTGACTAGCTGCACTCGGAAGGGGTTTTATCCATGAGGCATTTCCTCTAAACCTGCATGAAGGAACGCACGATTTCCAGGAAAATCCTTCAGATGGGCACTGGTCCTGTCTATCCTCGAGGCTTTTCTGCCTAAACAAAAGCAATTTTTACCCACCAATAAAGTGCTAAGTATCACCAAAAAAAAAAAAAAAAAAGAAAAAGAAAAGAAAAGAAAAGAAAAGAAAGAAAGAAAGAAAGAAAGAAAGAAAGAAAGAAAGAAGGAGAATCTTGTTATGAAAGAGACACAGGGATGGGTGGAGTGGATTTGACAGTACCTGAGCTACTCAACTCCATTCTAAGTTCTCTCCTTTGTCAAACAGCAGGAGAATTAATTGGCTCTACAAATATTATTAAAGAACCAATGTTTCTAAAGTCTTATAATTCTCATAATATTAGCTACTTTACCAAACAGTTAGTCTCTGTTGCAACCAGCTCCATATTGCTGAGATGAATATCCAATGAGACATAGCTTGTGGGAGGAAAAGGTTTATTTCAGGCTTACAAAATCCAGGGGAACTTCATTAATGACAGAACAAGCTGCTGATTTCCGTACATCCAAGCCCAGAGAAACAACGCAAACAGCCATCGCCAACACCAGCAAGCAGGATCCCAAACAGAGCGCAAACTACTGTGAACACACCTAATAGGGCTAGATTCAAATCTGCCTACCAAAACACATGTTAGGGTTTGACTCCAACTCTCTGTCCCCACCATAATAGTGGAAGAAGCTGGCTCCAAGCAGAGATAAACAATTGCAACAAGCAAACGCAAACACCAGCAAGCATAAGCCACCAGAGCTCAAACTGCTCTGCGTATACCTTTGGGCTGGAATTCAGATCTGCCTCCCCAAACACACCTTAGGGCTGCACTTCAAGAGCTTCCCCCAATGACCTGCCCCCACTAGCAGGGTTTTACCTGCTAGGGGCTCAAGCAGGAAGTTTAGTCAAAATGACTGAGTCTATGGGGCCATACATTCAAATGATCACATTCAAAGTACCACATTCTCCTAGATGGGCTATGTGTATGTATGTCAGCTTGTATTATTCTTGCAGTAGTTCTTTTAGGTAGGTTCTTTTAAGATCTCCTTTCCACTGGTGAGAAACAAAAGCTAGTGAGTTTAGTAACTTATCCTTGGTCACTTAACTAGTTGTGTCAGAGCGAGAAAAAGCTGATTTCAAACCCAAGGGCCAGCAGTAGAATGGGGATGGGGAAAGGAAACATAAAAATATAATAGGAAAATAATATAATCAACATGCAACTAAAGTTCTGACTTAATAAAACAATACAAGTTCTTGTTCAATATACTATATTAAATTGTTGGGACATATATCCCAAATACCAGTGACATTCTATGCCATATTATCTAACCTATAGACAGTACTAGAAAAGCAGGGTGTAGGCTTTTTTAGAAGCATAATATATATCATATATATGTATATATAATATACATATATATATATATATTCTCCTTTGTGAGAGTTGATAAGAGTTTTGCGTTGCTTCTTGATTGCCTGAAGCAATTTGACATTCTGAAAACTGAAACCAATATTTTGGTCTCATTTTCTGTTTCCCTTTCATTTGTATTTATATATTTATTTTTGCATATATAAAATTCCAGTGGGATTTTAAAAAGTGCCATCTAGATTTGATAGCAAGGGACTAGAATCAGATCAGTCTCACTCTTGCTAGGGGGTGGGAATCACTGCTTTGGGGTGGTCTCCATGGTTCTCTTGTTCTGAGGTAGGGTTCTCTGTGCACCCAGAGCAGCTCATACACACTTCTGCCTCAACCATTCGCAGGGTTCTGTCATTGCCTGTGAGCATGTGAGTCAGTTTGAACTGGACTGTCAGGCCTTCAAGAACAAGGGCTTCATCTATTTTTGCAGCTTTCAGTCTAGCCAATGTTTTGTTTATAATAGATATTTGGCAGGTGTTCATCAAAATAAAATAAAGGAACTAGCCATAGTGCAGCAGGCCTATCATCTAGCTATTTGGGAAGCTGAGAGAGAAGGGTCACAAAAGACTAAGGCCAGCCTGGGCAATTGAATGAAACACTGTCTCAAAATAAGAGTAAAATGGGTCCTAAGATATAGTTCAGTGGTAGAGAACTTTTTCAACCTGCACAGGGCCCAATCCCTAGTTAAAAAAAATTAACAATGATATAAAGGTATCTTGAAACTTGTCTGGAAACATTTGGAAAGATTATGCTTTATTTATTTCCCTATTGTACTCACGTGTGATGTTTAATACTTGTATGCTGGAAATTCTGGTTTTCTACCTAGCTATCCTTTTATATATTAACATGAGCCAGTAACTGCTTGACATCAACACTATAGATTTATTAGAAAGTTAGCAGGTTAGTCAGTTGAAGCAAGGTTATTCTGTGGTAACAAACAGACCTCTCAATGTAGGGGCTTAGCATGCACGTGCTTACTTCTCCCTCAAGCAAAGCACAATTCTGTGGCTTTCCAGAGCTCTTCCTCTCCAAGTGTTGACTCCACGTCCCTGGCCTCTGATACCTTGTAGCTCTGCCATGTCAACCAGGAGGCTTCCAGGTCACCATGGCAGGAAAGAAGAGCTGTGCACTGGCTTATAATTGCTTTGTTCTGGACACAACACACTTCTGTTTACAGCTATTTGGCAAGAACAGTACTGCCAAGTACAGAGAAGCGTGGGGGGAAGAGCTGCCAATGCTTCACTGTGGAGACAGAGAGGGCAAAATGGAATTCAGCATATAATATTATGTGGCGTTTTCAGATTAGTGTTTTGTTTTAAAAAATGGAAATTAATCAGTTTTTAATCAATCAATCAATTAATCAATTTTTTCAGTTCTGAGGATTGAACTCAGGGAAAGTATCATTGATCTCGATCCCTAGCCCTTTAATAATTTTTTTTCAAAACAGCTAATACATTATTCCACAGACTTTTTGACTTAAAGATCAAAAACTAATCACCATCATTTAATGACAAGGTCTAAACTGATAAGTGAATACAGATAACTAAAAATGGAAGTACACAAGAATGCATAAGAAAGTATGAAGAAAGCTGAGCTCTAACTTATGATATTCTATGCCTTGTAGCATTGCTGATGCTCCTGAATGGCCTTGGCCTTGCTCTCTCATGCTCTTCAGGAGACAGATTTCTCATCTATCTTTGCTGTCACCTGGTAAAGCGAGCTTGCCGCCTCAGCCTGCCTGTTAAGGGCTGCATCCATCCAGCCATTTAACTTTCTGGAGGAATTTAAACTAGGCTGGATTGCATTTCTGGGGTCTCAGCGTGTCAGGAGAGTCATGTCACTTAAATGGGAGCAGCCATGACTGACCAGAGAGCATGCGTCTTGGCCACTGTGTTTCTGCCATGGGCTTTGTAGCAAATGGAAGAATTGGTGGGTACTATGGATGGCAGATTCTGGTATCCAAGACCAACCTTGTGATAAGGCAGGAACTTGCAGGGTTTGTGATCACATCCGGGCCTTCCTGAGAGCTCTGGGTCCATGAAGCTTTGGCTGGGGGGGTCCTGCAGGGAAGCGCTAGCATCCTCACTGATGTTCTGTGGAGGAAGACTGAACAGAGCCAGAGCTTCCTCCAGTTCAGTCTCTTGCTCCCACTCTGGGGGTGAGAGTGCAGAATTGATTTTCACTTTCATTTTGGTTTCTTGTTTTGATGCTTGCTCTAACATGTGCAGCTCCTGACTCCTTACGGTCTCCTCATCAGTTTAAGTGCCATTTTTTTTTTTCTCATAATTGTGCATGTGTTTTCTTGTTGATTAAGAAAAATCTTTTATATAGTAAATGACTAACTACTTGTGATATATATTGCAATTTTAGCCAATTTTTCATTTGTATTTTGATTTTAATTGAGGCTTTTTCCTATATTACTTAATAGTCTAATTATCCTTTAATACTATCTTTGGTTTTCTTTTTCCTGGTTAGGTTAGGTTTTGAAAAAAATCTTTTTTCTTACATTAAGATTCTGAAATATTTTGTTTGTATTTCCTTCTATTTTGTTTTTAAATTTTTTTTTTTATCTACTTGAGAGATAGAGAGAAATAAGCAGGACTGAAGAGATGACTTAGTGGTTCGACTCCCCATAAGCCATAAGAAGCCACATAAGCCAGATGCACAAGGTGGTACATGAGGCTGGAGTTTGTCTGCAGTGGTTAGAGAGAAATAAGCAGAAAAAGCAGAGAGAGAGAGAGAGAGAGAGAGAGAGAGAGAGAGAAAGAAAGAGCTAGCCAGCTATCAAGCTTTGCAAGCAAATACCTTTAACCACTGAGCCATCTCTCCAGTCCCCTCCTTCTATTTTCTTTTTATAATTAAATTTTTGTGTCATCTTGGATTTGTTATGTTGCAAGGGGTAGGATAATTCCATTGAATTTTACTTTATCCATTGTTCCCCAAATCATTTAGCAAACAATTTATCAGTTATTTTCATTTATCAAATGAAAATCATCTTTCTGACATGCTAAACTCTATGTGCACTTGGGTTTATTTCATGGCATCCCATAGCTGTACTTACATTTTATTATTGCACATTTTTATTTACAACAGGATTATCTTTGTTTCAACATCTTATCAACATCACTATTACTTAGAATTTTGTGTTTATTTCCTTTTACTTTTTCACATGTTCTTTAAAATCAGCTTGAGAGGGTAATACATGAGCCTGTCATTATTTTTATTGAGGTTGTCTGCATTTATAAATTAAATTAGCAGTGAGAAGTGACCTCTTTTTACCCATGAACAAGTCAAGTTACACCTTTTAATTTATTTCTTTTCCCTGTAGTTTATTCAGTTGTGTTAAAATTTTTTGCATTGGGCTGGGGAGATGCTTAGTGGTTAATGCACTTGCCTGTAAAGCCAAAGGACCTAGGTTCAATTCCCTAGAACCCACCTAAGCTAGATGCACAAAGTGGCACAAGAGTCTGGAGTTCGTTTGCAGCAGCTGGAGGCCCTAGTGAGTCCATTCTCTCTCTGTCTGCCTCTCTCTCTCAAATAAATAAATAAAAATAAAAATATTAAAAAATATTTTGCATCTAAATTTCTTTAGCTTATAAGACATTTTAATTTTTGTCTCCGATTTCCTCCTTATTCTATTTATAGTCTCCAATTGCTTATTATTTTAAAAGAAAAAGCTACTTATCTGAACATAATTTTTCCCCAATCATATTACAATGATTACTGATAAGAAGCTACAAGTATAGTGGATCAGATTTCACAGACCAGCTGGCTTTGAATCCCAACCTTAGCAGATGCTAACTCTTATTATGAAAATTAAATATAATTCATGAAAAATGCTTAGAATAATGCTTAATCAAGTTATCCATTATTCTTAATCAGACTTAATCAGTAGTATAGTGGCTTTCTTTGTTTCAGAAAAAAAAAATCTTTACTTGGGAAATGTTTGGATAGAATATTCTATTTTGTTAATATAAAGATGAATGTAAAAAATATGTCAGGCACAGAAAGACAAATCTTACATTATCTCACTTATATGTGGACTCTAAAGCAGTTAATCTCATAGAAATACAGTATAAAATAGTACTAGAGGTTAGGGAGGGTGTGTGTGGGGTGCGGTGGGGTGGGGGAAGATAGGGAATGGCCAGGAGAGAACAGTCAGCCAGTAAAACATTACAGCAAGACAAAAGGAATAAACTCTGGTGTCCTGTATCACAGGAAGGTGACAGAACTTACCAATATTTTACTTCAAACTAACTACATGAAATCTCTAAATGTTCTAACCACAAAACAATAGTAAATGTGTAAGCTATGCTAAGTGCCATGATTTTATCATTATACCATGCATACATGTATCTAAAACATCACACTGTACTGCATAAATATGCACAATTCTGTGTTGATTAAAAACAAAATTAAACTAGTTAACTAAATACATTTTGTTCCCTGACGGGAGATTGTTTTCTTATGCACTAACTCGTTTAATCTTCCAAACCTCCTTTGAGAGAAGAATAATTTCAAATTTTACAAGTATGGAATCTCTAACTCGAAGCTGTTCCAAAAGTGTCTAAGCTAACCTTTCAATCTATGTTCCCTTATTCTACAGCCAAACATCAAGATGGAAATAGGCTTTCATAGCAAATGTAAAATTTTGGAGACTTATTAAAAAGTATATTCTCTTTTAACTTCAAATTTGCTTTTATACTTCCGTATTAATTGATCAATCACATGTTTGTTTGTGACATGGCTGATGCACACATGAGCTCATAGCAGTTGTGGTCACCACCATAAGACCTGTTTGTAAAGGGTTGGGCCTGTCAACATTCTGTCATGGATGGTGGAGGTCTTGTGTGGGTAACCACAGCTGCTATGACTTCATGTACTTCAAACTAACTACAAGAGATATCCTGATGTTCTCATCACAAGAAATAGCAACTGTATGCTAGCTAATAAGGTATGCTAAATGGGGTGGGGTACAAATGATCAAAATATATTATACGCATGTATAATATTGTCAAATATAATATAAATTACTTATAAATATGATTATAAAATATAATAAAGTTTGTAACACACTATAATATAAAATATATAATATATATGAAATATAATACATAATTATATATAATATTACATATTATATATAAAATATATATAGTATAAAATACAATATAAAATTATATTATAAAATATAAAATTATATGTAAAATTTATAAATTATAGGTTCAGATTATAAATTATTGGTTCATGTTAAAAAGGAACAAAAATAATACTAATTTTTTTTTGAGGTAGGGTCCCACTGTAGCCCAGGCTGACCTGGAATTCACTCTGTATTCTCAGGGTGGCCTCACACTCATGGCAATTCTCCTACCTCTGCCTCCTGAGTGCTGGGATTAAAGGCATGCGCCACCATGCCCGGCTTATAATACTAATTTTGACCCTTTAGTGTTTTTGTTCTTTTTTTCCACCCCTATTACTACTTTTATCCTTTTGGTCCATAGGAAAACTGGCATGGACTGCTTTCAGAGCCTGGAAAGTATTCTCTCGGAATTCTTGTTCTTCTTCACTACCCTCCACACTCCCATCAGCACCACAGAGTGCAGTGGGACCGCATCTCACTGCTCCAGGAGGCAGAGCCCATCAGCATGGCTGCAGGACCATCAAGCAGCTGGTCACATTCAGCCCTCAGTGCCTCACTCTCAGGCAGACAGTGATGAATGCTAGTGCTCAGCTGCCTTTGCTCTTTTACACAATTCAAATCCCCTAACCCATGAATGATACCACCCACATTAGGGTGGGTTTTCCCACCTCAGCCTCATCTAGAAACTCCCTTACAGACAAATCCCAGAGATGTGTTCCCATGGTGATTTTAAAACCTGTCAACCATGATTAATGATCACAGCCCTTCACTGCCAAACCCTGTTTTCATTTCTCCTGTTTTGACCTGGCTGACAGTTCATTCTTTATTCTTCACAGCCGCATTATTTCTTCCTCGTGGGACTCTTGCCTTATCCTATCTCATAGCACTTACAGGTGCTCCTCTTTCCCCACCTTGTCCTGGAACTCTGGGTACCTTGAATACTGTGACAGCATTTATTTTCCTATCTCTGCTACCTAGCACTGTGTTTCATATACATTAGATTCTCCAAATAAAGAAGCCCTTCCCACTCCTTCTTTTAACTTTTAAATATTTATTTTAGAAAAACACTTTTTAATTGGAAAATCCTCAAACAAGATTAAGCTAAGCTCCTAACTTCTAATCCTGGTTCTATCTTTCATTCTCTGTGGATCTCCGGGATTATCTGTGCAGGTGTGCAGGCACATGTGCCTGTAGGGAGAGTGTGGGGCCTGTTTCAGCTTAGTACTGGGATAAAGCTACACCTATTACTGTGTAGATTTTGGAAGCAGCCCTGCTTTTCCCCAGAGCAAATCCATCCTTTCCTTTCACAGCCCCCTCCTTTAACACTGATTTCCTGGGGCTTTCCCAAGGCATGGTAATCTATGAATTAAAAAAATATTGCTATAATGAAAGTTTGAATTTCATTAAATCATACACATAAAGTGCCTGAGACATTAGCTCTGGGGCTACCCTGTCCCCCTTCATAGATCTTAAGACCTAAGCCTTAAGTGGTGATTTTGCAATATAAATCAAAATAATGTCGAGGGAGTTGTCAGTAGGGATTGTCTTTCTCATTACAAGATTTCTTGACTGTTTTTTGGATATTGTATATGAAGTTCAGGTCACCATGGAGAATCCAAAACATCCCTTTTGTCTGACTCTGAGAGAACCAGAGAGAGACAGGACTGGCTGAAGACCTCCTCTGTAGGTCAGCTGGATAGGATCAAGGGGCAGAAGACTGGAGTGAGAAAATGACAGCAGGGAGCAGGAGAGGATGTATAAAGGAGTCTGGAGAAAGTCTCTCATGGTCAAGGGGAGCTTGTGGGCTGTCTGTCCTCTGAAAGCCAGAATTGAGGCCTCATTCCCTAAATAGAACTGGGACTTTTTGTGTGTGTGAAAGCCTCCTACAATTTTTTTTTCTGGTGTTTTGAGGTAGGGTCTCACTCTCTAGTCCAGGCTGACCTGGAATTCACTATGTAGTCTCAGAGTGGCCTCGAACTCATGGCGATCCTTCAACCTCTGCCTCCTGAGTGCTGGGATTAAAGGCGTGTGCCACCACGTCTGGCTAGCCGCCTACATTTCTGTTACTGGACTCTTTTTTTGCTTAACCACACAATAAATGAACAACTGAACATTTTTAAGATAGGTATATGCATTTCCTTAATCCGACAGGTATTAGCGGCTCTTTTCTTCCCCTTCTCTATGTGATGTATAGATTTCTGCAGAGAAGAAGGCAAACTGACAAAAAGACCTTCAGAGTACCTCACAGGACCACTGAGGACAGACTATTTTGTTGTTGTTGGCACCGTCACTCCCTTCCTCAATATAGGTTTATTGTCTAGGCAATACAGTGGGGACCATAGCATGGTGTGGGATTCAACTCAAGAAGTTTAGCCTCCACCTTTTTTTCCCCCAGCATTATCTGTCTTGTATTAAGCATTCACAGTTGCTTCAGGCTTTGAAGTTCTCATTTCATCAGATAATATTTGCATATATTGTTCTAGAATATATAAGAACACGTTGCCATGCAGAAAGCTATTTTATTGTTATATAAGTTAGGAATTTGTATAAAGAAAAATACCAGGAAAATAAAGTCCACTGAAACATTTCAATTCAAACCACTTGTTTTTTACACGATGTGATGGAAGAGTGAGGCTAATTTTTTTCTTCATGTCAATTTAAAGTATAATTTCCCTCGGAAAATTTTGTTTTTCCTTTATTTTAGCAACTATAGTAACCTCATCCTGCAAGAGATTCTGACAAGAACTCTGAGCAGAGATGGGGCAAAGAGGGCATTTTCTGCCAAAGGCCTGCTGCTGGGTTTCACTGCAGTATTAATTAAGGCTTCCATAGAGGTGGAAGGTGAGTATCTGAGAGTCTTAATAAAGTCCCCTCTGGTGCTCAGACCCCGAGCACAGCTCCTGCTGTCTTTTGACCGTGGTGAGCCTGCACTACTTTTATCTTCTTTCATTTTCCCTTTTCATAGTGCTGTTCATAGCCAGTGAATTATTTTAAAGGAGACACCTTTGTAACTATCACCCCAGCCAAGAGATGGGACTGTGAGAGCCACCCCTTCAATGCCTTGTCATCACAAACACACCTATCAGAGCAACCACTGTCCTGCTTCCATAGCAATACTGTCCAAGACTATATCCTTGTGCCTTATAATTTATGCATTCCATTAAGAATACTGGTATGTTTAGATACTATTCATTTTTTAAAAACATTTTATTTATTTATTTGAGAAAGAAAGGCAGAGGGTGGCAGAGAGGGAGAGAGAATGAGAGAATAGGTGTGTCAGGGTTTCCAGCCATTGCTAACTGACTACAGACACACGCACCACTTTGTGCATCTGGCTTACGTGGGTCCTGGAAAAACAAACCGTGGTGCTGTAGCAGAAACTAGCAACGTTAAAAGAAACTTGTACCAGGTTACAGAGCCCCCAACAATTGTACCAGGTTACAGAGCCCCTATAATAATAGGGAGCTCTGAGCACGCATGGGGCTTACAGGAGCGGCTTTTACTGGTAAGACCCCTTAAGTAACCACGAGGTAGCCAGCCAGGCGTCTGACTGGGGGATTGTTCCGGATCCACCACCTTTCCCTCTGCACACACCAAAGCCACCCTGGGCACATATAAAATGAGTTCCTCGCAGTTGAAGTGCATGGCGGAGCTCCAGACTATGTTAGAAAAAGAACTGTTTTTTGGGTTTTACGATGTAAGGTCTCACTCTAGCTTAGGCTGACCTGGATTTCACTATGTAGTCTCAGGGTGGCCTAGAATTCATGGTGATCCTCCTACCTCTGCCTACCAAGTGCGGGATTAAAGACGTGAACCACCACTCCTGGCTATGTTAGAAAATTTTAAGGCAGGATATTATGGAAATTACAGTATCAAGCTGACCCATGAAATTTAAAGACTTTCTGTGAAATCAACTGGCCATCCTTTGATGTGCAGTGTCCACTAGGGGGCATCCTAGACCTGGCTGCCATCTGAGTGAAAAGAGCTTGCATCTGCCACCCAGGCTATCCGGATCAGTTCCTGTACATCTACAGCTGATATGCGCTAGCTTTGTGCCCACCTGACTGGCCCTGCTTCCACCTACAAAGAAAATCAGCAAGAAAACCAAATCTTGATTCATCAGACCCCTGAACAAGACCCTGAGCCTCCTGCATATCTCCCTCCTGTGAACCCCGTTGCCTCCTGCCATCCACGGAGACCAGAGGCACCACTGCCCACCATTTATCCAACCCTGCCACAAGAAAAGAACCAGGATCTCCCACCACCGTCAGCACTTCCTCCAGCTGAGAAATGGGGAAGATCCCCAAACTCAGGCTTCCTGACAATCAGAAGTAACTGATGCCCCTCTATCCATTTCCACAAATCTCAGACCAGTCCCTCCCCAGGGCAGATGGAACTTATGGGACCCGTCTAATACAATACACCTACCAGCCCTTCACTACCACCAACCTCCTGAACTGGCATCACTATACTCCCCCATACTCAGAGCAGACCCAAGCCATGCCATGATAGAGAGATTTTTTTTTTTTTTTTTTCTGGCAAGCCCAACAAACTGCCTTTTTAAAAAACATTTTTAAAATATTTTATTAATTTTTATTTTTGGCTTTTTTGAGGTAGGGTCTCACTCTAGCTCAGGCTGACCTGGAATTCACTCTGTAGTCTCAGGGTGACCTCAAACTGACAGTGATCCTCCTACCTCTGCCTCCCGAGTGCTGGGATTAAAGGCATGCGCACCATGCCTGGAAAAAAAATATTTTATTTATTTATTTATTTGAGAGAGAGAGAGAGAGAGAGAGAGAGATAATGGGCACGCCAGGGCCTCCAGCCCCCTTGTGTATCTGGCTTACGTGGGTCCTAGAGAGTGGAACTGGGATCCTTTGGCTTTGAAGGCCTTAACTGCTAAGCCATCTCTCCAGCCCCAAACTGCCTTTTTTTGAGAGAGAGAGAGAGAGAGAGAGAGAGAGAGAGAGAGAGAGAGAATTGGCGTGCCAGGGGCTCCAGCCACTTCAATCAAACTCCAGATGGGCACCTCCTTATGTGCAAGTGAGACCTTGTGCACTTGCATCACTGTGTGTCTGGGTTATGTGGAACCCAGAGAGTCAAACCTGAGTCCTTAGGCTTCACAGGCAAGCACCTTAACTGCTAAGCCATCTTTCCAGTCCTGTGATAGATCTTCTGACCACTATCATGCATAGCCACCAGCCAACATGGGACTACTGCTGCCAGCTGCTATCCACCTTCTTAACCTCTGATGATGTAATGATGAGCTGGCACATCTATCAAGCCACCCAAGTCTAGCTGATTACCCAGCGCCCCCAGACTACACAAATCCTGAATGATTTGCAGACACTGCCTTTCCCAATGAATGCCCAAACTGGGACCCCAGCACCCAAGAGGGAATGGAATCCTTCATCCAGATGAGGCAAACAATCTTAGAAGGAACATGAGTGTGTGCTTAGAGAGCCACCAATCTGACAAAAGTGTACGAGGTGACTCAGAAGCCAGAGGAATGGCCCAGCCAATTCTAGGAGAGACTCTGTGATGCATACCAACGCTTCACTCCATTCGACCCTGAGGCACAACAGCACCAGACTATGGTTAACACACCCTTTGTCCAGCAGTGAGCTTTGTATGAGCACCAAAAATTGCAGAATCTAGAAGGCTCTGCTGGAATGAATATCAACCAACTCACCAATATCACCACCAAGGTGGTGGCTCAGAGGAAACAGCACGCAGAGAAAAAGGAAAATACCTGGAGAAAAAGGCCAAAATTATGGGAATACCCCTCAGAGATGAGTGGACTGCTGAAAGACCAAGGTCGCCACCTGCCAGAAAGAGAAACCATCACATGTTAGAAAGAGATCAATGTGTGTGTTGTAAGGGGAGGGGCCACTGGGAAAAATGAGTGCCCTAAGAGGGGAGAAGATCAAAGAACGCAAGGTTGTGGAGGGACCAGACCTGCCATGACTGCAGTTTCCAAGCAGGCCCCCCCACCCCCGCCCAAGGTCAAAGACCCAGGATGGGAAACTGAATCTGACTGAATCACAATTGGCCTCCAAGAGCTCACGATCAGAATAAACCTGGGGGCCAAACTGTGGACTTTACTTTAGATACTGATGTAGTCACTAGTACGGTGACATCCCCCACAAACCGGGTCACTAAGGACTCTATCACAATTATTGGGGCCACAGAGACTACCAAAAACTACAAAAACTACCAACTTTGTGTGCTCAGTAGAGGCAACCAAGTCTGCCACTAGTTCCTGTATATTCCTGAAGCTCCGGGCCCCCTTTCAGAAGACACTTGCTATCTAAGCTAGGCACCACAGTATCGATGAACTTCAGCCCCACCAGTAAATCTAGTGCCCTGCCAGTGCTGTCCAGAAGGAGAGTGGTGACTGCACGCTGTGGCCCCGTCAGGAAACATTCAATATTCACATCAATTTAGCTGGTATTTGGAGACCTATTGCAAGGTGTGGGACTCACCTAAGGAGACCAGACTTGCTAAAGGCCATCCACCTGTGGTGGTGACCCTCAAGCCTGGGTCCACCTCCATAAGGCAGAGGTAATACCTAATTTCCCTGTAAACCCAGTTTAAGTTATCCTCCATGTTACAGTCGGGTTCACATTGCTGGCAGAAAACACCTTGGGGAAAAAAGATTTATTTTGGCTTATAGACTTGAGGGGAAGCTCCATGATGACAGGGAAAAACAATGGCATGAGCAAAGGGTGGACATCACCTCCCGGCCAACATCAGATGGACAACAGCAACAGAAGAATGGACCAAACACTGGCAAGGGGATGCTGATTATAATACCCATAAGCTCACCTCCTATAATACACTGCTTCCAGGAAGTGTTAATTCTCAAATCTCCATCAGCTGAGAACCTAGCATTCAAAACATGTGAGTTTATGGGGACACCTGAATCAAACCACCACATTCTGCCCATGGCCCCCATAAACTGATAGCCATCTATGATGTAAAATGATGCATTCAGTCCAAACTTAAAAGTTCCCATAGTTTTTATCAAGCATTATGATGTTCAAACATTCCCATTGTCTGAGATCTTTTAACTGAACCATAATACCACAAAATCCAAAAATTCATAATGGCACAGAATAAACACACTGCAAAAGATGGCATTGGGCATAGCAAAGAAATATTCAACTAATACAAGATTTTGACAGGACAAACATCAGACTCTGTAGCTCCAAGTCCAACAACTCTAGCCAGTGATAAATCTTCAAGTGTGATAATTCTAACCAGCAACACATCTGTGGAGTTCCAGTTCTGCCCTTACAGCTAAGCTACTCATAGTCCTGGAAAACTTCATCTGGGGATGGAAACTCTTCTTAGCAGCCATCTTGTGGTCCTGGCATCTCCTCTGAGTCTCCACTGCAACTCATGGTCCATCCTCATGGACCCATCAGGTCTCCATGCAGGCATCCAGCAAACCTGCTTCATACTGCCCATGGCCATTTCCAAAACACAAGACCGTGTTGCAAAGTCCATGATCCTATCTTTACTGCATTACTTATATTCCACAATACCATGTGGGATGGTAATTTGTTAATCCAAGGGGGAATAAAACAAATTTTGAAGAACAGGACACTCTTGAGCACTCAGGCCCCTTCAAAAAACTCTGTATTATTTCTATTGTCCCAATGCAAGTCAGTTGGCCCAAACTCAAACAATTATAGCTGAAATGGCAGCAGTTTTGGTCCAAAGATTTCATTTTTTCTGGCCACATCCCTCTGCTCACACCAGTGCATTTCTACACAATGCAACCCTACACAAGTTCTCAGGACATGGGCATAACAACAAACCTCTCATGCAAATTGCTTCTAGCCCAGTCCAGGCAAAGCTCTTTCTCACCCTCACAAGCCAAACCTCACAGTCCATAGTTCATACTGCATTCAGGTCTTTCAACTCTGACCAGAATAATCCAACAAGCTGTACTTACAGCACTGCAAGGCATCTCTTAGGCCAAGATTTCAAATCCTTCCATATTCCTCCTACAAAGCAATTCCAAAAGGTCAAAGCCACACAGTCATGTTTCTAGCAACAACAATCCCACACTTCTGGTACCAACTTTACTATTGCAGTCACGTTCACATTGCTGGCAGAAAACACCTAACCAAGAGCAGCTTGTGGGGAAAAATGGTTTATTTTGGCTTACAGACTCAAGGGGAACCTCCATGACAGCAGGGGGAAATGATGGCATAAACAGAGGGTGGAACCACCTCCTGGCCAACATCAGGTGGACAATAGCAACACAAGACTGTGTCAAACACGGCCAAGAGGAAGCTGGCTATCACACTCATAGGCCCGCCCCCAGCAATACACTACCTCCAGCAGGGTTTAATTCCCAAATTGTCAACAGCTGGGGACATGGCATTCAGAACACCTAAGTTTACGGGGGACTCCTGAATCAAACCCCCACACCCCCACATCAAGAGGCTGAAAGAAGGAAGAATTCTGTGAGAAATTCAATTTCCATGGAATACCCCACTGCTCCTGGTAAAGAAGCCAGGGGTCAATGACTTTTGGCCTGTGCAGGACCTCTGCTGAGTCAGTGATGCCACTGAGACTGTACACTGTCCATACACCCTGCAGAGCCTGATACCTCCCATGGTGGCAGTTTTCACTTGCCTTGACTTAAAGGATATCTTCTTCTGCTTGTGGTTAACAGAAGCAAGTCAACCCTATTTGCCTTCAAGTGGGAAGATCCAGAAATGGGGACAAAAAGTAAACTTACATGGACATGGCTACAGGAGGGGTTCAAAAACTCCCCCACCATCTTTGGGGGAGTGCTGACAAAAGACCTAGAAAACTGCCAACCAGCAGGATGCACTATACTGCAATATGTAGATGACCTCTTGCTGGCTGCCCCCTCAAAAGAGGCTTATGAATAAGCCACTGATGAACAGTTGTGGTTTCTACAGGAGACAGGAGTCAGAGTCTCAAAGAAAAAGGCCCAAATCTGGCAGGAAGAGATCACTTACTTAGGATATCACCTCAGCATGGAAAAAACGAAATTGAGAGAGGAATGAAAACAAGTGATTACCTGGTATTCCTACCCCAGGAGTATAAAAAGCAACTCTGGGACTTCCTGGGGTACCTAGGTATGGATCCCAGAGTTCTCTGCTGTACTAGGGCCCCTCCACCATGCCCTCTGTGGATCTGAAGTGGACCCCTTCAAATGGACACAACAAGAAGAAGTAGTTTTCAACCAACTTAAAGAAAGATTGAGTAAAGTGTATGCGTTAGCCCTCCCAGACATCACCCAACCTTTCATCCTGTATGACATCAAAAGAAAGGAGTTGGGCTAGGGGGGCAGACCAGAAAATGGGACCCTGGAATAGGCTGGTGGTGCATTTGTCCAAACAGCTGGAACCTGTGGCCGTATGATGGCCGCCCTGCCTCTGGGCATTGGTGGTCACTGTACCAATGATGCAGGAAGCAGATAAACTGACTCTGGGACAGACTATTACAGTCAGAGTCCCCCACCACATCACTTCCATATTCACTGGAACAGCTAGCTGTTGGATGACTGGAGAGTGAATTGCCTGGTATCAGGCTATGCTGGGAAAGAATTCTCAGGTGCAGATCAAAGCAATTTGAACCCTGGACCTGGCAATGTATCCACCAGAAGAGGAACCTTTCCATTCCTGTGAAGAGGTGATGGAAGAAATTTTCTCTTCCTGGCATGAATTGAAAGATGAACCATTCCCTAACTTGGATTTCGAACTCTTCACTAAAGGGAGCTGAAGTTTACAACAGTGGGAATACTGCACTGCGTATACAGTACTTACTGTCAAGTAGATCTTGGAGGAGGGGAGACTTCCCAATGATTGGTTAGCCCAAAAGGCTGAGTTGCATGCACTCATCAACTACAGCCCTCCTCCCTGCAGAAGGGAAATGAGCTACAATCTATACTGACTCTGGCTATTGTTTTGCCACAGTACACATCCATGGGACCATTTATAAGGAGAGATGACTTTTAACATCAGGGGAAAAAGAAATTAAAAACAGCGACCAGATTCTCCAGCTTCTGGAAGCAATCTGGGTGCCAAAGTCTATAAGCAGTACTTCACTGGCAAGCTCACACCCAAAACCAAGATAAAGTGAGCCAAGGAAACTGACTTGAAGACCAGACAGCCAAACAGACAGCCCTCCTTGAGAAAGGGAACCATATCCTTCCTCCTTTGGGACCCAGGAAAATGTGCCTTGCCCTCCCAGTCCTCCCTGGGCAACCCAAATACCTCCCAGAGGAGGAGGTGGCATTGAAGGGAGGAGCAACTGAAAACTCAGAGGGATGGCTGACCACCAAGGATGGCAGAATAATAGTCTCAGAACAGGTGGCAGCTGGCTTAGTCAAGCAGGCCCATGAGGTGACCCACCTGGGGAAAACCGCACTGCAGGCCTTGCTGCAGAGGTACATGGTGGTCGTGAGGCTCGCAGCGCTAGCTAACCAAGCCTGCACAGCATGTCTGCAATGCACACAGCACAATCCCAAACGAGGGCCCCGAGCCCCGCCGCTGCCTCAAAAGTGGGGATCCTATGTATCCATTTGAACATTTGGAAGTGCATTTCATGGATGTCCACCCTAGTAAGGGCTACATATACTTGCTGGACATAGTCTTCACTTTTTCAGGTTGGGTAGAAGCCTTCCCCACTTGTACAGCGAGAGCCCAGGAGGTGTCCCATATTCTAGCCAGAGAAATCGTTGTGCACTTTGGGGTCTGGAAGGGCATTGGATCAGATAATGGTCTTGCTTTTGTCAATAAAAGGGTCCAGCACATGTCTAAGGTGGTCGGACTAACTTGGGCTCTGCACACATGGTACCATCCTCAGTCCTCAGGCAGAGTTGAAAGAATGAACAGAGCTCTGAAAACTGCCATGGCTAAACAGTGCCAAGAGATAAGTCTGACTTGGTCAGAAATATTGCTGCTTGTGTTGTTCAGAGTGTGCTACACACCCCACAAATGCAGGTTTTCTCCTTTTATTTATTATTTTTATTTTTATTGACAACTTCTTTAATTGTAGACAATATCCCATGTTATTTCCCTCCCTCCCCCCACTTTCCCCTTTGAAACTTCACTCTCCATCATATCCCCCTTCTCAATCAGTCTCTATTTTCATTTTGATGGTCGTATGTAGGTAGTGTCAGGCACTGTGAGGTCATGGATATCCAGACCATTTTGTATCTGGAGGAGCATGTTGTAAGGAGTCCTACTCTTCCTTTGGCTCTTATATTCTTTCCGCCCACCTCTTCTGCAATGGACCCTGAGCCTTGGAAGGTAGGTTTGAAATGTTTCAGTGCTGAGCACTCTTCTGTCACTTCTTCTCAGCACCATGGTGCCTTCTGAATCATCCCAAGGTTGCCACTATCTGAAAAGAGAAGCTTCTCTAACCCAAAGTGAGAGTAGCATTAATATATGGGTGTGGACATTAAGAGAAGTTCCCATAATTCTCTTAATTAATATATGGGTGTGGAAGAGAAGGTTCCCTGACCCATGGAATCCAGGAGATTAGGTCTGGATCAAGGTCCCCGTAAGGGGAAGCCTGGACCCAAGGTAGGAGGGGCTATATCAAGTTATACTAACCACTCCCTCAGCTCTTAAAGGTGCAGGTGTCAAGCAGTGGATACACCACCCCCAGGCCAAGGCGTCTGTGATCTGAACCTGGAGTGGAGAACTGAACTATAGTCAGGCCAACCCCTGAAGCTGACCTTGTCTGAGAGACCTAGAGATGACCCTCAGGAGTCCAGTCCTGCTCTGGGTGGCCCTGCTGTTCTTGAAACTTAACTGGCCGAACAACCTCCATTCAGCCCTACTGCTGGCACCTCAGATTCAGAGACTAGTCTGGGAGGCATCCCTGTACCATGGACTGGCACTGCCCTCTCCAGAACCCTTGTCTCATCTCTTTCAGGTGGGGTTTATCAGGAGGATCTGACAACATGATAATCCTCCCTACCATGGCTCAGAAGTGCTCCAGTGTGGAGCCCTGCCCAAATTACCACTATGGATGCACAGGAGATTTGGGGCTATGTGACCTATGGGTGCATATCATGGAATGCTAAGGGCTGGGGGGTGGTACTGTTAATACCTTTGATATTGGTCCTGCGTGGACTTTGCCACTTGAGGGCTTTGGAAGGAAACCCTGTAAAAGGGCAGAATCTCTGTGTCTGGTAAAAATGCCTGTCCTGAGCTAGGAAGAGGGTATGAATTAAATTTGGAACTGACTATAGAGAGGCCTCAACAATGGAGCTCTCAAAACTTTGGGATGGTTTGATATCTCAAAAGCCATTGGTAGGGAGCTAATGCACTGGTCACACTCAGGCTAATCATCAAGTCTGCCAACATGTTCCTACCCATGAGTAGAGTCAACAGCTGGAACCCTGGATGCCCCAGCCAAACCCCAACACAGGAACCCAGAAGGGCAACACTAATCCCCCCAGGTTCAGCCCAGATGCCCCCGTGATAAAAATGCTTCAACTGGCAAACACTAGCCATGAGTTTATAAGGCAAGAGACGCAAAGCGTGAGAAAGATTTCTGGATCTGTTTGAGCGTTAGCCAGATGACCTGCACTGGGGTAGGAAGTACCAACTTCACCCTGTTCAACATGAACCAAGACAATCCAGCCACCATGTGTGGCAGGGCCCTCAGTACAGACTCTAGGAGAAGCAAACTGTATAAGAGAAAAGAACAACTGCACCAGGCTGGCTCCTAAGACGAGAGCCCCTGATGGTACCTATTTTGCCTGTCAGGATGGTACTTAGACCTGCCAACAAGGGGTTGACTACACCCTAGTCTTCTTGACCCCTGACTTAGATAAACTCCCAGGAAATGAGGTCTCCCTATATCTATCCGGCCACTCCAGACAGAAGAGGAGCCCATCTTGCTCCCATCCTCCTTGGCATAGCCTTAATGGGAATAGCAGCCACTGGGTGACTGCCGGAGAGTTCCAACAGTTCCAATGCAGTCAACTATCCGATCAGATTAGAGGATCTTAGCCTAGTCCAGCAACGCATAGTTACCCTGCAAAACCAGATAGATTCCCAGGCCTCCGTCACACTGCAGAACTGCTAGATCTGATGATGACAGAAAAAGGGGGTATCTGTGTTTTCTTGGGGGAAGAGTGTTGTTTTTATGAAAATCAGTCAGGAATAGTAAGAGAAAACGCTAGACAACTCTTGGAAAGAATAAGACATGGGCGAGAGCTGGCATGTCTTATTGGCAGAGCACCTAGAGTTCCTGGGGCCCTTAGCTGGCACCCCTAGCCAGGCCCTTGGTTATGGTCCTCTTGGCTCTACTGTGTGGCCCTTGCCTGATTAACATCCTGACTCGATTCATTAGGAATTGAATTGAGGCAGTAAGATAACAAGTCATCCGCCAGAATCACAGGATCCCATTGGAAGAGTCATAAGGCCTTATGAAGATAAAGAGGAGGAAATCCAGCAGAAAATAGAAATAGTAAAAGAAACTTGTACCAGGTTACAGAGCCCCTGAACAAGCCAGAGAAAACAGAGATAAGTCCTTGGTCACCCTTGAGCCACCCACAGGGTGAAACCAGGGAACAAACAGATAAACTGCCCTATTACCCACAAGCTCCCACAGGGAGAGACCAAAGAATGGAGAGGTAAGTTTCTTGCCCAAAAGTTACCCACAGGGAGAGATACCAGGGAACAGAGGTAAGTTCCCTGCCCATACTGTGAGTTACTGATAGTTTTGGGCTAACTGGAAAAAAATTTTTTTCCAAGAAATTTATACTATGTATCTGCCTGCTCATGCCACATACACTTCTATAATCTTGCTTGCTTGTAGAAGAAAGACATAGAAAGTTCTGCTTGCCTAAGCCTGGGGTGGGGGGTGACGCCATTACAGAGAGATCTGGGTGTGAGTTCAGTAGGATGAATAAATCTTCCTCTCCTCTGTCCAAATGGTTCTGAGTCTCACTCTGTCAGGAAATTCCTGCAACAGCCCTTTGGCTTTGTAGGCAAGCACCTTAATGGCTAAGCCATCTCTCCAGCCTTATTTTATTTAGTTTTTGAATATATTTTTATATAGAGATGCAATGGGTGCACTAGGGCCTGTTGTCATTGCAAAGGAAGTCCAGACATGAACCACTTTGCGCATCTGGCTTTACATGGGAGCTGGGGACTCAAATCTTGTGTGGCAAGCCTTGGAAGCATGTGCCTTTAACCAGTGAGCCATCTCCCCAGTCCTAAATTCTATTTTACACTGCAGGTAATCCCAGTGCCCTGGTCACATACATCTCATCCTTTCATTTTCCTTAAAAATTCCTCATTCAAGGACCCAGCCACCCCTAGTTGCAATATTTCCTGCTGTCTGCATTTGGTTAACTGTGTGCTTTTTGTTTAGATCATTATTCTCTGTTTCCTGAAAAACAGCTGCAGAACCAGAGGGCTGATGTTTTGGGAAGACTATAGGAAACACGTGATGTCTGACTGCCTCTGTTTGTTAGCAGACATTAGCTCTCAAAATGCAGATCCATTCATTTGCTGAGTGGGGAGCAGTTCCAAATAGAAGTGGTCTGTCACTGAAAAGAATTGCTATCTGGAATATTTTTATAAACAAATGCTTTCCTTCATCCATTATTTGCTTTCCAATGGCATGGTAGGGAGGCTTATCATGTTGTCAGATCCTCCTGAGAAACCCCACCTGAAAGAGATGAGACAAGGGTCCTGGAGAGGGCAGTGCCAGTCCATGGTACAGGGATGCCTCCCAGACTAGTCTCTGAATCTGAGATGCCAGCAGCAGGGCTGAGTGGAGGTTGTTCAGCCAGTTCAGGTTCAAGAACAGCAGGGCTACCCAGAGCAGGACTGGACTCCTGAGGGTCATCTCTAGGTCTTTTAGACAAGGTCAGGGTAAGGCTATTAGAAACATGGAAATAAAACTTGCATAGTTATATAAGAAAGCCAGAATGAGTGCTTGAGTTTTTGTTTATAATTCTATAAAGGTAATCAATTAACTTTTAGTTACCTATTAATAATTATAAGACTAAGATATATTTATTAATTTGTATTTAAAAACAATTATTGCTCTTATTGGTGCCCAATAGTCCCTTCTTTGGTCAAAGGAATCTCATAAACTTTGCAAGTTTTATTTCCATGTTTCTAATAGCCTTACCCTAGTGTGTGTGTATGTGTGTGCACGTGCATGTGTAGGCCAGAGAATAACCTCTGATATTCCTCAGGTACCATACACCTTTTTTTGACCTGAAACTTGCCTAATTAAGTTAGATTGGCTGGCCAGGGAGATGTAGCTCCAGGGATCTACCTACCTCGGCCTTTCCAGTGCTATGATTACAAGCCTGCCATCTCTAGCAACCATGGAACTGCATCCTTATCACCTGCCCTGAAGGGAGACCCATTGACCACATTATCCAGCCTTTCCCATAAAAACTTATGGTCCCTACAGTCAACATGAAGAAATCAACCTTTGTCTCCTATCATCATTAACAAAAGGCTGGAATGTTAGATTAGGACAGGCTCCCAAAATGGAGTCAGCAAGGATAGCAGGATGGTGACAGAAATAAGTGAATTATCCGCATTCCTCAAGAAACCACCCAGCCACTACCCCTTCCTTGCCTAACAATGCCCCCAGGTCATGGTTTACTGCCCCCTTATCTCATAAGTCACCTGGTAACTGTTCTGGTCCGAATGTAAGTTTTAAGTTGTTTGCTACTGGGTTCTGGAGAATTGAACTCAGATCCTCATGCTTACAAGGAAAGTACTTTCCTGAGCCAGCTCTCTCCAGATCACTTTCTGACACTTCCTTCTTACCTTTCATTGAATGTTAACTTTTCTCCATCTTTAGGTTCTTTGTTCACTTGTTTTTGTGTGTTACCTTGTGGTTTAATTCCTACTAGTTTCTTTTTTGCACAAGTCTCTGTCATAGAAAAAAGTCCTTGACCTTCAGTGAGACAGGTTGCCTGTGATTGGTGTCTGCTGTGCCCAAGCTTATCAGTATCTTGACTCTCCCCATCTCTTGCAGCCTGAGGGGTTCCCTTAGTGTTTTCAGGGATCCCTACTCAGGAAAGCTAGATCCTTGGTTTTGCCACAGCAAAGCATTTCAGGATGAGCCAGTCTGATGCTGCGTTGAATTTTAAGACATTTATAAAAGATTTAAATTGGGATTAATAGGCCCTTTCTTTGAATGTAAATGTATCTCTTTCATAGCCTCAGGGGAGAGACTAACGGAGAGAGGGAGGGGATATGATGGAGAGTGGAGTTCTGAAGGGGAATGGGGGGGTGGAATATCATGGTTTATTGTCTGTAAGAACAGATTTTGTCAATAAAAATAAAAAAGATTGAACTTCCTACTTAAGTCCCAAGCAAGCAGATCCCTGTTACAGAGGGTGGGTCCATGGGGGGGGGGAGCGTGAATCTTCAGTCCAGGCCTACTAGATGTATAGAAAGCACTTTGAGCTCTGGTTGTTCATGCTTGCTGATGCTGGTTTTTCAATCTTTGCTGTAGATGTTGAAGTGAGCCAGCTTCTTCTGCCATTGATGGTGTTCCCCTGGATTCTTTTTAAAATTTATTTATTTATTTATTAGAGGCAAAGAAAGGGAGAGAGAGAAACAGAGAGAGAGAGAGAGGGAGAGAGAAAGAGAAAGAGGGAGAGAGAATGGGTACGCATGTGCCACCTTATGCATCTGGCTTACATGGGTCCTGGGGAATTGAGCCTTGAACTGGGGTCCTTAGGCTTCACTTAGTGCTTAACTGCTAAGCCATCTCTCCAGCCTTCCCCTGGATTCTTTAAGAAAAAATAAATCCTTTTATCCCATAAGCTGCTTCTCTTCTGGTGTTAGTCTCAGCAACAAGAAAGTATCTGCCATAGATATCTAAAGTTCTGGAAGATTAAGAAACTATGTGGCTAGTTTCTTCCCAGAATCCCCTCTCCTGCCACCACCATGAACTCAGACAGGAGGAGAGCAAATTCCATTATGCTTGCTTCTTTACATTTCAGCATTTTAGGTCTTTTGTGTGGCTCTCTAGTTTTATGATTGGCATGATTGCTGCATGCCATGGTGCACAGGTAGAGGTCATAGGATCACCTCATGGCATTGGTTCTCCCCTTTCACCTTCTTGAGACAGAAATCACTCTCGTTATTTGCCACTGGAAGGCCAGACTAGCTGGCCTGACAGTCTTAAGATTCTTTGCATTTCACTTCCCATTGCTGTGGGCGGGCTGGGATTATAGATGTGTACAGCACTGCATGTCTTGCTTTGCATGGCTGCTGGGGATCCGAATGTAAGGTTTAGGAGTGACCAAGACCACACAGACCACTCTGAGGCAAAGATGAAAGCTTTTATTCGGGAAAAGCGTGAGCTGCCAGGACTGACTCTCAAGAGCAGAGCACAACCAATCTGAGTTTGTAGGTAGTCGGCTTTATAGGGCTTCTTCAGTTGAGGGAAGGTGAATAAGGGAAAGAAACTCATTTGTTCTTTACATCAGCCATTTCAAATAGCTAGGGTGTGAGACCAGAACAGTTACTGGGTGACTTATGAGATAAGGGGGCAGGAAACAATGACCTGGGGGCATTATTAAGCAAGGAAGGGATAGTGGCTGGGTGGTTTCTTGAGGAATGCGGATAATTCACTTCTTTCTGTCACCATCCTGCTATCCTTGCTGACTCCATTTTGGGAGCCTGTCCTAATCTAACATTCCAGCCTTTTGTTAATGATGATAGGAGACAAAAGTTGATTTCTTCATGTTGACTGTAGGGACCATAAGTTTTTATGGGAAAGGCTGGATAATGTGGTCAATGGGTCTCCCTTCAGGGCAGGTGATAAGGATGCAGTTCCATGGTTGCTAGAGATGGCAGAGTGGTGAGATCTATAGTGAGTGCCCTTTGTCAGTGCCAGTGTAGCATGCTGTTATAACTTGGTCCTGAACAAAACAGAGACTTCTCTCTTACCATCCCTGTATTGAGCTGACTTTGGGGCAGTCACTTTTGACATCTGTTATAGAGAAGGTGAGGGAGATGGGCACCCCATGAGAGGACAGAAGGAAGAATTAAGGAGCTTGTTACCCTTGTCAATAGCTATGATATCAAAATGCCATTCCCAAGGGGAAAATGAGCACTCAGAGGCTAGGGATAGAGGTTTGGGGCAAGAGAGAAGAGGCAGAGGGGCATCAGTGTATTCAAGAGGAGAATTTGAGGATCAGAGGAAGAATAGGAACATGAGAGAATTTAAATTTGAGAGTGTCCCTTGGGGCGGCAGTGTACTAATCCCTCGATGAGACAGGATAAGGGCTAAGGAAGGAGGGAGCCTGAGGAATAGCTCTGATTCTGGCTAAGGCAAGTGGGAGGAGCTGGGTCAGGGTAGGTGAAGTTAATCATGGACAGGCAGAGGCAGAAGGCAGGAGTTAATGTCAGAGTTTAGCATTGTAAGTCAGCATCAGACAGGGGAGCCCATTAGTCTGAATCAGTGTTTATATTGTAGTTATATTTTGTAGTTATATTTTTCTTACTGCGTGATTAAAACCATGTAGCCTTCCAGAATTGACTGTGTATTTTGGAGGTCAATAATGACACTGTTGGAAAGACTTTTAGGGACCTGTGAGGCATTCTGTGACTCTCAGCATTGTCATCTGCTAGGATAAGTCAAGGTCGTGCTGACCAAGTGGTCCTCCCTCCTTTGGGAAACCTGGAGGCCTCTCTTGTTGTAGATACAATGACTTGGAATTCATCTTTGGGTCTCCATATCCTCTCTGATCAAGAAGACAAGTAATTTTCCAGAGGCTAGAAGTTAGCAAATGGCCCATCATTTCCTGTTACCTTCTGCCCTGGGAGCAGGAACCAAAATATTGGTTATCCTTTTAACTCCAATGTTTCCAATTGATTTTGGCTTTTACATATGGTTATTAATCACTCAGAGAGACTGTCATATCTGATTAGCAAAACAGATTAGTTAAAAAGGTGCAGAACATATCTGGTTAGTAAAGCAGATCTGGTTAGAGAATGACACAATAGTTTAAAATCATTCTGATTAATATTTAAGTTTAGTTGTCAGGTGACAGTGTAAGCTATATCTGGGACATAGAAAGCATACACATTCTATCTTTTAATTATCTGTCAGTTATAAGTATAGGCAGAACATTTTAGTAGCCCTGAAAACAATATTTTACTAATTATTTTATCAATAACTTTAAACCAATTGATTTAATCTAGAAATTGTATGCCAGAAAAAGACAATACTGTATAAAAACTTAGCATCTGTGTTTGAAAACAACTTGGCTAGTCTGTATACCAGTGCAAGTACCAATTACCCCCAAACTAGATGCAGAACCGCCATGTAAGATTATTTTTCTATGGCAGGAAATATGTTTTAAGTATCAATATTTCTATACACAATGAACTTAAGATACTAGAAATGAGACAACTAAGTGAAACTGTGACTGAGACTGATTATACATAGCTTAATAATAAAATAAAACTTGGTTATTGTTGAGTTAAGCAAGCCCAATTTTAATGTACATTAGAGACAATATGACAGGCATGAAGTAATTTTTTATAAGTACCTTTTACTATTGAACAATTCTAAGGCATAACTAAAGAAATATTTATGACTGTTATATGAAGCTTAGACAAACTATATTAACATTGTTTGTATACAGTGGATTTCCCTAAGACATGGGGAGCTTTTTCAGTTTTTCTAAGAACAAGATTACAATATGTTATCTTTTTATAAGACTTAGATTATAACCTTAGTGACAATCACCTAGCAAAACTAGCATGAACAAGACAAGAACCATGATAAAATTACAGAGTTTTAGCCAGGCATGGTGATGTATGCTTATTAATAGACAAAACATCATGTAGTTTGTATAAACCAAATTACAATATTTTGATATCTGGAAAAGGCTGATATTAATTAAAAGTAGAGTTCACATATTTAAGGCATATCAAGCTACAGAGAATAAACTATGAACAAAAGATATGCTAATAGAACTTAAAATAAATAATAAATCAATATTATGTAGTAACATTTTTGGCTTAAATATGAAGACATGAAATTTTTTACAGTTCTTAAAGTTCATTAGAATTGGGATATATATATGAAATCCCATATATATGGAGATTTAGTACTTTGAAAAGCTAAATAAGATGTCCCTCCAATCTATCAGTTAGTTTTTGAAATTAATACCCAAAGAATAGAGGAACTGTACTAAACTGCCATGATCTAATGAAGAAGGTGACAAGTCTCATGGAAAGAGAGGGAATGGGCATGCCAGGGCCACTTGCCACTGTAAACAATCTCCAAATGCATGCTCAAATGTGTGCATCTGGCTTTGCAAACAAGCACCTTTAGCTGCTGAGCCAAAATAGAAATATTTAAAATCTACTCCAAATCAATTTTATAGAACTATAGTGAATTCCAAACATACACAATATTTTATGACACAATCTATAACTACTCAAACCTTAATCAACTCTATATTTTGTCTGGGGCACTTTGGTAAACTTGCTCAGTAATGACATAAGTTAAATCTAAAGTATTAAGACTGATTGTTGGAGGAATTATATCTTAACTAATAATATAACTTTGTTTAGAATTTTTTTTAACTGCTCACCATGAAGTAAATAGTTTCCAAGTGTATGACAGATAAATACTGTTCAGTGCCTCCAAATGTAGTCTATTTAGCTTACAAAACAGGAAAAAAGAAAGTAGATAATTTCTCTGAGTTTTTTTTTTTTTTTTTTTTTGAGGCAGGGTTTTACATATAATATCCTTAGGAGAGAATTAAATATTAATGAGAAAATTTTAACCTTAAGATTTAGTTAAAAGGTTGATAAGGGCTGGAGAGATGGCTTAGCGGTTAAGGCACCTGCCTCCTAAGCCTAAGAATGCTGGTTCCAATCTTCAGCGGTTCCAATATCCAGGTCCCACGTTTAGCCAGATGCAAAGTGACACAAGGGCATAATGCTGCACTTGGCCACAAGGGGGCGCATGCATCTGGATTTCATTCGCAGCAGCTGAGTGGCTGCTGGTGTGCCCATCTCTATCTGTCTTTCTCTCTGTCTCTCTCCAAAAAAAAAAAAAAAAAAAAAAAAAGGTTGATAAATAGAGGAACCAGCTAACTTGGTTGGGTACTCTAAATTCAGCCATTCATGACCATTATTATGACCAGATTAACATCAATGAGTTAAAGTTAAGTTTACAATCTGAATACCATTGTAACCAGCTACCACCCAGGACCATACTTTGTTTGTCTGATGTAAGCTCTAGGCTAATAGTCATTTTATATCTCAAGAAGTCTGTAATCTGATTAAGTACTTTGTCTTTAACCTTCTGTTTAAACTTACTCATACCTTCATCTACATACTTTACTTATACCTTCATCTACATACTTTTACTTTATTATCTATGTAACCACTCTGTAACAATATTTTTCATACATTTAACATCCAACATTTAAAGTTCCTCTCCAGCTTATCTTCTTTAGTAAGTTTATCTCATAACAACCAACAAAAACTTTTATTGTCCTTGCCATAAGACTTTTAATATGACCATTTAAGTTTTTTTCCACAAAAGGCCTTTTGAAATAACTTTTTTTTAATGAAAGAGTAGATCAGATTTGACTTATA
Organism: Orientallactaga sibirica; assembly: GCA_036365145.1. NCBI lineage: Eukaryota > Metazoa > Chordata > Mammalia > Rodentia > Dipodidae > Orientallactaga > Orientallactaga sibirica. Next base: position 2,020,958 of record JAEOAD010000024.1, read on the forward strand.
CTATTTATCCAGAATAAACATATAGATTTTATCATTTATTGATTTTGGAACTTTGTTTCTTCTTTGCTGTGTTTTGGGCTCAGGAAGGCCAGCTGAGTCTGTGGGTCACTGTTTTTGCTGGGCCAGATGCTGGGTAGGTGAGCTTTCTTCCCGGGTCTCTGGTGCTTGCTGGTGCTTGTGCTGGCAGTGGGGGAGGGGAGGCTGTGAATGGCGGCTGAAGTCTGTCTGCTCATCCACGTGATCCTCTTCCTCACAAGCCGCTCCGTTAGTCTCTGCCGTCCTCCTCCCACGTTTCTTGAGTTTGTGAGGAGGCTGGTGTGATTGGAAAATCCCCTCACCTGGCTTTAAAATCCTGTGGCTCAGGTGGAGCCTGGAGGCTGCCGCGCGTGGAACTCGCCGCTGCTGCTGGAGCCGCTTCTGCCTGCTTCTGTGGGCTCCAGACGCTCTGGATCTCCTACTTCTCTGCTGTGGTTGGTAATTTCCTATACACCTCACTTTTTAGTAGAGGAGTGTATTTTGCTGTTTTTTTTTTTTCTTTCTTTTTTCCCCTAGCCTGTTTTGGCGTGGTTCCTATGCCACCATCTTAACCGGAAGTCCCCAACTTTGTTTCTTATAACTTTTTGAAACACATTTTTTTTTTAAACTATGAAACCAGATTTGAACATTATTAGAAGTTTTAGAAATTTTCTTACAAACTCAGTATTGAGTACTTGTAAATTTTTTTTTTTTTTTGGTTTTGCAAGGTAGGGTCTCACTCTGGTCCAGGCTGACCTGGAATTCACTATGTAGTCTCAGGGTGGCCTCGAACTCTCGGCGATCCTCCTACCTCTGCCTCCCGAGTGCTGGGATTAAAGGTGTGAGCCACCACACCCGGCTGAGTACTTGTAAATTTAAACATAAATCTTGAGGCTGTTTTCTGTTAGTCGTTTCATAGAAGCACAGAAAGATAAAGATAAAAACAGTTACAAATTTCTTCTAAGATGTCCCCATCTGTTCACAGCTACTTCTACTTGGCATTGCCCCACTATCATGCTGTGGTTAGGATCCTGAGATTCCCTGTGCCTGCAGCCCCTTGGCTCTGCAAGGCAGAGAAGCTAAGAAAGAGCCATTAGGGATTTTCCTGAGGCAGTGTAAACCCCAGAGAGATCCATGACTTGTCTCTCTGCCCAACAATGAGATTGGTGTGTTGGGCATCCCTCTTACTCCCAGGACCACCTGGCCATGTACAGATCAAGCCCTTCAGAGAAAAGCACTAAGAAACACATTTCAGGTACATCTGCCTGGACTGGCCCAGAACTTAAATTATTTTTGATCTACTTTTTGTCCCTGGGGAATACAATGGGACAGCATAACTCCCCACCTACTTTTAGCATTTCTTCTGGGGGACACTCAACAGTAAAAGTTGGTCATGCCATCTAGTAGAGTGGCTTGGTGGAGAACATCCTCCACAATGAAATGGCACCAATTGTTAGTGAGAGCAAGACAGAGCAGAGAGAAGGATGTGCATGCAGAGTGAAAGATTTTGGACTATTTGCCTCTATGTTGGCAGAAATTTTCTAAATCAGTGAGAATTTGGAAATCAAAAGTATCCTGTTCAGGCCATTTGGCCCCATTGTCCAGCTTATATTGTGGCAGACAGAGTTGCAGAGAAAGATCAGATGATGAGATTTGATGTCATCCTAGAGTCATAGAGGCTTTAAATTCTTCAGGAGACAGGGAAAGAGCAAAACAAGGGTGAGATAAAGGAACCAGGGCTTAAGCTGGGTTTACACAGAACACCAACATGACCCCTGGCCTGTTAGGATAAACAGGGCCTGCATCTCCCATGTGGGCAGAGGCCGTACAGGTTGCAACTGTCAGCTTTTAGCCTATTAGTGGGCAAGGTGGGCACCTGTGCTCCTGATGGTGAAAGTGGCTTGCTGTAAAAGATGAGCCCTCAGGAGGGAAAGGGAGAACGTCCTGAGATGGGGCAACCAAACCAAAGGCACCCCTTAGGGTAAGGCACCCCAGAGAGCTAGAGACCTGAGGTGTCAAGAGTGCATCTTTCTAGCGACCTGGGATTGAGGCCCAAAAGCAGGTGAGGGGTATAGCCTGGCATGATGGGAAGGCTTCCAAGAGGAGGGATAAAACCTGGGATCAGGACAACCCAAGACGGAGGTTGTAGATAGTCGGCTTTATAGGGCTTCTTCAGTTGGGGGAAGGTGAAGAAGGGAAAGAAACTCATTTGTTCTTTACACTAGCCATTTCAAATAGCTGGGGTGTGAGACCAAAGCAGGTACTAGGTGACTTATGAGATAAAGGGCAGGAAACCATGACCTGGGGGCATTGTTAGGCAAGGAAGGGATAATGGCTGGGCAGTTTCTTGAGGAATGTGAATAAACCACTTGTCTTGTCACCATCCTGCTGTCCTTGTGACTCCATTTTGGGAACCTGTCCAGACCTAACACTGAACTCTGGTTAGCAGGCTTAAGGAGTAAGTACCTTTAATCACCATATCCTTGGCCCTATTATGCAGAGTTTTTAATATAACTTTTAATAGTATGTAGCTTCCTTGGAGCCAGCTTAAAAATAACTACCAATGTATTTATTATGCTTTCCTTAATCCATCCCAAGCCTGTTTTTATGTAGATAGCTACGATGTCTCATGATATAAAACTTTATTTGATTAGTGACTTTATTTGATTAGTCCTGTCAAAGATAATTAAACAAAATTAGTTTGTTCTATAAATACAGATGTCAATTTATTCTGTGTTGTCCCTTGGCTTAAAATCTAAGCTAAGTTTTAAATGTTTGTGGCCAGGTAAGGTAATTATGGTCAAAAGAAGTGTGTGAGGAAGGTTGCTTTTCTTGGGTCCTGTAAATAACCTGACAAAGAGACTTGTTGCTTGCCGAGTGCCTAATGTGCTCACTGGAGATGCTCTGCCACTCAGTTTTATTAGCATTTACAAAACAAAGCTTGTTTTCCCTCTGCATTGTAATTAGTGTGATTAGACTTTATGTGTAAAGTATCATATATCTACTGTGTGCAAGTTTTTCAAAGTAACAAGCATACTGAATTACCTTTCTAATACAGTTGGTTTCAATAATTAGTTTATATGAGATACTGAGTAATGCTTCACACTGGAAAATTAAAGTTCCTCCAATTAAAACAACATCGAAATATTCAGAGCAAGAATCTGTTCTTGCTGATACTGTTTCTGTTACTCAGGACTCATGGGCATAATGTTTATATGTGAAATGAAAAGCAGAGAACAAGATTATAAGATACTATTTTTTTTTTTCCTGAGAGGCAAACAAAAATAAATGTCATGCCATGCTAACCAAGGGAACAAAATTGTAAATATGGAGAAGAGAAGCAGGTTTCCAGACTTATATTGCTGCTACCTTGTGGGGATCAGTTCTGTTGTCAGTATAATGTGTTGTGTTGAAAGGGGCAGGCAGGGCTGCTGAGTGGAGAGTCCCCAGAGAGAGTGTCCAGGAAACTAGCGTCAGTGGATACCAGGGCCCAGTAAGTGAAAATAAATCCCCAGGATGTGAGGGTCGGCCTGAGAACACTTGCCATTCACTGTGGAGTTCATCTGAACGGTGATCCATCACATTTCCCTTTAGATCACAAAATGCCAGGTGCAGTGCAGATCGGCTCTGGGCCACGAGTTTTCTAAGTCTGACATGAAAGTGGAGTGTGCTGATAGGAGAGCTGTTTGGGGCTTTCAGGATGTTACATTTTTTTTCCAGTGGAACTAAAGTTTATCTAAAGTGGCTTTTGTTATTTTGGGCTGGTTTTTAGTTGATACATTTAGTCTATTTTCTCTGTACGTCTATGCTCTGCTATAGATCAAATTTTAAATTAGACAATTTGATATACACAACATATTGTCAGTTCGATTAACACAGCTTCCCCTACCACCTTAATTATGCTTAACTAAGTCACTGTTAAATTAAAACCACATGATGTTAGAGTTCATATGTAGATTTTTTTTTTTGCTGTTGTTAATTTCAGAAGATTTTTTTGATGATATTCAGGTGATGAGTAGAAGGTACATCAAGGGTGGTTAGTGATGTGTGTTGTATGGAGAGTGTTAGGCTTCCCATATCTTGTCATCTGTCTGAAATGGGAGTTACTGTGGTATGACATGTAAAGAAGTATTAAAGATTGTAACATTCTGTTTCTAGAGAGGGCTAAATCTTACGTTTTTTTTTTTTTTTTTTTTTTTTTTTTTTTTTTTTTTTTTTTTAGTATATGTGCTGCTGAATCAAGCACTAAATCTTACTTTTGTTTAACCATTTACTTTGACAAATTATTTCACCCAACAGTAGTTCTATGGTAATCATTTTGTTCTTCAGCTCTGTTCAGCACTTGAGGCAGCTGCATAGAATTTGTGTCCTCAGAATTACTGATCATGTTGAAAGAGTTCAAATCATTTCATTAGATAATTCAGTCCTCTTTGAACAGTGAAAAGATCAGGACCAGAGGCAGAGATTTATGTCATTAAAACTTATCTTTGTGAAAATCAGAATTTTACTCCTAGAATTAAAAGTTTCTGCGGAGATCAAAATAATTGCAATTTAGTGGTGGGGAGGGGATGATTGCAGTGATGGTTTTGGTATACAATTCTTTTTTTTCAAAATATTTATTTTTTTATTTTGAGAGAGGGAAAAAATGGGCACATTAGAGATTCTAGCCACTGCAAGTGAACTCTAGACATGTATTACTTTGTGCATATGGCTTACATGGGAATTGGGGAATCGAACCTGAGTCCTTAGGCTTTGCAGGCAAGCACCCTAACTGCTAAGTCATCCCTCCAGCCCTACAATTCTTTGAGATTTATATCCTTGTTAAAGATCATTCTGGACATACTTCTTTCTCTAGAAGAGAAAAAAAAATCACTCCTACTACCATCTTCTAGTTCCAGTCGTCTGAACAAGTTCGTAAGTAACAAGAGAGCTGTGTTGTCAACTGAACTAGGATGCTTGGAGGGCACGTGAATTTATCCAAATGGCATTTACTTCCAAAATTCTTTAACAAATATAAAGAAAAATCCAATAATCTCTAGTCACTGCTACTCTCCTGTTTTGTTTTTCAAATTATTGATTTTTCCATTGTTGACATTTTTGTACATGGATATATTTTTTATTTTATTCCCCAATTACTTTTCCATTACCCCTCCCATTAACTCACTTTTTATTTTTCCCCATTAATCCTCATATTACTTTCATGCTCTTTTTTAAAAAATATTTTATTTTTATTTATTTATTAATTTGAGAGAGAGAGAGAGAGATACAGAAATAGGCAGGTAGAGAGAAAGAGAGAGAATGGGCGCGCCAGGGCCTCTAGCCACTGCAAACGAACTCCAGATGCATGTGCCCCCCTTATGCATCTGGCTTACGTGGGTCCTGGAGAATCGAGCCTCGAACCAGGGTCCTTAGGCTTCACAGGCAAGCGTTTAACCACTAAGCCATCTCTCCAGCCCCCCATCTTTTGTTTTTTTTTACCCATTGAGTTAAATCAGAGTTGCTTGCATTGTGGGTGGAAAGTTATTATTGTGGAATGTGCCCACAACTGTGGAACTGGACTCCACTGTCCTAGAAACCATTAGATGCCATTAGCTACTCTAACATATATTTGAAGGTAAATTTTATGTAACTTTGAGTTTGGAAGTATCAAAAGCAGCCTGTCCTAGTCCCAAGTTTCCTTGGATCTCAAGTCACTGATGAGGAAACATGTGGCAGAATCATCAGACTATTGACCCTTAAACTCATTTCCCATCATATTACAGAATTGTTGGAAGAAAATGTCACTCAGCTTTTGAATACATTTTCAAGGACCCTCTTATAATTAGCTGCAGCCAGTGATTGGATTTCAGCATAGGGAATGTGATCAGAAAGGCTCTTCAACCTCAGGTCTGACTCATAAAAGCCTTCCCTGCTCTCTTCTTCCACTCCAACTAGTTGGTGTGGAGGTAGCTCCCAGGTAAATGGAGGTAAAGATGGTAGAATATATGCAATCCTGATTTCCTGTGGCTCCATGGAGGAATACTCCTGTTCTCCTACTCAGGATCATTAGGTGAGCAGGGAAGGCATCTTAATTGTGTTTAGTTTTGGAAATCTTTGGTTTTATCCATTACAGTGTCTAGGTCACCTCTGAATAATAAGGTATGCAAGTTTCTGCAGGTTTCTGTAGCTGAAACCCAATAGCTGAAAAAAAAGGGAGGGGGAAGGTTGGTAAAGAGGAAAGAAGATTATTTTTTATCCTTTGCTGACTCCATGTACTATGGAAAGAGGATACATTTGATCCATTTCATTTCTAAGTTGAGGCCAGTGTAGGATTTAAATATGTTCATACATTCATTCATCCTTTCATGTAATAATTGTCCACTTCCTATAAACGCTGTCCATACATTCCATGTTATCTCTAGCCCTTCCTGTTCCCAATCACTCATTTTTGTTTAATGAGGAAAGTCATGACCACATCTGTAGTTGCATTTGTCAGGTGAGTCAGTCAGCTTCCCTGTATTTTGCTTTTCTAATGTTAGGTGTCTCTGAATGGTAAATTACTTTGGGTAGGACATTTTCTGAAGGAAAAGAGGATGCAGCCCTGGGATTCCTTTGGTCCTTTTTCCTAGCTCTAGCTTGCTTTTGACAACAGGATAAATTAAAATATGTATGAGGCTATGCAATAACTGCTATTAAAATGTGCAGGATTTAACATTTAAAAGGAATTGCATTTCAATACATGATAAAATTTTCAGATTACCTTGAGAATTGGGGCTGCTACTGTCAGGTATATTGAAAGAAATCCAACATGCTAAATTACCTGACAAGTTGAGGTGTTTTATGTGCTGTATTGAAATTGGAGTATTTGTTTTGCTTCAATGGGTACTTAATTATTTGTTTCTTCTTGAGAGTGTGCTAGAATTAATTCATAGCATTATGAAGCTGCACTAAATGTCCTTTGGAGAACAGGCACTGGCTCCTGTAAACTGATGCACCCTCTGAATGTTTTGCCCTCATTTTGAACATGTTAAATCAGGGCCATAAATTACTCTTACAAAGGGAGAAATCATAGCTTTCCTATGGAAGATGAAAGGACATGAGCACAACTAGTATATGATGGAGACAGGACTTGCATACTAGCAATTAAAATCTTGTTTTCTACACAAAGCAAAAGTTCTGGTCAAAGTCCTTCCTGTGGAAGACTATGTTTTGTTCTCCCCAGCCCAAAAAAAACTCACCTTGAAATATAATCCTCATTATGAAAGATGGTGGTACCAGCCAGCAATAGTGGCACATGCTGGCCAAGTCACGAGGAGTGTTTGAACTCAGGAGCTGTGCAACATAGCAAGACTCTGTCCCTTGGAAGAAAGAAGTGAGGAAAGAAAGAAAGAAATGAAGGAAAGAAGAAAGGGGGACCTTTAAGATATGATTCAGTCTTTTTAAAAAATATATATTTTATTTACTTATTGGAGAGAAAGAAAGAGGGAGAGAGAGAATGGGCGCGTCAGGACATCCAGCCACTGTACACGAACTCCAGATGCATGCGCCCCCTAGTGCATCTGGCTTATGTGGGTCCTGGAGAATCGAACCAGGGTCCTTTGGCTTTGCAGGCAAATGCCTTAATGGCTAGGCCATCTCTCCAGCCCTGATTCAGTCTTTGTTCTCATGAAAAGATTAATTCACACAGGTGACTATTACTATGATTAAAAGTTTATCAGTAAGGGCTGGAGAGATGGCTCAGTGGTTGTGACACTTGTCTGCAAAGCATAAGGACCCAAGTTCAATTCCCCAATACCCAGATAAAGCCACATGTACAGGGTGGCACATGTGTCTGGAGCACATATTCAGTGGCTAGAGGCTCTGGCACACCCATTTTCTTCTTTCTATCTCTTTCTTTCTTTCTCTCTCACTCTTTCTCAAATAAATAAATAAACAAACAAAATATTTAAAAAGTTAACAGTTGATGGTTATTTTGAGAGTAAGTCTGCTGCAAAAGCCATTGTGCCTAGGTCCCTCTGGTGCTCTGTCTTTTGCTGCCTGACACCTTATGCCACTTGGGACTCTGTCAACAAAGCCACTGCCAGATGTATTTGGCTCCTTGACCTTGGACCACAGTCTGAGCCAGGAATAAGTCTCTTTATAATTCACCCTCACTGGTATGGTATTGTGCTTTTAGCAATATAAAAAGGACTAAGATAGGTCTTTCTGGGAACAAAAAGACCATAGAATGAGTTGATCCAAAGGATTTGTCAATCTTTGATGACTTTTAAGATTATGTTATATTAATTCAACAATTATAAAGTCTTGGGGACTGGGAAGAAAGCTCAGCAATTAAAGAAACTTTCTTGCAAAACTTGCTAGCCCAGGCTCAATTCTCAAGCCACCTATGTACGCTAGCTCCCAAAAGTGGTGCAAACATATAACATTCATTTACAGTAGCAAGAAGCCCTGGTGCATCTATACACATGCGTGCATGCACACGCATGCACATGCAATTAAATGAAAATTTAGAAAGTTAGTAAGTAAAGCAACACAGAATGCTATGTTAAATGTTAACGCTGCTTAGTGAGGAAATGTCACTTTTTAAAACCTGGAAGGTAGTTGAATACAGCAGAAAGGTAAATAATATTCTTTGGATTTTTACAGGAGTACTTTTTCCCTGAAAAGACCAAGTTCTAGGAGTGAAAAATTTACTCCCACTTCCACTGATGTAATTTCTTCTCATGTAAGCACTGTTTAATAATCAAAATGAAACTGATGTGCCAGACATGATGGTCAGAAATTAAGTAGTGAAGTCCCGTTCTTTTATAGAATTGTGTGAAAGGTAGTAGTGATCTTGCTAATTTGTTTTTTGATGCACTATTACAATATACTTACATATGATTACAATGCTGATATTCTCTTTTTACTGAGTCTCAGTCGAGGCTGGTTTTGTGAGAAAATATCGGTATGCCTATGCCATTCTGTGCTTTTTCTAAAGTGGTAATCAGAATGCACTTGGGAAAGAAAATGAAAGAACAGGCCCTAGTACATTTACCTGGGCTGTGAGAGCTTTTCCTTGTTAAAATCACAGCAGAAACAAGCTGAGTGATGGGTCAAAAAGAATAAAATGGATGTTAGAAAATTGAAACCAAAACCAAGTCTTTTCAGTGTTTTCTTTAGTCGGTATTTTCTATCTATGCTGTGCTGGCTGCAGTAGTCAACAATTACACAAGGAAACAATCCAATGAACTTTTGTTTAGGCTTCATTTTTCTGCTGTGTTTGTCTTGGGAGGTGGGTTTGGACAGAACATTGACAGTATGGACGCCTAGCTCCTTCTGTGTTCAGACAAAGGGATTTTTATTTTAGTTCTGGGGTTTTATATCTAGTTGAAAAAGAACATCTTCTGACAGTGAAAGCTTATTCAGAAACCTAACACGTATTCATTCATCAGGAAGCGGTAACCAGTGCCATTTGTGTGTAGGTAGAAGAAAAAGCACAAGAGAGCATGTTCAAACCAGGTCTCAGAGTTATGCCACTAGCACTGACATTTCCCAAGTTCAGGCCTTTTTACTGTAGATAAATGAAAAAAACAAACAAACAAAAAAACCTTGTTAAATAATATAATATTAAAATAATAAAAGTGTATTAATGTAAAACTAATAAATGTTATAGACAAAAACTGTCAGTGAAGCAGGTGTATTTTTCTTAGAATGTTGTTTTAGAAATATTCATAGGAAATATGATGACATGTACTTCTCAATTACACATTTGAGAAGAAAGCTTGTACTTTTTAGTATTTTGTAGAAATTCTAAAACAAAATTCTAGTTAAAGGGATAGTTCATGATAATATCTTTTATGTTTTTGAGACAGGGTCTACTGTAGGCCAGGCTCATTTTGAACTTGCTAGGTATACAGGGATGGCCTTTAATTTCTGATTCTTTTGTCTCTACCACTTGAGTGCTGGGATTATAGGTGTGTACTATTGCACGTGGTTTACAAATTTTGAGAAAAAATTCAAATGTTCTTTAAGTTTCAGAAATTGCAAAAAAAGAAGCAAAAGAGGTAAGTGCAAGTAAATATTGAGTACTTTGTGCATGTGTACATGCTCATGTGGATGTGCCTGTATGTGTGTGGGCAGATGTGTGTGTGTGTGTGCATAGTGAACATGCATGTGAAGGCCAGAGGACAACTCTGGGCATGTTCCTCAGAAGCACAGTCCACCTCCTTTAACACAGGGCTTCTCACTGTGCCAGAACTCACTAATTGGGCTAGACTTGCCTGGCAGTGAGTCCCAGACATCCTTCCGTCTTCTCGTATGTGCCAGGATCACAAATGTGTGCCACTACCCCTGGCATTTTTACATGGGTACTGGATTGAACTCTGGTCCTCATGTCTGTGAGGCAAGGAATTTGCTGACTGAGCTCTTTTCCTAGTCCAGAAATAACTGTTTGAATCACTAATCACTTATTCTGACAGTCACTGTAGAACTATTTCTAGAAGAATTTTAATATACCTGAATTAGCTACAACCTACCATATGTTATATATGAATCCTTCCTAGTTTAAGAGAAATATAAATGTGACATTGCTATTGTCAGCATAACAAGTTCCAAAATTTAATATTTTATGTTAATAAGACATAATCTATACTTAGTATTTTACTATTTTGGGGGTCAGATTATAGATATTTTGGTTCAAATTTCCATACAGAGTGTTATTAAATCATAGCAAAGAGGTTGGTTCATTTACAAAATGGGGTTAAGGGTGGGTATATTGTTATATTTCTTTCATTGTATTCACACTTCTCTACAAGCAGATGTATTTGCCGCTATTGATTATTCTCAGGAATTCTGTGGATATCTAGACAATGAAAAATGCTTAAGTAATAACAAGGCAAACATTTTTACTTGAATAATTCTTATATAAAAATGCTGGTAGGCAAAAAAGAGACAGTTTATTATGAGAGAAATGCTGTACTAGAAGAAAGTAAAAATCAGTACTAGGCAATTTATAGTAGTAGCTTACATTTCCATATCTTTCTTCTCTTAATATTTAACAATGAATTTTCTCTGGTGACATAATCTGTGTTAGACAAACATTTTATATTAATAATGTCATCATTTATCTTCCTCTCCTGTGATCTGTTCACTGCTTTCTGCTGGTCATTTGACCATTTGCCCTTTTGCACCCCATCATTGAGCATAGACTGGTAGCAAATACACACACACAGTAATCCTTTCCTGTCCGGTGATCTTTCCAAATGGGTATTGAATCCTTCCAGTCTTTAGTTGATCGTCCTTTGGATGTTTCCTTGTCCTGCACTTGAACTCCTAAAGCTCGGACCTCCTGCTTGTCAGTCCTCACTGCTTTGGGAGCAGTATTGGAGTAGGAAATACGGCATGTGGCCAGAGCCAAGAGTACCTGTGCCAGACCAAAGATTTTATGTCTTTTAATGTGTCTTCAACACAAGCTCCCGAAGTGAATTTCTTCTTATATCCCTGAAATTTCAGACCTTTTCTATTTTAATGACTTTTTTTTTTTTTTACCGGAAGTTTGTTCCCATGAATATGAATCATTTGAGTGAAATTAATCTGTGAATATTCAAATTCACAAAATATTGTTCATGACTCTTCCCAGTGATTTTGTCAGTTGTACTTTCTGTGACAGAATATGAGTCTCTGTCATTCCATAGCTTTCTCAACACTTGGTAATACCAGAGGGATGTGAAATCTTAACTTGTTTTACTTTCTTGAAATCAATTTCCTGATTTCTAGGGAGTTTGAACATCTTTTTCTGTGTTTATTGATCATTGAGTTTTCTCTTTCCACAGTTACTTTAATAGCCTGGATATGTTTTTGTATTGGTTCACTTGTCGTGGACATTGATCTCTTCTAGGTTAAGTGGGTTATAGCTTTCTTTCAGGCTAAGGCTTATCTTCTGAATTTTTCTTTTAATATTGCCACTTAATATGCAGAATTTCCTAACTTGATTGCTGTGTAACTTATTCATCTTGTATTTTAGGGATAATTTTTGTCTATGTATGTGTGGTGTGCATGCCTGTGCATATGGGTTCGTATGTGTTTGGATGCATATATATATTCATGTGCTTGTGCACATGGGTGCATGTGGAGACTAGAGGTCTTCACTGCATTTAAAAAAATATTTTATTATTATTTATTTGAGAGAGAGAAATACAGAAATAGGCAGGTAGAGAGAGAAAGAATGGGCGCGCCAGGGCCTCCAGCCACTGCAAATGAAGTCCAGATGCATGCGCCCCTTGTGCATCTGGCTTACGTGGGTCTTGGAGAATCGAGCTTCAAACCGGGGTCCTTAGGCTTCACAGGCAAGCGTTTAACCACTAGCCATCTCTCCAGTCCTTCACTGCATATTTTTTTAAAAGAATATTTTATTTTTTATTATTTGAGTGAGTGAGAGGGAGGCAGGGAGGCAGGGAGAAAGAGAGAGAGAAAATGGGCATGCCAGGACCTCGAGCCACCGTACATGAACTCCAGATACTTGCGCCACCTTGTGCATCTGGGTTTATATGGGTACTAGGGAATTGAACCCTGGTCCTTAGGCTTTATAGGCAAGTGCCTTAACTGCTGAGCCATCTCTCCAGCCCTGCATATCTTTTTCAATTACTCTCTACTGTGTTTATTGAGATAGTTACTGAATCCAGAGGTCATCTGAGATGTGCATGTTGTTTCACTCCCACGCTCCTACCACCACACCTGGCATTTACATGCGTGGAGCAAATTCAGGCCCTCATGCTTGTGTGGCCCTTGCTTTACCAACTGAGCCATTGCCTCAGCACCCATTTTTTTTTTTTTTTGTCTTCAGCAATATTCTATGATTTGTCCTCATTCTGATACTTTGATGCTAGTGCTAGATAAGGAGTTATTTTAGTTTATGGAGCGAGGCAGGGAATTTGATTTTTTTTCTGTGTCTGACCAATTGTCTGATTTTTAGTTATTGAAATGTTCATATTTTTTAGCTGATCTGAAGTGATACTTTTCTCATATATCAAGACAACAAATATACATAGGTCTATTTATGGGCTGCCAGTTCTTTGCTTCAATATCTTACTGTCTTAGATAATACAGTTTATTATTAGACTTGCTATATGGTAGGGACACTCCCCTTTTGTTCTTTTCAAAATTGTCTTCTGCTCCTTAATAAAAGTTTTTGAATCAGCTTGAAAAGATCCCAAACAAGACAAACCCATAGGGGTTATGTTTAAAATTGTGTTGAATTAAATTTCTCTTCTCAAGTGTAGAAAGAGATGGGTCTGATCACACTTCATTTCCTGTCCACCCTACAAAGCAGATTTTATGTCTTGCATTCTTGGAAGTCAGGAGACAGGCTGCATAAGGAGAGAACTGCTTAATAAGAAAACCTTGAGGCATTTTTCACACCTCTTCCTTAACCAGCCCAAAGGGGGAAACCCAAGCAAGTTTATCTTCTGGAGGCACCTCCTGTGGTAGTAAATTTCCTGTTCCTGTGACATATACCAGAGCAAACATCCTGAGGGAAGAAAGGTTACTTTGTCTCACAATTCAAAGGTTTAAGTTCACCTGGATCTGTTGCTTTGAGCCTGAGGTGAGGCAGAACATTATGACAACAGGAGTGTGTGGCAAAGCCTGCTTGCCTCATAGTACCAGAAAAAGGGGTGGGGGAGAGAGAGGAGGGAGAGAGGAAAAGAGAAAGAGATGGAAAGGGAGGAAGAGCAGGAAGAGAGAGAGAGAGAGGAAAGAAGAGGAGAGAAGAGAGGGATGAAGGGAGGAAAGGTGGGAGGAAGAGAGAGAACGAACCAGGATGTAGTCTCCAAGCCCATGCCCGTGCCCCATGTCCTCCGTTGTGTCACCACCTAAGAACATTTCCATCTCCCCAAATAATGCTATCAAATTAGGAAACACTTAGGGGATTAATTAGGTCATAGCCCTCACAGTCCAATCACTGCTCAGTGAATTTACTAGCTGGGGAGTGAGTCTTCAACTCGTGAATCTGGCATGGAACACTTCATATTCAAACTCTAATACCTCCTTAGCAGATAAATGAAGACCAGGGAACAGAAGTCAGCAGCAGCCAGTACCACCAGGAGAGAGGTGATGTTGACGTTCTATTTGAACTCTCTGTGTGCTCTTACCTTCCTGCCTCTACCATCATGTAACATATTTTGTAACAGAGAGATGGAGGGAGAATCAAGAGAAATGGCACATAACTTTAGGAAGGGAAAAGGAATGAGGTATAAAATTGACTTATAGCCCATTAAATTCAGACATAACTTTAAGCATTTTCTAATTTATCCCATTTAATTTATAGATGAGCAAAGTGGTGACACAGAGAGATTAAGTAGTTTTTCTAAAGTGTTCTAACTAGTAGTGAAAAAGCCAAGCTTATCGGATTATGTTCCTTGTCAAATACTTTTTTCCTTTTTTTGTTTGAGAGATAGATAGGTAGGTAGGTAGGTAGGTAGATAGATGATAGAGAAAGAGAGAGAATGGGCACACCAGTGCCTTTAGCCACTACAAACAATCTCCAGATGCATGTACCACCTTGTGCATCTGGCTTATATGGGTCCTGAGGAATCGAGCCTGGGTCCTTTGGCTTCTTAGGCAAGCACCTCAACTACTAAATCATCTCTCTAGCCCTCAAATACTTTAAAAAATATATTTTATTTATTTATTTGAAAGAGAATGAGGCAGAGGGGAGAGAGAGAGAGAATGAATGGGTGTGCCAGGGCCTCCAGCCACTGCAAACAAACTTCAAATGCATGTGCCCCCTTGTGAATCTGGCTTACATGGGTCCTGGACAATTGAAACAGGATCCTTTGGCTTTGCAGGTGAATGCCTTAACCACTAAGCCATCTCTCCAGCCCCATCAAATACTTTTTAAATGAAAACATTCAACAAACTAAAACTGTAATTATATTACATTTTAATAAAAAGTAGTTGCTCATCCTTAAATTCACAATTTCTACTCATTTGGTATTATTTGACCAGTTTTAATGTTTTAAGAATTTGCATCTGTCAAAACAGTACCAGATAGTTCTATCTATCTATCTATCTATCTATCTATCTATCTATCTATCTATCTATCATCTATCTATCTATCTATCTATCTATCTATCTATCTATCTATCATCTATTACCTATCTGTCTATCTATATATCATCATCTATCATCATATTATCTTTCTGTTATCATCTGCCTGTCTAACAATTGGTACATCATCATTTATCTAATCTATTGTGTTGATATGTGAATAATTCAAGAAGAGCTACTACCTCTTCATCTGGTAGGTGTATAGCAATATTCTTTTGTCTGTTTCCTTAGTTTCAATTATATTAGGAAAGAATTATAGGTCTTTTTCATTTATTTAATAGAATAATGTTTATTTTAAACACTTTAATATGTGGGCATTTTTACACTGTTTCCTTTTCTCTTTATCTTATCCTTTTTTTTTGTTACCAGTGCTAGTCTTTTAGAACTAATAAACTGCATGCACAAAATCAGTTATATCTCTACTTCAAAATGCCAGTACATATTATTTAAATATAATCTTAAAATTAAATTAGGGAAATATAAAATTGTAACAAAATTATCTAATCTATAAAGAGTAAACAAGATGGAAATCTGGGAGACATGCTAAGTAGAAAAATAAAAGAGCAAAAGAAGATATTCTTTTGTGGGGTAATGTTTAATATAAAAAGGCAAAATTATTCTTTCATTTGTGGGGAAGGTTTCTTTTTAGTGTGTATTTGTACAGAATAATCAGCTTCATTATAATGTTTGCACTCAGGTGTGTAGGGCACTTTGATAGTACTTATCTCTCTATTATCCACACTCCCCAGATGTGGCCCCCTTTCTATTCTACTTTCATGACTTAAAAAACATATTTATCCATTTTGAGAGAGAAAATGAAAGAGAGAGAGAGAGAAAGAGAGAGAATGGGTACATTAGGGCATCCAGTCACTGCAAATGAATTCCAGACACCTGTGCCATCTTGTGCACCTGGTTTATGTGGATACTGGAGAACTGAACCTGGGTCCTTAGGCTTTGCAGGCAAGCACCTTAACTACTAATCCATCTCTCCAGCCCTCATGACTTTTTTGTTCATTTTAAATGATGATTAATTTTTGTTATCATCTTGACTGGATTGAGAAACACCTGGGCATTAATAAAACCTATCTTTTGAGTTTATCTATGAACTTCCAGAGAGAGATAAATGAGGAAGGAAGCTCCACCCTGAGTGTTGTTGTCACGACACCATGGTCTCTGTCTCTGACTAAATAAAATGGGAAAAAGGAGAGATGTCAGGTGAGGACTGATATCACTTTCCTCTTTCTCCTGGTCAGTACTAAGTCCAACCCTCTCCTGTATGCCTTTCCTCATCACAAATGATGGACAGACTGTTTGCCTCTGAATTGCGAGTCAAGATAAATCCTTTCTCCTTTATTTTTATTTTATTTTTTTGTCAGCCAAGTGGTCACAGTGATGAGAAAAAAGTAACTTATTCACTTACCTTCCTGAGTCTTGTTTACTTCATTTAAGATTCTAACTTCCATTTGCATTCATGTTCCTGAAACAAGATAAAGTTCTTTTTCAACATTAAATTGTTTTTGAGTTTGCGGCACATCTATAATTTCTCAGTAAATTTCATTTGTTTCTAAGCCAAGTCCTATTTTGTTACCTTCAAGTTCTTCCTCTTAACCAGGCTTAGGAGTATGTGATGAGAAGGGAGGTGGTATATTTTATGGAATCACTCTCTGTGCATGCATGCTGCTGCTTCCTGGTCCTTTGGGATTTGGGGGAAGAGGGGCAGGAACTGGAGGAACAGGACAATAGTTTGACTGGTGAGGTGGTCTTATCTGGCCTAGTTACCTGTCCTCATTACTATTCTCATTACTGTGACAAACAGCTTGCAAAAGTGAGGAGAGGGAGACAATTATTTTGGCTCATAGTTCTTTCTGCATACTCCCTCACAGAGATACATAGACATGTATTTGATGGTGATTCTAAATCCAATCAAGATGACAATGACGAGTAACCATTATTATCTCCTTAGTGAGAAGGTATTCCAAAGCTAGCTCTTTCTAGTTTGAGTCACTCCTCTAGGTTCCAGGCTGATACTTTTGGGGGACTTGTAATACTACTTTCACTTTCTTCGCATCATACTTCCTGGTGTAAACTCTGAACCAAGGGAGGTCAATTTTTTTATTGAAATAATTTAAGAGGACACAAGTCCTGGCCCTCTCTGCACTACACAGTTAACCCATGTGGTAAATTAGGCTTCCTTGGCATGTGAAATTCTGAAAGTACAGACACCTTCTATTATAACCTCTCTCTCTTCACCCCACTCTGGTTATAATTTCACCTCTTTGCCTTTCAAATGCCAGGGTTGTATGTGAGGTTCTGAAGGGTTCCTTGAAGGCACTTTCATTTGGTTTGAGGTACGGTGGGGATGAGAGAAAGTACCCAGTATCCATCACTTCAATTCTCCATAAAGTATTCTTGCCTCAGCAGGTTTGCACACCCATCTCCTGATAGAAGAGGGAGTTGAGTACCTGTTTGCATAATGAACTTTGGGCTGACTTTCAGCAAATCACACCGAAGGGTTTTGGCATTTCTGTTTGAAGTGCTTTACAACTTTCCTCCTTAGCTTTAGGGCTTCAGTTAAATCCATGAGACAACAGGAAATTTTCTATCTAGCATACATGCCAAAATGCTTTTCATGTTGTTCAGTATCCAGTACTGAAAGGAACCAAATTGTTGAGATCAGGGTAGAGTCACTACTGCATAAATAACATTTTAATATTTATGCCATAGTGTTTGGTTTCTAGCTCTTGGCGCTCTCTCTCTCTCTCTCTCTCTCTCTCTCTCTCTCTCTGTAGATATGTACATAAGTATTGGAGGAAAGGATGGTATATTAGGGTTATCTAGAGAAACAGAACTCTGTTATATAATTGGATCATGTAACTGTGGAAGCAGTTAACTTCAAAACCCTTAAGGTAGGCAGGAAATTCATCTAGGAGTTGACATTGAAGTCTTGAGGCTGAACTTTGCAGGCCATGCCAGCAGGCTGGAAACTTAGGTAAAATTTCATTGCTGTAGATGGTAGGCAGATTCTTTTTGTGGGAAACTTCGACCTTTTCCCTTAGGTCCTTCCACTAATAGGCTGAGCCTCACCCATGTTTTGAAGGGTTACCTGCTTAGTCATTCATCATAAATGCTAATCATTCTAGAAAATATTGTCACAGAAACATTCAGATTATTGTTTGATCCACTGAGCACCACAAGGTGGATGGATGAAAGAAAAGATTAACCTTAAGTAGCACTACTAACATCTCTTTTTTCTTTATTCTGCTGTTCAACAATGATGGAGAGCAATGCCTGCTATACTATGCCAAGTACCCACTTCCCTTATTCCTGGATGAAGTCATTTCAATTACTACATGTTTGGTCATCATCTGTCTGCCTGACTAGACTGTGAGCTGCTCAAAGACAGGCTTGGGTATCTATTTGCTATTGCAGCTTGATTGACAGCAGTTTGATTTTTTTGGAAGAGTTAAGGAGGGAGCAGTCACAGTCATTCAGTCCGCTCACCATGCTAGAAAAGCCAGCATATGGACAGACTTGGGAAGACATAATGAATCCTATTTTTCTTTTCTTTTCTTTTCTTTTCTTTTCTTTTCTTTTCTTTTCTTTTCTTTTCTTTTCTTTTCTTTTCTTTTCTTTTTTCTTTTCTTTTCTTTTCTTTTCTTTTTTTCTTCTCTTTTCTTTTCATTTCCTTCTTTTCTTTTCTTTTCCTTCTTTTCTTTCCTTTTCATTCTTCTTTCTTTCTTTTGTTTTTTTGCTTATATGAAGTATGCATGATGTGGTGTGTGTGTGGTGTATGCACATGTGTATATTGCTGATATGGCACCATGTGGCCTGGCTTGCAGTGGCCAAAGGAGAGCTTCTGGTATCCCCCCTATACCAGATTTCTCCCTTGGTTACTCACCTGCCTGTTTTTACTTGAAATCGAGTCTCTTACTGATTCCTGAACTTGCTATTTTTGAGACCCAGCTATTCTTCTCTGGTCTCTGATCTCCACAGGACTGGGGTAACAGGCCTGTATGGCCACTCTCCACTATTTACTTTGGGTTCCTGAGAGTATAACTGTGCTTGCCTCAGGCCCCCTCAGGCCCTCAGGAAGCATATAACCACTGAGCCCGGTTTCCAGCCCAAATGAATCCCATTTTCTTATTTTTTAATTTTTGACAACTTCCATAATTATAGACAGTAAACCATGATAATTTCCTCCCCTGTTTCTCCTTTACAACTCCATTCTCCATCATGTCCCTTCCCCCTCTTAATCAGTCTCTTATTTTGATGACATCATCTTTTCCTCCTATTATTATGATGGTCTTGTGTAGGTAGTGCCATGATTGCAGGGTCATGGATATCCAGGCCATTTTTGTTTGGAAGAGTGTATTGTAAGGACTCCTACCCTTCCTTTGGCTCTTACATTCTTTCTGCCAACTCTTCCACAAAGGACCCTGAGCCTTGGAAGGGGTGATAGAAATGTTTCAGTGCTGAGAACTCCTCTGTCACTTCTTCTCAGCACTATAATGCCTTTTGAGTGATCCCAGAGGTCACCACCATCTGAAAAGAGAAACTTCTCTAACCAAAAGTGAGAGTAGCACTAATATATGGGTATGAACATTAAGGAAAGTGTTTACCAGGTAGTTTGGTGAACATAATATATGCATTTAGCTAGACACCAGCAGGTTTACACCACTAGGGCTCATGACTTCCTTCATCATAAGTTTTCACTTCCAGGCATGTATTCCCTTCCGTGGAACAGGCCTCTTGTTTAATAAGACATGCCATTATTGCACCCATTGGCTCATTTGGCCTGGGTGGCCAAAGTTGAATCTCATTTTCAACATTAATGCCATGTAAGGCTGCTGACATGGTAGGATGGAGTCAACATCAACTGAACAAGACATCCTCAATAAGTTTGTTATTCTGGGATGATTCATTCCTTGACTTGGAACTCTCTGTAAAAAGAAGCAGTGGGGAATTGTGATGGACAAGCAGGGCACTGTCTTTGGATATTTTTGTGAACTGAGGATTAAAACTCACTTGTTAAAATGTAACATGGAAGAATATTTCCAAGAACTTTAGAAGCCAAGCTGTTTTGAAATTCAGAAATGAGTGGCTCAGGAAATGGGCTAAGCATTGTATTTATGTCCTGAAGATGTTGGAGAGCTGATTTGAGGGCTGTTATGTACTCTGTGTTAGTGCATGAGAGGAGATTATGGGAGACAAAGCAAACTTTCTTGCCATTTGTGTTTCTTTAAACTAATCTGTTGAGTTCTGTTCCATTATTTCTCCTTTAAGCATTCATTCTGTGCCAGCTAATGCCTTGGACAAAGGAAAAATGGTGAAACAAGAGGTGCTGAGTCTTCTATAGACAGTATTTTAGTACCTTGAATTCATCTTCAGGAATTCATTGTCCCAACATGGAGATGATGTTCATGGAGGGTGGGGGTTACCATGGAGTCTGTAACTGAGTTCAGGGAGGGTTGGGAGGCAAGAAGGTAAAACCCACTCATGGATAGCCAGGTTCAAATAACATAGTGGGTGTTCCCTTAATTTATGGACATCAGGTGTTGTTGTTGTTATTATTATTATTATTATTATTATTATTATTATTATTATTATTTGAGAGAGACAGAGAGGAAGAGGCAGAGAGAGAGAGAGGGAGAGAGAGAGAGAGAGAGAAAGAGAGAGAAAGAGATTGGGCATGCCAGCAGCCTCTCAACCACTGTGAACGAACTCCAGACGTGTGTGCCCCTTGTGGACAAGTTTGGCATTGTGCCCTTGTGTCTCTTTTTGTGTCTGGCTAAACGTGGGACCTGGAGAATCAAATGGGAATTCTTAAGCTTGGCAGGCAGGCATCTTAACTGCTAACCATCTCTCCAGCCCCAGGTGTTATTTTTTAATTAAGGGAAATAAAGTTCAGTGAATCTAGTAATTTTTCCAGATTCTTAACTAAAACCTGGTAGATTTAGTATTGAAACCTAGATGTTTGTGACTCTTCTCCAATGGTTCCTGGTCATGACACAAGATTATATAGATTTCTTATTAAATAACAAGAAACAGAATCAGTTTCCCAAAGAGCATCTTATTCCATTCACTTATTGGTAAATGTGGATGTTTGAATCTGATGCTCCCAGTGAATTCTTATGTTCTGAATGTTTCTTCCCTATCTGATGGCAATTTGGGAGGTGGAGTCTTGCTGGGGGCGGTGTGCTATTGGGGGTGGTTTTAGGAGTGCTATATCCAGCTCCTCCTGGCTATAAGTCTGTTCCTGCTACTGTTTTCCACCTGTTGTAGCAGAGGTGATGCCTAGCTTCTGCTCATACCATGCGTTCCCTGCCACCAAGAAGCATCCCCTTGAGACTGTAAGACAAAATAAAAATCTATAAGGTTCTTGCCTGCAAAACTAAAGGACTCAGGTTTGATTCCCCAGGACCTGCGTAAGACATATGCACAAAGTGGTGCATGCATTTGGAGTTCATTTGCAGTGGCTGGAGGCCCTGGCATGCCCATTCTTGCTCTCTACCTCTTGCTTTCTTTCTCATAATAAAATATTTTTAAAACCCTTCCTCCTATCAGCTGCTTGTGACTGGGTGGTTTATCCCAGCAAAACAAACTACAACAGTAGAATATAAAAGTACATACATATGCACACACAGTCACAAGTGCACCTTTCCTGTATCATTTCAGAATGTGCTAAGCCCCATAAAATATTTGTATGTACTATCACCTATAATACTGCTAACAACTTGATAGGGCGGCTGATACAATCCATATTATTGAAGAAGTTGAGACTCAAAAAGATTTTCCTAAAATACATATGAAGTAGTGCAGGGTGAATAGCTAAATACTTGTACATCCAATGCTAAGTGTCCTTAACCACAGTGACATATTTCTATTCATTCACTTAGCAAACGTTTGTTGAATGGTTTCTCTATACCTGTGCTGTAATTGGTAGCATGGCTTCTACTTAAGGGAATTTCACCAGCTTTTAGAAACAGACACATAGTCTGACCATGATAAGAAGCTTTGCTAAGGCAATGATGACTATGCATCCAGGAACAACAATAAGGCCCATGTGAATAGGACCTTATCATGCCAATGTTATGGTAACTCAACGGAGGCATTTCTATTATTTTCCCTTCTTTGTCAGGGCTTGGGATCATTGAGGATTATTTCAAGAAAGGAGGCTTCTTGGAAAAGAGGATTCTTCATAAGGATCTTAATCAAGAAGAAAATGTCTTCAAGTGGAGACAGCTGAGAGGGCGAGTACCCCACAAAAAGGGAAGTGTGAGGTTAGAAACACAAAGGAAACAAGCAAGAGAACAACCATAGAACCAGAGCACAGGAACCTTCTGGGGTTTGGGTCTGTGCTAAGAAGCTGGAACTTTGTTTTCTAGATCAATGGTTATGGGTCTACAAGAATCTGAAGAAATACATAAACTTTTTCACAACAAAATAGGGTATTCAGACTGTGTGCACACCCAGCCATCATATATCCACACAATTAACAATGTGACTCACTTGGCTCTATAGAACCCTGAATTCCATAGAACTCCTGACAGAGAATATTATAGGAAAATGTTAGAAATGGAAGAAACTGAGGCTGTTTTATATTATTTTTTTCTGAGAAAAAAAATGGTTCCATGTACTTGTGGTAGTTTTGTCTTCCCCAGTTTTCTTCCACTTGTTATGGAAGCCATTCTGAATTATGAACTGATATGTGAGAGAAGAATAAGGCAGAAGGAAATAGCACACCATGTCTAGGGTGTCTGCTTTGTCCCAGGTGCTCAGAAAATGTCATCTTGGGCTGGAGAGATGGCTTAGCAGTTAAGGCATTTACCTGCCAAGCCAAAGGATTCCAGTTTGATTTTCCAGGACCCACGTAAGCCAGATGCACAAGGGGGCACATGCATCTGGAGTTCATTTGCAGTGGCTGGAGGCCCTGGTGTGCCCATTCTCTCTCTCTCTCTCTCAATAAATAAACAAACAAAATATATTTAAAAAGAAAATGTCATCTTATTGAATATCTTAAAAAATATTTTATTTATTTATTTTCAAGCAAAGAGAGACAGAGAGAGAGAGAATAGTCATGCTGCTGCAAATGAACTCCAGATGCATGTGTCACTTTGTGCAGATCTTCGACATGCAATGCGCACCAATAGCCACAATGACGTCATGCATATGCTGGTCACTTCCTGTCTGGTGCGTAGTGTCCAAGAGTATTCCTCCTCACCATCTATCTCACATTCTTTGGAGGGAATGATAGAGATGACTCAGTGCTAAGCACTCAGCAGCCACTTATCCTCAGCACTTTGTGGGAGTCTTGTGTCTCCCCAGTATCTACCACCTTTTCAAAAAAGAAGCTTCTCTGGCCAAGTGTGAGACCAGCACTCATTTATGGGCATAAACATATGTAGCAGACAGCTTCAGGTTCGCTGAGATGAACTTCCAGACCAGGCACAGTTATGGAGGAAGGGATATTATTTATTGAAGCTTACAGATCCAGGGGAAGTTCCATAATGACAAGAGAAGCGGCCTGCTCTCCATAGGGCCAAGCAGAGAGAGAGAGAAACCAACCAGCCACCACAGCACACAGAGCAAAACTACAGCCAAAAGGTCACACAGCACACTTCAGGAACTCCTGCTAGGCACATTTGCATATCTTTACAATGGAATCTCAAACCCACACCATTAACACCTTAAGACCGGCCCCCAGTGACATTGCCTCTAGCAAGGTGATTGCAGATGAAACTATAACTAGTAAAACACTGAATATATTGGGGGACATATATTCAAACTACCACAACATACTATAAACTTTTAGACAGCAAATTGATGACCACACCATATCCTGTTAGTCACACACAGTAGTAGCTCTCTGCACTCTCTAGAGCCCATAACCTTCTCAGCCATAGGCTTTTTAAAAAATGTTTTTATTATTTATTTATTCATGCATCTGGCTTATGTGGGTCCTGGGGGATTGAACCTGGGTCCTTTGGCTTTGTAGGCAAGCACCTTAACTGCTAAGCCATCTCTCCAGCTCTCAGCCATAGGTTTTTGACTAAGTTTTCAGTGGCAGGCATGTATTCCTTCCCATGGAACAGGTCTCATATCTAATCAAAAGAGTAGTTGGTTACCCCCATCACAGTCATGTCAGTATATATCAGTAGGTACATCTTGTCTGGTGTGTAGAAAGCAGGGTGGATCAACTGTTGGGTAAGACAGCTGATGACTTTGGTCCTGCAGAAGACTGCATAGCAATCTGCATTGTGACATCTTGTCATAAGGGAGAAGGCTTCCAGCTCAGTTCCAGTTTGATTATTCAGTGTCCTGCAACCAATGCTTGTGACATCTTCTGCAGTACAGTCTCACCATTTGGTTCTGGTGGGCAGCCAAGAGCCTTGGCAATACCTTTTATGTTTTTGAGGACTTTGGGGGCCTCCATGACCAACAACTTATTGGGAGTGTCTCTGGTACTGGAGTTTCCTGCAATAATCTTTGGCCTCAGAGAACAGTGTTGTCCCCCTCCATAGGGAGCTTTCTTTTGTCTTGTCTTTATTATTATTATTATTATTTTTTGAGGTATGGTCTTACTCTAGCCCAGGTTGACCTGGAATTCACTATGTAGTCTCAAGCTGCTTTCAAACTCACAACAATCCTCCTACCTCTGTCTCCTGCATAGAGAGAAATGAGAATGGGTACACCAGGGCCTCTAGCTGCTACAAAGGAACTCCACAGGCATGCACCACCTTGTGCATCTGGCCTTATGTGGGTCCTGGAGAATCAAACTCTGATCATTAGGCTTTATGGGAAAGCACCTTAACTATCTCTCCAGCCTGTGAGTTTTTGTCTAAATTCTCTGTCTTTCTTTTCAGTTTTAATAATAATCTTTAATGAGCTAATAGAGAAGTGGATTTTTGGTAGACATTTCTCCCACCCTCTCTTTCATCCCCACTGACCCACTTGTTAGTCTTTCGACCCCCTGGATTCCATCTGTCCATGTACATGTCTACTATTCCTTCTGCTTGAGACCTTTCCCTTCCCCTTCCTCATGATTCCTTTTTAGCTTCCTGGCTTCTACTGTCTGTACAACTTATAGACAAACTGAAAAATTTGAAGCTAGGAAGTGCATATGAGGAAGAATGTGCAGCATTTGTCTTTCTGAACCTGGGTTACCTCACTTAACACAATATTTTCCAGATCCATCCATTTTACTGTGAAGTTAATAATTTACTTTTTCTTTACAGCTGAATAAAACTCCATTATGTATATGTATCACATTTTTATTATCCATTATTCAGTTAATGGAAACCTAGGCTGATTTTATTTACTAGCTATACTACTGTGAAAAGAGCAGTAATAAGCATGGATGAGCAAATATTTGTAAAGTGTACAGTCCTTAGGGCATATGGCCAGATATGGTACAAATGGATCATATGGTAGATCAATTTTTATCTTTTTTTTTCAGGCATCCCAAGTGCTTTTTATTATATCTTTTTGTTTTATAATTATTATTTAACAGTTAGGAACAAATAAACCCTCCATGTTGATTGCTGTAGTGGCTGAACCAATTTACACACTCATCATCAGTGAGTAAGGGGAGGGTTCTTCTTGCTCCTCATCCTTACCAGCATTTGATGTCATTTGATTTTTTTTATGGTAGCCATACTGACCAGGGTGGGATGGAATCTCAAAGTAGTTTTAGTTTGAACCTTCCAGATGGTTAAATATGGTGGACTGAATATTAAAACATATTTATTGGCATTTCATTTCTTCTTTTGAGAATAATCTATTCAGTTTCATAGTTAGTTTTTTGATTGTTTTTTTATAGTTAAGTTTTAAAAAATATTTGTATTTAATTATGAAAGAGAGACAGAAAGTATGGATGTGCTAGGACATCTTGCTGTTGCAAATTAAGTCCAGATGCATGTGCTACTTTGTGTGTCTGGCTTTATGTGGGTACTGGGGAATTGAACCTGGCCTGTCAGACTTTGCAAACAAGCATTTTAATTGCTAAACCATACCTCCAGCCTTTATAGTTAGTTTTCTTGGGTTCTTTATATAGTCTATATTTTTCTTTTTTTAAATTTTTTTATTGACAACTTCCATAATTATAGACAATAATCCATGCTAATTCCCTCCCTCCCCCCACTTTCCCCTTTGCAACTCTGTTTTCCATCATCTCCATCATATCCCTTACCCCTCTCAATAAGTTTCTCTTATTTTGATGTCATCGTCTTTTCTTCCTATTATGATAGTCTTCTGTAGGTAGTGTTAGACACTGCGAGGTCATGGTTATCCAAGCCATTTTGTGTCTGGAGGAGTCCTATGCTTTCTTTGGCTCTTACATTATATATATATATAATATATATAGGATATATATATATCCTAGATATTCATCCTCTATCAGATGTATGATTGGTAAAGATTTTCTCCTGTTTTCTAAGTTGCCTCTTGACTTTGACATTTTCCTCAGCTATATAATAGCTTCTTAGTTTCATGATGTCCCATTTGTTGATTGTTTGCCATATTTCCTGGGCAACTTGGCTCCTAGTCAGAAAGTTCTTCTTTATGCCAATATCTTGAAATGTTCTCCCTACTTTTCCTTCTAGCACTTTCAGGGTTTCTGCTCTTACACTGAAGTCCTTGATCCATTTAGAGTTGTATTTTTTTATTATTATTATGAGCATATCTTGTATGGATACATCATGTGATGGTACCATATTTTCCTTTCTCCCTGCCCCTTTTCCACAGGGGCCCTCCTCAGTGGGGCTGCTGGTATTCCTCATCGGGTTGGGCATTATGTGTTATGGGAGCAGCACTCAGTAACTGGGTTGAGGCAATGTGTCTGGGCATGACATCCCAACCTGTGCCTCTTAAAATATTTCCAACCCTTCTGCAAAATTCCCTGTGCCTTGGTGGGTATGTTTTAAGTCTACTTCAGTGATGAGCTCTTAGGAGCCTCTGGATTTCTGCTTTTGTATGTGTTGAGTATTCTCAGCATCTGTCTCCTTCACCCTGGTGCTGTTTGTCAGGCTTATCATGGAAGAAGCACTCTTGCTCATTTCCCCACTTCCTCTGTGGTTTCCCCTGGGCCTTGACTGAGATACAAAGGGTGGTTATCTCCTTGAGTCTCACTACCTTCTGAAAAAAAAATACAGATTCTCCAACAGAGAGTGAAGCCAGCATAGGTTAAATTGGATAAGCATTATTAATTTAGGGAGACTATGATGGATGTAGCCCCTCTGTTAGCCAGAGTAGTGGGAACTTGACATTGGAGAGCATAATCTTTGTCTCCATAGGATTCAGACCTGGTTCCCAGTTCCAGATATAGGTTCCTTTCCATTGAGTGAATCTCTTACCCAATCAGAAAGCCATTGGTTACCCACCAAGGCTGTGTGCCATCATTGCGCTGGTGTGTGCATCTTGTCAGGCTAGCTGCTTCTGAGTAGCTTAGACCCCTGCTTGCTCAGACTGTTGTTGGCCACTTTCCCCCAGTAGATCATGTAGTGCTTTTCACTGGAAGGGCTAATTGTCTGGGGACTGGCTCTCTTCCAGATTCCAATCAGGTCTCTGTGTATTCTGTGTCAGCAGCATATGGTTGTCTTCACCATAAAATGGTGTTGCCTTTTACCGTGGTGAGTAATCAAGTGCTTTGACAGAAGTCTGTCTTGTTTTGGGGAACTGGTAGGTCTCTTTGATCAACAGCTCAATGTGGGTAGCACCAATTTCTGGTATTATGAGTTATACGTCAAAGCCAAAAGTTTTTTAAAGTTAGGTTTCATCCCACTCTCTTCAGGGCCATTCTTTTTGGGTGCTCCCCCTATACTCCTGTTTGAGGTTGTATCTTTTAGTTTACCTTCAAGGAGAAAGGTCTCTATGGTACCAGTTCATTTTGGGTTTAGTATTGTGTTTATTTTGCCCTACCCTCCTCTTCCCCTCTCCCAAGCCCTTCCATCCCTATTTTCTGGGCCTCAAGTTGCCTTCCTGTATGCCGTCAACTCAAGCTGATCCAGGTAAGGAACTGCAGATGGGTGAGAACATGCACTATTTGTCTTCCTGAGATTGTGTGTGTTTGCTGAGTATGATCTGTTCTAAGACCATCCATTTTCCTACAAATTTCACTGTATCAATTTTTTCTTACTACTGAGTAGAATTCCATTGTATATATGTACTGTAACTTCATTATCCATTCATCCAATGATGAGCACCTGGGTTGATTCCAGTTCTTAGATGTTATGAATTGAGCAGCTATGAACATGATTGAGCAAATATCTCTGTAGTGAAGCATGGAACGTTTAGGGTAAATGCCCAGTAAAGGAATAACTGGGTCTGTTGGTTGTTCTATATTTGTCATTTTTAGGAATCTGCATACTGATTTCCATAGTGGTTGTACAACTTTTCATTCCTACCAACAGTTAATGAGGGTTTCTCTTTCCCCACATCCTCACCAACATTTGTTGTCATTTGATTTTTTAAATGATTTCCATCCTTACTGGAGTAAGGTGGAATTTCATAGCTGTTTTAATTTTCATTCCCTGATAGTTACGGATATTGAACATTTTCTTTTTTTAAATATATATTTTTTTAATTTTTAATTTTTTATTTTTTAGAGAGAAACACAGAGATAGACAGACAGAGAGACAGGAAGAGAAGACAGATAGAGAATGGGCGTGCCAGCAGTCTCTCAGCTGCTGTGAATGAAATCCAGATGTGTGTGCCCCCTTGTGGGCAAGTGCGGCATTGCGCCCTTGCATAACTGCATCTGGCTAAATGTGGGACCTGGAGATTGGAACCAGTGTTCTTAGGCTTAGGAGGCAGGTGCCTTAACCACTAAGCCATCTCTCCAGCCCAAACATTTTCTTAAGTGTGTGTTAGCCACTTGTATTTCTTGCTCTGAGAACTCCTTATTCAGTTCTCTACCCATTTTTGAGTGGGTTGCTTGATTTTTTTTTTGTTTGTTTAGTTTTTGAGTTCTTTGTAGAATCTAGATATTAGGCCTCTGTCAGTGGTATAGATGGTAAAAAATTTTCTCCCGTTCTGTGGACTCTGCTTATGGTAATTTTTTTAACATTTATTTTTTATTTTTATTTATTTATTTGAGAGAGAAAGATACAGAAATAGGCAGGTAGAGAAAGACAAAATGGCACACCAGGGCCTCCAGCCACTGCAAACAAACTCCAGATGTGTGTGCCCTCTTGCACATCTGGCTTACGTGGGTCCTGGAGTGAGCCTCGAACCGGGGTCCTTAGGTTTCACAGGTAAGTGTTTAACCACTAAGCCATCTCTCCAGCCCTGCTTATGGTAATTTTTGTCTGTGCAAAAGCATTTTAGTTTCTGAGATTCCCATTGGTTGAAAGATTGTTTAATTTCCTGTGCTACTGAGGTATTGTTTAGGAAGTCTTTCCCCACTCCTGTATCATGGAGAGTTCCTCCTATTTTTTCTTCCAGTAGTTGGAGTTTCAGGTTTTATATTGAGGTCTTTAATACATTTGGAGTAGATTTTTCTACATGATGAGATTAGTGGTCTAGTTTCACTTTTCTACATATGGTCATCCAATTTGTCCAGCACCTTTTGTTGAAGATGCTGTCTTTTTTCCAGTCTATGTTATTGGCACCTTTGACAAAGATCAAGTAGATGTAGGTATTTGACCTAAGGTATGGATATTCAATTCTGTTTCATTGGTCTATGTTTCTGTTTTTATGCCAGTACCATGCTGTTTTTGTTACTATGGCTTTGTAATATACCTGTATATTGAGTATGGGGATACCTCTAGAGGTGTTTCTTTTGCTGAGGATATGTTTGCATATCCAAGGCCTTCTGCCATTCTGTATGAATTCTGAAATCATTTTTTATATCTCTTTGAAGAGTGATGCTGGAATTTTTATCAGTATTGCACTAAATTTGTCTAATGCTTTTGGTAGAATTGCCATTTTTACAACATTAATTCTATCTATCCAGGAGCATGGGAGGTCTTTCTTCTCAAGTCCTAATTATTTCTTTCTTGAGATTTTTTTTTAAACTTTTATATTTTAGAGAGAGCAAGAGAGTAAGCAAGACAGAGAGAAAGATAGATAGATAGATAGATAGATAGATAGATAGATAGATAGATAGATTAGATAGATGGATGGATGGATGGATGGATATAGAGAGCAAGTGAGAGAGAGAGAAAGCAAAAATTGGCATGCAAGGGCCTCGGCCATTGCAGTTGAACTCCAGACACTTGCACCATCTAGTGGGCATGTGTGATCTTGTGCTTTCTTCACTTTTGTGCCTCTGGCTTAAGTGGGATCTGGAAAGTTGAACAGGGGTCCTTAGGCTTCACAGGCAAGCACCTTAACCAGTAAGACATCTCTCCAGACCTCTTGAGTTTTTTTTTTTTTTTTTATGTTTTAATTATATTTGTCTTTCACATCTTTGGTTAGTGTTATTCCAAGGTATATAATGTTTTTTTTTTTGTTATTGAATATGGGACAGCCTTGCTGATTTCTTTCTCTGTATATTAGTCATTTGAAGATATAAAGCGAACTGATTTTTACATGTGGATTTTTTTTATCCTGCCACTTTACTGAAGAATTAATCACCTTTAGAAGTTTTTAAATGGAGACTTCCAGGTCACTTATGTAGCTAATCATGCCATCTAAAAATAGGGCTAACTTGACTTTTTCCTTTCCAATTTTTATCCCTTTTATTTTTATTTTTTTTCCTGTCTTGTTGCTTGGGCTAGGACTTCTAGTACTATGTGAGAGTGGCCATTTCTGTCTTGTTCCTGATCTCAATGGGAACTCCTTGAGTATTTCTGCATTAAGTATTATTTGGTATTTAGGTGCTTTATTTATAGCTTTTATTGTGTTGAGATATAAATTTTCCATGTCTATTGTCTCTAGCAGTGTGGTCATAAAGTGATATTCTATTTTGTCAAAGACTTCTTTGCATCTATTGAAATGATCATGTGGTTCTTATGGTTAAGTTTATTTAAGTGGTGTATTATGTTGACCAATTTCCATATGTTGAACCATCCCTGCATCCCTGGGATGAAGCCTACTTGATCAAGATGGATAATGCTTTTGATGTGCTGTTGAATTTGGTTAGTGAGGATTTTGTTTCGGATCTTTGCATCTAAGTTCATCAGGGATATAGGCCTATAGTTTTCTTTTCTTTTCTTTTCTTTTCTTTTCTTTTCTTTTCTTTTCTTTTCTTTTCTTTTCTCTTTTCTTTCTTTTCCTTTCCTTTCCTTTCTTTTCTTTTCTTTTCTTTTCTTTTCTTCTCTTTCTTTTTTTCTTTCTTTTTTTTTTTTTTTTTTTTTTTTTTTGGGTTTTTCAAGGTAGGGTCTCACTCTCCAGTTCAGGCTGACCTGGAATTCACTATGTAGTCTCAGCGTAGTCTTGAACTCACTGCGAACCTCCTACCTCTGCCTCCTGGGCATCCTCCTGCTGGGATTAAAGACATGTACCACCACACCAGGCTCAGTTTTTTTTTTTTTTTTTTCTTGTTGTATCTCTGTGTGGTTTTGGTATTAGGTGATGCTATCTTATAAAAGGAGTTGTTATCTGATTATGTGAAACAGTTTGAGAAAATTTGGTTTCATTTCTTCAATGAAGGTTTGATAGAATGCAGCTGAGAACCCATCTGCTCCTGGACTTTTCTTTTGGGGAGGTTTTTAATTACTTTTTCAATCTTGATGGATGTGAAAAGTGTGTTTAGGATATTAATATGCTCTGAGTTTAGCTTGGGTAGATGGTATGTATCCAAGAATTGACCCATTTTTTCCAGATTTTCCAAATTTGTGGAGTAGAGGTTTTGGAAGCATGTCTTGATGAGTCCTCCAACTCACTGATGTCTGTTAGAGTTTGAGCACAGACAGTGATGAAGAGTGACTCTTGATTAATTCCTCTAAAGAAAATATCCAGTTTTATCTGCCCCATTCATTGAAAATAATGTCCTTTCTCCAAAATGTGCTTTTGGCATCTGTGTCAGAAATCAGGTGGCAATAGTTACATGGACTTGCATCTGGATCTTCTACTGTATTCCACTGATTTATGTGTCTGTCTTTTTCTACTACCTTACTGTTTTTATTACTATGGCTTTGTAGTATAACTCCAAATCCAGTATGGTGATACCTCCTGGAATATTCTTTTGTTTGAGGGCAGCTTCACTATCTGAGCATTTTATGTCCCATATTCCATATTAATTTTAAGATATCATTATATTTATATGAAAATGTGTCTTTGAATTTGATTGACATTTTAGTGAATTTGTTACTTACTTTTAGTAAGATGGCCATCTTTGTGATATTAATTCTAATTTTTTAAATTTATTTGAGAGAGACTGAGAGGCAAAGAGAGACAGAGAGAGAGAGAGAGAGAGAGAGAGAGAGAGAGGTGGAGAAAGAGGCAGAGAGAGAGACAGAATGGATTGCCATGACCTTCAGCCACCACAAACTCCAGACACATGTGCCATCTTGTGCATCTGGCTTACATGGGTCCTGAGGAATTGAATCTAGGTCCTTTGGCTTTGTAGGCAAGTGCCTTTACTGCTAAGCCATTTCTCTAGCCCCATGATATTAATTCTAATTCATAATCATGGAAGGTATTTTCATCTTCTAGTATCTTCCTCAATTTCTTTCTTCTGTGTTTGAAAGTGTACATTATATAGGTCTTATATTTTCTTTGTCAGGGATATTATGAGATATTTAGGTTTTTTTGTGTGTGTGGCTATTCTGAATGGATTGTTTCATTTATTTATTTCTGCATACATTTGACATTGGTGTATATGAAAGCTACTGATTTTTGTGTTAATTCCCTATCCTGCCACTTTGCTAAAAGTGTTTATTAGCTCTAGGAGTTTTCTGGAGGAGTCTTTATGCTCTCTTAAATATAAAATGAGATCATCGGCAAATAAGGATATTTTGACCTATTTTTTCCAATTTGTGTCCTTTTTATGTCTCTGCTTTTCTTACTGCTCTGGCTAGGACTTCAAGCATTATACTAATTAGCAGTGGAGAGAGTGGACACCTTTATATCATCCCAGATCTTAATGGGAATGCTTCAATGGTGGCTCATCTGGACCTAGGTGGTGGGGAGAGAAAAGTGCAATTATTCTTATTTTAAAGGAAAAAAAAATGGAAATAAAGCTAAAAGATCATATTCAACTTCACTGTAAGTTGAACGAAGAGCCAGGATATGAATCCAGAACTGCCTTTCTCTAAAGTCCCATAATTTTCCCAAGCCACAACTTAGCTCTAGAATGAGAAGAAAACAATTGTTTCTGTGACATTTTCCATTTTACCCATCATAAGTGCTTCACAGAGAAAACATCTCAGAATCACTTACTGTAAATGCCTGGGTAAGAAAACAGTTTAAAACTCTACTTGTCTGTCTTCTGCACTTGGCAGTTTATTTACTGCATGAGTTTTATGTAAGTTCATAAAAGTCAATACATTCAATATTTCAGAAATCACTTGCGATTTAACATCTAGATAATTAGGGCAACAAAAAGGAAGTTACTTCAATGTTGGTTTATGATGGTGATTAATGCAGTTGCATTTCTTCTTTGGAAGAGGAGTTTAGACAGAAAGTGAGTTTGCTCATTTAAAGAGACAGACACACCAACAGAAGATTTGTTATGAAACCCTTAAAAATCACAGTGCCCTTTTAGCTAATTATGATGTCTTAATTAAAGTTATTTTAAGTAATAGTTAATTATGCTTAATTAAAGTAATTATGGAATTAGCCAGGGGAAGTTGAATGAACCATAACACAGACATGTTTGGCCTCTGCAGATCACGTATAATGTTTTCATGGATCCCCAAACATCTTCATATGTGTGAAAGGAGAAAATATGATTCAGAACCTGGAGTATCCCTTTGATTATCCAAAACTAGTATTAACAATGAATGATTATGTATATGATACCACATATATGATATCATATCTTTCTCTTTTGAAATTATATACATGTGTTGACACATATTTTGATGTAGGATACTTTGGGGAAGAAAATAAGGATTAAAGGTCTAATAGTCAATGCTGTTTAGGTTTTAAAAATTTAAATTATCCCTTTTTTGTCCATGAATTATTCAAATATACCAGATGCTTTAGGGACTCTGTGACTTTAGGAAAGATTTAGCATGTTTTTACTTAGAGATATAATTTAAACTGAAATATCTAAATCTGGCACTGTTACCATTCTGGTCTTGATTTAATAAGAGCCACTGGATATGCAGGCAAATGGATAGTTTTCACTGTGTCTTGGTAGTGCTTGTTAATAACCTCTTCTAATGGCTTCTTGGCTTTTCGGATGCTTGGATATATCATTTTGTTTGTTGGGAGAAGTCCCAGTAAATTATAACATTAGTGATTCTTAAAGTACAGTTTATCAGAATCTTCCAAGTAGTATTCCTGCAGAGAATTTTAGTCTCAGATTACATAAGTACTTTTCCCCTAGATGACACTCTCAGCAAGATCACAGCCTCAAGAAGGTTTGTGATCCAAGATTTTCTCCAGATTTTTGGCTACTCAATTTTCCTATAGAATGTCTATGGGTCATTCTCAACCCCGCTCTCTCTTATTAAAATTTGAGGGGTAATGCAAATCAACAAAATGAGATTCATTTAATAAAACCAGAATGAATGACACCTAAATCTCTGTATGCCAGCTAAAAATCTCTGTATGCCAACAATAAAATAAAAAGAAAGAAAACAAACAAAAAAAACCAGAGTAGTCTCTGTTTATAAGTGGATGATAAACACAAAGTAAAAGCTCTCCCATCTTCTCTTCGTGTGTGTGTGTGTGTGTGTCTGTGTGTGTCTGTGTCTGTCTTGAGGTATACCCTAATGGAGAGATACTGTACTGGATGGAAAAGAGGAATAGAAGACTCAGAAATCAGGCCATGAAGCATGAAGACCTAAAAGGCAGCTGAGATCTCAGGCTGAGCCCAAGCAGACGTGCTACCATTCAACGTATCCCCCGAGGGAGTCTATCAGAAGTAACTCCACTGGTCATTTCCAATAGGAGAAGATCATCATGGACTTGATGCCTAAAAGTGCTTACCCTCCTCAAAGACTACCCAACACTCGTGACTCACTCTGAGTCTTACTAGGAGAGAAGTTCAAAGCCTTGATGATCTATCATCATGAACTACTTTTTATTTAAAATAGTTAATTGCTACCTAATAAAAATGCTTAGCAGAGTACACCATTTCATAAGGATGAGTTCAGAAGCAAAGGCTAAGCAAAGGCCTTAACTTGTTAATTTCCTGTACAGACATGCAAAAAATCCTCAATGTGCTAGGTTGGATGTGGAAAGAGCATGCATTTGGAGCCTTGGTGGAAGCCTTCCTTGGGTGGAGATATGCTTTCTGCAAATGAAGTGAACACAAGAGAAGCACAGTTGTAAGATGAGAAAAGTCAGCCTGGTAGTGTTATTTGAGCCCCTAAATTTTGACAATTCCTGAACAAATCTACGATTGAATTCCCTGTATTGCATATGCTGGTTTGAACTGGGCTCTGGAATTTGTGGCAGAAAATGTCAGGCCATAATTGCTCATCTTTGTCTCATTGTGAGGCGCTGGGGCCTTCCATAAATCTATAGTGATATGGAGGAGTAACCAACCTGAGGTCATGGTTGAGCATCAAGATAAACACTTCTTAAACAGAAGCCAATGAGGGGGTGGATTGAGTTGCGACTTTACAGGGGAGAAGCCAAGGCTGGTCTTTCTCACTTCAACCACAGGCTCTCGGTCAACATTAGTAGCTAAGACTTACTAACATCCTGTACTTGATATGAGTCACTGAGAAGGGAACATAGTCTCCAGTGTCTTTCCCAAAAATCCATAACCTCAGTTTAATCAAGAGAAAACCTCAGTCAAATCCAAATTGAGGGAAAGTTTATGAAATAACTGACAAGGTCATGAAAGACAAACAGGAATTTCGGAAGATGAGAGGGAGCTTAGGCGACATGGCAGGTAAATGGAATATAGTCATCATATAAATGGCATGCAGCTTAATACAATACCAGGTAGATCCGTAAACAGACAAAGGAAAAAATGGGTGGAATCTGAATAAAATCTGTCATATACTTAGTGATATTGTACCAAAGCTAATTTCTTAGTTTTGATACTTATACTGTGTAAGATGTTAACTTTGATAAAGCTGGTTGAACAGCAGATGAGAAGTTTCCATTCTGTTTTTGCAGTACATTTGTAAGTCCAAAATCATTTCAATATAAATACTTAAGCAATACAATGTACATTTGACAGAAAGGTGGGTATAACACATGCCATAGAAAAGGATGAGACATGGCATTGGTTATTCTAGAAAGCCCCTGTGTAGAACAGACCATTTTCCTATAGAGAAGAGCTAGCTCCAGTAAGGCCTGCTGAATGTAATCTCTTCTACTTCCTGTATTCATTTAAGGGTTTGCTTTATGATTCAAGACTTTACAAACTTCACTAATATTTGGCAGAAGATTGATCAGTAATTTTAGTTTCTAGAACTATTGAAATTCACTTTGTTGGTACATTGAAATTTATTTTTCTTATTAAATTAAAATTTAAAATTTTATTATTACTTTTATTGGAGAGAAAGGGAGAGGATGAGAAAGACACAGATAGAAAGAGAATGTATATACCAGGGCCTCCAGCCACTGCCAAGGGACTCCAGACACATGTGCCACTTTGTGCATCTGGCTTACATGGGTACTGGGGAATTGAACTTGGGTTCTTCAGCTTCAAAGGCAAGCCGCTTACCCACTAAGGCATCTCTCCAGCCCTAAATTTGTTTTAAAAAAATATTTATTTCTTTATTTGAGAGAGAGAGAGAAAGAGAGAAAGAGAGAGAGAGAGTGTGAGTATGGGCATGCCAAGACCTCTAGCCACTGCAAATGAACTCCTCATGAATTGACTACCTTGGGCACCTGGCTTATGTGGGTCCTGGGGAATTGAACCTGGGTCCTTTGGATTTGTAGGCAAGTGCCTAAAACACTAAGTAATCTTTCCATCCTTAAATTAAATTTCTTTAAAATATTTTATTTGGGCTGGAGAGATGGCTTAGTGGTTAAGGCACCTGCCTGCTAAGCCTAAGAACCTGGTTCCAATCTCCAGGTCCCACGTTTAGCCAGATGCAAAGTGACACAAGGGCACAATGCCGTACTTTCCCACAAGGGGGCGCACACATCTGGATTTCATTCACAGCAGCTGAGAGACTGCTGGCACACCCATTCTCTATCTGTCTCCCTCTCCCTCTCTGTCTCTCTCCAAAAATAAATTTAAAAAAAATATATATATATTTAAAATATTTTATTTATTTATTTATTTGAGAGGGAGAGAGAAAGAGAAAGAGGGAGAGAGAGAAAGAGAGAGAGAGAGAGAGAGAGAGAGAGAGAGAGAGGCAGAACCTCCAGGCACTGTAAGAGAAACAGACTCATGCACCACCTTGTGCATCTGGCTCACATGGGTAGTGGTGAATCAATCTGGGTCCTTAGGCTTCACAGGCAAGCACCTTAACTGCTAAGCCATCTCTGCAGCCCTTAAATTAAATTTTAAGTTAGCATTCAAAGTAATGAATTTCATTATGACATTATGACATTTCCATGCACATATGCCAATGTACCTTGTTCTGTTAGCCAATTTTCCCTATTACCTTTGCCTATGCCTCTTGCAAACTTCTTTCTAGTCTCTTTTCTTCCTGCAAATAGTCTTCCCCTCTACTGTCATGTCAGATTTGTCTATTTCTGTCTCTTTCTCCACTATCCCTTTTATTCATATCTATTGCTCTCTTTACTCCCTTTGCATTGTCCCTTTTGGAGTTTCATCACACATACACACACACGCAAGTGCACATACATATTACATTTAAATCTAGGTTCTTTACATGTAAGAAAACATGTACTTGTCTCTCTAACTGATTTATTTAACTTAGCATAATAATAATGTCCAGTTCCATTCATTTTCCTACAGTGGTCATAGTTTCATTTTCCTTTGTGATTTAATAAAATTCCCGGTGTCACGTTATCTTTACCCTTTTCTCTGTTAGTAAACACCAGTTCCATTTTCTAGCAACTGTGAATAGTACAGCAGTAAACAAGGGTGTGTAAATATCTCTGTGGTGTGTCTTTTGGTTATATATAACTGAGTCATATGGTAGTTCTATTTGTACCTTTTATAGGGACCTCCATACTGATTTCTATAGAGGGTGCACCTGTTTACATTCCCACTGGCAGCGTATAAATGCTCCTCTGCTCCCATATCCTTACCAGCATTTGTTGTTTGTTTTTTTAATTGGTAGCCATGCTGGCTGGGATAAGATGGAATTTCAAACAATTTTACTTGGCATTTCCTTGATGGCTAAGGATGTTGAACACTTTTTCAAATATTTATTGGCCATTTGTATATTCAGTTCTTTGCTTCATTTATTGGCTGGATCTTTTGATATTTAGCTTTCATAGTTCTTTGTATATTCTAGATATCAGCCCTCCCTATTTTTTTTTCCAGTTCTCTAGGTTGTCTCTTAGCACTAACGATCATTTCCTTTGCTGGGGAAAAGCTTTTTAATTTCATGTAATCCCATTTGTCAGCAACTATGATTATTTCCTGTACTTTCAGAGTCCTTTTCAGAAATATTGTGGGGTATTTAAGATATTTATGTTTTGGGTCATGTTCTTTGCAAATGGGAGTAACTTCATTTCTTCATTTCCTATTTCTAACCCCTTTCTTTCTCTTTAACTAAGGTATATTGTGAAGAAATTCTTCTCTGGTCATATTTCAGTTTCTAAATGACTCTTGTGCTTGGATATTTATTTCTTTATATTTGAGGAATTTTTGATTAGACTTTCATTCACTAGATTTTCTTTCCTTTTATATTTGATCTCAGTTTCTGCTTCTACTCTATGGATTTGGAGGTTTGGTCTCTTGAGTGTATTTCAGAGATCATGGAAATTTTGGTCATGCTCATTAAAAATTTATTTATTTATTTTAGACAGAAAGTGATAGAAAGGGGCAAAGAGAAGAGAGAGAGAATGGGCATGCCAGGGCCTCCAGCCACTGCAAACAAACTCCAAAAGCATGTGCCACCTTGTGCATCTTGCTTATGTAGGTCCTGGGGAATCGAACCTGGGTCCTTTGGCTTTACAGGCAAGCACCTTAACTGCTAAGCCATATCTCCAGCCCAATGCACATTTTAAAGATTTTATTTTATTTATTTATTTATTAGAGACAGTGAGAGGGAGAGAGAGTGAGAATGGGAGTGCCAGGGCCTCTAGGCACTAAAAACGAACTCTAGATGCATGCGCCAACATGTGCATCTGGCTTATGTGGGACCTGGAGAATAGAATTGGGGTCCTTATGCTTCACAGGCATATGCCTTAACAGCTAAGCCATCTCTCCAGCCCCCCAATGCATGTTTTAAAAAATACTTTTATTTATTTGTTTTTAAGCAGAGGGAGAAAGAAGAGAAAGAGAGCAAGAGAGAGGAGGGAGAGAGTGAGAAAGAGAGAGGGAGAGAATGGGCACACCAGGGCCTCTGGCCACTGCAAATGAACTCCAGACGCATGCATCACTTTGTGCATCTGGCTTTATGTTGTTACTGGGGAGTAGAACCTGGGTCATTAGACTTTGGAGGCAAGCATCTTAACCACTGAGCAATCTTCCCAGCCCCTCATTTTTAAAAATTGATATTTGAATGCAGTATTTCATCAATCTTGTGCTCTATCCCTGGTATTTTTTCTTCTGCTTGGTATTATCTGTTGATATTTTGCACTGTTTTTTTTTTTTTTTTTTTTAATTTAACTGCTTGACTCTTTTATTTCTAGTGTTTCTATTTGGTTCTTCATCAGAATTTCAATTTCTTTGCTGAATTTTTCTCTATGATTTTTGAATATGTCCTCTATATTGCTGACCCTTTCATGTACTTTATTAACTTTCTGGTCTAGATCTTGAGCTGATTTTTTAAATTAATTACTTAATTTTTTAATTAATTACTTAATTTTTTCCCTGAGGGCCCTCCTTAGTGGGGTTGTTGGTTTGAACTGATATTTCCATATATATATATATACATTCATAGTATTGGTTCCATTGTCCTCCTCCCTGTCCTCCCTCTTTCAAAGGGATCCTTATCAATGGGGAATGTGGGTCATGCATTGTGGGGGTAGTCAAGAGTTCTGGGGGGTAGGCCCCAGTCTCTGTGCATAATGCCCCAACTTGTGACTCTAACAATCTTTCTGCCCCCTCTTCTGCGAGTTTCCCTGAGCCACATTGGGGTCATTTTAGTTCTGCTTCAGTGATGAGGTTTTGGAAGCCTCTGTGTCTCTGGATATCTGGCTTAGTTGGAGTTGGATGTTCTCTGTGTTTATCTCCTTCCGCCTTTTCCTGGTGCCATGATCGCCATGAACGCTGTGTTCTTGCCCTTCCCCTGCATTGTTCTATGGTTTCAGCTGGGGGCCCTGGTGAGGTGTGATTAGCTGATCCTCCCTTCAGGTTCATTGTCCATCTGTAAAAAGATAAGCAAATTCTCCAATGGAGAGAGAAGTTAGTACTAGATAGAAGGGATGACCATATATGTTTTGGAGGTAATTTTATATGTGTTGGCTCTCTTCTAGACCACATTTGGTGGTATCTTGATCTTAGAGACTGAGCTCATTTTTTGGACTTGGTTTTGACTTATTTCCCAGTTCTAGCAATGAGTTCCATTCCACTGAGTGGATCTATTAGCCAAATCAAGAGCAGTTGGTTACCCACCATGGCTGTGTGCCACTACTGCACTTGTATGAGCATTACGTCAGGTTGTTACCTACTGGGTATCTTAGACTGCAAGTTGTTTGAACCAATTTTGGACATTTTCCCCCAATTGCTCGTGTATTTATACATTAGAGAGAGAGAGAAAGAAGGAAAGAGGTAGATAGAGAAAGAAGGAACACACCAGGGCCTCTAGCCACTGCAAGTGAACTCCAGATGCATGCGCCACCTTTTGCATCTGGCTTACATGAGTACTGGGGAATTGAACCTGGGTCCTTAGGTTTCACAGGCAAGTGGCTTAACCACTAAGGCCTCTCTCTAGCCCCCCCCCAATACCATTTATTTTTACATCAGTACATTACAATTCTTGCCTGAGTATGTTTGTGTCCCTCCATGAGATTGTGCCAGGTTTAGATCCTTGACACACATGTTGCTGCTCACCTAGGTAGTACTGCAGAGGTGTCACCTTCTATGATCTTCAGGCTATTCGCGGTGGGGTGCTGCTACAGGCTTCCACAGCACTTCCACCAGTCTCCACAGTCAGCACTGTTCTAGCCTCTCTCCGCCCACAACATGATTAGTTTTTGGCTGCAGCTCTGCAACGTGCATGCTCACTGCCTTCCACTACAGCTTATTCTTCCCAGAGACCAGTGTTCAGGGGGAGCTAACAGCCCTCTGGTCACTGCTGCTGTCGCTGGCTCTTTGAGGGTAATGTGGTATGTCTGGGAGTGTGTTGGTAAATATGTTTGTCTCCTCTCAAAGAAGATTTGTGGATCTCACCTTCACTGATTTCTCTGTCCCACCATATTTTTTTCCTGCAACTTTTCAGCTGCACTAGCACTGTTTTTTGCAAATTTCTTATGTTCTCCTCTTTCTCTAAGGAATAAAGTCTATTCTTTTTTTAAAAAAAAATCCTGCCTCTCCTCCATCACCACTTTACACAGAGGTGACTTTTATTTTTATTGGAGACTTTAATATGAACATACTGAAACCTGATCATATTCCCCTCAAGTTATCCTCTTATGTACCCTCTTCTCCACCTCCATTCACTGAAGGCACTCCTCAATGGGGGCTCTGGTAATCACTGTGGGGTCATGAATGCTTCAGTCAGTTTCCATGGGAAACAGTGTGAGAGGCTCCTTTTTTTTGGAAAGAGACACAGAAAGAGAGACAGAGAGAGAGGGAGAGGAAGTCAGATAGAGATGGGCGAGCCAGCAGCCTCTCAGCTGCTGTGAACGAAATCCAGATGCATGCGCCTCCTTGTGGTCAAGTGTGGCATTGCTCCCTTTGCATCTGGCTAAACGTGGGACCTGGAGATTGGAACTGGCGTTCATAGGCTTAGGAGGTAAGCAAGTGCCTTAATCACTAAGCCATCTCTCCAGCCCAAGAGGCTGCTTTTGATCCAATATTGTACCCAGAACTGGAGTGAACCTATTCATTGATATTTAAACGAAAGTTTTGAGAAGGAAAGCCAGACATCCATATTTTCTCATTGTCTTTATTGGATAGCAATATATTTAATATGACCCAAGGACTTCTTTATATAGCTGTGTAGGCTTATTGGGAGGAAGCTGTATGCATAATGTTATTTACAGCTCACATAATTAGAATAGTACTTAAAACAGAACAAGTGTTCAATAAATGTCCATAAAACTATTTTGGATGTCAGGTACATATTTGGAATCTTAATGTGTGCTTCTAAAAAGGTAGTGAACTTTGAAATTTTTATCTTATTAATCTTGGGATATATGCCAGGCAGTAAGTAGGATGACTGGTTTATATACATTCTATTTTTCAATATTTACAACATCTATGGAACAGATATTACTCCTAAGATTTTAAAAAAGAGAAAAATTGGACCCAAAGAGGTTAAATAGCTTGTGTCTATTTAAAGAGTACTAAGCCACCAGGCTAGGTTTATAATCCTTCTAAGTCTGATTTCTACCCTCATGTATAGTTGCAAGATTAATGTACTAAAAATGGATAATTATATGATATTGGTTTAAAAATATAAATGTGATACCACCATACCCTACTGTTGGGCCCTGCCCAGTGTGAAGCCGAGTGGTTAGCCCAGCCAATCTTGGCCTACTCCCGGTAAGGCCTAGTCGAGCCTGAGTACCTGCCGGTGGTGAGGGAAAAAAGCCCCGGCATTTTGGCGCCCAACGTGGGGCGTCCGCCATGAACTGGCGCTTCTAAGATGGCGCCCCCATTCAAATGGGGGCAGGACAAAAATGGCGGCACCGCAGAAGCGGTCTGTCGGAAACCCAAAAATGAGAGGAAAGAGAAAAGAACAAGAGATGTTGAAGTTTGGGACGGAGTCTTTATTTAAATGAGGAGGCAAAGTGTTTAAAGTCTTCTTTAGGTCTGTCCACGTGGTGTGTCCGCCATGAACGCACTCGTTTAGAAATGGCGGCAAACCGGAAATGGAAGGAAAGAGAAAGGAAGTTGAAGTAAGCACAGATTATAGAAGTAAAGGTTAGAATATTAAATATGAAGATTACCTCATAACTTATGAGGATACACCCGTCAGCAGTCCGATTAGCTCGTCAGCTTAATTTTGAATTTTTTCTTCATCACGTCAGCAGTCTGTAGTCCGTTTTGAATCCTCATACGTCCTCACATGGGGCAGTGGTTGTTGTGCCCCACGTCTGGGCGCCAAAATGCCGGGGCTTTTTTCCCTCACCACCGGCAGGTACTCAGGCTCGACTAGGCCTTACCGGGAGTAGGCCAAGATTGGCTGGGCTAACCACTCGGCTTCACACCGGGCAGGGCCCAACACCCTACTTTTAAAATTAGAGGTAATATGCCAAGTTAGCATCCAAATGCTTTGGTACTTTATATTTCCTTCAAATTTGCTTATGTCTTCTATAACCTATCCAACGTCTTAACAATGAAAAGAGACATCGAGTGTATAACTTTGTACTCTTGTGCACATGCCAGAATTCTTAGCTTGGTGGCACTATTTTCTCTAGAGTTGATGATCTGAGATAGGCACACTGATGGCATATACATAATGCAGTGAAGCACACGTGTGAGTATAAATCAAGAGACACATACATATTCAAGTTCTATGGAAAGTGCAATGCATTTAAGTCAATTTTGAATGCTTTTAAATACGATTGCAAAGCATCAAGTAAAATTGTTTAAAAATTGGAAAAAAAAGTTTAAAAAATGATAGGACATTGTCTTAGCAGTTTTCTGAATGCTCATTTTTCATAAGCCAAGTTGAGATCCTGTTCCTTACTGTAAGTTATTTCCTTCCTAATTGGTCAATGCAGGACAAACACATCATTAAACACACAGGAACCTTACCTTAGCATAAAACTGTGAGCAAGGCACATCCATCTGGAGCACTTTAGGCAGTTGGTTCCTATAAGGGCCAGAATGACCTTGCTGGGGCTTTGCACCACCTTACACAGAGCCCATGGGCAAGGCAACCTTACGGGATCTCATCAGGATGCCAACTGATGAAAAGGATGATGAGATTTTCTTCCACTCTAGAAGTTTTATATTATTGCTGGAGAATTAGATTTTTCTGTCACTCCAGTGTAAAGATTCTGTGATCATCTCACAATGAGAAATGAATTGCATTATTCACAATCTTCCCCTTAAGAAATCAAGGTGTTTTGGTGCCAGAAGTCTATTCAGAACCTCTGGAGTCCTATAGTCTGATATAAGTTTAGAGCTATCCAAGTGGAGATCAATGGCATCTTGTGATGTCAGGGACCAATTCAGTGAATCAGAGAGGCAGCTGAAATGGAGCACTGCCAGCAGCTGACCTGCCATGGTGAGGTTCAGAGGTAGT
Organism: Orientallactaga sibirica; assembly: GCA_036365145.1. Lineage (NCBI taxonomy): Eukaryota > Metazoa > Chordata > Mammalia > Rodentia > Dipodidae > Orientallactaga > Orientallactaga sibirica. The sequence continues at coordinate 2,065,564 of JAEOAD010000024.1, forward strand.
TCACAGAAGCTCAACTCAGTTATTTTTTTCCAATGAATATCTCTCTGTGACTGAGACATGGAGACATGCTGAAGAGGAAATACTCTATCCAGATTTAACTGGTGAGTTATGGGGCCACTAGGTGTGTGTTCTTAGAAGACCTGGAGTGGATAGATTGGAATAAAAGATGATAAGTGGTCCAAGCAAGTTCTGAACATCATCAAGCCATCAGTTACAGCTCAACTTAGCATGAATGTCAGCCTCCTGAAGGATAAGACATAGAATGATGGTGAAAAGTTGTAGTTATACAGATAGAGCTCAGGAAAAAATGTCCATTAAAAATACAAAATTAAGATGAGTTACCATGGAGGTTACCATTCACAATCATACATAAAGGGAAAAGTCAGCAGTGCTTGACAACTAGACATTTACCTTAAAGAGGAAAATGAGCTTGTTAGAAATATGTATTCTTTCTTTATTATCATCTTTTGGTGTGGTTATTTATGGAAATAAAAACTAAAGTGTCTCAGGTCAAATTGAATTGTCAGATTTATATTAAGACAAGATCTTTTGTATGGATTGGATACACAAGAGTCCAGAGACCCAGCTAGAGTTCCTGGAATACTGGGAAAGGACTTCAAAAGGTCATGTGTTAGAGATAACATAGAATATATGGCTTAAGGCTTTTTTAAATGAGTACCTTAAATTCCTTTAAAAGAAGATTCTCAGTCATGTCTTAGGAGCTTTAGAAAGTGTTATTGTCTTTCTTTGTATCTTATTCACCTCATTGCATTTTTACAGAAGAAAGATTCTCTGCTATATTCCTATGGCCATTCTACTATTACCACTTAGCAGAGTTCCTGACTCTGTCTAACTTGAGGCTAACTAAACATAAATTGACTATGTGAAATATGAAGATGACTCTATAAATCTAGTGAATAAAGGACAGACATGGGTAAAACCTAAACTCTTTATTAGTTTTCAGTGTTTGAATATTTTATAAAGTATATAATATACGTTGGTTGTATTCACCCCATTATCCTCTCTCATCTCCTTTCCACTCCTGTTGAACCTCTTCCCTTTCCCAGTGATTACTCTTCCTAGTTTTATGTATTTTTTAGGAAGGGGACTGAGTTTAATTCACATTACCTGCATGAGCATTGATGGTAGATTATTTACTGCCACATGGACAATGCATTAGTGGCTGCAACACTCAAGAACATGAATCCTTCTCCCGTAGCAACCATTAAATGACAGTAATTCCTCAGGGAGGGGTAGATTTTATAAGCCTTTCCTCTGTCCTCTATCCATGATGGAATCATTGATGTGTTCAATTTCTTGCAGGTATTGTGCAGTAAACCTTAGCCTCTGTTAAGTCCATAAGGTGGTATCATTGTAATGTCTAACAGACAGTATTCCGCAAGAATCCTCCCCATTCTCTGGTTCTCATATTCTTTCTGTTTCTTCTCCTGCAATGTTCTCTGAGCCTTGGAGGGAGATGTCCCATTTAGGGCTGAGACTACATAGTCGCTTATTCTCAGCACTTTGCCCACTTACAAGTCTCTGCAGTAATTGCTGCCCACTACAACAAGAAGCTTCTTTGATCAGTGCTGATAGCAACACCAACCGATTGGTGTAAACATAAATGTTTATATTTTTTAAAGAATGTCTTAAAAATTATCAAGTTTTTTTGTGAGGGAGAGAGAGAGCATGGATATATCAGGGCAATAGGTGCTGCAAATGAAATGAGTTGCACTGCCACTTTGTGTATCTGGCCTTACGTGGGTGCTGTAGAACTGAACCCTGGCTGGGAAGCTTTAATTGGTGCCAGCCCAAATACTTAGATGGAAGTTTCACAACATGAATATTCTGTGAAACAATAGTAGGTTTTCCCCTCTTCTCCAGGGCCTATGATCCCACCAGCCATAGACTTTTGACCAGGTTCATTGGTCCAGGCATGAAGTCCCTCCTGTGGAGTGGGCCTAATATCCAATCAAAAAGCAGTTGGCTACACCCATGCCTATATAGGCACATAGAACTTTTTAATGGTGTTCTTTCTTCCTGTCCACCTTCCATTATTTCATCAAGTACAGTATGTTTAGAGGATAATTAGCTTTATCAAAGCTCAGAATTCCTTTGTAGGATTTGATGGGCTTCACTGTTGATTGTACCTAGAGATGTGTCTGAAATTCTGGGGAAAACCCTGGATGAATTGGGAGCTCAGGGCAGGCAACATAGACTATGCAGAAATCAAGAGTTAGTCTTACTGGCATATTTAAATTGCTGCAGCAATGACTGAACCAAGGAAAGAGGTCAGGAAGTCAAGGAACATTATGACAAAATGAGTTGTGGTGTGAATTACTTCCCACAGACCGTCTTCAATTTTCCATATTTCACTTGTAGTTTGACTATATTGGGCCCTCTCGGTCAAGGTATGAAAGTTCCCCTAACATGAGGCGTCTATAAAAGAGGAAAACATAATAGCCTACTTCTATTTTCAGCTTTAATTATGCTTCAATTTATTTTGTTAGAGTAGTATGTTCTCATGAGTATAGAGATCTTTACACTTGTGATAAAGAAATGGGAAATGTTATGGTTTAAATATAAAATATCCCCCATAGGCTGGTCTAATTCTAGAGCTGGTGTCACTGTTTTGGGAGGTTCTGGAAACGTTAGGAGGTGGTTCTTAGCTGAAAGAAGCGAGTCCTTGGTGAGTCCATTGGGCAGGGTATATTGTCCCTGTACCCTTCCTGTCTTGTTCTCTTCTTTGTGTCTGCGATGAGGTGAAGTTACTCCTCCCCATGCACTCTTAAGTGTATGGGACCAAGAAAGTTTTGAATTTTTAAGAAAGGTAAATAATTCTTCCTTTAAATGATCTATGTCAGGAATTTTGGTTGCCATATTGAAAAGGTGACTGATAAAAGAAAACTTTCTGCACTGCAGCTTAGCTGATTTGCTTGCGACTAATGGGTTTTTAACTCCTGTTCCCTGATGCTGTTCTATAGGTCTGTAGAGGGCTTATTCAGTTATAAGTTCATTACTGAGGAAGCAAGATTGATCTATACTCATGGATTAACCACTTCATCTTAGATAGAGAAGTAAACTTAATGTTCTAGAACATACATCTGGCTGGGTTTCATTAGCCAAAAACATACCCACTAACTGAAGTTTGATTCATCCCCTTGTCTGAATCTTTCAATACAGGAAGAAAATATACTTGAGGAAAATTTCTACACATTGGCTTCATATCTCCCATCCCCATAGCAAATTAGCTAATCATAAATAGAACAAATATTCTCATTTTATAAGATCCAGTGAAGAAATATACTACCTCCAAGGCTGTCATGAAAACAAGAGTGAACTTAGAATCAGGAGACAGAATATCAAGGCAGAAACATGGGCGGTGGAAAACTGGAAGTGCCAATCAGAGCAGAGCTGACCTGCCCAGGGGCTCTGCTCTCCATCACTGCTGAGCACCAAATTTCTGTCGCATTTCATTCCACTTGTACCATGAGTGGCTCTAATGCTCTCGAAGTGTTTTCTGTGTGGGACTCACTCTCTACTAGTGCTGGATATTTTCTTGTACAGTAGAGTCTTAGAGCATTCTTCCACTACTTTGGATTGCATCCTTCAATTATTTCATGCAGATTCGGAAAGGTTTTCTATCATCAGTAGTACGAGAGAGAGAGAGAGAGAGAGAGGGAGAGAGGGAGAGAGAGGGAGAGAGATTGGAATGTGGACATATTGCAATTACCATTTGGGGCTATTATTTAATTTCTTCACTAGAAAATATTCAGTCATGGTAAGTTAATCACAAAGTCAAGCTTTCCCTCTAAAAACATTATTTGTTTATTTTTATTTTTCAGTTCATCAATCTCAGCATACTGTATGGAACAAAAGCACTCTGTACATAGTTTCACAGTGTGGTTATGAGCTCCAGAGAAAATTTCCAGGATTCATTGTATATTAGTTATGAATTCCTTTAATACTCACTACTCAAAGGCATCATCAGACCTAAGGGCTTTTCAGAATTTCAACCACATAAGTAGTCTACGACCCATTAAGTCAGAATTTGCATGTTAATGTGATCTCCAGTAAGCTCATTACAGTCTGAAGTGATGTTTTGGAGGATTTGGAGGGAAAATGAGGGGATGGCTCCAGCCACACTGTATCAGTCCAAGCAATCTGTTCTGTAATCAGAAGGTTCCTTTTCTTTAGAATGTTCAACGACAACCTGATGAATTTCCAGGAATACAAATATTGTTACAGGATAGAACATCTCTTGTTCTATGAATGCTGGTGTTGCCGTGGCTATTCTTGCAAAGACATCACTGCATTTGCAGTTGAATTTGGTCAACTCCAGCAAAATGACAGGTGACGTCCATTTCCCAACCAGTCAATGCTTTAGGTAAAGTGTTGGTTTTACTGTGTTTGGCATACACATGCCATAAAGGGCCAGTGGGGAAGGATTGGGTGTAGTTTCCTTGGGGCTATAATAAACCTCTAGGAAGGAAACAGCAGCTATTTGATTGGTAACTATGATCTTTAACAACATCAGCAATATTTAGGATTCCACTGGGAATTACTAAATGTGAAAGTAGCAACTCTGCTGCCAAGGGAAGGATTGGAGATGAGACGTTGATTATTATTTTTTAATAAACTTCTATTTTTCTTTTGACTCCTAAGTAGGCCTGGCAGTGCTAAAGTATTTGAAATGATAATGGCTGAAGACTTGGAGATTCAAGCAAGTTTTTCTCTAAGGACTTTGTATACTGAAACTCTTTGTATGCCTTCCAATGTTTCTAGCGCTACATGGCACAGGTGGCAACTCATCTGATTGTAGGTCGTGCTGGGGTGTCTGCCCTTTGTGTTGTGCAATGCCACAACTCTGTGGATCTTTCTCCATTGTTGACAGTAGGCAAAGAGGATACAATCAGAGATTTTTCTTTCATTCAATTTATATTGATTTTAATTATGGTCAACCCAAATTCTGTATCAAAATTATTCCTAGGATTCTAGAAATAAGTCCACACTTCCTCAGATAAAGCTTCAGTAGGGCTGGGGCAGGACATGGAAATCTCTTTGTTAAACTCTATAATTTTGTGATTAGTGTTTAATGCTGAAATATATATTTGTTAGGATTTCAAGAATCCTCAATCCTATGGGAGAACCTTCCAGGGGTAAATTACATACCTTCCAAATTTTACTATGTTAGGTCTGTGAGAGAGAACCCTAGAATGATTATGTTAAACAATGGATTCAAAACTACATCATAATTGCAGGATTAAGTATTTGTGTGTACACGTACGTCTCAGAAAATTAGGAACCCCTGTGAATATCAATGTTAGCTTCCAATGTTATTAACTTAATCTTTGACCCTTTGACTTATTTCCACCCTGATAGATATTCAAGCACATCTGGTGTGTGTCAAGCCACATTGTTGAGTGATGACATATTTTTTTTCATACTAATATCTGCAATCTTATTGTTTCTTTTCATGAGTTTTTGTTTTTTGTTTGTTTGTTTTGTTTTAGTAGACTGCTAAGACCACAATTGGATGTGATGATTAAGTTCCTGGGTCTGGGAGGCATGTGAATACATGCATGCATAGAAGTAGGAGTGGAGAATTTCAAGGCTTCTTGTAATACTACCAGGCATCAATCATTTTTAAAGCTGTTGCAAGCCTCTTTTTATTTAATTAATTAATTTTTTCTGTTTTTTTTTTTTTTTTTTTTTTTGAGGTAGAGTCTCACTCTGGCCCAGGCTGACCTGGAATTAACTATGTTGTCTTAGGGTGGTCTTGAACTCATGGTGATCCTCCTACCCCTGCCTCCCTAGTGCTGGGATTAAAGGCGTGTGCTACCACGCCTGGCATTGCAACCATTTTATACTTCATTGGAAGATGAGTGTAAATTTTAGGAATTAAGGAGAAAGTGTGGGGAGCAGGAAGGGTTTCAACTGCTGCTAATAGCTTACAGTGGAGGCTCTAATACAGAGCAGTGCAGAGTAAGAAGAGATAAAAGAACTAAAAGAAATGAAACACCAATGAATAAATTGATCATACCATAATGAGCAGTAAGAACTGATGAGATGAAAAACAACAGCCTGCACAAAAATACATTTTCCTGGTTTTAAAAATAATTGGTGGGGTATCAAAAACATATCACATTTAGTAATGATTACCCTATTTATATTTCCTTATGTCTCCTTGTCATTAACATAGTAATATTTCCTTAAATTCTTATTGTGAAAATGGTATTTCCTTATTATTATTTTGACTTTATATATGAATGAACTGAGGAAAAGTTACTGCTCCAAGGCAAAACACATTTCTTTCTTTTTTTTTTTGAGATAAGGTCTTGGTATATAACTCAGACTGCCTAGATTTTGCTGTGTAGTCTGCTGTGTAGTTTGAGGCTGGCTTCAAATTCATTGTCCTCCTACCCTAGTGCTTGAATTTCAGGTATGGACCAACATGCTTGGCTATAAAACTAATTCTTTATTTTTATTTAATTATTTATTTTGACAGAGAAAGAGGGCAAAAGAGAGAGAGAGAGAGAGAGAGAGAGAGAGAAAGCGAGAGCGAGCCAGGGCCTCCAGCCACTGCAAATTAACTCTAGACATGTGTGCCCTTGTGCATTTGGCTAATATGGGTCCTGGGGAATAGAACCAGGGTCCTTCTTTGGCTTTGCAGGCAAATGCCTCAACTGCTAAGCAATCCCTCCAGCCCTAAAACTAATTCTTGATGATGAATTCAGTTCATACTTTTCTGGGTAGCAAAGCCAGAACTTCTATATCTTAGCTTCACAACTGTACCTTAATAGGCAAGTTTTAGCAGTGGGAAGGTTATTAATTTCCTTCTTAAGTAGTAGAAAGTTGGGCTCTGGCATGGGTTACAAGTTATAGAACACAAGATAATTTCATTTTCAGATTTATATTCATTTTGATTAATTATTCATCTAGTGCCTTACATATAGATCTAGGAACTAAAGTCAAGGAAGGCTGCAACATTTCCTCTGAGGATTTTCTCCTACCCAAGACCACTGGCTGTTGGTTGGGGGAATGCCTGGGATATGGAAGCTGACCTGTCAGAACATCTTATCCTGTCATATCACAAATCAACACTGAATTCCCAGATGTTAGGCCTTGCTGATAAAACTCTCACCAAGCACACACAGCCATTCAGGACTATTTCATTTCTGCTGTTCATTGCTTATGGGAGGTGAACGTGTTGCCTGTCTTAAGGTTTCATTTGCAGCAGCTGTCATGATTTCCTCTCCTGGAGATGTGGCTGCAGGAGATGAAAAATAAGATAAATTTTATGAGCAATTAATCATACCTGCTCCAAATCATCTCTTTGAATCTTTCTAAATTTGAAATCATAGAACCTGTACAAGGACATTGGTAGGTCCCTAAAATGTGTTGTTTTAGCACCCAGGAAGGTCAAATGCAGTTTGAATATGAGCGTGACTGATAGTGCTGTTTAAAAGCCACAGGAAAGAGCTGCATGACCTTCTGAATTGTTTGTCAGGCTTGTCTGAGATGACGTGCAATTCTGTTTGCTTTTATGTGAAAGAACACAACACAGCTGGAATTCAGGAGAACTCAAGTGAAATATTCATTGATAGATGTTTTTGTTCCTTTTTCCTTCTTTGTACTTTGAAATGGACAAAGCCATTTCTTTATAGTACTGTCAGGATTTGAGAGCCCACGGAAAAGGAAGATGGAAGTAGTAATGGGGAATGCCTATGTATTAAGTATTCACACTGAAGGCTTCTGTAGAATGCTTTATAAGAAATAGAATAGTCCCAAATATCTTTCTCTCTTTTTCTCTCTATCTTTCAGAAATAGGGCTTGTCTTCAAAGCAAAAGCTTTAATTCCAAATCCATAACAAGACCTGGGATTATACAAATCTAGGCTTCATGAAGATAAGACTAGAGATGTAAAAAATAAAACAATCAATCCTATTTAAACAATACACGAGAAGCCGTCTATCAATGAACAGTGATTAAATTTACATCAGTGCTAATCTCAGGAGATCAAAGCAGCAAAAGCCTATAGTGTATGAAGCAGAAGTTGGTAAGACTACTAAAAAACTACCTCTTTACCATTTCCCAGTGATATCTACAATTAAGCAAATGACATACTCTTTGATTGCTTGAGTGCTAGCCTGGAACACTGAATCTCGTAGTTCATTAGCATGCATTGTTAGATGTTCCAACACCCAGACAAAGTGTTGTCTGGAACAAACAGCCTCAGGAGGGCAGTAGATTATGAAAGCTATGGATTTTAAAACATTTTCTAATTAAAAGTACCAAGGCATCTATAATGTGCCTTGATATGCTTAAGACTTTGTTAAACAAATTTTCTAGACGCTTCCATGTGCTGTATGGCAAAGACCCTTCAGCACTGATTCTAACTGTATCATGGCGAACAATCAGAAACGAGGTTTTTACAGTTTTTAAAATTTTTTTAAATGTTTAATTTCTGAGAGAGAGAAAGGGAGATGGAGAGACAGGGACAGAGAGAGAGAGAGAGAGAGAGAGAATGAGAATGAATGGATGAATGAATAAGCATGCCAGGGCCTCCAGCCACTGGAAATGAACTCCAGACATATGTGCCACTTTGAGCATCTGGCTTATGTGGGTCCTGGGGAATTGAACTTGAACCTGGGTCCTTTGGCTTTGCAGGTAAACACCTAAACTGCTAAGCCATCTCTGTAGCACAGAAACCACCTTTTAAATTCCATGTTAAGGTTTGGTATATGAGGAAAGAAAAGCATAAACCTTATTTTAGAACAGGGTAACATCAGAAGTTAGTTGTTAATTCCTATTTCATAGAAGGCAGAACATTCTAGTTTGGGGTAGGGTATTTTACTCAGTTATTTTGACCACTTCTGGGTCTTTTTGGAAATGGAAGACAAAACTTGAATCAGCAAACTGGAAGGGAAACTAAACAGAACTGAAAAATATAAGGAAAGATTTAAGATTATATTCTGCATCAAGTGTTCACTGAAAGCATTTCTAAAGCATGGTGAAGGCTGATAATGTCAGTCATTAATTTCTGTATGGCCATAAAAATCTTATTTCTATTAACTCTTTCAGCACCAATAGCAGCAGTAGTTTAGAGAATATTTACTCTGTTAGACACCATGCTAGATGCTTCCTACAATTCTTCTTGTTGAGGTATAGGTAGTGATCTCTTTCCAGTAATGACAAAATTGATAATTGAGCAAATAGTTTGTGTAAGGTCATTACTAGTAGTCAATAAAATGTCTTTATCCCATGTCAACCTGATTGTAGAACCCATGCAATTCCAATGGTCATCTGTTTCTCCCTGAAAACCAACTTTTCCAGGTTCAGTAGCCCATATTATTGCATATGTTTGACATTTTGTGTGTGATAAAAATATTTTCCTATTTAAAAATCAGTGTCATGTATTATTAGTTTTTACAGTGGATGGTTCACTTATTTTACAACTTTAAAGCAGCCAGGATACAAATACAGCACAAATGGTTATTTCTCACATAATCATTCTTAATAAGTGCAATTCTTTTTTTTTTTTTTAACTGCATTGGTTCTATTTATTTAGAAAAAAACATTAAGGACTAGATAGGATCAGGCTGCAATATGCTGATTAATTTTTCTGTGAATATGCATCCACCCTATACATAGTAACAGTAAAAGAATCTTCACCACACACTCCATCAATATGCAGCTGTCAATCTGTTAGTTAATTACAATTAATGCAGTTGGAAGGCAGAGATCCAATGCATATTAACAATAGTTTGCATTCTGTAGCCATAGCATGTGTGAAGAATGAACATTAATGTAATGAACCCTTTTCAGCTAAATATTTTTGACAGAATCATGCTATGTTTCTCTCATTTTCTCCCTCATATCACTTCACTTTCCTTCAAAACCAAAGCAAAACAAAAGAAAAGTGACTTTCAAAAATACTAGAAAACTATTGACTCAGTTTCCAAAGTGTTGCATTGAATGGGGTTCTCCAAAACACCTGGAGAAAGTCTTTCACTGCCTTTGTTCTCAGTCCATCAGGGAAATGGTTTTAATTTTGCCTCCAATGGACTGACATTCTTAAAAGGAAAAGATTTTTTCGCAGAATTATAAGTGAGACGTGATCCAACACAAAATGCTACACATTGACAAATATTTGCCTCTATAAGGTTTTTCTCCTTTTAGTATGTAAATTCCTCTCAACACATGGAGCTTTGCTGAGTAACTGTGTGCCATCTTAACTATATGGCACTTAGGCAAATGGATAGAAATTCAGGCAAGCAGGGTTCTAAGGATATTTACTTAAGAAGCCCTAGGAACTTCTTCAATTGATCTCAGAACCCTCCTTTACTTCAGCCATGCAAAAATCCCCATCAGCTTTCATTCCATTCTTTGCAAAAATGGACAAAGCCAAGTTCTACAGCACTTTAAGGTCTTTGGTATCTCAGAACCCTAGCCTAGGAATTCTCTGACTTCCTGACATCTAAACTGCTGAGTGCCTCCAGAGAGCACACACATGTAATTAAAACCACATGGTTCTTTCTACCTTCTAAGAAAATGTATATATGTGCACATGTCTGCGGGTATAAATGAGCATGTGTGCACATGCCTGTGGAGGCCAGAGGTCAACCTAGGGAATTGTTCCTCTTAGGTATCTCCCTTTTGGCGTTGATCTGGATGTCACCAAGTAGGATAGGCTGGCTGGCCACTGAGCTCCAGGGATCCTCCTGTTTCTGCCTCTCTGTTGTTGGGATTACTAGTGGGTACTGGGAATCCAGTTCAGGTCCTGATGCTTGCTAGGCAAGCACTTTACTGGTTGTGCTATCTTTACAACCCTTGTTGGTTTATTTTTGACTCACACTCTCCTGAGAACTACCAATTCTATGGGTACCTGACTTCCTCAACCAGGTCTGTGTATTGTTTTGCTCATATGTAGCACAATCAGCAACTGCTTGAAATTCAGTTGCAGGTCATGACATAGAAATGTTATAGGAATGAGTAGTCTAGCTTCTCTGGCACCTTACATTCCATTGCTGGGAGGAGTATACTTACCACTGAAACATTGCCTGCTCACTATGTTGATTACCTCTTACAAGCTAAGCTGCTCCAAATACTTCTGACCCCTTCCTTACACACATGGTAGAACAGACTCTGAGAGTGGTGGTGATTTTTCTGGAAGAGCCAGACCTCTCAATTTGTATTCTTATTCTTGTCTCCTTTCTCTCTCTCTTCCCTCATTATTACATTTTGGTAATAGGTTGAACATAAAAAATTTGTAGAAAATGTAAGGCTAATGATTAAAGCACTTTAAAACTTCTACTCATGGAAAGAAGGAAATTGCATGTTTGATCTGTCTCTTAGACCAATGATTAAATCTTCTTTATTGAATTATTATAACACTGTACTCATAAGAATTATTCTCCTTTTTTCACCCTTTTAAGAACACTTTATAATTAAACATATTGCATCTACCAAAATTTCCCATTAAGGGACATCATTTATTCTTATGTCCTATTCATGGTAATTTACAGTATAATTCTTGAGACTAAATTAATTATGGTTTTGTGTAGTCAAATGTTTTCGAAAAAGTCCACATATGATAAAGTAAACAATTGTTATGTCTAATTATTAAGTGTGAAAATACAATGAAGAAAATAACTTTTGTTTAGTGACTAAGTTTTGGAACCAAGCTTGGGTTTCTTAAGTAGGGAAACTACTATTAGATATTATTTATCTGTCTAAAAATGACATTGAGATTCTGGTAAAATAATATCCTCAAAATTTTCTACTTGTCCTCTTTCAACCATGATACATGATAAATCTTTTCCCCAGCAAATGATAATTTTAATTGATTTGAATGGAAAGCATAGCATTGTGTGACCTAGATGTTGGCAAGTGACTTCTGTGTATGAGTCAAAACATGAAAGATTTTTTTCTGTCACAGTGGAAAGGTAGGAGTTATATGGCCTAGATTGCATGAGAGTGATTCTCTTGGCTATGTTCCAATAACAAAGATCAGCAAAATTATTAACCACACAGAGGCATTCCTTACTTAGTTTATCTTAATCTCCTTTACCCCTGGCATTCTTTTTTCCCTGGTTCTGGGACTGAACTCAGGGCCTTGCTTTTGCTGGCAAGTGTTCTACTGCAACAATCCTGGCAAGAATGAACATATTTGCATCCCTCCCTTTGGCTATCTGACTATTGACACAATGGACCCCAAGAAACTGGAATTACTCCATGGGTTTCATGGTGGGAAAAGGAAGTGAATGAATCCTGATGAAAGTCAGAAGGAGAAACTTTCTCCTGGAAAGAGATTTCATGTGGTGCTGACAACTTGTCCACCTTACAGGAGACACAGGAGCTGAGAAGATGGTTGGGTGGGACCACACCTTGGTGGGAACTGCCTAGTTATGCACACTTCTGCTACCTGCGTAAGCCTAGATGTCCTCTCAGGATCCCAAAGCAGACTTGGGAGGCCACTGGACCTCTTTGTTCCTTTTCCCAGTGTGGTCACAGCAACTATATCTCCTTTGCTTTTCACTATGACTTTGTTGGTTAATTGGTCTGGTGAGGAGGGAGGCAGCCGCTTAGCTTTTTAGGGTTGCCAGGGCCAGACTCTGACCCTAAAACCTCTGATAACATGATCATTGAGCTAAGTCCTTAACATTAACTTTTTTTTTTTTTCTAGTGAGACTAAAATCAAAAGTTGTAGCTGAAAGACTTAATTTTCAATGTAGCACTAAGAAATATTCAAACTGTTAGGTCATAATTTTCATAGGAGTACAAGTGAGAAAATTAGTTTATTCTCAGTTATTTTGGCATAATAAAGTCAAATAAGAAAAGGAAAACCACCTGTCTCTGGGCTGAGGGTCTGTTTATTCTTTCTGTTTTGTTGCACAATGATAATTTAGAATAAAAAGAATTGCCCTATAGTTTGGAGAATGCTAATTTTCCACTTAATGTGTACTTACTTGCACAAAAATAGACACTGTTGCATAAATCTAGGGCAATCCTGACATAATCATGTTTTGGGGGTCTGTGAGAGCTGAGAGCAACTTGGGTCCATTGTGCTGTGGTTTTTCTTTCAGGCATTTGTTCATTTCAATAGAGCTTTAGCAAGTGCTAAACATAACTGGGAGATGAGAGCAGGTGTGGGAACATAGTCATCATTTGAAAATTCCATCAGTTAATGGTTTCTGGGGAAGGAGTCGTTTTCTTTAGCAGTACACTCACTGGTAAGTTGCTCACACTCCAGTAAATAACCTCCCACCCAACTCAAGCACATGCAAGTAACTAATTTATCTCAGTAAGTCCCTCTCTGACACACACACACACACACACACACACACACACACACACACACAGCATGAATGTAGAGAGGGTATTAGGAAGAAGAATTATTTTACCAGGGATGAGAGAGGTCTTAAGAGAGGATAATGAGGATTACTATGATCAAAATACATTATATATATGTACGAAATTGTCCAAAGGGGAAAAAGACAATTCTTCCAATTCCAAAAAGATAACGAAATTGGAAAATTATGCCTTTGTTAATATTCTTTTTGTTTGCATGGCATACTCAGCAAAGACTGATGGATTAGAAAGAAAAAGAGAAGAGAGAGAGGAAGAGAGAGAAAAAGGAAGAAGAGGAAGAAGGGAAGGGGGAAGAAAGAAAAGAACCAGTATGTTTTCTGTTAGACTTCATTTACACAGATTATGAAGATAGACTAGAACAAAAGCTAATTTATCAACTTGGGGCATTTAAAGGTCTCGCATGATCATTACTGAAGAATCCACTTCATACATAGTTCAGGCTGATCAGCTGCTAATTGTACCGAAATGAGCAGAAGGATTGTACTATAGGCTCATCTTACATAAATAATGTAAACAAAGTCCATTGGCCATATTGGTACAACATAAATTAAAATTAGAATGACACGAATCCTTGTATATAAGGCAAATACTTTTTAACTTAGAGCTTTAAGAGACATCACAAGTGTGTAGGTTATTTCTTTTGAGTCTTCTACTTTTGCTTCCTGCTGTGCTTAGGAATCATGTAAGGCATTGCCTTACCTGTCAACTCATCAGCTTAGACTGCTTCTCTCTCCCAAACCTCTTATATAGGTCAGCCCTAAGGAGCTTACCTTTGTCACCACTGCTGCTGCCTACCACAGGAGAATTAAACATGACTTTGGCCCTTGGAGAAGTGATTCTAACTATAACTTTGTGTTATGACATAAAAAACACACATAGAAAGTCAGTGCAATTATCTCGTAGGCATATAGGAGGAGAGGCAGCTTCCTAGTGTGTGTAACATCAGACTGAACTATAAATCAGCAGAGCATGACAGACCAATTTCCATTATCAAGCACCTCATGGGGCATCACAGTTTCATTGTAGTGGAATTTTGTTATTTTCCAAGCCCTGCTAAAATGATCTAGTCTTCAGGAATACAGATGACATGTGGCACCCAGTTCCTTTGGAGGTCATAAGAAAATAGAAAAGATCTGCCTTTTCAGAAGTCATGAAAAAAGTACAGCAAGGTTGTCAGTTAGAAGATTAGCATACCAAAATCAATTGCTTTCCCATATCCTAGCAATCACCCATTAGAAAATGAAATAGAAAAAAAGTGTCCATTTAAAATTGTAATGAAATCTATATATTTAGAGATAAACTTAACAAAGACTACATGTTCTTGAAGGAGAATTATCCAATGAAAAAGCAAAATGTGACATAATGCATTCACACTACACATTTATATTCAGAATCAGCCTCAAAATACACTATTATATTGAAGTGTATTTATGTAAAAGTATAAAAGTAGACTAGAAAATGCACATCAAATTCATAATGCCCTAGAAATCAGGGATGGGGAGATACTGGAGTGATGGTCAAATGAGACTTTATTTTTATATTGAAACAATACTTTAGCTTATTTCCAATCTTCATTTTTAAAGAAAGAATTTATTCATGTATTACTTATTTATTGAAAAAGTTTATACCTGAAGGAAATAGCAGAAAACAAGTAAGTAGATCTGAATATCAATTTTGTATGCTGAGAATATGGGAGGCTTTTATTGTCTTTTTCATTTTGTATATTCTAAATACTATTTCTCCTTGTCTCAGGGAAGAGACAAAATAATATGGTCAGAGAAATTTAGTCAGAAGATATTAGGGGCTAAAACCAGAATGCTAAGCAGTGGCAAAAAGAGCCAGGCACAGCAGGACAGTGTAGAAAAGCAACAAGACAGAGTGAAAGAGAATCCAGATACCTCAAGCCAGGATTCGCTTCATTGTTGGTGATAACTTTTCATAATAGCAATGAAAAGTAGAAATTATCTGGAGAATAAAATCACCATATGCAGAGGAAAGGTTCAGTGGAAAATTCAGCAATGAATAAGATAATAAGCAGAAGGTATTTTTATGGATGTCATAGAATTTTCCAGTGTTGGTTTGGCTTCTTTTGTTTCAGTGTGTTGGAGATGAATAGACTACCTCCCTTGTGGTGTCCTCCTCACCCAGAACATTATTCAACATTAGGCTCATACATGTATAGTTGCTTGGCCAGGTTAACTAATTATGGGTAAAACCCTCTGATCTCATTTATCCATGAATGCCTAATGCCAGCTGGGTGGCTTCTTCTGGTAGACTTCCATTTCTGATGGAAAGCATTATCATTATCCAGAGAGTATTGACTGCTCTGGAGAAGCAAAAAACCAAGGGAGGAAGAGAGGCCACAGCAACAGTAATTCACTTGAGAAATGGCAACAAGAGAACACAGCTGTGGCTGGGCAACCTTGAAAAGTGCAGTATGTTAAAGGAAGTTAACAGTAATACTGTTTTTATTGGACAGCTTTATGTAGGCACCAAAGTGATTGGAATCTGGGGACAGCAGAGATGAAGCCGAAAAATCCAAGGATGCAAGGCTTTTCATCCAGTTACTCAGAATATTAATGGGATGGCTGACAGCTCTGGAGTGAATTGGGTTTCATTTTCCTGATGCAGGACATATCCTGGGTTTGTCCTATCACCATCCTTCATTTCTGTTCAGCAAGTCTCTCTGGTGCTCTTCTTGGGTAACTCTTCCACTGTACTAAGCCCTGGAGATGCATTCAGAGTGTCGTACAATGTGCAATTTCTGGCTAGTTTTAATTATTTAGCCTGTAGTACAGACAGTATCTATTTAAAGAGAATTATTTGAATATCTCCCCTTTCACCATGAATTAAAATCCTTTTCTCAGATACTTCATTTTAGATGACTTCAGACAGGGAGAAACTATGGGCATGACAAGAAAGTGTTATTCCTTTATGCCTTTTCTTCTCTAGTTTGGGTATGTTTTAAGTAGGAAATGGATAAATCCTTTCCCTAAAGAATAGGCATTAAAATCAATAATCAATTTACTTTTACTCATGTTTTGCAAATAAGGCAGAAAAAAAACTTCACCTTTCTTTATAAGCACTTTTCTTTTGCCAAGATACAAATTTCCTCTCCAAAGATTTCTCTGAGGGATGTAGCAAGAAGTAAGCTTCAAGTATATTCCAAAATGCTGTCATTTCCCACCGCTTTTATTTTCATAATTGGTACTGGCCTCAAGGTAAAAAAAGGATTGTAGCTGCCAGCCTGGAGTCAGGGGCCAGGTCAGTGAGTGGTTGCAGTAGGTGTGAGTGGTTTGTGGCATTTGGTGTATTGATGGTGTGCCTTTAGAACAGTGAATCAGTCATCTACATATCAAGGGGGGCTTCCTATCTACCAGTTCTTATGAACTCATTCATGGACTTGGTGCTAGTACTTTGGAGAAATAATGGCTATGTCTTAGAGCATTGCTCCGAAAATTCTATGCTGGTGAGACTTTTCATAATAGCAATGAAAAGTAGAAGTTATCTGGAGAATAAAATCACCATATGCAGAGGAAAGGTACAGTGGAAAATTTAGCAGTGAATGAGGAAATAAGCAGGTGGTGTTTTTATGGATATCTTAGAATTATTCAGTGTTGGTTTGGTGTCAGCCTCTCTTGAGTTTGGTAACTAGTCCCTGCTCCTGTGCTCTGTGCAGCAGACTCACTTGCTCAGGATCACTGGGTAATGGTGTGCTTTTTATGTGTGCGGCTACTAGACAATCGAAGAGTAAAACTTCTAAGAAAAGTTCAGGAAAATCTTTTCACTTTATAATCCTTGAAAATTGAGTCAATTTTATATCATTTAGCATTTTCTTGACAACCAAGAATCATCTAGAGAATTACTCTTATTGTGTTATGCTGAAATACATGATTTTTCTGAAGGCATGTTGTTTAGAGTGGTTTATGTCCATACTTAGTGATGCCAGAGTGGTTGTTTGAGGTCTGTTGTCTGCTTTTTTCACTCATTTCTCTCTTTTGTCAGGTTGTGATGTTAGACTTGCTATTGTCTATGTGTTCTTTCTCTCTCTCTCTTTTTTCTTTCTTTCTGTCTTTCTTTCTTTCTTTCTTTCTTTCTTTCTTTCTTTCTTTCTTTCTTTCTTCTTCCTATCTATTTATTTATGAAAGAGACAGATAGATAAATGATAGATAGGTTAGATAGATAGATAGATGATAGATAGATAGATAGATAGATAGATAGATAGATAGATAGATAGATAGGGAATGAATGAGCACATGGGTCTCCAGACACTGCAAACAAACTCCAGACACATGTGTTACCTTGTGCATCTGGCTTACATGGGCCCTGGGGAATTTAACTTGGGTCCTTTGGCTTTATGGGCAAGCACCTTAACCACTAAGTCATCTCTCCAGCCCTCAGTGTGTTCTTTGTTCTGGATTGTGCATTATAATTTAATGTAGAATGAGGAATCAAATAACCATGCTTATTAAAAGTAAACAGGACAAGCAAATGGGTTCTAAGGAATTCCACAATGAGCTAAGTTGGTGAGGTTTCATGGTATATGATATGTGTTGTGGAATTTGTCTTTCACACTTAGAGAATAGAAATGAAGCTTCTTGAAACCAGCCTACATTCTCTACCTCAGTTTCTCAAACTCCTTAACATACTGATTTTCCTCCCCGTCAGAGGTGGAGACCCTTTTATGTTGATTTCAGTAATATTTTATCTTCTTTCTTTGGTGTGTGTGTGTGTGCATGTGTGTATATGGGTAGCCACATGTGTGTGATACTGCTCCCAGGCCCTTAGGGCCTAATATTGGAAAAGAAGGTGACTGTAGAACACGAATGGTCCAAAGAGGGAGCTAGAACTATGCACCTGCAGATTGGAGCAAGCTTTGAATTTGGTAGAGTGAGAAGGTTGCTTGGTCAAATGACTAAAAAGATGTTAATTAAAGCAGATGCTGGATCTTGACTCCATTAGTGGGTTTAGGCAGGCAATGTAAGAGGCAGAGGGATTGTGCTCTGGCAAAATGGATATTTGGCTTACAATCTCTCTTCTTGCATGTGTTTCTAGAAGCTATTTAAGACCTGAAGGTGGAGACAGTACACCTCACCTATTCACATTCAAGTCTAGGAATGGTAATGGGGAGGGGAGGGAACAAGTGTAGGATTCTGCTAAACCCTGCCTCATTCTCATTGGTCTTGAGTTCAGGGTCAGTACAGTTATGTATTTATTTATAAAAACAGAGTAAGGGAAAGGCAAGCATAAAATACTGACTGGTGAGCTGGAGAGATTGTTCAGTGGTTAAGGTGCTTATGTGCAAAACCTAAGGATCCAGGTTTGATTCCCAGTACCCATGTAAAGCCAGATACACAAGGTGACACATACATCTGGAGTTTGTTTGCAGTGGCTAGAGGACCTGCTATGCCCATTCTCTCTTTCTCCTTCCCTCCTTCTCTCCCTCCCTCCCTCCTTCCCCCCTCTCAAATAAATAAAGTTAAAATAGAATTTTTAATTTTTTAATTATTTTATTTATTTTTGGAGAGAGACACAGAGAGAGACAGACAGAGAGGGAAAGGGAGACAGAGATGGGCACGCCAGCAGTCTCTCAGCTGCTGTGAACAAAATCCAGATGTGTGCACCCCCTTGTGGTCAAGTGCGGCATTGCACCCTTGTGTCACTTTGCATCTGGATAAACGTGGGACCTGGAGATTAGAACCGGGTTCTTAGGCTTAGCAGGCAGGTGCCTTAACCGCTAAGCCATCTCTCCAGCCCTAAAATAGAATTTTAAAAAACCCTTAAAAATAATGACTGGTGCCCAGACACTGGTGATTTTCAAATTAGCCCCAGCCCAGTGATCTGTACATCATAACAATGATCTTGTGGATTTCTAAAAAATATTTTTAATCATTTATTTAAGAGGGGAGGGGGAGAGAATGGTCATGCCAGGGCCTCTTGCCTTTGCCAATGAACTCCAGATGCATGTGCCACTTTGTGCATCTATCTTTATGTGGGTACTGGGTAATTGAATCCCTGCCCCCTGCAACACTGCTGATAGGCTGCAACTGGCCCCTTCTCCTGTTGGGTAGCTCTACAATCCATATAGTTACAAACCTCCCAAAGCCAGAAGCCATTCCAAACTCCTTTCCTTCTCCATTTGAATGTGGTCATCCAGCCAGCTACTCTAATATTAATATCCTTTTACATTATCCAACTGCCTTTGCTTTAGATGAAATTTACATAAATTTTCATCTATATGATTACATTACCTTTTTAACTGCTTTTACTTTCTTTTCTAATGACCTTAAAATGTACTTTCTTGTACTGTAGTAGGTCATGCTGAGACAACGTTAAATTATTTGTTCACAAGAACTGGAGGGGTGGTTTAGTGGTTAGAGCACTTGCCTGTGAAGGATAAGGATGCAGGTTCAATTCCCCAGTACCCCTGTAAACCAGATGCACAAGGTGGTGAATGTGTCTGGAGTTAGTTTGCAGTCACTAGGGACCCTGGTGTGCCCATTCTCTGTCTCTCTCTCTGCCTTTTTCTTTCTCAAATAAATAAATAAAATATTAAAAAAACATGTTCACAAATCCAGCACCCACATTGTTGAATTAAATGAAAACTACAAAATTAATTGTGAAGTTACTGAGACTGTGGATAACATACCTATCAGCTCTCAAGGAATAAGGTTTCTTATTCCTTGATACACATGTGTTAGGTTGGTCAGTAAGTGTTATTGTATAAATACAGGCCAGCTAGTAGTATAATACATATGCTTGAATGAAGACTACTGCACATTCTAGAATTATGACTACTAAACTGATAAAGGTAATTGAAGGATTGTTTGATATTAGAACTTCTGTGGTTCTTTTAATCAGGTGAATTAATAGATGTAGATGAATTAATAGCTGTACATTTGTTATAGTCAGTCAAATTGGACAGTGAAAGCAATTGATTAAACAAAGCCTGATAATTGAAATAATTATTAACATAATAATTTGTGATATTGATGATAAAAAGCATGGTAGTAAAATTTTAGTTTTTTGGTGGAACCAGAAATTGAACTTCTTGTTTATAATAGAACTTCTGATTTTATTGAATTTGCTTTGTCTCAACCTGTGATCTAGGTTCAATATTGATGTTCCTTCAATATTTATTGAGTTCTTGCTCTGATGCTGAGTAGGTTGTGGATACAATGATGAGTAAGTTGACATGTACCCAGTTTTCAAATGTAAACCTTCTAAATAAACAGAATCTTCTAAAGAGAAACAAAAACATATTCCTTCCAAATATAATGAAACTCTTCTTCACACAGGTGAAACCTTTCTGCACAAGCAAGGCCCCAAATCCCATCAGTAACTGTGCCATCTCAGAGTGATGTTTATTGATTTTCTACTTAGGTCACAATTCTGTTTTGGTTTACAAATGAAAATTATGTTTATATAAAAGACACTTCTACAGCAACCTTTCCTCTAACATTTGTATAACATGTTCAGGGAAAGGGAATTGAGAAAATGTTTACTTATACAAGCATAAATATTTTCACTAATATGATGTATATCTTCTACAGCATATTTTGGTGGTATGGGTGGGGAGGGGGAGGAACTGGTCATAAAGACACAGCTGGTATTTATATCTTGTCTCCTTTATCCATGTTTTTTTTGTCTCCACATCAGAACCTAACTTATTTTTATTTTTTTTTTTTTTCTGTTTTAAACTGCGTGAGTTGGGTTGGCTCCAGTCTTCCACCATAAGGCTAAAGGTAGTCCTGTTTATACTGGATATGACCCTTTACTATTGCCTATGGCATTACCAGCAGAAAGATGTACTTCCTTCTTTCTTTGTGAAGCACAAGATATTACTTGTTGATCACTAGCTACTGCATATGCCAAAGTAACCCTCCTTCTTTCTCCAATCTATTTTTTATCACTTAAACTGCTTTAGTTGGTCATATTGTTGTTTAATTTGCAAGTATAGTGGATCCAATAGTTTGATCTATACTCTAAGTGTTATTCACCTGGTACTGAGACAGCAGAACCAGAAATACATAAAGCTATACCTGGTTTGATTAAGACTCATGTCTTCTTATTATGTGTAGTAGAAGTATTACATTCTTCATATACACTGAGTCTAAGAAAAACTCCACTATATAGTCATTGCTGGTTCAGAATATATACCCACAGCCAGTTGTTGGAGTCCTAGGAGAACATCCTCACAAGGTTCCACTTACAACCTGGTGCTACAACTTAGCGTTCAAGAAGCCAACACATTTTCTGTGGTATTACCTACTTTCTACGATGACATATAAAAACAACAGGAAATGTCAGAAGGCAGATCATGATGTCTTTTGTTTGTAATAAATTACAGCTGTTTATCAGAGTTGATAGGAGTAAGATGAATACTGTAGGCATTTAGTAGGCACATGCATGGTGGTCTGACAGAATGTGCTTATGCAGACCTGGTTCTCTCCTTGATGAAAGGTATTTAACAGAATCTCCTTGCCAGTGGAGAATTGGATAGTGGAGGGAGTGTAGTTATAGTTCTCTATTGCTTGACATACAGGGTACTCAGCAGTATTGGTGGACTGTGATGACTGGAAAACCACTTTGATTCTATTCATTGCCTCAACTCACAATACTCATGTCTACTTTTACAGGTGCCTATTGATTAAATCCTGTGCAGTAGTAAAATGTGGAAATGGACTGATAGCCATAGAATCACTCATCTTTCCACTTGCTTCATATTCTGGTAAGTATTGGCAAAATTCACACACAAAACAGTTAACACAACATATTTTCACCTTTTATATACATTCTGTGAGTTCCTTTTGCAAACCACTTTCAGGTCTTCATGTCATGAAGATTTCATTGTTTTTATAATGCTTTTACCCCCTAGCCAGGACTTCCCATCAGTCACTTTGCTCCAGACTTAAAAACCTCCTCTTCTCCTGTGAGAACTGGGCAGTAGTTTGTACCACCCTTGCTTTCTTCTCACTCTATGTGTTGTCCTTCACACTGTCTTTCAGAACTACCAAGAAGGAATGAAGAACTCGGATCTTTGCTACTTTTACTTGTGTTGCTTTTGATGCTTTATAGTTTGGAGTATTATAACTCATTTATTTGAGATGATTTTATAAATATATTGGTAGTTGAACAGGGAGGATTAAATGTTTTGAATCTGAAACTTTCTATAAATTGTCAGGTGTATATGCAAATTCAGATACATTTCAGTTGAAAGAATGAAATATATGCAACTTTAGAATCCATTGAACTCTGCCCTTAAAGAAAAGATATTGGGAAAACTAACTTTTCTTTTTTGAAGATCTCACAAAATGGAACTCAAGATCTCACAAAATTTCAACAGGATAAGTACAGCAAAACGTCCTCCACTTTCTCCAAGGATAAGTCATATGTCAAATAAAATGTCTGAGCATATGACAACATCTTGCAGAGAAATTGTGACCTCTAGTGTGTGAAGTGCTGTGGTCACTGGGAAATGTTCTAGCTGGTATGCCTTTTTTTATTTGTCAAGAACATGACAGCTTCAAATTGTAAAACTCACCAGTTAGACTTTGCTTTTGAATATATGATATAAATTTGAAGATATTTGCTTCATAAGCTAGAATATGAATTTCAATGAGATCCAAATGGGGCCTTTATTCTGTGATACAGATAATCTTAGTGTAATTGTGTTTATTTGAGTTTTGTAGCTGCAAGAAAATAGCACAAAAGGAAAAGACACCATTTAATGATGTCTTGTTTTTCAATAAGATTTTTTAATTAATTATTTAATTTTAATTAATTAATTTTTTATTAACTTCCTTAATTGTAGACAATATCTCATGGTACTTCCCTCCCTACCCACACTTTCCCCTTTGAAACTCCACTCTCCATCATATCCCTCCCCTCTCAATCAGTCTCTCTTTTAATTATGATGGTCTTGTGTAGGTAATTTCAGGGATTGCGAGGTCATGGATATCCAGGCCATTTTGTGTCTGGAGGAACACGTTGTAAGGAGTCCTACCCTTCCTTTCGCTCTTACATTCTTTCTGCCACCTCTTCCACAATGGATCTGGAGCCTTGGAAGGTGTGTTAGAGATGTTTCAGTGCTGAACACTCCTCTGTCCCTTCTTCTCAGCACCATGGTGCCTTCTGAATCATCCCAAGGTTACCACCATCTGAAAAGAGAAGCTTCTCTAACCAAAAGTGAGAGTAGCATTAATATATGGGTATGGACCTTAAGAAAAGTTCTTACTGGGCAGTTTGGTGAGCATAGTATATACATTTAGCCAGACACCAGCAGACGTTACACACCTAGGGCTCATGACTACCCCTGTTGTAGGTTTTCAGTATCACGGATGTATTCCCTCCCATGGAGTGGGCCTCCAGTCCAATTAGAGAGCAGTTTGTTTCCCCCATAATAGGCATGCCACTATTGCACCCATTGGCTCATTTGGCTTGGCTGGAAAAATTTAAAGCTTGCAGTATGCACTGTTGAGTATCTTCACTGGCATTTTCTCTCTCTTCCTACATGCAGCATAGCTTTTTCCAGCTTTCTGTCAGCTGGTCCACATGGAGGAGGCTCTCAGCTTGGCTCCAGCAGGATTTCTCAGTGACCTTGCAGCCAAAGTATGTGGAGTCTTCAGCAGTAGGGTCTTTCCATCTATTCCTGGTGGGAAACCATGGGCCTTGCCAATGGCCTATAATGTTTTGGGGGTATGTGTGACATCCCTGGCAAACAACTCACTGGAAGGTATCCCATCCCTAGCACTGAAAAATTTTTAGTAACAATATATTGCTTCTGAGTTGTCCATGGTCCAGAAAAGTAGGTTTCCATATGACTTATTTATATCCTCTTAGATTTTGATTAGCCCACCCTCCACCTTCCCCTGACCTCACACCTCACTTAGACCTTTTTACCCCTATTAATCTATATACATACATACAATACCATCCTATTAAGTCTACCCCTCCTTCCCTTTCCATTCCCTTTATATCCCCTTTCTATCATACTGGATTCTGCTACTTAGTTTTATTCCTACTCACATAGAAGTCCAATCATTTGTATCTAGGATCCACGTATGAAAGAGAACATGTGACATTTTGCTTTCTGGGCCTGGGTTACCTCACTAGGTATAATCCCTTCCAGATCCATCCATTTTCCAGAAAATTTCATAACTTCATTTTTCTTTACCCCAGAATAGAACTCCATTGTGTAAATGTGCCACATTTTCATTATCCACTCATCAGTTAAGGGACATCTAGCCTGGTTCCATTTCCTAGCTATTGTGAATAGAGTGGCAATAAACATGGTTGAGTAAGTATCTCTAAGGTAGTGAGATGAGTCCTTAGGATGTATGCCTAGGAGTGGTATAGCTGGGTCATATGGTAGATCTATTTTTATCTGTCTCAGGAACCACCATACTGATTTCCACAATCGCTGGATCACATTGCATTCCCACCAACAGTGTAGAAGGGTTCCTCTTTTTCCACATCCTCGCCAGCATTTGTGGTCATTTGTTTTCATGATGGTAGCCAATCTGACAGGAGTGAGATGGAATGTCAATGTAGTTTTAATCTGCATTTCCTTGATGACTAGGGATGCAGAACATGCTTTTAGATGTTTATATGCCATCTGTATTTCTTCTTCAGAGAATTCTCTCTTTAGTTCCATAGCCCATTTTTTCAATTGGGTTGTTTGATTTTTTTTGTTATTAAATTTTTTGAGTTCTTTGTGTATCCCAAGGGTGGGGATGGGATGCCCTTGTCTTATTTCTGATTTTAGTGGAAAATCTTCAAGTTTTTCTCCATTTAGTATTATGCTGGCTGTGGGTTTGTCATAAATAGCCTGTATTATATTGAGGTATGTTCCTTCTATTCCCAGTCTCTGTAGGACTTTTATCATGAAGGGATGTTGGATTTTTTTCAAATGCTTTTTCTGTATCTAATGAGATGATAATGTGATTTTTGTCATTCAGTCCATTTATATAATGTATTACATTTATCGATTTGTGTATGTTGAACCATCCCTGCATCTCTGGGATAAAGCCTACTTGGTCAGGGTGAATGATCTTTCTGATATATTCTTGTATCCTGTTTGCCAATATTTTGTTGAGAATTTTTGCATCTATGTTCATGAGGGACATTGGTCTGTAATTTTCTTTTCTTTTTTATGATTTATTTTTTATTTATATTATTCTAATTTTACATTCATAATGGTGACTCCATTATCCTCCTCCATGTCCTCCCTCTTCCAAAGGGACCCTCATCAATGGGGAATGTGGGTCATGCATTGTGGGGGTAGTCAAGAATTATGGGGGATATGCCAAGTCTCTGTGCATAATGCCCCAACTTGTTGCTCTAACATTCTTTCCGCCCTCTCTTCAAATTTCCCTGAGCCACATTGGGGTCATTTTAGTTCTACTTCAGTGATGAGGTTTTGGCATCCTCTGTGTCTCTGGATATCTGGCTTAGTAGGAGTTGGATGTTCTCTGCTTTTATCTCCTTCAGCTTTTTTCTAGTGTTGTGATCCCCAAGAATGCTGTACTCTTGCCCTTCCCCTGTGTTACTCTATGGTTTTAGCTGGGGCCCTGGTGAAGTGTGTGATTGGCTGATCCTCCCTTCAGGTTCATTGTCCATCTGAAAAAGATAAGCAAATTCTCCAGCAGAGAGAGAATTTAGTACTAGATAGATGGGAATGGCCATAAAACTATCTCAAAATTCATATGGAAAGGCAGAAGGCCTTGGATATCAAAGCATATCCTCAGTAAAAGAAACACCTCTGGAGGCATCTAAAGCTATACTACAAAGCCATTGTAATGAAAATAACATGGTACTGGCATAAAAACTGGAATATAGACCAATGGAACAGAATAGAAGACCCAGACTTTTGGGTCCAGTAACTATAGCTACTTGATATTTGACAAAGGCCCTACCAATCCAGAATGGAGAAAAGACAGCATCTTCAAAAAATGGTGCTGGACAAACTGGACAAGCATATGTAGGAAAATGAAACTCGATCCACACATCTCTCCATGCACAAAAATCAAGTCTAGATGGATCAAAGCCCTTAATATATATAAAACCAGAAACTCTGCTACTACTGGAAGAAAAAAATAGGAGGAACCTTCCATGACATAGGAGTTGGAAAAGACTTCCTGAACAAAACCACAGCAGCTCAGGAAATTAAACAATCACTCAACCTTGGGATCTCATGAAGCTGAAAAGCTTTTTCACTGACAAATATACTATAACTAAAGCCAGCAGATTACCCACAGAATGGGAGAAAATTTTTACCAGATATACAACTGACAGAGGCCTAATTTCTAGAATCTACAAAGAACTCCAAAGCCTAAACAATAAATCATCAAACAACCTACTCACAAAATGCGGCAGAGAACTGCACAGGGAGTTCTCAGAGGAAGAAATACAAAGAGCAAACACACATTTAAGAAAATGTTCAACATCCTTAATCATCAGGGAAATGCAAATTAAAACAACTATGTAATTTTCTTTTTTTGTTCTCTCATGGTCTGGTTTTGGGATCAGGGTGATGCTGGTGTCATAAAAGGAGTTTGGTAGGATTCCTTCCTCTTCTATTTTATGGAAAAATTTAAGAAACATTGGTATTAGTTCTTCCATGAAGGTACAGTAAAATCCACCAGTGAATCCATCTGGGCCTGGATTCTTTTTAGTTGGGAGATTTTTTTTTATAACTACTTGAATCTCCATACTTATTATACATCTATTTAAGTGGTTAATCTCATCTTGATTTAATTTAGGTAGGTCATGTAAATCAAGAATATTATCCATTTCTTTCAGATTTTCAAACTTAGTGGAGTATATGTTCATGTAGTATCTGTTGTGATGGTGCCTTTTTCATCTCTAATTTTATTAATTAGTGTCTCTTCTCTCTTTTGGTCAGCTTTGCTAAGGGTTTATCAATCTTGTTTATCTTTTCAAAGAACCAACTCTTTGTTTCATTCATTCTTTGGATTTTTTTTTTGTTTCTATTTCATTAATTTCTGCCCCAATCCTTATTATTTCTTCCCATCTACTGATTTTTGGTTTGCCTTGTGCTTCCTTTTCCAAGGCCTTAAGGTGAAGCATTAAGTTGTTTACTTGCAACATTTCTAATTTCTTAATATAGGCCCTTAAAGCTATAAATTTCCCTCTTAGGACTGCCTTCATTGTGTCCAAAGGTTTTGGTATGTTGTGTTCTCATTATCATTTGACTCCATGAATTTTTTTGATTTCCTTCTTGATTTCTTCATTGACCCATTCATCATTTAGTAATGTATTGTTTAGTTTCCATGGTTTTTGTATGCTCTATAGCTTTTCTTGCTATTTATTTGTAGTTTGATCCCATTGTGATCACATAGAGTTCAAGGATTTATTTCAATTTTCCTGTAGTTGTTAAGATTTGCTTTGTGTCCTAATATATGGTCTATTTTAGAGAATGTTCCATATACTGCTAAAAAGAATGTGTATTCTTCAGCATTTGGATGAAATGTCCTGTATATATCTGTTAGGTCCATTTGTTCTATGACCTCATTTAATCCAGAAGAATCTCTGTTTATTTTTTGCCAGGGTGACTGTCAATTGGTGAGAATGGGGTTTTGAAGTCACCCATTACAAGTGTGTTTGGTGTTATCTGTGACCTTAGTTCTAATAGCATGTGTTTGATGAAATTGGGAGCTGCCATGTTAGATGCATATATGTTTAAGATTGTAATGTCCTCCTGTTGGAGTGTTCCTTTAATCAATATATAGTGACCTTCCTTATCTTTCCTAATTAATGTTGGTCTGAAGACTACCCTGTCAGATATTAGGATAGTGAGCCCTACTTGTCTTCTCAGCCCATTTGCTTGGAACACTGTTTTCCAACCTTTCACCCTAAGATAGTGTCCATCCTTTGTAGAATGGTGAGTTTCTTGGAGGCAACAAAATGAAGGATCCTGCTTTTTAACTCAGTCTGCAAACCTTTATGTTTTGGTTGGGTCATTGAGGCCATTGATATTAAGAGTTATTATTGAAAGGTGTGTATTTATTTTTGCCATTTTCCTTGTTTTATAGTTCTTCCAGTTTTACCTTTGCTCTCTTGTATTAACTAGTATTGGAGTATGGTTTGTTTTTTCCAGATTCCTTGTATGTGTGCTTTTCTTTCTCTTCAGCATGGAGGATCCTTTCAAGTATTTTCTGTAGACCTGGTTTTGTCTTCAAATATTCCTTTAGCCTGCTTTTGTTGTGGAATGGCCTTATTTCTATGTCTATTTGAATGGATAGCTTTGCAGAATAAAGTAACTTTGGTTGACAGTTGTTATCTTTCAGAACTTGGAATATATCACTCCAAGCCCTTCTGGCTTTTAAAGTTTGTGTTGAGTAAGCTGCTGTGATCCTGATGGTCTTGCCTTTGTACATGATTTGATTTTTCTCTCTAACTACTTTCAATATATTTTCTTTGGTTTGCATTTTTGGTAGTTTAATTATAACATGGTGAGGAGAGTTTTTTCCAGGTTTTATCTTTTTGGTATTCTAAAGGCTTCCTGTATCTGCATCTCTTTACCAATTTTGGGGAAGTTTTCTTCTATGATTTTGTTGAAAATACCTACTATGCCTTTGGAGTGAAATTCTTCTTCTACTATACCCTGAATTCTTATGTTTGATCTTTTCATAGTATCCCAAATATCTTGAAATTCCCATTCATACCTTCCTTTTAGTTTGTCTTTTTCTTTGTTGGACTGTATTAGATATGCCACCTGGTCTAGTTTAGATATTCTGTTTTCTCCTTCATCCATTCTACCAGTGAGATTTTCTACAGAGTTTTTTTTTTTTTTAATTTCACTGCCTATGTTCTTCATTGCTAGTAATATAATGTAGAGATTTTTACATCTTGGATTAATTTAATGCTTGGATTTTCTAATTATCTGCAGGAATATTAGATGTATCAATCAATCTGATTTTATATATCTTCAGGATAGGAGCTTAAGTTGCTAGGTATGTGTCTTAAGATGCTCAGAGTAACTAGAAAAGTGACCCTAGGTGTTTGGTTTGCCTGCTATGAGAGTATTCAAGTAGGCTGAATGGAACAAAATACAGACAAATTCTAAAAACTTAATTAAACAATGTACCCATTCAATGAAAAACAGCACAGAGTATTTATGCAAAAGTAGGTATTATGACAAACAGATCCTCTAAAAAAGTCACAGTCCCTAAGGATATGTGTTGCCCCACACCCTAAATCTTGTCAACTGGGAAGCTAAGATTTCTGGTCTGCAGAGGGTTGCATGGTCAGCTTGTGACTGAGTGAGAGACCCTTCCCCAAGGAACACCAGAAGAGGAAACAAAGGCACTATAAACCAGGAAGCAGCAAATGACAAGCCCAAGATATATCTTATTTAAGAATGTCAAATCTGACCATCCATAAGATTTAACATATAATTTACCCTGGTATGGATGGTGCAATTAGCACTTCTGCTGCAAACCTATATACCAGTCTTATTTGGTGGGTACTGACCTGGTTTAATCTCAGTTACCATTTGGATGGCTTTGGTCTTGGCTCTGCTGTATGTTCACTTGGTCCCTCTTTGCTGTGCTGTGGGCTCAGGTAGGCTGGCTGGGTCTGTGGGTCACTGCCCTGATGGACTGTGCCAGGTGCTGTGTAGGTAAGCTCCCTTCCCCAGATCTCTGGTGCTTGCTGGCGCTTGTGCTGGCAGTGGGAGAAGGGAGGCCGTGGCTGATTGCTAAAGTCCTCCCACTGGTCCTCATGATCCTTTTCCTCATAAGCTGCTCCGTTGATCTCTGCCGTCCTCCTTCCACATTTCTTGAGTTTGTGAGGAGTCCAGTGTGAGTGAAAAATCCCCTCACCTGGTTTTTTTTCTCCTGCTACCGCATGGAACTGATGCTGCCACTGCTGGAGCCACTTCTGCCTGCTTCTGGGGGCTCTAGATGCTCTGGATCTCTCTTCCTTCTCTGCTGTGTTGATAATTTATTATACACCTCACTTTTTAGTAGAAGAGTGTATTTTTCCTTTTTCCCCCCTTTTTTCCCCCTAGGCTATTTTGGCATGGTTCCTTCGCTGCCATCTTAAATGGAAGTCTCAACTCTATCTTCAATAAGATTTTGTACTTGGCTGTCATTTGTGAAATATATTGATGAATAAGTAGACTCACAGTTGTTAGAGTATGAATTTCTTTTATCTTGAAAATAATAGTAAGTTTGAGATATACTTTCAAAAATAACCTTAAGGTTCCAATCAACTCAGAAATAAAGTAAATTATATGAATAGCATATGATATATTCTGCTTAAATAAATATTTCTTTAATGCAGATGAGCTCACAGGCAATTAATAAATAGGAGAGAGGGTGATATCAGCAAAACAGGTATGTTATGTTTGAACAAGTGCATATTTTATAGCTATCAGATATAAACCTTTTCACAACTGAGGAGGAGCCTTAGAACTTAGAAGAACTTAGCAAATAAGTAAATTTTCTACATAATGACATAATTTACTGTAAGAAAATTCCTTCTGGATACTTGCTTTAAAATTTGAGTTGTTTTCACACAATAAAGGCTATATATAAAGCTCCTAAAGCCCAAATAATACTTAGTGGGGAAAAACTCAAGAAGTTCCCAATGAGATTGGGAATAAGACAGAGGTGCCCACTCTCACCACTGCTCTTCAACATAGTACTAGGAATACTAGCCCAAGCCATAAAACAGAAGAAATAAAAGGTCTTAAAATTGGAAAGGAAGAAGTCAAGCTTAGCCCTATTTGCAGGTGACAAGATCCTATATGTAAGTGATCCAAAAGTCTCTATCTCAAAACTTCTAAAGGTGATAAATTCCTTCAGCAAAGTTGTTGGATACAAAATCAATGCACAAAGATCAGTAGCTTTTCTATATACAAAGGATAAATATACAGAGAAAGAAATCAGTGAGGCTGTCCCATTTTCAATAGCAGCAAGCAACAACAACAACAACAACAAAAATACCTTGGAATAACACTAACCAAGGATGTGAAAGACCTATATAATGAAGACATAAAAACACTCAAGAAAGAAATCCTCCCAAAGGTTAATGGTAAGGTCTTATTGCTGAAGAAACCATATGCTGTTGGGATGGAACAAGGAGTGACCTGGCTGGAATCTGGAAGAAAGTCAGTCCCCAGGCAGTTATCTTGTCTAGTACCAGAAGGTACTACATGAGCCACTGGGGGAAAATGATCAACATCTGTCTTACCAACTTGTGGTCTAAACTACTCAGCAGCAATCAACCTGACGTGATGCTCACACAAGTGCAATAATGGCACACAGCCATGGTGGGTTACCAATTGCTCTTTATTTGACTAACAGATCCTCTCAGTGGAATGGAACCCATATCTGGAACTGGGAAACAAGTCAGAAGCATATCCAAAAATTAATTCACTCTCCAATATCAAGGTCCTACCAATTGTGGGATACAAGAGGTCCTATACCTATTTAATTCTCTCTAAATCAATAATGGTTATGCATGTATCTTGCACTGACCTCAATCTCCATTGGAGAGTTTTCTTCTCTTTTTCAGGTGGATGTAGAACTGGAGAAGAGAATCAGTGCATCACACTTCACCAGGGCACCAGCTGGAGCCATAGAATAATTGGGGAAATGAGCAAGAGTGCTGCTTTCTTGGTGAACCTGGTATCAGCCCAGGGTGAAGGAGAAAGACACAGAGAACACTCAACTCCTGCGAAACCAGAGATCCAGAAACACAGAGACTCCCATGACCTTGTCACTGAAATAGACCTAAAATGAACCCAACATGGTTTAGGGAAATTTGCCAAAGGGGGAACGGAAAGATTGTTAGAGCCATAAGTTGGGTCATTATGCACAGAGACATTGCTTCACCCCCATAACTAATGGCTACACCCACAATGCAAGACCCAAAATCCCTGATGGGGGAGGACAGGGAGAAGGCTAACGATGGTACCATCATGGCTGTATACACATTATATAGATAACTAATAAAAAATAAAAATAAAAAAGAAAGAAATTGAGGAGAACCTGAGATAATGGAAAATCCTACCATGCTCCTGGGTAGGTAGAATTCATATTGTGAAAATGGCAATTCTACCATAAGCAATATATAGAATTAACACAATGCCAGTAAAATTACCAGCATCATTCTTCCCAGAGACTGAAAAAATGATCTTAAAATTCATATGGAATGGCAGAAGGCCTCGTATATCCAAACATACTCCTCAGGATAAATAAAAACAAAACAAAAACACCTCTGGCAGTATCACCATACCAGATATAAGGCTATATTACAAAGTCATAGTGACAAAAACAGCATGGTATTGAAATAAAAACAGATACATAGACCAATGGAACAGAATTGAAGACCCAGACCTCAGGGCAAGCAACTACAGCTGCTTGATCTTTGACAAAGGTGCCAATAATGTATACTGGAGAAAAGACAGCATCTTCAAAAAATGGTGTTGGACAAATTGGATGACATATTTAGAAAAATAAAATTAGACCCACTCATTTTTCCATACACAAAAATCAAGTCCAAATGGATTAAAACCTCAGTATAATACCTGAAACTCTTCAAGTACTGGGAGAAAAAATAGGAGGCACTCTTCACAATATAGGACTGGGAAAAGACTGCCTAAATAAAACCACAGTAGCCCAGGGAATTAAACAAGCACTCAACCATTGGGATCTCATGAAGCCTAAAAAGCTTTTGCAGAGACAAACATACCATAAGCAGAGCCAATATATTATCCACTGAATGGGAGAAAATCATTGCTAGCTATACCACTGACAGAAGCCTAATATCTAGAATCTACAAAGAACCACCTAGTGCTGGAAGGTGTTCCATGAGCTACTGGGGAAAGTGGCCATGATCTGTCTAAGCAACTCAAAATCTAAGCAACTCAGAAGCAAACAACCTGACATGATGCTCACACAAGTGCAGACTTGCACACAGCCATGGTGGGTAACCAACTGTTCTTGGATTGGCTAACAGATGCACTCAGTGTAAAAGAAACCATATCTGGAACTGGGAAACAAGTCAGAATGAAATCCAGATAATGAGTCTGCTTTCCATTGTCAAGCTCCCACTAATCTTGGGCTATAAGAGCGTCTATACCCTTTAAATTCTCTCTAAATTAATAATGGCTATCCCATTTAACTGGTGCTGACTTCACTTCTGTTGGAAAATCTGCTTGCCTTTTTCAGATGGGAGCTGGACCTGAGGAGATAAACAACCCAGTGCATTCTATCCTGGCCCCAGCTGAAACCACAGAGGAATTGGGGAAATGAATAAGAGTGCTGCTTTCTTAGTGAGTCTGATATCAGCACAAGGGTGAAGGAGATAGACACAGAGGACACTAAACACTTACCAAACCAGAGATCCAGAGGATCCTAAGTGCCCATCGCTAAAGTAGACTTAAAACACTCCCAGCATGGCTCAGGGAATTTTTTTTTCTGAAGAGAGGGCAGAAAGATTGTTAGAGCCCCAAGTTGGGACATTTTGCACAGAGACATTGCCTATCCCCCCCCCCATAATGCATGACCTACAATCCCCATGGGGTTAATCTGCATCCCCAACAAGGAAGGCCTCTTCAGAAAAGGGGTAGGGAGGAGGGAAAGGATGGTACCAACATGGGTTATTTACATACTAACTATGTCCATATCAAATAAATTTTTAAAAATTGTGTTGTTTCTACAATGCAGTACGCGCATGTGCACGTGTGTGGGAAGACCTTGCAGATGCAGGAGCAGCAGCCGGAGCACATCTCTCCCACATTGAAATAATAACAATAGCAGCAGGAATAATTGCCGTGATGGGATAGAATTTCCTTGGATTAACTTTAATTTTCATTTAATGTTCCTTCATTAGAACTGAATTCTTTAGTAAACTATGGTGGTTTGATTCAGGTGTCCCTCATAAACTTGTGTGTTCTGAATGCTTAGGTCTGTAGCTGGTGGTAATTTGGGAAGTGAAGTCTCTTAGATTCAGTGTATTTTTGGGGGGGAGGGGGGGTGGCAGGCTTATGGGTATTATAGCCAGCTTCCCCCTACCAGTGTTTGGCACATTCTCCTGCTGCTGTTGTCTACCTGATCTTAGCCAGGAGGTGATACCCATTCTCTGCTCATGCTATCAGTTTCCCCAGCCATCATGGAGCTTCCCCTCAAGTCTCTGTATGTGAAGATAAACCCTTTCTTCCCACAACCTGCTCTTGATGGGGTGATTTCTGCCAGCAACGTGAAGATGACTGCAGCAGTAAAATTGATACTGAGAAATGGGGTCATTACTGCTAGAAATCTTACTTTGTGGGTTTGGCCTTTTGGAACTGATTTGCAAGAGGAATGTGGATGGATTTGTCCTAAGAGATACCTCTCAGTGCCATAAATACAGGTTTGTGGAACATTCTGGTCAGAGTCGAAAGACCTGAATGGACTGTGAGGTTTGGCTTGTGAGGATAAGAGAACTTTGTTGCAACTGGTGACTGGTCTAGAAACAGTTTGTGTGAGAGGCTTCCTGTGTTCTGCCTGCTTGTGTCCTGAGAACTTGTGCAGGGTTGCATTATATAGAAATGGACTAGTGTGAGCAGAAGGATATGGGCCAATATTGCTGCCCAGAAAGCTCCAATTGTTTGAGAGATTACAACCATTGATATTGGGCCAGGTGATCTGCATTGGGACAACAGAAAGAATGCAGACTCTTTAGAAGGGGTCTGAATGCTGAAGGAGTGTCCCAGTTTTCAATGTCTGCTTTATTCCCCACTTGGTTAACAAATTGATAGCTTGCCTGGTACAATGGAGTATAACACATGCAGGAAAGAAAGGATCATTGAATTTGCAACTTTTTTTTTGGGGGGGGGAATGACCATAGGCAGTGTAAAGGAGGCTTGCTGGATTCCCTGCATGAAGGCCCAATGGAGGCATGAGGATGAATCATGGGATTCAGTAGATACCCAATGGAGATGCCAGGACTATGGGATGGCTGCCAAGGAGAACTTCAGGCACCAGATGAAGTCTTTCCATACTGTAGGTAGCCTAGCTGGAGGGATGGAATTGGAATTCCAGAGACTCTTCACTGGTTAAAATTTTCTGACTTGGAGACTTGTCACTCGCTGGTTAAAGCTGTCAAACTGGGAGCTATAGAGTTTGATGTTTGCCCTGTTTGTTTTAAATATTGTATGAGTTGAATATTTCTTTGCTATGCCCAATGGCATTTTTTGCAGTGAATGTTTATTCTGTGCCATTGTGTTTTTGTTTTTTTTTTTTCTTTTTCTTTTTTGTTAAATGACCTTGGACTATGGAGAAATTTGAATAGCACTGGGATTGATAAAAAAAAAAAAATGGGGACTTTTAAAGTTGGAATGAATTCATTGCATTTTTATATCACAGATGATTATGAGTTTATAGAGGTCAGGGGTGGAATGTGGTGGTTTGATTCAGTTGTCCCTCATAGACTTACATGTTCTGAATGCTTACGTGCCGCTGGTGGAACTTTGGGGATTGAAACCTCCTAGAGGCAATGTATTGTTGGGGACAGGTTTATGGGCATTATAGTACTGGCAGTTCCTCTTGTTATGTTCAACTGCTGCTGTTGTCCATCTGATGTTGGCCAGGAGGTGATGCCAACCCTATGCTCATGCCATAATTCCTCCCTGACATAATGGAGCTTCCCTTTGAGTCTTTAAGCCCAAACGAAACCTTCCCTCTCATAGGCTGCTCTTGGTTGGGTGTTTTCTGCCAACAGTGTGAAGCTGACTGCAACATAAACTAAATCTCAAAGTAGATCCTTATAAGTCCGAGGGCATGTGATTGCAAAGAAAGAACTGAGGATGAGTATTAAGTACAAATCCAATGAAGGCTTATTATGGTAGTAGAATAATTTAAGAATTATTAATATTTAGCGCCATGTTTTAGGACTCCTGGTTAAAGGGCTTTGACTAGCCTGTCAGAATTCTGTTTCCTCAATGAGTTTCAGGAAAGCATATGTGATGGCTAATTTTATGACTCAACTTGACTGGTCTAAAAAATACCCAGGTAGCTGGTAAAATATTATTTGCCTATGTCTCTGATGAGCAGTTGAGCTGGTAAACTGAGTAAAACAGATAGGCCTTCTCATGGGGTTGGTGTCCTCCAACCCACTGAGGATTCATACAGAACAAAAAGCAGAGGAATGGAGAATTCACTCTTTTTGAGAAAGGAGAGTCATCTTCTCTTGTTCTGCCCTGCATCTGAATTTCACCATCTTGCAAATAGCATGTGATAAGATTTTTCTATCTCTTTAATAGCATAAGCCAAATCTCAGAGCTCTCCTCTTTCTCTCTCCCTGTGTATATATTTACAGAAATATCTACATCTATATCTTCACACATGTCCTACTTATTTTGAAGATCCAGACCAATGCAACATATTTGGCCTTAGAATATACATGTGTGTACTTTCACTAGCAAGGCTGAAATTCTCTTCATGTGAAAGACAGAGATTAAAGGTTATAATACATTGTAAGTGGTTTGTCTTATAGGTTGTTGTGCAGATTAAATGTGATCATATATATACATATATATGAAAATGCTTTAGATACCTGAAATAATTTTATTTTATTTTTAAAATATTTTTAATAACCTATTTGGGAGAGACAGAGAAGAGAAACAGACAGAAAGGGGATGAGGATAGGTGTTCCAGGGCCTCCTGTCACTGCAAAATAATTCTGGACACATGCACCACTTTGTACATCTACCTTATGTGGGTACTGGGAAATCAAACCCAAGTCATCAGGTTTTGCAAACAAGCACTTTTGACCACTGAGATATCTCTCCAGCCCTAATTTTATTTTCTTGTGAAGATTAAATCAATAGTAAGACTGCAAGTTCTTGATAGTTCTTATTCAACAAATCTTTAGGAAGTGCTACATGTATATGAAGTACCATGTTAAATGTTGAGGATAAAATGAGCAATACCACCAGAGTCCTGGAAAAAATCCTGTGGGGCAAAATATGATTGTTTAATGAAAAGGTAAAAGATAGTATGTGATCCAGCATCTTGACCTTTCTAGGGCATTGAGGAAGGTTCCTCTGATTAGTATAAATAAGAGTCCATGAGTTAATTGTGTGTGATTATACACATGCATGTGTACACAGGAACAAGCTGATTCCAGAGAGGGTCATAGGCTTTTTCTAGACATGAAAGCAGTAGGTATTGAAGTTCTATGGCAGAACAGAGGACACATGATTGAGTATTTGAGAGGAGATCACTACATGTCTGGTTCCATCAAGGGCTTTGTAACAGGACTGAAAATTGGCAAAGCCTCATGATTCATGGTAATTCTGTTGTACCTAAACCTAAGAACAATGCAACTCACTGATGAATCTTAAGTGATATGATTAGATTTGAATTCTGAAAAGTTATTTTTGTTAGATAATAATACGCTATAAAGATGAAAGAGAGGTTCTGTAGTCAGGAGGCTATGGCAGTAGCCGTGTGTGTGTGTGTGTGTGTGTGTGTGTGTGTGTGTGTGTGAGAGAGAGAGAGAGAGAGAGAGAGAGAGAGAGAGAGAGAGAGAGAGATTCTGAGGTGTGGTATGGTGCCCTACCTGCTCAGCTGTGGTGGTGGGATGCTTGTGTAGAATGGTCTTCTTTGCCTAACAGATCTTCCGCTTCAATTTGTCTTTGTTTTCAGTCAAGCCCTTTACTGATTCATGAACTTGCTGGGCTCTGATTATTTGTGGGTCTCTGTTCACCTGCATGTGTGGCCCCATCCAGCTGGTTATGTGGGATCTGCAGATTTGAACTTTGATAATCTCAGGCCTCCTCAGGCCCTCATGCTTGTGCAGGAACCACTAAGCCACTCTCCAGCCTGCGAGAAAGCACTTTTAACCACTGAGATATCTCCCCACACTCTTTTTTCAAAACATTAAAAAATGATTTATTTCAGAGAGGGTAAGAGAGTGAGAGAGAGAGAGAGAGAGAGAGAGAGAGAGAGAGAGAGAGAGAGAATTGGCATTCCAGGGCCTGTAGCCACTGCAAACTAACTCCAGATGCATGTACCACCTTGTGCATCTGGTTTTATGTAGCTACTGAGAAATCATACGTGGGTCTTTAGGCTTTTCAGGCAAGTACCCTTACCCACTGAGAAATCTCTCCAGTCCAACCTCCTCCTTTTTTGAGAGCACCATATTATCCTTGGCGCTGGTGGTCTGGGTTTTTCTGGGTTCGAAGAACTGAAAAATGTACACACAGGTAGTAATGAAGCAGAAGGTTTTTATTACAGACTAAAGCAAGAGGACAGATCAGATAGGCTGCAAGAGAGCAAAGACTGAGTCAGAGCACTCAAGTGAGGGCCTCACAAATGTTTGGGGCTTACTTTCATGATATGTAGGAGGAGGAAGAGCTGGTTCATAGTTGGGCGCAGCGTGGTGTCCCTGTTGTAGACAGTCTTGAGTTATGTAAGCAATCCTCTACTACATATTTCTGTACCATGATGTATCTGATTTTAATCATATGTTTGGCCAGTCATGCATACATATAAGATGCTAAATAGGGGATCTTTCTTTCTTTTTTTTTTTTTAGATTTTTTATTATTTTTAATTTATTTTTGGAGAGAGAGACAGAGAGAGATAGACAGAGAGGGAGAGGGAGAAAGAGATGGGCGCGCCAGCAGTCTCTCAGCTGCTGTGAATGAAATCCAGATGCGTGCGCCCCCTTGTGGGCAAATGCGGCATTGCACCCTTGCCTCACTTTGCATCTGGTTAAACGTGGGACCTGGAGATTGGAACCGCTGGGCATTGGAACCAGCGTTCTTAGGCTTAGCAGGCAGGTGCCTTAACCGCTAAGCCATCTCTCCAGCCCGGGGGATCTCTCTTGAAAGCTCACTCAGAAAATATAGTCTATTTTATGCACATGCACCCCAAACTGCTTCAGGCTGGATTGGCCCCTTCCTTTAGCTCTTATTTATATGATGAACACAAAAGGGGCATTATTAAAGTTTTCTATGGGGGAGAGGGGTATTTTTTTTTTTTTTTTTTTTTGGAGATGGTGTACTTGGCACTCGATGTAGATGACGATCCTAAGCTACTAGGTGCATTGTTAGGAGATGGATGTGCACAGTCTGAGCCAGGTGGGGTCCTGCATTGCTAAGTGGTGCCCTATGCTTGCCTACCATGCCCTTATCACTTGGAATAGGAGGGCGGCAGTGGAAATGCACAGATGTAGAAACTTAAGAGCTGAATTCGTTTAAACCATCAATCTAGTTTGTGCCTCTAGAAACAGATTATAGTGTTCCTCATTGGATTGACTACGGCATTTTAAGAAAATATAGTGAATTTGATCTTGTCTAAGATATTCGGGAGATTTTTGGGTGAAGATGTTGAGTAGGAAGCCAGGCATATGGGTCTACAGTCTAGAACTATAGACTTGGCTGCACTGACCTTCACATGCCTTTGTGAAATACCTGAATGTGCCAATTAAGCCACTGTGCATGGATGAGCACGCTAAAAGACTAAGGAGTCTGAGGTAGAGTTGACCTCTAAGGAACTACTAAGAGCTAGGTTGAGGAGGATGAGTGGTTGATGGGGGAGAACTTAGGACAGTACAGGAACAAAGAGTATATGATATGATGAGCGGCATTTCAAGTTGTCTCCCTCCTTAAGATGAATCTTCAGTATGGAAATCAATGATTCAAGTAAGAGAGACATAGATTTGAAGGGTAGGTCTCTTATCAGAAATCAGCAATATTGTGAGTTGCGTGAATGCAATATAGCTCTTATGAAGTATTAATTGCCATTGTTTTATGACACTTACAAGCATTCTTCATTTTAATGCTTCTATGAGAATACTGCTTAGTTGGATAGCCTTTTAATAAACAGGGTTGCTCTTTCCCATGTGGTAGATAAAGCAAACCCCTATGCCCCACTATAATCTAGTGTATGCCTCTCTCTCTGTGGTATTTATTGCTTTTTTAGGTTATTTGTAAATCTCTCTGAAATTTTGTAATTTAAATGTTGAATTAGAATATTAACTAATATTAACATATGGAATATCAGATTTAGAAAGCACAAAATGATGAACAGAGATACACTCAGAGCCAAGGGAGAACATACAAACATATATATATCATATATATCACATATATATATATGTGTACAGAACAGTACAGAACTGATCATAAAGCAATGCTTCCTTTTATAACTTCATTCTTCTAGGATCCATTATATGTTTAACTGTAAGAATTATTTACCTGGCAGAGTATTTAAATTCTTCATTGATGAAGGCTTGGACTCTTAGGTAATCCCTTGCTAACACTGAAGGTGCCATTAGTAACTGGATTATTAGAGTATACTGTTAACTTTAACTCAGTGGAGTCCACATATATTTCCTGTTATCTTTATTATATACTAACATCACAATTTCTCCTTGGTAACCAAGGTCAGTTATCCTAGAAATACAATATCTATGCGAGCTCCATGGCATGAAGATTCAAATGTGGCTA
Organism: Orientallactaga sibirica; assembly: GCA_036365145.1. Classification (NCBI taxonomy): domain Eukaryota; kingdom Metazoa; phylum Chordata; class Mammalia; order Rodentia; family Dipodidae; genus Orientallactaga; species Orientallactaga sibirica. The sequence continues at coordinate 2,106,411 of JAEOAD010000024.1, forward strand.
GGTTTAGCCGGGCGTGGTGGAGCACGCCTTTAATCCCAGCATGCGGGAGGCAGAGGCATGAGTTCGAGGCCACCCTGAGACTACATAGTGAATTCCAGGTCAGCCTGGGCTAGAGTGAGACCCTACCTCAAAAACATTAAAAAAAAATGTGGCTAGGTTTAAATCTCAGCCTTTATGTAATAAAATTTTTATTATTTCCTGGTGGAACTATTCCTTCCCTGGGACAACAGACATATTGAGAATGGCATGGGTGTGTGTGTGTGGAATTATTTTGTGAGTAGATCATTAGTTATTATCTGTTAGTTATAGATAATGGCAAAGGGGTCTTTTCTACTTGGAACATCTAAACCAGAAACCATGTGTTGTTTTCTGATTCAAATCACATATTTTATGTTTTAGAACAGCATTTTTGGTAGATGTTGTGATATATTTTCCAGATTCTCTTCAGGAAGAAAAAAGAAAAAGAAAACATGTATCTCCACGTGCTGATGGTGCTATTAGCAAAGAACTTTTCAAGGACCGCCTTGGCCAGTCACAGCTTCCCTCCCCAAGGTCCTATCCCCTCTTCAACTGGTCCTGCATTCAGTGGCCATGTACCATAGGGCTTTACACACTTAGACCTCTTGCCCTAGCCATGGACAACTCAGAATAGCCTGCTCATCTCCAGAATTCCCCACAGGGCTAGCTAAGGCCCCTTTTGGACTTACATAGTTGCTCAACTTCTGTGTCTGTTCTATCCTGCTTCCTTCTATCTTTCCCACAAGAGTTGATTGAGAGATTTGATACAAGTTGATCTCATCGTCAGCATCCTGAAATATTCAACATGCAAGAGCTGGTGACCCACAAAATAGCCTGGCTGGCCAAAGAACACAACCTTCAATTGGTCAGTCTGCTGTTCCATCAGACCAGCTTCTTAGGTTGACAGAGTAAAACCAAGAAATCCAGGATATGTTTTCCTGAAAAAATGCTCCATTTTCAAAGTCAAGTGAACATGAAGGACATAAAATATATAAATCTATATTTGTTATTGCTGGCAGACTCAGTATGCATAGGGAAGTCATATCTTTATCTGAGTATATAGTGATGTGTATTATAATAAGATTTCCATCCATGAAAGACCACATATATGATGGTGGGTCCATAAAATTATAGTGGAGCTGAAAATTTCTTAGTGATGTCGACATTGTGAATTCTTAGTTCATTGCATTTCTTATGTTTTTTTGTGTAGTGCTAGGTATGTTTAGATACACAAATGTCATTGTGTTACAGTTGCCTACAGTATTTAGTACAATAATATGATGGCCGTGTTTGGTAGTCTAGTATGGTGGTTTGAATGTGAATGTATATCTTTCATAGCCTCAGGGATTTTTTTCTTAACATTATATTTATTTATTTATTTGAGAGAGAAAGAGGGAGAGAGAGAGAGAGAAACAATGGGCATGCCAGGGCATCTAGCCACTGCAAACGAACTCCAGATACATGCGCCACCTTGTGCATCTGGCTTACATAGGTCCTGGGTAATTGAATCTGGGTTGGCTTTGCAGGCAAGTGCCATAACCACTAAGCCATCTCTCCAACTCTTAAATTTTTTTCTTAATATTTTCTCAGGGATTTTTTTTTAAATATAACTTTCTCCTTCAGTATCTAGCACCCTACTGGATGAAGTATCACTAGGGGCAGATCTTGTAGTCTATCCCTAAAGTGTGTTCAGAACAGATACGAGCTCAGGCTGCTCATGTTTGGTAGCTGTTTGGTGGTGTCTCTCTGCTGTGCATCTATGGAATTGAGCCAGCTTCTTCTGACATTGATGGTGTTTTACCTGGGTTCTGTAATCCTCAAATAAACCCCTTTTTCCCATAAGCTGCTTCTGGTGAGATGTTTGTCCAGCAATGAGATAGTAACTGCAACACCTAGGCTACAATCAGGCTATACAACAAAGTAGGTTTGTTTAAGGACACTCTATGCTGCTCACATAATAACAACAATGACTCATAACACATTTCCTAGAATTTGTTTCCATTGTCAAGAAACACTGTGTATGTGTGTGTGTAGAGATCAATGCCTCTTGTATGAGGGAAAAGATCTAATGTAAGCACACTAATACCAAAGTTAGGGGAGGCAGCTAATTGGTTTCCAGGTAAGAGCCACATTAGGGTTCTTATCATGGGAAAGACATACATAGTAGTTTAACTTAACTTGTCTAATATGTATGGATAATGACTATTTTTTCTTTTGCCTCAAACAATGTTACTTACTGGTATGTGTGTAGTATATTGACCTCTAGTTAACACAAGTGTTCCTCCAGAATTTAGAGAATTAATTTTCATCACTAATTATTCAGTAATTTCTGAACTTAATTCAGATTTATCTCCATGTGATCATATTGCTGAAAACAAGCAAAACCAAAAATCTACTTTAAAATACATTGAAATCTTATCTTATTGGTAGATTGGTGAAAGAGATCATACCTTTCCATACTTCTCTGAAAATTCTACTTTTTTTTTTTGAAATTTCTGTTCTGGGTGGGAATACTTTGACATAGGAAAAAGAAGATTGACTTCAAAAAAAAATAAAGAAAGCTATTCTTGTTTTCCAGATAGTAGATATGTTATATTCCAAAGCACTTGAATGGACACTTTTGATGCTTTCCTTTTTCTTTTGTTTCTCAGTCAAGATCCAGGTGGTAATTTTCTATCTGTGTGCGCAGGTGTGGCTGAGTATGACCCAGGAGTGTTCTCATATTGCACAGCATAGACATTTGGATATTATCAACTTTTGTTGGTTATTCCTATCAGTTGCTAGGAGGTGAAATGGTCTTGCTATGTTTATTAATTACATAGCCAGTGATTTAAGAATATATTTATACCTTTTTAATCCTTTCTGAAAATGAGATTTGATTTTAAAAATATTTTATTTAGTTGAAAGAGAGAGCAAGTGAGAAAGCCAGAGAGAGAGAGAGAGAATGAATATGCGTGTGCCAGGGTCTCCTGCCACTGCAAACAAACTCCAGATGCATGTGCCACTTTTTAAATCTTGCTTCAGTGTAAGGCAATTACCTTGACAGTTTGTTAACACAATTATTGAAATTAATATTAATTTCCTTTTTAATTTAATCATTAATGTAAATAGATTTAATATTGGTACTATTAGTTTAATTTCCTTCAGGGCTGTGTAATTTCAACAGGACATTCTCTTCCTCCTCTACAGCTTTGTATCAATCAATGATCAATGAATGTTCATTGGAAGCCATTGCTAAGGAAGAGACGGGTTGAAATTTTCATAAATTATAGTGTTATGTGATAAAATCATGAGTTCAATAAATCTGCTGCACTGTTAGGGTGGAAGTAGGGCATAGGAATCCAATGCATATGGCTTAAGGCTGAATTAAGGCTCCTTGTTACTGGATTTTGAATATATCTATCAATTAATCAAAAGTGAGTATTTTTACACTTGGTTGTTTAGAATGGTCTTCATAGTTTATTAGGCACATTCTATTTTCTGTTCTTTTTTACTTTTAAACTTTTTAGCCTAACACTCACTGTCCCCAAGCAAGTCCAAAGACACTTGAGATTCCTTCTGCCCCAGCATGCCATGATTTGAGAAATTTTGATTGGCAGCCCAGCCTGGCTGTGGAGTAAGGGATTGCCCATAACCACAAAGGAGAATGTTCTTTCTGATCTGTCCTGTTCACTGCTGGGAACTTGATCTCTTTGAATGTTCTATGTGGAACGTGCCTCCTGCATTGTAGTTTTTAAAAGACACAATTGGCTGAAGCTTTACTGTATCAATTGTGTTTTCCATTGAAGGTACCGAGGCTCCTGGAACTTGACAAGCTTTTGTAACTAAAAAATAAGTGGTTTGCACAGTCTGAAGTTCCTGTTAGAAAAAGCAGGATTTCATCAGCTTCTCTTTGTTCTGCTGAGTTCAGCTGGCACAAAGACACCTGAATCCTATCATCCAGCTGAAAATAGCAATAGCACTTTTTGTCCATGGCTGGATAATAGGGTTAATGAACAAGTTGTTTTATTTCCGGAAAGCATGAGAAGCATTTTAGTGGTGTGTAGAGACATACACTCCTCTGCAAAATTTCTTAGCTGGGAAGGATTTTTGCCCAATTCTAATAGGAATTCATATTGGTTATTAACCTAGATTCTTCCTAAGGCCTTTGATCAAAGTATACCATGTCTTCAGCAGAAATGTTAATCAACTTGCTTTTCAATAGATACAAAGGCTGTTAAGTGCTGGATCAATTGAGAACTATATCAAAGATAGAAAGTGTTCCAGGTTTTTATCAAGCAGAACTCCTGGCAATGGCTTCATTGGCTTGCATCAGGCTTCTGTTGTTGGAAATGAAAAGCAAAAGGGAAGATACCAAGTGAGAGTCCCATTTTTATATCTTCCTGATCTTTGTGGCCCTGCTGTAGCCACCTGAGAGTCTAATGAAATTACAAGTTGAAAGAGAGAAAATGCAATTATGTCTCTGTGAGTTAGCAAGCCTGTTAAGTGAGTGAGATTTTGCTTTTTTAAACCAAACTTTCCTTCAAGGCAGGTTTTTTAGAAATGCTCGCTCTGGCAAATTGTAGTAGAACAGTGTTCTTGTGAATATTTATATCTTTTAAAGGAAAGATTTTTCTTCAATTGGCTAGCACATATAAAATTTCAGTTAATGTCCACTTTCATGATGTCTTTAAAATATTTAACGGTGTCTTTTATCATGATGATATAAATTGTAGGAAGCATTTAAATTTAAATTGAGTGATTCACTGATGATGTGTTAATAAATGTTGATATCTAAAAGAAGTGTATGATAAAGCTGAGGCTTATTTCAGGATGTGCAAATGTGAAAGGGTAGTAGGCTGCATAGCGTGTGCTAATTATAGTGCTCAATCCAAGCAGCCGACCACAGAGTCTCACACATTAGATCTCAATAGGAAAGCACAGAATTTGACTTGGACTACTGCTCTGGAATATGAACCTCCATAGTGATGTGGAGGCGGGCACTGGGAGGTTTCTGTGAGGAGTGCTCTGGGTTATAAAGAAACTCCGCAAGAGCTGTTAACCTTCAAAACAGCACTAACAATGCCATAGAACTCAACCTTGCCTTGTGCTGTTAGCTCAGAGAAACAATTTGTATGGTAAATGAAAAAGGGGAGGATAGACGCAAAGAAAACGTAAAAGAAGATGTGGGTATAACCCTATGTTTTTGGAGAAATTTAAAAAAAATACATGGAAAAGCTGTCAGAAAGAATTTAGATCCACTGTAAAGCCTCAAGTTCAGTTTATAATTTTTTTAAGTACTTTTTAAAAATTGACTTGTAAGCAGAGAAAAATGTAGAGAAGAGAGACAGAGAGAATGCGTGTGTCAGGGCCTCCAGCCACTGCAAAAGAACTCCAAATGCATGCATCACTTTGTGTATTGGCTTTATGTAGGTACTGATAAAAACTGATAAAAACCTGGAACACTTTCTATCTTTGATATAGTTCTCAATTGATCCAGCATTTAACAGCCTTTGTATCTATTGAACCTGGGTCATTATGCTTTGCAGGCAAGTGCTTTAACTGCTGAGCCATCTCTCCAGTCCTCAAGTTCGGTTTTTGCATAAGGACACAAAGGTGTTTTTAGTCTTGCAGCTCAAAGGCTAACCAATGTACAGATGCCACCTAGAAAGTCATGATGACACTGTAAGTCACATCACCCCCACGGAATCACAATTATGGGACACTTCACAGGTTTTAGAAGGACATCCAAAAAGTAATCTGATTATTATGCAAGGATTTCAGAAAGCCATACTGAGGAAATAAGATATCAAAGAGATGGAAGAGAAGATCTTTGTCAAAGTCAGTTACAAGTCACATGCAGGTAGACAAGCTATGGCAAGAAAAGTGCTACCTAGCAAACCAGGTAACTTATACATGCATGTGTACATGCCTACCTGTACATGTCCATGCAGTTCTTTTCATAATTTCCAGTGGCTTCAGATCTAGCAGTCACTACATGGATTTAAATTTTGAAAATAGAACTAGTTGAACCTGACTCAGGTGAGAATGAAGTTGGTAGAGACCATTGCTTTACTGTCTCTCTTTTCTGTTCTCTCTCTTATTGTCAACTTGGTTTTTGTTTCTAAGTACCCACTCTCTTCCTGTGTCCAGGTCTGGCCTAGGTTTCTGTTGTAGGGCCTTATGTGTCTTCCAGCCCTCCTGTTAGTTGTGCCTGTCCCATTCATTCATTCACTCATTCATTCATTTAATTTGATCACATACAAAATGATCAGATATTTCTATATATTCTTCCTTCTTGGTCCTCCATGTACACTTGTATCAGTATTTTCCTCTTATTCCTTTTGTCTCACAAATACTACACAATTATTATATAGGCTTATTTGATATATTAAACCACCAAAAAATACTATTGTATGTTAATGATATGCTTTTTTTTCCCCCAGAGTACTGAAGAAGATTGCCTTCTTCTTTCCACTAAAATGTAATCTCCATTTCAACAAATGAAGTAGTTTTGGGCAGGAAAATACACAATAATGACCTTAAATCACAAGTGCAGGAAGTGATCCACCCACCTGTGAGCTAGCCTTAGGTTGGACAGTGAAAATTCCTACTGGAGTCTAGATCTTGGGACTGCTCATTGACTTTTTCTCCCTTTGGATGTTGTCAAGGTAGTTTCGAATATTCTTCAGGTGCTATGAGATGTTTGTGATCCTAAATTCTATTCACTCTAATCTATGTAAGGTACAGCTTGTTAGGCTGAAACCTTCAAATACTCTGAATAACAGTTCTGAAAAAGAACTCAAACAGAAAATGAAAGCATCCAGGATGTAAAACGCAAGAGGGAATGTTTAAAAGTACTGACTTAGATGAACTCGTATGTTTTTCCTAGTCTTTCAAATCTACCGAGTTGGAATATGCCTTCTGATTAAGACTTACAACTGGTATTCAGTAACGCACCTCTGCCTTGTCCTTGAAAGGTACTTCAGGATTATGTTAACCGTGTTTTGTGACATCCTCTTCAATTCTATGGGCTGAACTCCTTATCAGAATTTATGTAATGTAAAATACACCAAGCTATTCAGTGACTGAGGTTTTTTGTTTCTCAGAGGACAAAATCCCTTTCCTCCTTACTGAAGGTTAGCATTCCTGTTTACCTGAGGACTGGTGGTTGTGTAAAAGGTGGGATTCATGTTCTGAAGTGCTCAGACTCTTCTTAGCTGAAATCTTTGTCTCATGTCTCTCTAGGTCCTAAGTGGCAGTTTCCTTCCTCATTGGCAGTTTCCTTGATCTTTCTTTTTATTTGGGATCAGTTTTGATTTCTAAATCTGCTATGTCTTTAAACTCTCTCCTTTTTGTCCAGAACCTTCCAGTATTTCCCATGTGCCTCTCAGCCCTCAAAGCCTATCTCATTCCCCATGAAGAGCCCCGTGGACAATTTGTAGTTGAGTCCCTCTAAGACTCTAAGACACTCTGCTTTTGCCCCATAGTTCTTTCAGGCCGAGGTTCCTCCAAATTGTAGCATACTATTATGCACACTATTATGAGTCTTCCAGATTAGCTTTGGGGAAGCAAATCTGTATAAATACCCATGGTTATAATCTTAACTGCCCCCTCAGCAATTTTCCATTTTTCTCCAAGGCAGAGAAATAGTCCGTTGATTTTTCCTTTGGCTCAGAGTATATTGTCAGATACCCAAAGGATTCCAACATGCTATGATTCTCACTTTGTGAGGGATAATTCAAAGGTCTAGGGAGCTTGGCAAACCTCTCCAGTTTATATTTACTTGCTTGGGTACAGCAGCATGTAACGAATCCAGACTCAGAAACAGCTCTGGGTGCCTCACAGTTCCCTGAGGTAATTATGCAAAGTAAACTCTAATAAAGATCACGGGTTATACACATAAGAGCAGCTTAAATCCATGCTTCATTTAAGCTCATTGTGATGAATGGATATTTGGCTGTTTGTTGCCTTTTCTCTATGGGCTAAAAGATTAGCATGCATTTCAGGAGAGCATCATTTGTTCTTCAAGGAAAGGCAGTTAAATGCTGAACAAAACCACTTTCTGAGGCAAGATAAGTGAGTTGGACCTTGGACCACCGTGTGTGTGTGTGTGTGTGTGTGTGTGTGTGTGTGTGTGTGTGTGTGTGCCTGCCTGTGTGTGTTTTCATTGTCTAATACTTCAAAGCTGAGAAATGAGAGGATTCTTATAAGAGGCCTGTCTGTAGGAAGAAACCATGTATTTTCCTCTATCTGTGATACATGGCTAGGTTTCCTCTGGGGTTACCAGAACACTACATAATGTTCTTTGAAAAGCATAATTCAAGCTCATCACACTGATGACAAGATTAGGAAATAACACAATTTGGTATAATTTTGCAATTTTATGGGCAGATTAACTGTATTGTTAGAGGACTTCAAAGTCTTATCCTTGGGTCCGTTGATATCAGGCAGCGCCTTCCCGGTTTCCTCTTGGTGTTCATCACCAGGGACTGAGGCACAAGGCTACTTCCATCCAGGTGGTGAGTTTTTCCTGCTCAAGGCAGGAACTGCTCTTATCAGCCTTATCTGCACCAGCAGGTGGAATTTGGATCCCTGCCACACATACACAGGCTTGAGTAGACTCAGCTTCTCACACGCCTCGAAGCAGCTTGACACTCTGACATCTGATTGGCACCCTCCATCTTAATCTCTCCCAGGTGTCAGGCGAGGTGGGTTAGACTCTGGGCTTCTTTATTTTCATACTGCAGAGGCATACTCTTATTCAGAACTCATTATCACTTCTCATAACCAGACTTACATGTGCTTTTTTTTTTCCCTTCAAAATAGTAATATTGATGATGGCTGGTGACATTTAGTGCATTCATTTAGCACTGTGTGGGCTGTGCTTTTCAAGCATTCTATGTGGATTACCTCATTTTATTCTCATAACAGTACTATGAGGTATAATTTTGCAATTGAGAAAATGAAAACTTTGAAAAGTTAAAAAAAAAATTTGACTAAGGGGCTGGAGAGATGGCTTAGCAGTTAAGGCATTTGCCTGCAAAGCCAAAGGACCCTGGTTCAATTCTGCAGGATCAATGTTAGCCAGATGCACAAGGGGGCGCACACATCTGGAGTTTGTTTGCTCTGGTTGGATGCCTTGGTGCACCCATTCTCTCTCTCTCTCTCTGCTTCTTTCTCTCTCTTAAATAAATAATAAATATTTTTAAAAACTTGACTAAATCTACATAACATGTAAGTTTTGGAGACAGAATTTGAAGCTGCCTGACATGAAAATATGCATTTTTTTCCTTTTCTTTTGGTTTTTCAAGGTAGGGTCTCATTCTAGCTCAGGCTGACTGGAATTCACAGGGTGGCCTTGAACTCACGATGATCCTCCTACCTCTGCCTTCCAAGTGCTGGGATTAAAGACGTGCAACACCACGCCCAGCCAAAAACATGCATTTTTAACCCATTCTTGAATTGTTCTTTGTTACCTCACAGGTTCCTGGAGGATGACCCAGGTGAGACACTTTTCAAGTCAAATACAACTTGTTATAGTGTTGGGTTTGTTCTCAACTGAGGGAAGCACTAAACAACTCAGGCATATATGTTCATGTGCTAAGATTAAATGTTCATTTTATATATCTTTTGTCCTGGTTTTTTCATTTTCTAATCTGAATTGTGTGGTATGTATTTCAGTGGATTGGTTACAGCCATTCTTGCTATTCACACACCTCTCACTAACTCTACACAGCAGAAGTTTATATGTAATTCTCCTTCAGTGCTGGTGTTCCTGGCTGGTGAGTCCCCGTCCTCATGATGAGCTGGCAAGCTAGGCTTTCTTCTATGTGTGGCTTAACCTGGTCAGAGGGATGCACAGTTTCCTGGGCTCAGCTGACACAGGACAACGAGAAGACAGAGAAGGAGACTTGCTGTTTAAGAGACTTGCCTAGAAGTGACACACAGCCCTCTTCATGGCAAGCACCATGTCTGCCCGCCCCCCAACCCGCCTCATTGATGTCAAAACAACTAAGAAATGTGATCTTGGGCAGCCAACCTCTTTTTCCACGTTTGGTAACATATAGACATATGTTCATGAGAAGGCTAGGTGTAGATATGTGGTAAAATAGAGTCCAGAAGTAGTTTAGCACCTGCAAACCTGGAAGCAGGATGTGTGCCCAAGTCTTGGTAAGTTTTGTATCCATTGGCTCACAGCCTTGGATGCATTTGGATAGTCTAGGTGAGCAGGCGTGACATGTGATTAAAGTTAACCTTCCAAGCTGCATCCTGCCAGACTATCTGTTTGTCATTTTCTCCTCCATACTTAGAGTGTTGGGATCACAGCCTCTGCTTTCCACCTGCTGGCTAGGGTCTTCCTTCCCAGCTGATAGAGAGGCCTCAGAACCACAATGCTGAGATGGACTCTGAGCACAGCTGGTGCTGTGAGACCCGAACGTAGAAATCTCTACTGATTCTGGGGACCAGATCGCCTTTGGTATGCCCCTAGTTCACAGCAAGCTTTGAGATGTGGTTCTACTAAGTTGATTTCTTACTCAGGGGCTCTCACATGCAGTGAGAATCTGCTTCACATCCCCAACTGACAAGCAGGTCACAGACGGGCACACTGAGGTACCGCTTTATTTCCTATGAGATTTTTAATTCTTCCTTGGGTTTCTGATCTAAGCTTGGCCTCATCAAATATCCATCCTCAGAGACAGTACATAAGGCTGACTCAGTCATTTCCTCCCTTCTCCTATTACTCATGCATTGTCAAGTCTCAGCACCCCTAGCAGATCACAAATCTGTATTCTTATTAATTCTAAAACTTTCTGATGTCTTGTGGATGTTCATCTTCACCATTCTTTGGCTCCCATCTTTTACAAATTCAGGCAGACACTCATAGGTCAGCAGAGGAACACCTCAGAAGTCAGATCTTTCAGCACGCTAAAGTGGCCTGGGCCTGCGTGAGCAGTGTAGCTTAAATAATACCTTCCTGCAGGAAGTCAGTACTCCCCACATGACAATCACATCAAGTGGATGAATCAAGTTCATTTAACCTTTTCACATCCCTAAACTCCTGACTTAGATGACATTAATAGTCATAAGTGGCTGGAAGACATGAGTTATGTATGTCCTATCTTGTGAAAAAGAAGCTAAAAATATATGAGACAACCTGAACTGTCACATTCATTTTTTTTTTTTTTTTTTTAGGCAGAATGTTTGACCCAGAAAAACATGAACTGATGCTTTAACTAAAGTGTATAAAGAAAATATCCATTGAAGAGATCTGCCCTCTATGGGTTGCTATCCAGCTGTGAGGGCACTACTTGAGAGATGGCCACCTCTGGCGAGTGGGCAAGGTGATAGGGAAAGGTTTTCTATTGCTGGTAGCCCCATTTTCTACTACCTTAGTTTTTTTGTTTGTTTGTTTGGTTTTTTTCTCACACAAACAGTAGTCTCAGGAACCTTTGTACTAGGGTTTAACATACTATACACGTGTGAGAATATATCCTGAATATATTCTTTAATATCTGGTCATGAATTGGTTCTATAACTAAAATGTTGATAACAATGTTGACACCAGAGACCAGCATGACAAGATCTTGATTTGGAAAGACAGGCTTTCCAAATCAAAGAGGAAGCCTCCATGGTGGAAGCATTGTTTCCCTGAGCAACTCTTAGCAATTGTAGATGGTCTCCCACTAGACTGAATGCTGCCTTTGGTGCTTCATTTGGCCCTGTGGTAGTTTGAATGTGAAATGTGCCCCCATAGCCTCATGTGTTTGTGATTGAGCCTCATACTCATTCCTAAGCTGGTGGCAATTTGGGAACTGGAGACTTGTGGAAGGAGGTACATCACTGGGGGAAGACATTAAGGTTTATAAGGCCACTAATTAGACTACTTCCACCCAGATATGTGACAAGTTTTGGGCCAGTTTCCTGCTTATGCCATGCTTTCCCTGCCCTGATTAAAGTTCCCCTCCAAACTGTAAGCGTAACATAACGTTTCCTCCCATGAGCTGCTTCTGTTCAGGTGATTTGTCCTGGGAATGACACGGTCACTGCAACAGGCCCATATCCCAACATTTTCTTTGGAATATATATATTAAATTAATATTAAATTATATATATTATATATATAATTAAATATGTATATTGTAGATATATATATATACATATACATATATACATATACATATACATATACATATACATATATATATATACATATATACATACATATATATATATATATATATACATATCTATAATATACATATTTAATTTATTGATATTTTATGAAAAGATGCACACATAGGCACTCTTCCCATCCCAATTCTGCTAAGGGTCTTCAGTGGGGTTTTTGACATTCATTGTGGGGACCCAGAGGCCTCCATCATTCTCTGCAGGGATGAGGGAAACACAGTGTCTCTGGCTATTCCCACCCACCCTGAGGCTCTTAATCTTTCCATCCACTCTTTCAACAAGCTTCCTGAGCTTTTGCAGGCATGATAGAGATCTGACTTAGTGTTGTTTTCTCTGTAGGCTCAGGATCTCTGTTTTTATGAGGTCTGAGTGATCACAGTGTCTGTTGCCATTTCCCTGGAACTGGTTATCAAGCTAGCTGTGAGAGCAGTGTTCCTGTCACTGCTTCTCCTGTAATGACTTCTGGGCAGGGGCAGATGAGGTGGAGGTGATCCGTCGCCTGGTAGAAAGTCATGTTTCTCTTCTTTACGTATTGATGCATCCTTGTTCTCCCTTGTCTTCTCCTCCATTTGCAAAAAAGACCAGATTCTCCAACCAGAAGTGAAAACAGTCTGACTAAATGGGGATAAGCCTAGTTAGTAGAAAGGTATATTGATGTCTATATTCATTTGTGGTAGTTTAAATGGATGTCCCCCAATAGATTCAGGAGTTTTATTAAATTTTCTTGGCTTCACAGCTACTTGGCTGGAGGTGGTGTCACTGGACTGATCCTGGGTTCCAGCCCTAAGGTGTTACCGGGAGCAGATCTGAATTCCAGCCTCAGATATGCTGAGTACTTGAGCTCTACCTGGGGTTCCTGGGGTATGCTTGCCTATGGTGCTGGTGGTAGTAGCTGTTCTCTTTCTGGGTGGGAGCACCTGATAAAGGGGAGCCAGTTTCCTCCACCATTATGAAACTTCCCCTTCATCTTTAAGCTTCAAATATATTCCCTTCCTCCTATAAACTGAGCCTAGTTAGCAAGTTCATCCCAGCAATGAGAAGCTCACTGTGACACCATTCTTCTTAGAGAGCAGTGGAGATTCTCTCTGGAGCATATTGGGTTCCTGTTCTAGGGAATCTGGCTTGGTTCCCAAAGCCAGATATGAGTTCAATGAGTTCATCCCCTCTGATCAGGTCTCAGGTCCAATCCATGAGCAGCTGGTTACCTATGTCAGCTGTGTGCAGCTATTGTACAAGTGTACACTTCTTGCTTGACTGGTTGATTTTGTAACAGGCAGGATCTCCTGCTTCATCAATCTTTCGGAAACTGTTATTCTCCAGCTGTTCTCAGAGCACTTCCCAGCACTATGAGGGCTAGCTGTGAGAGAACTGGATTCCTTCTCAGTTCTAGCATGGTCATGTGATGTTGTGTGCTGTAGGCTGTGGTGTCTTAAGCAAGTTACTAATATTTAATGTTTAGAATGAATTTAGCTAGGGTTATGCTACCACATCCATTCTACCACAGAGCTTACCACTCCACAAAGCAACTTCACACTTTTCCAGGGCCCAGAAGTATTTTTATTACGTGTTCTTTAGTAGGGCTTCACTGAATTTTCTGCCTTGAAATGCCTTGAGATCTTATTTAAAGGAGAACAAGAAAACAGGCCTAATGTTTATTGTGCAGCTACTTTCTGCCCATTATGGTACTTGCATACTCATACTGTTTCAATGAATACAGCCCTCTTAAGAAAAGCAATATGTATATGAATGAACTGATTTTGTATAAATAAACCCCATGTTTTTGGTAGACAGCATGTAGTGGACACACTCTGAATTCAATTTCTGGAATTTTCTTCTTTTCAGGCTCTTGCCTCTCACATTTTATAGGAACTACAGGCACCAGCATGCACGAACTTGTTGAGAGAAACTCAGCAATAAATACTAGCAATGCAATGGACCAAAATTCATTTTGAAACTAGGGCACATGGTTATATACCTTTCCTTGTTTCTATGAACAAAACACCCACTGATTTCAAGAACACTTTTGTGCCTCTAAATTTTATAAGATAACTTGCTACTCCATGATTCCTTTATTCCCAGTCTCTCTTTCTCTCTTTGTTTCCCATACACATATAAAATAATATTTTCCATTTTCATGTTCTCACAGTATGATAAGGGCAGGTGGTAATTTTGCTACTTAATATGGCCATGTCCTTATAGTGTATGACACAAATGCTGAGTTTTGCAGTTGAAAACAGCTAAGGTTACATACATATTAGAAACAGATATTTAATTGTTGGTATACTACCAACACTGTAATTTCCATTTTCACCAAAAGATGTACATCTATCTAGACTCATGCAAATTCTAAGCATTAAACATCATACTATATAGAGACAGAAATTATGTACTGCACATAAAATGTGTAGCTATAACAATACAAATTCTAAAGTTAAAAACTACAATATTGCTGGGCATGGTGGGGCACGCCTTTAATCCCAGCACTTGAGAGGCAGAGGTAGGAGGATCACCATGAGTTCGAGGCCACCCTGAGACTATATAGTTAATTCCAGGTCAGCCTGGGCCAGAGTGAGACCCTAACTCGAAAAACCAAAACAAACAAACAAACAAACAAACAAACCACAATATGAACAAACAGAATGTATGTACTATTTAAATATTTAAATTGTATTCCACCTCCTTTAACACCTGATATATATTACATCTATTTCTTGTACTTGTGAAGATGCTGTGGAGCTAGGAAGTAGTAATGCCACACAATAGAAATACTGTCATTATATGATATAAAAATCAGGAGGAGATAAGTGGTCTTGTTGTGGCTGCAGAAAAGCAAATTGACCCTGTGATTCAGATAGGATTGACTTAACCACTTCATTGCATAGGGACAGTGTCAGGAGGTCGTCATGAAACAATCATTTGCTTTAAGAATGTTATTCCCTTCTAAGGCATGGCTCCGACCTTATCAGAATGTCAGAGCAGAAGTCTTGACAGTCCCATTTGTTGTCTGGCAAGAAACCCATCTGTAAGCCAGTGATACAGGGATCTGGCATCTCTGGACTGATTTTATTTTTTGGACAATAAAGAAGCTGTATCCTTGGAAATGATGGATGCTGGATATGTCTGATAGGGACAGTGACGGCTGGGTCTTTTCTCCTAATCAGTTTCTACCAGAACCTAGAAGGGGTTTAACCTCTTTCATACATTTTGGTAATGAGAATTGAGAGGGGCTGGGGGCTGAAAAAAAAGTTTAAACCAAAGAATTTTAACTTTGTTGCTACCTTAAGTCCTCTGTAGTCAGTGAGAGGTTGTTGATGTTATTAGTGCATTTAAATGCATTAAAAAGCATGTAAGGGGATAGACAGATGGTTAAGGTGCTTGCTTGAAAAGCCAAAGGAATCAGGTTTGATTCTCCAGGACCCACGTAAGCCAGTTGCACAAGGCAGCACATGTATCTGGAGTTCATTTGCAGCAACTGAAGGCCCTGCTATGCCCTTTCTCTCTCTCTCTGCCTCTTTTTCTCTCTCAAATAAATAAAACTAAAATATTCTAAAAAAATAATAAAAAGGCATTTAAGTTCATAAGAGATATCAATTATGTTAAAATACAATTATAATGTGTACGTATAAAAGTAAATTTTTACTAACGAAATACAAGTGCTTGTTGATTACTGAAGCACCATTGCTGAGTGAAACACCATTTTAAGATTGTATGAATAGTAATATTGAAATTTAAGTGATTTCTGGTAAAAGACCACCTTAAAGTGATGAATAACATGTCTGTAATTTGTTACTTAAGTTACAAAATTGAGGGAACTTGTAAATTGCGCTTAAAAGCTAGGGAAAAGGTAACTTTTTCATTTGCATGCATAAACCCCTGATTCCCATCTAGATTCTCTGAAAAGTCTGTGGATACAAGGCAGTGGCAATTTGCTTCCAAATGTCCTCTTGACTGAGGCAGTGAACTTTATTTGGGGGACATTTAAAGATAAAACACGGAGAACTCAAGTGTGCACACCAGCAGGATTCATAAAATAAGATAGAAGCTTTACTGTTATTCATCATATTTAGAAATATCTCTTAGAATCTAATATTGGCTAGTCAATTGGGCTTTAGTATTCTCTTTGTTTCATTTCAGTTTCTTTATAGGGTAAACTATAAAAATTGTAGCCCAGTTCCAAACATAACTGTTCTTGCTATTTATTCATTTATATAGATATTTATCTGCATACACACATAAAGAAGTATCAGAATAATTTTATTAATAGTTGGTAATCATTGCTGAGTGAAGGCTTGGGAGGTTTTATTTTCTTGAGTGAGCAAATTGAGTTTGTTTTTTAAACAGTTGTCATGAAAAGAAAAAGATGCATGGCCATATCTTTGAAATGCAAGGGGTGGGGTGGAATGGGAGCACATTAATGGGGAGACAAGAAGCAATGGAGGGAGAGATATTGGGATAAAGAAATGATGAATGGTGAAATACATGATAAGAGTGGGCAGAGCAGACATCCTGAGTGTGGCTTCTTAGATGTTTTCCACTCATAGCCTGTTTTTGCTTGTGACATTTTTACACAGTCTGGACCTATGTGTATATACATAAGCAAACACACATGTATTTATGACTCATAAACAAATGTAAAATGGTTCTTTGATGTGCATGTAATTTCACTATTTACTAAAGAAGAAAGCAAATTTGCATATTAGTGAGATGGATGTGTATGTTTATTTTTACATAAAGAATTAACTTGTCTGGATATTTGCTACTGATAGCCTCTTCAACATTTTTCATAGTTGATCATATTTGATGTACCATCATCAGTGCTGAGTCCATAGCCTCACATACATATGCAGGACTAAATGTCAGAAGTATGTGCAGGGCATTACAGAAATAGTTGGAAATTCTGTCCTAACCCCTAGCCAAAATTCATTAATGAACTTTTTTTATGACTCTCAAGCCAGAAACTCAAACTACAATTTTTAAAATCAAACAATCCAACAGAATGCTCTCCATAGTTATACTTCAATGCCAAGGCCTACTGGTAGGAAACCATTAGAAGTCTTTGTCTTTTGTATTCACACCATTACGTTCCTGTAAGGTCAGATAACTGAATGAACAGTGAAATCACTGCAATCCATACCCGTCTGGAAGAGTGTGGACTCTGCCCTGAGACTTTCCAGGTAGCGTTTGCTGGCAGAGTGGCATGAAGGAACACCAGAAGATCTGCACTTTGTGCTCAGAACTAGGGTCGCAGTCTGATTGTGATGCAACACAGGGAAGCCTACCAGAAACACCTCCGGTCCATTACATATTTGATTCTTGGATTAAATTTTGTTCATTGTGCATTCAGTAACCTCATACTAGTATAGCCATTTTTTCACAGTCCCCACATTCAGTTACCTGCCACTTATGGGATTGGGACACAAAGCATCAGAAGTTGTGATCTTGAGACTGGTGTTAAAGGACAGAGAGTCATTTCTTCAGAGAAAGTTGTGACACTATTGCCCTGTGACTTAGAAAGGAGAAGCCCTTGGCGTGGGCCCTGTGCTTAAACATCGGTTTTAACTCCTTTCCACAAAGGCAGTGGAGCAAGGGGACATGACTCTAAGCCATGCATATGCACATCTGACCATGCTCAATTTATCCAGAACCCAGACAAACTCTGAGCTGAGCCTGGGTCTTATGTGACCCCTTTCCAATAACCATCACTGCTGATCAGTGGAATCCTGGAGGGTGGCCAAGAGATTTCGTTTGGAATTAGGATGGAAGGTGGGTGTGACACATAGGTCGGGTGTCCAGAACTGAAAAGATAAGGCATCCTGAGTTTTAGGGTGGAAATGGACAGAGGAGTGAACTGGAACAGACCAAAGGTGAGGGATGATGACTGGAACTTTGGAGATACTTTTTTTCTAGCTGCCAGATTCCATTATGTTGCCCAGAAAGTCTGTATTTCCTGTTTCAATTTGGCCTGTCAGTTTGTCCCATCATTTTGCAGGTATAATTATCAACAAGGAAGATAACATATATTTATGATAGTAGTTTATTAGCTGAATCAATATGCTTATCTAAAATATACACATGGATATTCATTTATTCCTTTACTTTACTACTGACTACACAAATGGGGACTTGATCTTTGTAAGGTATGGAAGACAAAAATGCTTGCAGAGGGGCTGGAAAGATGGCTTAGTGGTTAAGGTGCTTGCCTGCAAAGTCTAAGGACCGAGGTTCAATTCAATTCCCTAGAACCCATGTAAGCCAGATGTACAAGGTGGCATATACTTCTGGAGTTCATTTTCAGTGGCTAGAGGCCTGGCATACCCATATTTCTATCTTTCTCTCTTTCTCAATCTGCCTTTCTCTTTCTCTCTCTCAAATAAATACATAAGAATAAAATATTTTTAAAAAGTAAAGAATGTTGAGAATTCTTGTCTGATTTTTTTCACTGTTTTCAGTCAGTGTTTTCTGAGCTATGGTGAAAAAGGTTGGAGAAGTGGGAGGGGGAGAAGAATAATGACTAAGGAGAATTCTCTGAGGGAATGCCATGGCAAATATTGGAACCTTAGGAGGGAGGAGGGAGGAAATGAAACATGAGACAATACAGGCTGCCCTGTGGCCTTCTGTGACAAAGTCAGGATGAGGGATTAATAACACAATAGTTATTGAGACTCATCTGTTTATCCATCTTCATTGAGGAACCTATTCAAAGTGTGACAGCCACTGTTAGAGTATAGGGATACAACAGAAAACACAATTGACAAAGCCTTACTCTCCTGAAATTAATTTGCCTTTTATTTAGAATTTCTAGGAACAAAACAACTTTTTTCATGGGACACACAGTAAGGCTAGGAATCAAAACCCATGCACCTCTGACTCATATATAATCACGCTGTATAAAAATTGCATTCTGGTAAATGTCATAAGTGACTAACCCCTGCTTTGCTATGCATGGGTATAGTCGCTGTTTATGTTGTTATTTTGAAATGCTTTCACTTCTAGTCATTTTTAAGTATCTTCCTTTCTATAATTCTCTCTTCTATTTCTGAATCAGCAGAGCAGCAATTTAAAGAATATTTTCCTACACAATTTGCACTACTGGTTTGGTGACTAACACACATTTCCAAGTCCAGCTCAGAGCTTGAGTGTACTGCACTATGGTATGCTTGCTCCCAGGAAAATGACAAGCCTATAATTGGAAATTTTCACTTTTGATATGAATATACACTTCCCTGCTGGCATTGGCTTGCCCTGCCATGTTATGGCTTGGGAAAGCTTGTCTTTCTTTGTATGTCATGGTGTCATGATGGCAGAATGGAGTTTAGTAACTCCTAGGTGAGGTTTTCAGGGAGTATATCACTAAATTACAATTAAGCTAAAGAATGAAAAGAATTTGTTATTCTTTACACAGCTACTGTTGAGTCAAGAATTAACTCAGTGATAGCCGACTTCCTTTTTCTCTCTAACTGCTTTCAATATATTTTTTTAGTTTGCATGTTTAGTAGTTTAATTACAGCATTGCGAGGAGAGGTTCTTTCCAGGTTTTGTCTGTTTGATGTTCTAAAAGCTTCTTGTATTTGCATTGGTATTTCTTTCCCAACTTGGGGAAAAATTTCTTCTATGATGTTGTGTCCCCACTTATATTTAATATAGTACTGGAAGTCTTAGCTATAGTAATAAGGCAAGAGACACTCAAAAAGGGATACAAATTGGAAAGGAAGAGATCAAATTATTATTTTCAGATGATATGATTCTATACATAAAGGAACCTAATGACTCTACCAGCAAACTATTAGAGCTGATAAACACTTTTAGCAATGTAACAGAATATAAAATAAACACACAGAAATCAGTAGCTTTCATATATACTAACAACAAACAAGCAGAGGATGAAATCAGGGCATCTCTCCCATTCACAATTGCCTCAAAAGAAAAAGTACCTTGGAATAAACTTAACCAAGGAAGTGAAGGATCTCTACAATGAGAACTTTAAAACACTCAAGTAAGATATTGCAGAAGACACAAGGAAATGGAAAGACATCCTATGTTCTTGGATTGGAAGAATAAATATTGTGAAAATGTCAATCTTACCAAAAGCCATGTACACATTTAATGAAATCCCCATTAAAATTCCAATGGCATTCTTTACAGAAATAGAAAAAGCAGTCCTAAATTCATTTGGAAGCACAAAAACCCCTCAAATAGCCAAAGCAATTCTGAGCAACAAAAATCAGGCTGGTGGTATCACCATACTTGATTTTAAGCTAGATTACAAAGCAATAGTAACAAAAACAGCATGGTACTGGCACAGAGACAGACATGTAGATCAGTGGAACAGAATAGAGGACCCTAGATGTTAATCCATAAAGCTACAGCCATCTGATTTTTGACAAAAATGCCAAAAATATTCATTGGAGAAAAGATAGCTGCTTCAACAAGTAGTGCTGGGAAAACTGGATGTCTATATGTAGAAGGATAAAAATAGATCCTTGTCTCTCTCCTTGCACAAGAATCAAGTCCAAATGGATCAGGGACTTTAATATCAGACATGAAACTCTGAAACTGCTAGAGGAAAAGGTAGGGGAAGCCCTTCAACATATTGGCATAGGCAATGACTTTCTGAATATAATCCCAATTGCTCAGGAAATAAAACCACTAATCAACTACTGGTATCTCATGAAATTACAAAGCTTTTCTACAACAAAGGGCACTGTGAATAGAACAAAGAGACAACCTACAGAATGGGAGAAAATCTTTGTCAGCTATACATCTGACAGAGGATTAATATCCAGAATACACAAAGAACTCAAAAAAACAGAACAATAAGAAATCAAACAACCCAATTAAAAAATGGGCTATGGAACTAAATAGAGAATTCTCAGAAGAAGAAATACAGATGGCTATAAACATCTAAAAAAATATTCTACATCCTTAGCCATTAGGGAAATGCAAATTAAAACTACTTTGAGATTCCATGTCACTTCTGTCAGAATGGCTACCATCATGAAAACAAATGACAATAAGTGTTGGTGAGAATGCAGAAAAAGAGTACTACTTCTACACTGTTGGTAGAAATGTAATCTGGTCCAGCCATTGTGTAAATCAGTGTGGAGGTTCCTGACACAGCTGAAAATAGATTTACCATATGATCCAGCTATAGGACTTCTAGGCATCTATCCAAAGAACTCTTCTCACTACCTTAGAGATACTTGCACAACCATGTTTATTGCTGTTCTATTCACAATAGCTAGGAAATGGAACCAGCTTAGATGTCCCTCCACAGATGCATGGATAATAAAGATGTGGCACGTTTACACAATGGAGTTCTATTTAGCAGTAAATAAAAATGAAATTAAGGAATTTGCAGGGGGGATCTGGAAAGGATTATACTAAGTGAGGTAACCCAGGCTCAGAAAGCCAAATATCACATGTTCTCTCATATGTGGATCCTAGCTACAAATGTATAGACTTGTATGTGAGCTGGAACCAAAAATCAGCAGCAGTGGCCAATAAGCTAGAAACGGGGTATAAGGGAGGGAAGAGAGGGAAGGACTTAAGGGGATGGTATTATATTAGAATAATAGATTACAGGGAAGGGAAGGAAAGGGCTAAGCAAGGCCAGGGGAAGAAAAGACTGTGTAAAAGAAGGGCAGTGGGGGTGGGGCAATCAATCAAAATTCAAGATATTCTGAATAAGACATATGTAAACCTACTTTTTTTGAGTAGAAGCCATAGATTGTTACTAGAAAATTTTCATTACCAAGGATGGGACACCTTCCAGTGAGTTGTTGGCCAGGGAGGTCCCTCTTGTCTCCAAAACATTACAGGCTATTGTGAAGGCCCTTGGTTTCCCTTGAGAAACAGATGGTAAAACCGTATTGCTGAAGACTTCACTTGCCTGAGTAGCAAGGTCACTGAGAAATCAAGCTGGTGCTGAGCAGAAAACCTTCTCCCTGTAGACCAGCCAACTGAAAGCTGGGAAAAGCTGTACAGCTTGCAGCCCTATGGGAGACAGAAGTCATCAGTGGTGAAAACAGTGGACACTGGAAGCCTCAAGTTTGGCCAGACAGGCCAATGACCGAACAGTTGCAATAGTGGTATGTCTGCTCTGGAGGAAAAAAAACCAACTGCTCTCTAATTGGACTGAAGGCCCTGTCTATGGGGGGGAATACATGCCTGATACTGAAAAACCTAATCAAAAGCCTATGACAGGAGAGGTCATGAGCCTTAGGGGTATAAAGCCTGCTCTTGTGTGGCTAAATGTATATATTATTTCTCTGAAAGCACCACACTTAATCAATCTCTCTCTCTCTCCATCTATATATATAATTTTTATTTATTTCATTATTAGAGACAGAGAAGGGGGGAGAGAGAGAGAGAGAATGGGTGTGTCGGGGTCTCTAGCCACTGCAAACGAATTCCAGATGCAAGTACCACCACATGCATCTGGCTTATGTGGGTACTGGGGAATCCAGCCTTGAACCAGGTCCTTAGGCTTCACAGGCAAGCACTTAACCACTAAGCCATCTCTCCAGCTCCTCATATTCATATATTAATGCTACTCTCACTTCTGGTTAGAGAAGCTTCTCTTTTCAGATGACGATGACCACTGGGATGTTCCAAAAGGCAACACAGTGCTGAGAAGAAGGGACAGAGGAGTGTCCAGCACTGAAACATCTCTATTATACCCTCCAAGGCTCAGGGTCCATTGTGGAAGAGGTGGTGGAAAGAATGTAAGATCCAAAGAAAAGGTACCACTCCCTACAATCCAACTGTCCAGACAGAAATTGGCCTCGATATCCATGACATCCCAGTGCCTCACAGTACCTTCACAAGGTCCTATAATAGGAGAGAAAGATGATGACATCAAATTAAAAGAGAGACTAATGGAGAGAGGGAGGGGATATGATGGAGAGTGGAGTTGTGAAGGGGAATGGGGGGGAGGGAAATACCATGGTTATTGTCTGTAAGTATAGAAGTTGTCAATAAAAAATAAAACTTAAGAAAAATATTTCATTTATTAATGGAGAGAAAGTGTAAGAGAGAAACAGATGATCCAGAACCTCTTGCTACTATAAATGAACTCTGATGTATGTGCAGCTTTGTGCATCTGGCTTTACATGGGTACTGGGGAATTGAATGCCAGGCTGGCAGGCTTTGCAAGCAAGTGCCTTTAGCACTAAGTCATCTCCCCATCCCAGTCCAAGTGTTCATGTTTTGGCTTTTTCTCCTTCAATATTTTTATTATTTCAAATCATTTGCTTTTACATAGAAATTTTAGAACCATCTTCCTAATGACTATAAGTAACTTTCTGACATTTTCATTGAAATAACATTGAATTTGTTGATTGACTTGAAAGGTCTGCATCTTGGTAATTTTGTCTTCTCACCCATGAACGTGTAGTTTCCTTCCATTTATTCCTTGACTTCTTACAGCAGATGTTTGCAGTTTTTCTCACCTAGATTTTATATACACTTTCAGGACCATCACAGCATCTATGCTGAAACTAACATCTGGCTTTTTAAGTGGTGGAATGGATTTTGCATATACCTATCTCTAGTAATGTGAATAGTTGCTCTTTTAAATCTTAATCCATATTTTAAAATAAATTTTTATTTTAGTGGGCATTACCTAGTGTACATTTCCTTCATTCATTAATGGACTTGTACTGAAATCCACATAATAAAAACATTGACATGTTACTTACAATAAATAATGTTTTTGCTAGTTCTTGATATAATGACATTTCCAGGAGATGTTGAGATGTAGAATGCAATTTATATCACCCTTAAATTATGTCAGATTCATATTTTTTATGTTTCTTTCTCTTTTTATATATTTTAAAAAATTTAATCATAATTCATTAATGATTTTATTGTGGTAAGAACATATTGTGAAGCGTACCCTTTTAACAAAATTTTAACTATGCAATATACTTGTTCACTATAGCCATATATATATATTTGGTTTTTTGAGGTAGGGTCTCACCACTCTGGCCCAGGCTGACCTGGTATTAACTTTGTAGTCTCAGGGTGGCCTTGAACTAACAGCGATCCTCCTACCTCTGCCTCCCAAGTGCTGGGATTAAAGGCGTGTGCCACCACGCCCGGCTTATAGCTATAATTTTTATACAAAACATCTCTAGATATTATTCATATGGTTTTATTGAAACTGCGTCCTTTCATTAGTAGTAACTCCCTACCTTCTGCTCCCCTCAGCCCTGGGTAACTATCATTGTAGTTGGCACATTTGACCATATTGGAGTCCTGTATAAGTAGATCCATGCTGTATTTGTTTATATGTGACTGGTTCATTTCATTCAGCATAATAACTCTAAGGTTCATCCATGTTATATTGCATATTACAGAATTTCTTTATTTTTTGTCAATTTCTTACATATACCACATTTTTTTTTACCAGTCATCTGACAACTCAGTAGACAAAAAATAACCAATTTAAAATAGGGTAAGGATTTCAATTGACATTCCCATAAGTAAGACAGACAAAATGCATGCATACCTTAGATGATACTGGGGTTGTTTGTACATCTTGGCTTTGTAAATGTTGCTGCTATAAACAAGAATCATCAATGTCTCTTTGAGACCCAGATTTTAATTCCTCTGGATAAATATCCTGAAGTGAAATTGTTAAATTATGATAGTTATTTTTTAACAGAACTCATGTTGTTTGCAAAATTTTTAGATGCACTATTTTGGTGTCTTTTTTCTTAATAATAGATATCTTGATAAATGTGAGTTATTTCCTTGTGGCTTAGATTGATAGTGCCATGATGATTAGTTATTTAGCATTAAAAAATGTGTGTGTGTGTGTGTGTGTGTGTGTGATTTTCATTTGTTGACATTTGCCTTTCTTATCTGGAGACATGCTTATTCAAATCCTCATTTCATTTTTGAATTTGTTATTAGATATTTTTGTTACTGACTTGTACTTCCATAAATAGTCCCTTGTCAGATCTGTCATTTGCAAATATTTTCTCCCATTTTACAGTTTGCCTCTTCCTATTGTTGATTTTTTTAAGTTTGATGTAATTCCACCTGTCTGTCTCCACTTTTTATTGCTATTATTTTGGTATTATAGCCAGAGATATTATTTCTCAGAATAATGTCATGAGGCTTTTCCATGAAGATTTTCCACTATGTTTTCTTCTAGGTATTTTACTTTTTCTAGTATTTTTTTATGTGTATGTGTGATGCATACCCATATATGCATGAATATATGTATATGGGCATGCACTTGCGTGTGTGTGTGTGTGTGTGTGTGTGTGTGTGTGTGTGCATGTATGCACATGTGCACATGCATGTAGAGACCAGAAGTCAAAATTAGGTGTTTTCGACTATTGCTTCTGCACATTGTTTTAATAAGACAGAATCTCACTGAAACTGGCAGCCTCCCAATTTGGCCAGGCAAGCTAGCTGCAACTCCCAGGTATTCTCCTGTCCCTGTCTCTGCAGCGCTGGGATTGCAGGTGCACACCAGCATGCCCAATATTTTAAGTGCGTGCTGGGGATGCAAATGAGTGTCCTCATGCATGTGTGCCAATCACTCTACCACTGAGGTAGAGTTAAAAGTATTTTAACTCATTGAAAGTATTTACTCAAAAACTTGAAGTTGAAGAGGTAACTTCCTCTGTGCATAATCTTGATTTCCTTGTTAAAAACCAGTGGTCAAATATATGTGTATTTATTTGCTGATTCTCTATTCTGTTCTACTGGCATACGGGTCTATGTTTTTCTATTTTTGTCAAAATTGCCATTTGTATTTTGATAGGAATGGTATTGAATATGGAGGTCACTTTTGGTAGTGTAGACATTTATAACAACATTAAGACATGGATAATAACAGGGAATAAGTAGTAGTGCTAATGTATGTACATGTGAACTGTTTCCATTTATGTTTACTGAGTTTCATCAATGTGTTATCTTTTGGTATGCAATTTTGTGTATGTGTGATGTGAATTTGTATATGCATGTTCATATGTGGGTGATTGCACATGATATATCTATGTCTCTCTCTCTCTCTCTCTCTCTCTCTCTCTCTCTGTGCATATAGATCCCCCAATTACCCTCTCCTCTTTCCCTCTCATCCCCTTCTGAACCCCTTCTTCTCTGCCCACAATAATGGATACATCATTCAAGAGAATTACTCCCCCATCCCTAGCAAACATGGACTATCAGGAGTTCCCCAGCAAGTGGTGGGGACCCAAAAGCTCCCTATCTACCCATTATGGAAGGGTTATTGGCCCCATCTTCTACAGGTCTTATGCAGGTAACCACAGCTGCTATGAATTCTTCATTCACTCTTCACCTTATTTTGCTGAGACAGGGTCTCTCACTTGAACATGGGGCTCACCAATTTGGGTAGTTTAGGTTGCCAGTTTGCCTCAGGGAGCATACCTTGTCTCCACTTCCTGAATACTGGCCACCATGCCCACTTGACATTTATGCCAGTTCTGGGGAGCCAAACTCAGGTTGTCATGCTTGTGTGAGAAACACCTCTTTATCTGAGCCATCTCCCCAGCCAGCCTGGTATACAAATGTTTTATCTTCACAGTAAAGTTTATTCTTAAATATATTATACTTTTTGGTGTTAGTGTAAAGGACACTGTTTTCTAACTATAAAAGCTTAGTTTCCTCCTTTCTTTTTGATAGTTACCACTATCGGTTTTTAAATGTTTTATTTTATTTACTTTCAAGTAAAGAGAGAAAGAGAGAGAAAAGAGAGAGAGAGAGAGAGGAAATGCCAGGCTTTCTAGCCACTGTAAATGAATTCCTGATGCATGTGCCACTTTGTGTATCTGGCTTTACATGGGTGCTAGGAGATCAGACCCAGGTCATTAGCCTTTGCAGGCAAGCACCTTAACTGCTGAGCCATTTTTCTAGCCCCCACTATGTTTTTAACAAACCTATCACATGATTATGGTATAAATGTATTTTGAAATATTTTAGAGAAATACACTTGTAGTTTGCTGTGTGTTTTAGATACTTAATCTTTCTGATTTTGATTTTATTGTATTTGAATTTTAAAATATTTTTATATTAACATTCACTTAAGTTTACCTAATTAACTTCTCCAGAATAATTCCACTTAGTGAAGAGATTTATACAAGCACTATCTATAGAGAATAATCTTTTTCCATTTCATGTGTAAAAAAAAAAAAAAACCCTTAGATTACAGATATGCTATGCAAGTTTCATCTCTTCCAATACTTCTGCAGTTGCGAATGGAGGCAATTTCAGTAATTTCCCATAATACAGTTAAATTACACTCTTACTTCAGTGTGACTTTATGTATTAGAGCCCTTTCAGAAAGGCAGGTATTTCTCTTTCCTGGCCACTTGCTATTTAGGTTATAAAGCACTCTATAGATTCAGTGTTAGAAATTAGAAAGAAACCTTAGAAAAAATGGTAGTCTACCTGGTTCTGGCAAGGAAACCCAAATAGCATTTTCTTTTTGTTTTCATACCAATCACCCATTATCTATGCAGAATGAACAAAAAGCTTTTCTTAGGTGCAAAATTAGCCTCACAGTAAATATTGTTAGACTAGGGGGGAAAAACACTGTCACTCTAAATGGAAAAAGGAGTCCTATTGTTTCAGGCATGTGATGGATGGATGGATGGAATGTGACTATGGGACTCACTTTGCAAAAGTAACTAATGACACCGCAACAGAGATACACTGACCACAGATACTGAGTGAAGTAATGATGGTCTGTCTTGCAGTAGAGCTAGGTGTCATAAGTTGTTCAACAGAATTCAAATTCTTGAGTTAAACTCCTCAAAAAATTTGGCGACAGCCAGGCGGGGTGGCACACACCTTTAATCCCAGCACTCAGGAGGCAGAGGAAGGAGGAGCACTGTGAGTTCGAGGCCAGCCTGAGACTACATAATGAATTCTAGGTCCACCTGGACTACAGTGAGACCTTACCTTGTAAACCACCCCCCCCAAAAAAAAATTGGCAACTGCCCACCATGAGACTTGTCACCTCTACCAGATCTGCCAGGGCCAGGAGAAATTGAAGAGGAAGTGATGTCACTAATACTACTCTGACTGATTGATCATTATGTCTGTCACCATCACCCTAGGACTGGTTGATAGGCTAGCAGTCAGAGTAGTATTAGTGACATCAGTTCCTTTACTGTGTAGTAAAGGGTGCATAGAATGAGAAGTCATGAGCCTATCTATGGTTTTATGAAGCCCAGCTTGATAGAATGACACAATCAGCCTCTGTGGCTTCTGGAAAATTCATTGCATTCAACAAGTCACATGGTATTGAATCCAGATTGACAACTGAGCTCAGGGAATTCTACATTTAATGATTACCATGCTAGCCTACCTGGGAGAAAGGATGTAGCATGACCAACAATATGGCAATGGTCTTGGGGAGACCTCTGTTCAAGGTGCAGGCATTCTTCATGTCTGAACTTCTGATGCATGAGGTCACAAAAACTGATTCCGGGTGAGTCAAGAGCATGTCAGTTCAGGGAAGTCATGTTCTTTAACGAGGAAGATTCAATTAAGGATCAAATCCTTACCTGTCCTTGTGGTAAGAGGAAAGGTTACAGACCAGCAGTGACCTTTTCCTTCCAGACTCATTTTCTCCACTCATAAAATTAACTAATATGAAATCTTATTTTAAAAATTCCAGATGCCAATTCTAGTATCACCATTTACAAGTCACGTAAATTTAAGCAAGTTTTAACCTCTCTGAATATCTACTTTCTTGATGGAAAAATGTTTATGAAATTATCTTCCTCTTATATTTGCTATATGGTTCAACTGATCTAAATTAGCTTTGGTGGGATATGGAGAGTCAGGTTATTTTAATTTATAATTTAATTCATTTTTTTTTTCCTTTGCAGCACTGGCAGAATTATTCATGGTTTCATTCCTGCACTGGGCTTAATAGACTATTAAAGTCTATTGTCAAAAAGTTAAAAGGAAAATGGGTTTTAAGATAAGCTAAAGAACATGAGTGTCCCTGGGGAATGAGTGGATGTTCTTGTCACCACAAAGAGGTAGAGAAAGTAGAGATTAATAAAATATAGGTAGTTAGATTCCATAAAAGTCAGGAGCTGAATTCCAGGAAAGTGGTCTGAGTAGGGGAGGTCATTCATGATCTGACAAGATCTAGATGATGTCTGCCAAATAATTGGTTTGTTTCTTGCTTGGTAAACTATGGGAAAACTCCCATGCAGCCTCTTGCAGAGGGACTCAGATCGTGGTGCTTGGGAAGCCTGGGGACATGGTAGGGATAGAGGAGTCCAATTACTTTGGCTATTTTTTGTTTGGGTTTTAGAGGTTGTGATCAATCTATATTCTGGCATTTCAGTTGCCTTAACATTCAGTATTGTTTTTGACCTCCGAATTTATCTTGGAGGATTTCTCATTGATTACTGAATTGTCTAAAATGATCAAATTGCTTATTTAGTTGTGTCAACACAGCAACTTCTGACATTCTCCGAGGTGAAAAATGGCACAGTAGACTATTTGATTACTTTTTTGTTTGTTTTTGGGTAGAGTTTCACTGTAGCCAAGGCTAACTTGGAACTCACTCTTTAGTTTTAGGCTGGCCTCAGACTCACAGTAATTCTCCTACCTCTGCCTCCTGAATGCTGGAGTGCTGGGATTAAGGGGTGGGCCATCATGCCCTGCAGGACTACTTTTTATTTTTATTTTTCTATTCACCACATGTAGCCAAAACTACCATGGAAGGCATTAAAAATACATGTTATAAAATAAACTGTCACATTTGCTCATGAGTCAACTAGCTTTGAGAAAACAGTTTAGTTTCTAAAAGAAATTTTAGAACAGAAAAGAGTTGAATGGTTTCATCCGACATTTATTGGGGTCTGATTGGGGAACCTAGAGGCATTTTTTTCTCTTTTGGTTTTCTTTCACATCTTAACTGATTTCTTTTTGAGAAGAGACAGATGTAAAATTAGAAGTCTGAATAATTTAATGGATTAATTACACTGAGAGGCAGACTAGTTAGAAAATATGAGCATAGTTTCTATCTAATCCTTTGCTCCTATGGAAATAATATATATTGCCCTGATACTTCCTAGTGTGCTTTACTAGAACTGTTAATTTTAATTCTGGAGCATCTTAAATCTTAGTCAGCTCTTGCAATGATGAATTGGTAAACAGCTCACAAGCTGTTCCAAGTTTAGAACAATAGGCATTCACTTGGGTGGCTCATGAGTGTGTGGGCTAGTGAGGCTCCCACTTGGCTGGACTACATTGCAGGTTTGTTTCAGTTCTGCTCTGTAGGATCTGGAATGGGTGAATTTTAGAAGCATGCTTTCCTCATTGGCAGATGTGATAGAAGCTGAATCAAGTTATGTAAGCGTTTGCTCACATTGCATCTGCTAATGTCTCATTGGCCGAAGCCATCACATTTGCTCACTCTAATTATAAAGATTGAACAAATTCATATAACAAAAGAAAGGCTAAGCATTATTCTCTAACAAAATGGAAGAGGAGAATCAAATAGCCTTTCCAACTGTTTGGGGAGAGGATAGTGGGTGCAATTGCTCCCAAAGGAGCTGTCTATTAAACCTAATCATAGTGTTTCCACTGAATTGGACTGAACTAGATATATTGCCTGGGGTGACCTGAGAAACAACTTAATGTTTTTCCCCAGAAATGAGGAGCAATACATTTATCCAAAACTCCTGTTTCAAAGACTCTGTGTGTATGTGTGAGCAAATGTGCATGTTCACACCTCGCAGATCCTAGGACTTTAATCTTAAATGCGTAGGCTAATCCTCTGCTATCGTAAATATAAAACATCCTGGTTTTCAAGCTAAGTGAGTTACTCAGAAATACCTCCACAAATCACAAAGAACAGAGGTGCTCTATTTCTCAAAATGCTTCTACTTTCAGGTTATTTTAACACTGAAGGTTACTTTAACTTCTCTCTCAGGCTTTATTGCGGTTCTGTACAGTATTACAAAGGTAACGGCCTGTACCTGAGTGAATCCCAACCCGAAGCAAACTTAATCACTGAATTCCATTTTATTCTTGGTTGAAGGAGTCATTACATATGTGTGGAACAATAAAAATAAATAAATAGAGTGGGGTGAATTTAAATTTAAATGTCTGTATTTTATTTCTCTAAAATTTGTTAAACTTACCAAGTGATCATTTGGAGTTGTGTAGGTCTGAAGTCACAGATGCCTTCATTATTTCTGTATTACCACATCAGTTCCTGAACCCTTGTGTCTTGGTTGGGAGGTGTGAAGAGACAGAGGAATCCCTTTGGACTGAATGGGGGCTGGTAATGACTGAAAGCAAAAGGTTTTGCCACAGGTTGAACTTTTGATTGCTACTTCAACCAGGATCACTTTTCTGGAGAACTTCATATTCTGCTATAGTAAACAGCCCTTTCATTAAAGGTAAACTTTTTCCTGCTTAGATGACAGGTGTTTTTTGGATGATTTTTTATTTTGTTATGCCCTTAAGGGGAAACACAAATTGGCTCAGTCTGGAGGAGAGAGAGTAGATGGGATCCTGAGATTTGTCCCTATCCCTTTACCCTTGAGCCCCAAGGGTGATGCCCCTGACTGCATCTATCAATAACTAGTCAGAGTGGATCTGAATGAAAGGGATGTGTGCTTATGAATTCTAAGACTTCGGGTGCAGTGCAGCCCTTGGATATACTAGATTTGCCTCTGTATCACTGAGTTAATAGATGCCTATACCATTGGGACAATTACTCAAGTCATACAGGCTAATAGAGACCCTGCCCACTGAAAAAAATTGCAGAGAACCTGAGGAGTTGCTGAGATTGTCATTGGGCCTTAATGTGGAGCCCATTCTCTTGAATCTTTGGACATTTAATCCCCTTATTATCTAATAGTGCATAGGCACTATTAGAGAATTGGATTATTTTGGGTCCAAGATTTGCTCCTCAAGTCATTCTGAATTAACTGAGTTCATTTGCCCAGCTCGAGCTCATGTTCTTTCTGATGCAGACTCTCACAATGTATCTTAGGCTGACCTTCAACTTGTGAACTTATTTCAGCTTCTTGAGTGCCAGGATAACATGCCTGGACTGCCATACCTGATGCAAGGCTTCAAAAGTTTCAGAGAGAACGTTATTATTTCTTCCCAATGTATTTGTGTGATGCTCCTGAGGTATGTTTGAAATAAAAATTAGACCAAACCAGGCGTTCTGGCACATGCCTTTAATCCCAGCACTTAGAAGGTAGAGGTAGGAGGATTGCTGTGAGTTCAAGGCCACCCTGAGACTACATAGTGAGTTCCAGGTCAGCCTGGGCTAGAGTGAGGCCCTACCTTGAAAAACAAACACAACAAACAAAAAACAAAGAAACAAAAAAAAAAATCACACTACTATGTAGAAATTATAGGCAAGAGGATTTCAGTCTACCATGAGTTTTCTCTTGCTTTTGGTACAGCCTACAAATAGATTATTGAGAACATTTGGATGCCACTAGATTATTTTCCATACTGAACAAAATGAGATTATTCACTGAGTTTGAAGCATCAAGAAAAAAAAATAGCTTTCAAAATCCAGAGAGAGATTTCTGGAAAATCTTGCTAGATGACAGTGCTCCAGCTGGCCCAGGCTGCAGGGAAGGGTGCTGGTTGGAGCTCCTCCCCTCACGACAGACATTCTGCTGGGGGCTCCAGGCCTTTCCCTCTTAATTCCTACTCTAGCTCTGCTTTCATCTGCAGGATACTGCAAGGGAAGGGCCTGTGCTGGTGGGTTGGACCTGGGAAGTAGTTCTGACTTTGCTAACTCAGAGGAAGGTTGGCTTCCTTAGGTCCCTTTTTGCTTTAAATATCTGTGCAATGGTATAGAAAGGGTTTCCAACTATGTACGAACAACACGAAGAGTTTTTTTCTGTTTATTTTCTCACAGCTACCTTGTCTGTGGGTTAACGCTGACAATTCAGTAGAACAAGGGTATTAAGATGGAAGACCTGGTCTTCCCATTGCCTCTGTATCTCTATCCTTCCCTTCTCCATTCTGTAGTTTTATTCTGACATTGAGCTCTCTAATCCACTGTTTTATCTAAATTCCTCTCTTTATTTAGATTTGGGTTTCCAATAATAGTTTTTAAGTCGTGTTTCTCCTAACAGTACAGAACTCTACTTCTTCTATTGTGGCCGACTACTTTCTTTCTTGGTATATTTCCATCACAAACAGTACAATTACAGCCTATATTCCTTACATGCATATATCCCAACATGCCATATAGTATCTGCCACAATGAACGAAAAAATAATGACATGAGTTTGAATTCTGTTCAGAGATTCATTAGCGATATGACCATGAGCAAATTATTTATCTTTCTGTGTATCATTTTCTTTATGACCAAAAGTAATTCTTGAATTAAAATTCAAAAATTTTTAAATTAAAAAAAATTAATTCAAAAAATTAAGCTTATCCATTAAAACTCTGTACCAGACCAATAATATGTGATATTATATTTATGCATTTAACACACTAAAAACTTAGGTGTGGAAATGAATGAATTAAAATTCCATCTTGTATATCCATTCTATCTGAGACACTCAACATAGGCACTTTTCCAAGTACTTTATATGTCAACTCATTGAATTCTTGCAGTATAATAAATACTATAAGTAAATAATTTATGATACCCAAACTACCTATGAAGAAACTAATGCACAGACAGATAATGTTGCTGCTCAATGTCACAAATATCAAACATTTTACTCAGCTGATCTGCTTCCAGGATGAGTTCAATAATATTAATAGCATATCCACAATGGCTGAGAAACTTCATTTAGTAAGTTCTGGTCTACTAAGTGGAATAATTACATTAATGATTCAGAGAATGGGAATTCATTACATTAGGTAGGAGAAGGTATCTTCTTTTAGATCTAGTCTTCTAGTCTTTGTTTTGTGTGATCCTTTCCTATTATGTCATTGTAAATCATGTCCTCCTCATCTGGCCTCTGACAGAAGGGTTCATTCAAGCTGCATCATTCAGTGAGGCTGCAAGATCACCTTTGTACCTGGGACCTCTGTCTCAGCACTCCCTTTCATATCCCTTTGTGGAGTCTTAGGATGCTTAGAGATGTTTTCCTATTCTACTCTGGTATGGCAGAAAATTGAAGGGTGGTCTTTAATTCCCCAATTCTTAGACCAAAGAGCTAAGATCCCTCTTCTACTCTACTTCATTCTACTATGAGTACTTCAGTAGCTTTCACAGGAAATATGCCACTTCCTTGGACTTGAAATAGGAAGCAAGGAACAAGTTCATATGACTCTTGGTCTCAGCATTAAGAAATGCTCAATGGTTCCACTTCATGTGTGACTCCACTGGAGACTGCAAAGTCCCAGGCACGGACTCTCAAATTCAACTCACTTCATTATAATCTCTCACTGTCCTCTTCTGAATGCCGGTTTTGGTTTGGAGGACCAAGACCAAGAGAATTGATCTGTCCTAATCACAAGTCCTCCCTAGAATATTTTGCCTAGTACTTTTATTGGGCATTTGAACTTGAAATTGAGACTGTAATATCCTAAAAATGTAAAAACCAAGGTTGATTCCCTCTATCTGCCTGGGATAATGCTGGATTTTGATTTATTACTTTTCTAATATTGACTCAGAATTGAAAACTATGTAGATGGATTTCTAAGCCATAGGATATGTTACTCCTGTAATCTTGTACTTTCAAAGTCATTCTTAGTGCCTGGTACTGATAAAGATTATTTTCCATATTATCCAGAAATAACTCTACTATGTCAGTCAGAAAGTATTTCTGAGTAATGTCTATGGGTAAAGGAAAAATGGAAACAGGGTGGATTTCATAGGCACTCTCAGAGACACATTAGTACTATAAAACCAAACTATCACTGTTATGGTTTGAGTCTGAAAGGAAATGTCTACTTTAAGGCTTGCTTATTTACACACCTGGTTACCAGCTACCAGTGTTACTTTTTGGTAGTCTGTCGAACTTTTAAGGGGTGTGAATAGTCCAATGAGAGCTATAGCACAACCCCCCCTTATATCCTGGTCTTTGCTTCCTAATATGTCAGTATGTGAAGAGCTCTAGCCTGCCACTGTGAACTCTGCCATGCCTTCCTTGCCATAATAAATTGTACCCTTTAAAACTATGAGCTCAAATCAACGTCTTGTCTGGAACATGCCTATAATCCTGTTCACTTGGGAACTGAAACAGAAGGGTCACAACTACAAGGCCAGCCTGAGTGATAGAATGAGTTCAAGATTAACCTGGGAAATTTGGTGTGATCCAGTCTCAAAATACAAAGTAAAAAGAGGCTGGGATATAGCTTAATGATAGAATGCTTATGTAGCATGCAGAAGGCCCTGAGATCAGTCCACAGTATAAGAATAGATAAAAAGATAAGTAAATAAATAAGCCTTCCCCCTCTTTAAGTTGCTTCTTCAGGAATGTTGGTCATAGTGACAAGAAAATTTACTATGTATAAGGACATTATCAATTGTATGTTATTTTTGAGATAGGAAGTGAAATGTATTTTAAGCCTAAAATTAAATAGATTGTATGAAACAGCATATTTCATATACAAAGATGCCTGAGGCTGAAACGCACAGAATATCTGATCTCTAAAATGATATAATCTGATGGAGTTGGGAGTGACTGCACTGTATGAGTGATGGAATTGGGAAGACAAATGAGAAAGTCAGTTAAAAATCAAATATGCAAGATAGCAAGTACATCAATCAGAGGCCTGGTAACTTAGTGCTCTAAGAAAATCATACTTTGGAGATAAGCAATGCAAATGAAAAATAAAGCCATGCATATTTGCCTAATATGCTGATTTAAAGACAAGACAATTGAAGCCCAAGGTTATACAAAGGCAGCTAGGCTTCGGGATATACAATCCATCTAAAGCAGAGAAAAAGCATGTGCATTCATGTTTATATATATACATATGTAGAGAAAGTGTATGTGTGTTTATGTATACAAAGCCTAAAAATTGTTTCAAGCCAACAAATCAAACAGTAATAACTTTGTTTCTGAAACATTAAGGCCAAGTGATTTGCATTCATCCACTGTGAAATGAAAATAGAACTTGTCAACTATTCATGAATAGGACATAAATCTTTATGCCACCTATGTGGCAATGATATACAATGTCATATCAAGTAACAACATCTGGTGGTAGGCAGATGTAAATAGAAAACTAGACGAGGCAGAAGAGAAGGCCCGATGGGCTTCTAGGTGGAACACTTGGAAATGGACTGTGTGTTATGAGCTTTACTGTTCTATGACCAATATTCCCTTTAGTGTGTTGTAAAGTAAAATTTGGAGTGATGGTTTGCAACCAGGCATAGTCAAGAGTATCAAATTGTTTCTTAAGAGAAGCAATTTTTTTTTTTTTCTGAAAAGATGAGAGGAAATGTCTCTATTCAAACTTATTTCTAAGAAGCCTCCAACAACTAGGAAAGATGTTTGAGGAACAATAGGTTTCATTTCCTGATAAATATTTTGGAAGCTTTATATAACCACTGAAATCATTGTGGACCTATTATCTATATCCCTATGCAGTAAAAGTAATTTTAAATATCATAGCTTCTTGTGTCATTCAGTAAGGCACAGATTTCATGAAATATCCTCTGTTGCTTATGACAAAGGAAAATAAAATCTATATACTCTAGAATAAGGTGGCACTGCTCACCTACCCCCGATAAATTGGAACAAAAGGCAGACCACAACATTATTGAATTTCTTCAGCCAAAGGACACTTGCCAGCAAGTAGTAAACTGACCAGAACAGATTAAAATAGATAAAGGGTATTAAGGTCAGCCCTATCTTGTCATGCTCACATCTATTTCACATTCTGCATGGGAAGTAAATGTGGACAAATTGTCTTAATGGTGTGAAGGGCAGCATGTTCTTCTGTTTTGGTCACAGACATTTGTGATGCACACAAACACTTTGCCACTTGAGGTCAGCTGCCTCTTGTTACGGAGTCTTTTTTCTCAGCCTCTTTCATTACAGACAAGTCTGATATAGTTGGGTCTTCAAAACTGTGGTCTAAGCTGGGTGTGGTGGCACATACCTTTAATTCCAGCACTTGGGAGGCAGATCCTTAGACCATTTTTTTTTTTTTTTTTTTTTTTTTTTTGAGGGAGGGACTTACTCTAGCCTAGACTGACCTGTAACTCACTCTATAGTCTCAGGCTGGTCTAAGGATCTGCAAATCAAGTAGAGCCATGTTTATGTTTCTTATTAGTCACTTAGCATGCCAGAACTGCTGTTATGGAAAATTAAAATTATGTGGTTAGAATTTCATGTGATTCAAACATTCTATTAAGTTTACTAAAATATTAGTTAGTTGTTGCTGCTGCCTTGAAATTTCTCAAATAACCTCGATTTTCAGTTAGCTCTTGTCCTTTCAATCTTGTGCTTTTTTAGGTTTGAATGACCTTTTTTAAACTTGACCTTGAAAGGTAAATTTTCTACTATCTGAATCCAATGAAGTACTGTTAAAAAAAAAAGAAAAACTCCCTCCCCCGGCTCCCCCCGCCACTCCAGACCTAGTCAAGTAGCAGTGGGTTAGGATCTCAGCAGTTCCACTAAACCTAAAACCCTATGGTCCTTCCTGTATTTTATAGCACAGTTAAAGATTATATTCATAGCCTCTGATAAGCTGGACTTTAAAGAACTTTTATGGACACATCAAAACCTGACATTTAATATGTTCTTTCATCCTTCAGTTTTCTACAAAATAATTTAGAAGCCAATTCATGAAACACAAATCCAGTATATTGTACCTACTATTGGAAAAGAAGAAATCAAAAAGATATGTTTAAATCTACATATTTCTTTGGGAAAAAATACTGTGTGTAATCTGGTGCTGTCAGGCAAGCTTACCAGACCAGAACTTGAACTCTTTATTGCACTGTTTTCTGAAGGTCTGAAGGTTGGTTAGCCACTTCTGTTTATTTTTATTTTTATTTTTATTCTCTCTGCTTTTCTTAAAGTCTTTTTCATATCCAAGTATCACTAATGTGAAAGCCCAGTGTCTTTCCAGTGCACTTGAACATTGAAAAATAAGTTCAAAAATCATTTATGTCATTCTTTGCTTCAGTTAAATTTGATAATATATTTTGTGAAAACCCCACCTACAAGACTTTGCCTCACCATGATACAAAAGCTCATAAAACCTACCCAGCAACACCACAGGAAGGCAGACCAATGACCTTAGGGAATTCTGTCCTCTCTGGCTTCTCTCACGCTGGTGTGTGTATTAGTTATTTTCTTGCTTCTGGTACAGATCCCTAGCCAGAAATAGGTTATGGAGAAAAAAAGGGTTTAATTTGGCTGACGGTTTTGAGAGGAAATTTCATAATGGTGGGAATGGCTTGGTAGGTAGGAGTGGGAAGCCTGTGATCAGCTCTTTCTTATACCTCAAGGCCCCACAAGGACACACTTCCTTCAGCAAGGCTCTACCTGCTAAAGGTTTTACAACCTTCCTGAACAGGATTCCCAGATGGGGATTAAAGATTCAAACACAGGACCCCATGAGTCAGGCGCAGTTGAAATCCTCAGGCCACTGAAGGTTTAAATGGGCCTGAGCTGTCAGGCATGACTAAGGGCCCCAGATCCTGGAGGTGCAGCAGGCATAGTCACAGATAATCTCCCTGCCAGACTGACAGGAGTGAGGCCGCTCCCTCCCTAGGAGGTTGCAGCAGGCCTAGACCAGACAATATCGCCTTGAGACGAGCTGGACTGAGGTCGTTCCCTCCCCCCAGCCCAGGGCACCTGGACATCCTGATAAGACTTAGGTTTCACTTTTCCAGGAGCTTTATGACCTTTTGCCTCTGGCCCAGAATATGTTAATGAGGTATTAGCCTGCAGCCTTCACACAGCCAATCCCCCTGAGA
The DNA here is from genome assembly GCA_036365145.1 of Orientallactaga sibirica. Lineage (NCBI taxonomy): Eukaryota > Metazoa > Chordata > Mammalia > Rodentia > Dipodidae > Orientallactaga > Orientallactaga sibirica. The sequence continues at coordinate 2,145,490 of JAEOAD010000024.1, forward strand.
CCTTTATCCTGTACCTCTTCCTGCCACTAAGTGAACATTTATAAACCCATTCCCCTGGCAAATAAATGAGCTGTCCTCTGACACAGACTCTGGGGTGTTTCTTCGTGAGAGGCTCATAGCCCCTCAAGACCCTGATCCCAGCTGCCTGGATGTCTTCAGGATGCCAGTGCACAGTGGTCCCTGAGTGGCCAGGGACCCATTGCTGGTGCCTGAACAGGGACCCTCTGAGCCACGCTGAGATAGGTGAGTACTCCCCTTGAGGGACATTGGCCCCTGTGGCCTTGCCTCCACACTTGAGGGGTGGCAGGTTTCTCTTTTTTTCCTTCTTTGTTTTTGTTTCATGCCATCCCCAGCCTCACGCCTCCATCTGCCTGAACAGACTCCTCTATGCCCATCCCCCTTTACCTGCTCCTACCACCCTACCCACCTCCAGAACAGGGCTGCTCCCCTCCATACTCATGTTACACAGGCCAAAAGAACCCCAACATGATAAATTCCCCAGACCAGGACCCCTCCTCATCCGCCCCCTCACCAACAATCACACAAAAACTATGTGAACTCTGAGATAACAATACAAATACATATAATCAAGGAGTCACAGCTTTTCCTGTTAATGTCCAAATTCTCACTGATTTAGAAAACTGCCAATGTACAGGCAAATGGTCCGAAATTTTTCACTCTGCATGCGCTGTCTTCTCTGTGCTCTATCATGCTCCCACTAACAAGGTTTGGTTTTTGTCTCCAGAGTTGTAAATAGAATAGAAATTTAAAATGAAAATGCATTGCTTCTGAATAAATGAATGAATATATGAGGGGAAATGGTTGTCTGGAATCTATATGAAAAGTGTACTTGAAATGAATGTGTGTATGTGAGTATATATGAGGCTCATAGCCCTAAGGCTTTAAAATGATTTTTGTTCTAAACAGTGCCATATGATTGTGGGGGATGTTCTCCACTGAGTCCACTATACTAGATAGCATGGCCAATTCTTACTGTTGAGTGTCCCCCAAAAGAAACACTAAAAGTAATTAAGATCATAGGCAAAAATTCTCCTACTCTTAAAGAGTTGTAAAATGGCAGGATCAGACAGCTGCCTTCCCCCAGCCTGGGGTGCCTGGACATCCTGATAAGACTTGAGTTTCACTTTCCCCTGGAGCCTGGTTACTTTTTGGCTCTTGCCTGGAACATCCCTATATGTTAATGAGGTATTAGCCAGCAGCCTTCACACAGCCAATCCCTGCCACTACACGAACATTTACAAACCCACTCCCTTGGCAAATAAGTGAGCTGTCTTCCGACGCAGTCTCCTGGGTGTTTCTTCTCATCGTGCTCATGGCCACTCAAGACCCTGATCCCCAGCTGCCTGGACATCTCCAGGGTGCCAGTGTGCAATGGCCCCCAAGAGGCCAGGGACCCACCCCTATGGGGGACATTTTTATCTTCAAACCACTGCAGTTCATTATTGTTATTTTTTAATATTTGTATTTATTTGCAAGCAGACAAAGATAGAGAGGAGAGAGAATGGACACACCAGGGCTCCATCTGCAAAAGAACTCCAGATGCTTGTGCCTCATTGTGCTTCTGGCTTTATGTGGGTACTAGGAAATCAAACCTGGGCCATCAGGCTTTCCAGGCAAGTGCATTAACTGCTGAGCCATCTCTCCATTTCCAGTATTAATGTTAAAGGGGAAATCAGTCCAGTTGTAGGCATGGTATTTTACCCATGAACAAGCACATCATAGTTCAGTACACTCAATCTCTGAGCTGGATTGGAGCTGAGTGTTAGTCATTGAGCTAGTAGTGGAAACTGTAGGATGATCTTTTTCTTCAGTGTCTACCTAGAAACTGAAGAGAGAATTGTGGCAAGCAAGATGCTTAAAGATGACTTGTGGGGAATGCCTTTTGAAAGAGACCATGAGTGGTGAATCTATTGACATATCACTCAGCATTCTTATGCACTCATGGTACTTCCAGGAGCATACTTCCTGAAGCATGATTACTTACTGTGCAGAGGTAAAGTTGTTTTGATTTTTGGGGCTCACTATCCCCTAAGAAAAGTTGTCTTGTTCCCAGCAGTTCTTAAAATGACAAACTTTAGTTTCATGAGAGCAAGGCTTAAGTATATTAACTATAGGATTAAACATTTATTAAGAATATGAAAACAAACATGAAAGTTAGGACTGTAGCTCATGAAAGGATGAAAAAGTTGACCTGGCATGTGCAAGACACAAAAAGAAAAGAAAAAGAAAAAACAGCAGAAAAACATTAACAAATAAAAAAAATTTTAAAATGTCACAAATAAGAAATATCATTTATGATAGTTTGAATATATGTCCTCCAATATATTCAGTATTTTATTAGTTATAGTTTGCATCTGCAATCACCTTGCTAGAGGCAATGTCACTGGGGGCTGGTCTTAAGGTGTGGTGGTGGGTTTGAGATTCCATTGTAAAGATATGCAAAGTGTGTCTAGCAGGAGTTCCTGAAGTGTGCTGGGCTTTTGGCTATAGTTTTTGCTCTGTGTGCTGTGTGGCTGGTTGGTTTTTCTCTCTTGCTTGGATCTGTGGAAGCAGGCTGCTTCTTCTGCCATTATGGAACTTCCCCTCGATCTGTAAGCTTCAATAAATAATATCCCTTCCTCCATAACTGTGCCTGGTCTGGAAGTTCATCTCAGCGAACCTGAAGCTGTCTGTTACATCATATTAAATCAATTGCCTGATAGCTCTTAAGTACTTTCCCCCATCATTTTAATTGAATACTCATTAGAGCCTTGTTTATGAAATGATTTGTTACATCTTTTTAAGCATAGAGAATAGAATTCAGTCATTTAAGTATTTGATTGTTTGCTGTTGGGAAACCACATGAACTTTTTAAGGTAATTTCTCTAACCTATCTCAAACTTATTTATTTGTAAAATGTACAATTTCAGAACACATTTTTGGTGTGTAAGCGTAATGTGTGTATAGTGTACATGTTTGTGTGCAGATACACATGCTTCATGTGCACTTTTGCAGAGGCCAGAGAAGATATCAGATGTCCTTTAATATCACTTTTATACTTTATTTCCTTGAAATAGGGTCTCTCACTGAACCTCGGACTTGTGCCATTTTTTAAATTAGATTGACTTATCTGTGCCCCCATCAGTGCTGGGGTTCCAGGCATGCATGAACATGTCTTAGCATCTTATGTAGTGATAGGGATTGAACTTAGATCTTCATGCTTCTGTAACAAGTTCCCTTATCCACTCAGTCACCTCCTCTTCCCCTGTTATAACTTTTACGCAGTGATAAATCTTTGAATTGAAGAGACTCTGATTTTTTGTCAATCTCTGCATTTGAACATTCAATAATGAGTACTGTGTATTTTTTCAATAGCAGCATTTTATGTCAGCATTTTAGATCAAACACAAATTGAAAATTTTACCAATAGTTCACAGTCATTTCTTTTAATTAATTTATAAATTAATACCTATTTATTACTTTGATTTCTATTTTCCCTTCTCTTTTAAATAATTTATGCTATGGCTATAATCCATTTCTTTTCCTTATAAGTCACTTTTCAAAGATGCAATAATATCTGTTAACTATTGTTGTTTTAATTAACAAGCCTTATCACTTTTATATTCAACCATTTTAACTTAAATTTAAAATATTAAAGATGAAAGAATAGATGCAATTAAAATAACCCAAATCAGGACTCTGTTAATTCTTATTTAATGAAATGTTTCATAATTTCCTTCCAAGTTGCAAATATGGCCATATTCTCAATGTAACTTCCTTTTATTAGGTCCCATGAAGGTTATATCAATACATTCTGACCTAAGAGAAAACATATAATACAGTGGGAGTTATAGTGGAAAAACACTAGAAACTAATTATAGGTAAAAATATTATATCTTTACAAAGTCTTAAGAGAAGGATTAGACAGTCACATTTCTGTGTTGCTACTTGAGTCTTGTCAGGACCAAGGAAGTGAGAGACTCTGAGGTTGAAACTCTGGGGATTTTGTATCTTACAGTTAATATGGCTTTGTTGTGACCCTTTTCTTATTCCCCACCTCAAAAGACAGCATCATCCTCAGTCAGGTACTTTGTCTCTGTACACTCAGTTATCAGGTCACTCTCATTTATCAGTGCTTACATGGATTGGTGAGTTACCTCCTTATTTCTATTCTACTTTAATGTGTTTTTCTTTTTAAATTAATTTTAAGCTAGCATTTAAAGTAAATGGTTTTGTTATAGAAATTTCATATAAAATGGTTTAAACTTTGTTCTTTTTAAATATTTTGTTTATTTATTAGAGAAGAGAGAGAGGGAAAGAAAGAAAGAGGTAGATAGAGAGAAGAATGGGTGCACCCAGGCTTCTAACCACTGCAAACAAACTCCAGTTACATGTGCCACCTTGTGCATCTAGCTTATGTGGGTACTGGGAAATCAAAACTGGGTCCTAAGGCTTTGTAGGCAAGTGTCTTAACTGCTAAGCTATCTCTTCAACCCAAATTTATTCTTATTAATATCCTATGCCATGCTCCCCTATCCCTCTACCGTCTCTTGATTGTAGTCCTCCCTGGTGCTTTCATGCCACATATATCCCATTTTTGTCTTCCTCCACCAACCTTAATACCTCTTCTCTCCTTTCATGGTTTCCTTTATACTTTCATCACACACACACACACACACACACACACACACACACACACACACACACACACACACACAAATCTAGTTTCCACATATGAGAGAAAACATTCAGTATTTGTCTTTTTGAGCCAGTCATAACTCTGTTATGACAAGTATCTACTTTTAAACAAAGGTGTCCAAAAGCCTATACTGAGAACAAACTTCTTCAACAAATACTGCTGGTAAAACTGGATAGCCATACGTAAGAGTCAAACAAGTTCCATATGTGTCACACAGCACAAGAATTAACTCAAAATGGATCAACGACCTCAATGTAAATATTTCTTTATATTGTTATTGTCAAAGGTAATCTGTACCAGGCAAGCCAATCAAATAATAAAGATTTTGTTCAGGGCCATGGCTTTCAGGGAGAGAGACTAAATACAACCCTTCTATACCAAAGGTGTGAGAGACTAGTAGTGCTTGTCGGTTTATGTCTAAGAAGACTTTAAAAGAGAAGTTGATCAATAATATTAGCCCATATGTATTTGCTAATTGGTGTTTATTAAAGTTAGGCTTCTAAACTTCTCAAAGAAGTTGAGAATAAATGGTACTATTTTTCTCAGTCATTACATTTCAGTGGGATTGCTCCCAGTCCTTGAGAAGACATTGCTGATTATTGGGTATTCATGTCTCAATGGATAGAGAAAGAATTCACAATTGAAACTTTCTGAAGTAAGATTTTTTTCAGAAAAGGGAGGTAAGAGACCTAGAGTCAAGGAGAAAATTCTCTAAAAGGAATGTTAAAGTCCCCTCAGATCCACCACCAATCAACAATCCAACCAGGTGCTTTATGAAATACTTCTACCAACTCCTGAACTCATCTCTTGTTTTCAGGTTTTCACAGTGATTTAGGCATACTCTTGTTCTTTTTTAATTTGCATGAATTATGTGTGTACTATGGTGTGTGTACTGTGGTGTGTGTGTGTGTGTGTGTGTGTGTGTGTGTAATATATGTGTATGTTCCTATACAGTACCCAATGCATTCACCTGTGGAGGCTGTGGGGGAATGTCAAGTGTCCTGCTCCATCATTCTTCCACCTGGTTTTCCTTGAGTCAGTGTCTCTTAAAGATCCTGGAGCTTGTAATTTTTTCATGAGCTCTGAGGAGTCTTCAGTCTTTGCTCCCCTACTGCACTGGGGTTACAGATATGCATGACCATGCCCAACTGAATTATGTGAGTACTGGGGATGGAACTCAAATGGTCTGTCAGGCCTTCGTGGGGCCTCATGCTTGAACAGAAGTGCTCTTAATCATTGACCCATCTTGTCAACTCCATATCTTTGTAGTATCTACCCCTGCTTAGAATTATCATCACCTCCTCTTCTTGCTACATTTGATTTTTTTTTTTTTTTTCGAGGTAGGTTCTCATTCTAACTCAGGCTGACCTGGAATTCACTATGTTTTCTCAGGGTGTCCTGAAACTCATGGCAATCCTCCTACCTCTGCCTCCCAAGTGCTGGGGTTAAAGATGTGCATCACCACGCCTGGCTAAATGTGACTTTTTGTACAAAATTAAACTTGTTGCACCAATAGTACTTATTAAGTATTTAATAGAAACAGTCCAAGATAATCAGTTTAAAACAATAAACATATCCAATTCACATAAATTACAAAATATATCCAGTTATGATACATGTTCATCAAAGGAGTATGTTGGCACTGTCCACCAATCCTGGATTTTAAAGCTTTCTACCACTTTTGTCTACTTATTAGCCAAAACAACACATTTATGTTTAGCGTCAAAAAAGACAGAACCTGCAATCATATCATGCTCTTGGGAGAAGTAAAGCTGGAATATTTGATAAACAGTATTAAGGACTAATAGAAAATACTCAGCAGCCACCAAGGACTAGGCTAGTGTTTCTTTTTTAACAGATGTTTTTATTATATTTATTTGAGAGAGAAATAAAAAGAGAGAGAAAGAGCATGGGCATGTCAGGGCATCTCTTCACTATAAACAAATTCCAGACGAATGTGCCATTTTATGTATCTGGCTGGATACTAGAGTATTGAACCTGGGTCAGTAGGCTTTGCAAACAAGTGCTTTTAACCACTGATCCATCTCTGTAGCCCCTAGAGTTTCTTAAACATGATCATGTTTATGGCCATATCGCCCTGAATGAGCCGGATCTTGTCTTAAGCATGACCAGTTCTTCAGGAAGTTATTGCTTATTTTTGTGCGCCACAATTACCAAACTAGTTGTAAAACAAGAAAGGGATTTTGATTTCAGTTGTAAAATATATCAAATACCTTAATACTGAGCTACCCCATATGCTTCTAGCTCACTATTACCATTCTTCAGGTTCTTCCCATTTTACCACAGCGGTGCCTTTGTAGTGCTCACAGAGGGTCCTCAGAACCACTTCTCTTTCTGCCATCGACTGTACTGTGATAGATTGGTACTGTAGGAGTTAAATATTCTGAGTTTTACCTAGTGTCTATTATAACCCATATTATTATGATGTCTACATGTCTTGTCTTCAATTTTACTTACTAGATTTCATATTCTTTCAGGGTTGGTGTTTATATTTTATTTTTATAGTTTTGGTGCTAAATAAAGTGCTTGAATATAGGAGTTGTTGAATCAATGATTATAGGTTGAATTAAAATGAATTTGTTCCAGATGTATCTTTTAATTACGGAACAAACTGAACAGGTTTAGTTGGTATATAAGGCTCTATGGATCGCAGTGCACTTGCCCCAGAGTAACACGATTAGCGTTTGGAGTAGGAGGAGGTTGTGATGTCTACACTTTTGTGGATCTTTACAAGAAGGTGGAACAGTTATTTCCCTGGGATAGTTTTACTGTGGTTTCACTGTGCAGGCAGTAAATTGCTTGTTATGGACCCTTGAGGTTTCTTCCAAGCCTGTATAGAAGTATAGAACAATTTTATAGCATTGAAATAATTTTGATTCCTTTTAAAAGCATATTTTGTAAAGCAATTGGAAGCCTAGAAACAAAAATGGATTCATTATAATCCATTCTGAATTGCTGTTGAGGTGAAGAACAAAACCCAGAAAATAACATTAAATCATTTTGGGATTGCTGACAAGAACTGCTGGGCTCTAAAGCCCTTACAGGTTTATTGATGAAAGACAGTACAATTTCTCACACAGAAGTGAAAACTTCAGAGAAACCAGAGGATTTGAAGCTTTACCTGAAGTAGTCGTGGAAATAAATGTCCCCTTTCTTTCAGTGCATTTGAACCAAGTAAGAGAGAAATACATTTTAATGCTTTTCAAATCCTTGCAGCATTTCAGCTACTCTAACTTCTTCAGTAAGCTCCAGGAAACAAAGAAATTCCCCCATTCCATCTTTCTTACACTGGCCTTGGCTGAGGGGAACAATTTATCATGAATGTGGTTTAGAGAGAAAAAAAAAATGCCTCCTATTGAGATGGAGACAGCAATCCTGTCTGGAGCCAGGTGTCATTATTTGAAAAACACATGGCAAAAAAAATCTTCAAAATCTCCAGGCCTGTCTTTAGAAGGAGAGCAATCTGAGCAGAGGCTGGGCCACTGTGGGCCAACTTACAAGTTGTAGGGTGACGAGCTATCACACCAGCAGAAAGTCATCCCAGGTTGAAAGTCAGTGAACAAAGTTTGGTTGGGAAGTTTCAGAGCGGAAGTTGGGTTTGGAGAGAAAAACAAAGATTAGGCTCAAGGAAATTCTGGTGAGTACTACTTAAATGCCTGCTTAAGGCTTTATATTAAGTTGTTTATCTTCATAATATGCTTGCTGTGGTCTGTCAGAAATACCCTATGAAGAGTCAGTCATAAAAATGCTTCCTGAATTTGATTTGCTTTTAAAGGTTGCTCAGGGTGTAATGTTATTTCCTGCTTTTCTGCAACTCTTCGAGGAGAACATGAACTGGTAATATCTGCCTTCTTTCCCTAAATATAAGAATTTAAAACCAAAACCAAAACACTGTCAGGTGTTGAGCAACAGAGGTAAAAAGTCATTTTTTTCTCTTTATCTTGTCCATCTCTACATAGTGCACTGATCCAATGCTACATAGTGAATTTAGTATTTAAGTTGTGTCCTTCCTCTTCCATTGCCCTTGCTCTGTCTCAGGCTGCTGAGGAAAGCTTGGCATGGCCTAGGCGCCCAGGCTGATTTGACATGGGATCAGGGTGGTGGGGTTGACATGGCACAATGGGGTGGGGATTGAAGCGGAGATAAAAAGCTGGTAGAAGCCAACCTGCACAGATTTTAAGCATCAAAGCAGGATGAAAGCACCATGCTAAGGTAAGCATTACTGATAATTCTGAAAGAAGTTCAGTGTTCCTGAACTGATCTGAAATAGGTGAGCCTGCTATTTGTTTTGCCTGCCAGGCTTAGAGAACGTGGCTCAACCCGTCTCTGTATTAGAACTACCTTGGCTGTCAAAGGCTCTGCTTGTTGCATTGTTTGTTTTAGTTTTCTGACCCAGGTGTGCCTGAGGTCACAGCATATAACTGCATAGGAGGCTTGGTGCCCATTCATGTGTTGCTGTTTGCAGTGGTGACAATGGGACCTTGCCCATTGTGGTACCACACTTCTTTCCCATGGCCTTACTTTCCCTCTTAGGAGCCCTTGCTTGTCATGTCTGTGGAGTATGTGCGACAGCAGTTTTCCTTGCAGCCCTCTTTCGCTGGTGAGGATCCTTACCAGGACCCAATAAACATAGTATTACTCTGAACACTTTTCAATAATTTGCATTTTGCTCATAGAACACCAACTTAAAATGTCTGTGTCTAATTTTATTGACACTTCTGCCACTTTGGATTTCCTTGGGACCAAAGCAGAATAAAAAGCAGAATTAAGTGCTATCCCATGGTGCACAGTGTGTGTCTTTTTTGCTTATCTTTTTCCAGTTTCTTTCCCCAAGAGTAGGAAGGAAATCCTTCTTCATGTGTAATCTTATTTTTTTTAACAAGGGACTTGTCAGAATTGATATTAATCTTTATTAAGATTTAGGCAAAATATATAGAACTCCATCCAGCTTTTAATCTCAAAGGCATATTTACATCTTAGAAATATAAAAAATGATATTATTTTTATGATAATGAACATTTACTAAGCTCTTATAATCCACTACTCAAAGAACTGAATGGTTAACCACTCAGTAGTGGTAGTATTGTATAAACAAAAGTTTCAAACTGACATGATCCAAAGGTTATATTCTCCAGTTTTTCCATTGTGTAATATCAGAGTCTTTATGTTAAAAATTAACATTATTATTAGTCAAAATTTCACATGAGTTAAATTTCTTTGTTTTAAAACTAGAATGTGTTGACAATGATTGCTTTTATTATCTTGGTGTTTCTGACAAAAATGCTCTTGGAGTAATTCCCTTTGGCACTGTAGGGATTTGCTTCCCAGTGCTTTTTTCAGAACTCTTCTCATTTCTACCAAAGCATTCCCTCAAGGCTTTGGACTGAAGAACAAAATTCAAAAGCATTGTCTTCGGGGACCATGATGAGTTACTGCCCTCATTTGTTTAGCCTTGGGGGATCTCATTTGGCTTTCAGTGACTGATACTATTATGTCCACACATATGAGATATACACCCCACGCTTCAGCCACCTCTAATTCTCATATCCCAGTACTAATTCTTCTTCTTGCTATGCTTGGAGAAGTGCATTCCCAATCCCCAGAGGTCTTTGACAACCGAGAGGAATATACTCTCTGGCTGATATTATATCCATCGTGTTAGTTCTCTGATGACGGGATAAGAACAAGCATTTGTACTTCTCATTAATTCTGTTTATGCAATGTATATGTTTCCCTGTGTGTTTGGGTAACTGGATGTTGTGGTGCTTTGAATGTAAAATGACCCCTATAGCCTTATGTGTCCATGATTAAGACTCAAACTTAATCCACAGTAGTGGAACTTTGGGAGGTAGAGCCTTGCTGGAGGTGTGGCCCTGGGGGTAGGCATTGGGATTTAATAGAAAAGCCCCACTTTTCAGTGCTAGTGAGCTCATTTTCTCTCCTTTATTCCTGCTGAGATGTGGAAATATAGCACCCGGCTATCTGATCTAGCCATGCTTTCAAACTATTATGAAACCTCCCCCAGAACTGTAAGCCAGAAATATACCCTTTTGCTACTTCTGGTCAGGTGTTTTGTCCGAACAATGAGAAAGTAACTTAAATAGATGCCCTCCTCAGCTCTTGGAACACATATTGCCTATAAACTATTGAACTTCAAATGAGCTTTATTTATTCCTGGCTGGGAACATAAGCTATGTGTATGCTAAAGAGAAGGAAAGACATTTTGAGAAGTCAGATACACAGAATTGGTATATTTCAGCCGAGTGCAATTTCTGTTGTCACTGGTCCTGGTTTGACTTTGTTGTGTAGGTAGATGTGGGTGGAGTTAAAAATGTAGATCTTGAATTCAAATAGACATGGACATCCAGTCCTACCCCTCTGGCTTACTAACTACATGGATTCAGAAAATGTGCTTAATTGAAACAGTTTAAATATCCTCAAGTATTCAACTGAGAGCTATTAATGTGTATTTAATAGAGAAAAAGAGACATTACTTATGATAATATAGGTAAGACTCTTCAACTAGGTCCTTACATCATATAAATACTCAGTAAGTGGTTATCTTTCAGAAGAATAAAGGGTACCAAATCAAAATCTGACTTTGAGGGTAGAGAGCCCCTCCCAGCAGTCATCTTCACAAGTGTTAAGGCCAAGGTCAGTCTCATTGGTTTCCTTTCTTTTCCTTCTATCATTTTATTTATTTTGATGTTGCCTTTTTGGTAGATGAGGCAAGGAAAGCATTCACTCTAGATACAAAATTTAAAGAGGCAACACAAGAACTCAGCATTCAAGCGAAACAATTTTTTAAATTTATTTTTTATTTATATTATTCTAATTTTACATTCATAATGGTGACTCCATTATCCTCCTCCCTGTCCTTCCTCTTCCAAAGGGACCCTCGTCAATGGGGAATGTGGGTCATGCATTGTGGGGGTAGTCAAGAGTTACAATTTTGAATGCCATATGATAAAGAAATTAAAAATTAAGGCAAAAAGATTATGTGATGTGTAAATTCAAAATTTCAAATAAAAAGAGCAACTCACTTCACCCCAATCTTGCCCTTTGGAGACAATTTTTTTTCATGGATACATCAACATGCCAATTTATGTTCCAAGGCTGAATACAAGTTTTCTTATTAGCACTCCAACATCTAAACTTGTGCCCCATCCCCATTCCTCTCTGGATAAGAAAGCTGCTTGTGTCTGGGCTATCTGAGGTCCATGGGGCTAGTTCTCAGGTCTGTGTGCTGCCTATCCTTAGTACCTCCCTGAACTTCCCCCCATCTCCACCAGAAAAGTCTCATGGATTAACAACCATGTTTCTTTACTACTAAACTTGTGTTCTGCTAGAGACTGGATGGGTGCAATAGTTGGGATGTGAGCTGGAAGTGTACACATGTTCTCTGTACACTGGATCCTTCATCTTCACATCAGGATGCTATGGCCTTGATGATAATAGAGTTGTAACTTGTGTGCACCTTCTCCTGGCTTGAGTTTGTTCTGATTTTTTTTTCTTTTGAAAGAAAGGAAGAAGGAAGGCAGGGAGGGAGGAAGGGAAGGAGGAGAGAGGGAGAGGAAGAAAGGAGAAACAAGAACTCTTTTTTATATATTTTAATTTATGAGACAGAGAGAGTATATGGTTATGCCAGAGCTTCTTGCCACTGCAAATGAACTCCAGACCTATGTGCCACCTTGTGCATCTGGCTTTACATGGGTACTGTGGAATCAGGCTTTACAAGCAAACACCTTTAACTGCAGATCCATCCCTCCAGCCACCTGCTCTGACTTTTTAATCTTTCATGCTCTGTTAGTGACGCTCAGGGTTCTGGGTACTATAGCCGTCATACCTGGTCCACTGCTCTTTGTTATTTAATTCTCCTTGCATTTAGCTCATGCTAGTCTGAAAATGTAATCCATCCCAAGGATTGTAAGGTCATGGATTTGTGTAGTTACCAACATCCTTTGCCTTGCTTTCTTTAGAACAGAATCCGATTGTTCATTTCTTCTGTTCTTTTCAAACAGCAGATAATGGTTTTGAAACACACAATTAGCCGATAATCTTTTGAGGGAAATCTTCCTCTGTAATGAGGCTTTCTATAAAATTTCATAACTTTTCATAGTTAAGATTATTTAACTGTTTTATAAATTGCTCAAAACTATGAATATATATATATATTTTTTTGTTTTTCGAGGTAGGGTCTCACTCTGGCCCAGGCTGACCTGGAATTAACTATGTAGTCTCAGGGTGGCCTTGAACTCACAGCAATCCTCCTACCTCTGCCTAAAACTATGAATATTTTTAAATGTCTTTTTTAAGTTTTTTTATTTCTGTGTATATGTGGTGTGTGTGTGTGTGTGTGTGTATGTGTGTGTGTGTAGAGGTGTGGGTTCCATGGCATGTGTGTGGAGGTCAGAGGACAACTTTTGTGCTGGTTTTCACCTGTCCACTTCATCTGAGGCATGGTTTCTCACTCTGGATGCTCTCTGCTGTTCTAAACATGCTCACCAGTAGCTTCAGGAAATTTTTCCTGCTTCTACCTAGCATCTTACTAGCAACATCAGTGTTCTGGGGTTATAGAAACCCAGTATGGCTTCTAGCTTTTTTTTTTTTTTAAACATGGGACTTTACTGAACTTGTAGTAGGAAGTGATTGTAACACGGCAAAAGGAGCAATGGTGGAACTAAAAGCCTAGACTTGCATGTGTTTCAGGTTTGTAACATGCTTAAGCAAACTAGGATGGGAGTTGAGAGAAGGACAAAACAAACACAGGGGTCTGTCCAAGGCACATAAAGTAAGTACTGTGTGTTAACCTAGAGCTCCAAGGGGGGGAAATGAACAAAAAGCCAAAGGCTGTGCTAATGAACTTCTGGAAGGTTTTAAATCCTGAGAAAAATGACAAAATGGTTCAGGTGAAGAAGATTAAGCTTGTCCTAGAGAAGGGCAGTAATCCCCTCTGAGTATGGTGTGTATATTTCTCTCGTAAATAACTATACTGGGGGTGAAGATGATTCACACTCAGTCCAGTGGACTTGCAGCAACCAGGTGTAACCACTGGAAAGGCAAGTGTCAGAGTGCTGGCTAGGAGCTTGACAGAGCCCAGGAGCCAGTTCCAGTAGCATGTGTGACATGCTTGGTCATGACCTCTCCTCCTTCACTTAAAGCCAGGTTAAACAGTGCACGCTGGTTCCACCAAACCTAGGAGATGCATGGCAGTCCTGCAGTAGTGCCCCAGGATGAAAAGTCAGTATGGCTTATGGAAAATGACTGTGAATTATGGAGGGCTAAATGGAGGAGTGCTCTTTATCCATGTTGCTAGGCCTAATATTGTTTCTTTTTTTGAAGAAACAATTGATATAAGTAATATTCCCTTAGCTACTGAATAAAAAGACCAAATTGGCATTTTACTGACATGCATGGCCTTCAGCGATCCTGCCCACCCTCTATCAAAAGCTTTTCCTATATAGTGCTAAACCCGGAGGCACTGACAGATTTGGAAAAGCATCTAAAATAGAAAAAAACAGCAGCTAAAGATTTAAAGGGACCATGCATGAGTGGAAAAGGGTACCCCCAGAAGCTGTAAGGTTGGATGAAAATCTCAGTGCCAAGGGTGGGCTACTTTCCTACAAGAGTTATTGGCCAGGGAGCATGGCTTCCGTTTAATTCCCCAATACCTAAGTGGAGCCATATGCACAAAGTGGCACATATGTCTGGAGTTTGTTTGCAGTGCTAGGAGGCCCTGGCATGCCCATTCTCTCTGTCTCATAAATAAATATGTAAATAAATAAATATTTTAAAAAAGATATTATCATATATCTAGCACAACAAATAAAATATAGACAACAAATGGAATATGTTTTTTAGTTCATTTACAAATGCATATAACACAGCAATTACATTCTTGGACATAAAACCTAAATTAATGGAAAGTTTGGTTCACACAAAATCTGTACATGAATATTGAACACTTTTTAAAAATACCTACAAATTAGAAGCAACCCAGATGTTCTTTCTGATGAACAGTGGAGGAAAACGCAGGGCATGCATGCTGCAGACTACTACTTAGCAACATAAAGGCATAAACTATTACTGATAAACAAACTTAGAATTTTGAGACTTCCTTAAGTCTTCTCAATGCTAATACTTTGGAAGACATCTAGTTTTCACATATTTTCCTAGCCTACAATTTTACCTCCTATCCTTCTAATAGGGTATTTCACAGAGAAAACAATTTCAAGTTCAGTTTTTCAAAATAAACGGTAGAAGAAAACGTTTCAATTGACTTATTTTTTAGCATAAGTTCAAGAACCGCCAATCCATGTTCCCTCCTTCTGCCAGTACCATTCAATCATCTTTAAGAAATCCTGAAATTGGGTAAATTGATTCAATGATAGAAGATAGGGGAATCACAAATAAACCATACATACTATATGTTCCCAAGTGAATTGTTTTAACAAGATGTAAAACAATCCAACAGAGAAAATGTAGCTTTTTAAAAAAATGTTCTAGAAAAACTGGGTATCTACAAGGCATAGAGAATAATGTTGGTATAAGTCCCACAGCCAATACAACATTAATTAAGCAACAACAAGGAATAAACTATTATTGATAAGTAAATCTTAGTTGTGATGTTGTAAAACATTCAGGAAAAACTCCATCTTGAGAGGATGCAGAAAGTTCCACAGGTTTTTGTTAAACACTCATTATTGATTTTAAGAAGTTTTTTCCTATTATTATTTTTCTCAGAGTTTTTGTGATTAAAAACATTCCAACTTTGTTAAATGATTTTAATGCAATAATTGATAGAATCATGACATTTTTCTTTAGCCTCCTGATATTGGTAACTGATTTTCATACTTTTAACCAACCTTCTAAAGGCCTACTTGGCCATAGGGTCTGACAATTTTTTAGCATATTGATGGTTTCTATTTATTAATGTTTAATAAAATTTCAATGTCTAGATCAATGAGGATTGATGGTCATTTGTACTATCTTTTCCTGCTTTTCATATCCTGGTAAAAGTTGTTTCATGAAATGAAGTTGTAGATGTTCCTATTTGGTTTTCAAGAGGAGATTGTACAGAATTGGTCTTTGGTTCACCTCCAAATGTTTATTTGCATTCTCCAATGGAATCATGTGGCCCAGGAGATTCTCAAGAGGGAATTTTAATCTTGTATTCAATTTAATAGTCACAAATAATCTCTTTCATCTGATGTGAGTTTTAGTTTGTATTCTTTGAGGTATTGGTTCATTTTCTCTAAGCTACCATATTAATGTATGTATGATTGTTAGTAGTATTTTCTTATCCTTTAAAAATGTTTATTTTTGTGTTGGGCATGGTGGCACATACCTTTAATCCCAGCACTTGGGAGGCAGAGGTAGGAGGATCACCATGAGTTTGATGCTGCTCTGAGAGTATATAGTAAATTCCAGGTCAGCCTGGGCTAGAGAGAGACCCTAATTGGAAAAAGCAAAATAAAAAGTTTATTTTTATATGACAGTCCTAGTTGTACATTTTATGTAGTTCAAAATGATGTTTTGGCAGATGTACTCGTAGTCGAATGATTAAGTAAAGCTAAATAACATACCACCACCCCACCTTCTTAACTTTGTGGGTTGCTCAGACTATGTAACATGTATTCTCTAGTGATTTTGAATTATAAAATGCATTATTATAACTGTAGTCAACGTGCTATGTAATAAATAGATCACCAACTCCTTCCTTTTGCTTAAATGCACCTCTTACGCCTTCATTGGCATTTGCCCTTTACCCGGTCTGTATGTCCTGTCTCCACAAGCCTTTGGTAACTGCCACAGAGTTTTGATCTTGCACAAAGTGATAATTATAAATACTTTCATAATATTTCTACTAATTAGTATTATAACAATATTGTACAAAGATTAGTGTAGGCCTAGGAAAATGGCTCAGCAGGTAAGAGCTCTTGGCCAAAGCACGAGGGCATGAGATTACTTGAGTTCAATTCTCTGGGATCCATGTAAACAGCTGGATGTGCCCCCACACATGGGTAATACCAGTCCTGTGGTGACCAGAGCCCAGTGCATCAGTGGGGTTCTTGATAGTGGTAGCTCCGTGTTTACCAAGAGACTGCACCTCAAACAAACATGAAGATGAATGATAGCACAAGAACAACTGAACTCTGGCCTCTGCCACATACCACTATACATAAACATGCATCACACACCCACACCCACCCACACACACACACACACACACACACCCCACTACCACCCACAGTACACGTGTGTGATAGGTTGAATTTATGCCCCTCGTAGATTCTGGTGGTTTTTTTCAATATTTATTTCCACATAGAGATAAGAGAGATGGGGTGGGGGTGATGGGAGGAGAATAGGCAGGCCAGGGCCTCTAGCCACTGCAAAGGAATTCCTGATACACGTGCCACTTTGTACATTTGGCTTTACATGGGTACTGGGCAATGGAACCCAGGTTGTTAAGCTTTGCAGGCAAATGCCTTAACCACTGAGCAATATCTCCAGTCCTAGTGGGTTTTATTAAAGCTTGTCTCCAACCCCCTGGCTGAAGTAGGTGTCACTGGGCGTAGATTATGGGGTCCAGCCCTAAGGTGTGTTTGAGGGCAGATCTGATTTCTAGCCCAAAAGTATGAAGAGCAGTCTGAGCTCTGGCAAGATCCCTGCTTGCTGCTTTTTGGTGGTTGCAGGAATATTATTTGCTAGATGGGGATTATCATAGATAGTGAAAGAAATATAAACTCTTAAAATTAAGGATTAAAGCATGCAAATTAGTATCCAAATGATATGACTATATGATAGTGACCTTATGCTATTAAATCAGAACATAAGATTGGGTTCCTCTGAGAAAATTTAAAGGCTTTCAGTGTTTCATGAATGGTTGCAATATCAAAAGAATAAAAAATGCTTTAGCCACCATCAAGAATGATATTAGGAATTGTATTTTATCTTAATTTTACCCTGATTTTGTAATTATGCATTTGCAATAGGGTATTGAGACTAGACCAGTCCCAGAAAAACAGTCCATTTGGTTGTAGCTTAGATAATGTGGACATGAGTTTATACAATAAGTCCCCAAAGTCTTAGATAAGGGATAGTATTTGAAACTTCAGGGAAAATTAAATAGGACTCCTTTTCACAGTTGGTATAAAGAACTGGAGCACCAATACCCCAATAAAACAGTCACCCTTCATTTAGATAAACTGGGCTCTTCTCAGGACAAGACAGCCATGCCTAATTACATCTTGCTAGGACTGGCCTTTTCCATCCCTTGATTTTGGCTAATACTATTACAACAGTGTGAGCACAGTAAGTCAGATTTATTGATGCCCATTAAGTCTTTACTATCATGGAATTTCTTGCTTAGAAAGAATTTAAGTCACTTTTTATTTTTCTCTTTTTTCCACAATCAACAACTTTCCCTTTGCCTTCCTATTTCTAGGATCAAAATGACAAATCCCTTTCAAGTGCTCATTCTGCCTTAGCATGCAATTTACCTCTGGCCCCTTAAACATTTTGCTGGTTATCCACTTGGCAAGTCATTCAGCAATTTCCCCTTGTAACTGCTCTGGCAATGGTAGAGTTCAAAGGCATAACTAACTACAAATGAGAAACTAACTACACCAGAGACTGCAATGTCTGTTTCACTTACTTGCTTTAAAAAAGACAGGACTTGAACTTCGCTTTGAAATAAAATGATAAAATTACACATTCAGCCCTCCCCCACTCTTTCTGGTGAGTGGTTCTGAACACAATCGCTGAATGTTCTCCTATGCTGTTACAATCATTTCAATTTTAAGATGAAAGTATTGAGAAATCCAAGCTATTAGCTTTTTAACAGGAACAAGTATCTGCACTTGTGTAGGAAGAGTCAGTTTTTAGTAATTAGTGTTTGAAACCTGGAAGTTAATAAACATTTGTCAATAATCCATTAACTGTGAATGGATGTCCAAGTGGATAAAGATTTTCATGAATATTCAATTATCGGGCTTTGAATTTGGAGGCTAAAATTTTTGTTTACTATTTGAACATCTATTGTGTTTGGAGAATTTTTAGCTAAACAGAATTCACCATTTGATTAGGTAGCATCTTCAAGTCTGTGACTTTCACTTCAATAAAATATGAGAATTATGAATTATATGGCTTTATGAAATCAAGGACAATAGGTAATATTTTGGTATTTTTATGCTTGGGGAAGTATCTGCATGAATTAAAAACACATTAGAAATTTCATAGTGAGTGGCCAAACCTTCCTATTTTTTAATGTAATTTTTAACTTACATAATGTATAAGTTGACTTTTTAGTTATTTGTTGATTGGGTAACTTTCCTCAGCATGAAACCCTATAAACTGAATGTCTTACCCTCATTACCATTGGTATTATGATACTATTTTCTAGTAATCATCAGGTAACTGGTATTCCTTTATTGCTTACTATATTTGTTCATGCAAATGATTAACCTGTTAACCCCAATTATATGGTTACCTTTAATTTAAAATTGACTTGAAAAAGTGAGTTCTCTTTGGCTTTCTTTGCCACAACTCAATCTAATTTCACTGATCTACAGAGGCCAGTAGGAAAATGAGGACAGTGCTGGAAATCCTTTCATTTAAGTTAATGTTTGGGAGGTGGTTTGCAAAACTGCAGGTAGCAGGGGTTCAGGATGATGGCAACCCTTCAAACATATGACTGAAATGACACAAGATGAGCCGATCGTGGTGGTGCCCGCCTTTAATCCCAGCATTTGGGAGGCAGAGGTAGGAAAATCACCATGAGTTTGAGGCCACCCTGAGACTACATAGTGAGTTCCAGGTCAGCCTGGGCTAGAGTGAGACCCTACCTCAAAAAACCAAGAAATAAAAAAATAAAATAAAATAAAAATAAAATAAAAAGGCACAAGATGAAAGCATGAAATGTTTCAAAGCTCTGGATATTAGAAAGTATGGACATTGGTAAAAGCATCAGACTTTAATGAATAGAAAAGCATTGAAATAATGTGCCCACTCTAAGGGGATCAAATTCATTGTGTTGCTTATTCCAAGAAGCAACATTCTATTAGAGTGAATAGATAGAAGTTATACCTAATATTAGTGAAACTGAAATTCCACCTGCCCTGAACCTTCCAAAATGCATATGTGAATTGAGAACAGGACTGAACAAGATGCTTGAAATGAAGACCTTGAAAGTGATATGTCATTACTTCAGAAGTTGAGAATTTCTGAATCAAAGGAGATATCCAAGACCGAGCATGTGATTTAGTTCTTGTTCTCCTTATTGAACAGGCTCAATTTGAAAACAAAAGTATAAGTTTAAAGCATCCATACAATAAAAGAAATCAGAAATTCTTGACAAGACTGTCAGTCACATGAGTCCCTTGACAATTTGAGGCATGTTTACTATTTTTTTTTTCCAGATCTGAACTTGCTGTCTCTAAAGATAAGGGATTTTTTTTTTTTTTTTTTACTTAGAGATGCGTGTGTATGACTTGTGTTGCATGTGGTGTTTAATCCAAACCCACAAGTTTGTCTTAAACAAGTGGAAGAACAAGGAAGCTTTTCCTCAGAAAGACCACAGTGATTCAGAGACACCAAGTGCGCATAGTAACGCTGTATGCTGACTTACATTGAGCTCACCAACCAAAGCCATTTTGTCCCTTTCTCTTGTTAACTCTAGAGTAGTTATTTCTGGCTTGGATAGACTCAATGCTGACATATAATTAACATTTGTGTTTGAAGGAACCCTCCGGAATAGAGAAGAAAGATAAAGAAGGAGTGAATGTCACTTCTAGAGGAGCTAGAATGTGTGGTAGTCTAAGGATGCAGGAGCCAGCTGAGAGACTGGGAATATCCATAGTGGGTAAAGATGCCCTATGTATATGCCCTAAATCTCTTAGACTAAAGAAGTAAATTTCATATTTTCTCTTCAGATTTACCTTTTGTTTATTCCCAAGGCTTCCCTAAAATGCAATATACACTTCAGAACTTCTACAGTGCTGTGCAGAGTGAAGTGGCAGAACTCTGAGGGGAAATGTGATCTGTTCATTCATTACTGTGTGCACGCACTGCACCTCTGCAAACCCTTTCTTCAGTGAGAAGAAGGCAGAAAAGACTAGGAAAAACAAAGTGAAGGCTGATGTCAGATCTGAGATGGACTGCAAAAGAAATGTATTTGAGAAAAGTAACTTCAGGGTCACCTTCAACGTGTCTGGGAATGGGCTGGGAGGAGAAAGGGGGGCATTACCCAAGCACGTGCCGTGAACATTCTTCTCAGCACTTAGGTGGTTTCTTCCCAGTGGCGCTTTGCTGTTTGGATGGAATTATTTTTTTTAGTTATACTAAGAAAATATGATTCTATTTTATTTTAAAGGAGTCAGCTTTAATGATAATTTCCTTTTCTAAAACTCTTCTCCACTTGATGTAACAGGAAATGAGTGTTAATTATTAAAGCCTTTAGAATTTAGTCTTTATGGGAGGATGTAATTATAGGCTTCTTATTTGTATCATCACTTCTAAAAAACTAGGGAATTAAATATTCATAGGAATTTTTTTATCCTCAGTTGACATTCTATATCTCTGCCCTTGGTATTACAGAGTATTTACTTAGCCTTTTGATTGATACATTTATAATCTTTTTGATATTATTAAAATGCAATTGGTAAGTTTATTTTCTGAGTTATTTCTTTATAACCTTATATAACTTATTAGGACTTTATATAAGTTTACCCTAGAGGATTTTAGTATAACTATTTAACAAAAGTTTTTCTTTCCTTTTCTCTCCTCTCCACTCCTCTCATTTTCTCTTCCCTTTCTCCTCTTCCTCCCTCCTTTCTTTTCATTCTCTTTTGTATTGCCTTACCTAAGTCCATGGGTGTATCCTATAATGTATATTCCACTTTTTAAATTTTATTTATTTATTTATTTTTCACTTTCTATTAAGAATATACTTTGTATGACTACATCATGTTTTGGTACCATCTTTTCTCTCCTCCCTTTCCCCATTCCCCAAGGGACCCTCCTCAGTGGGGTTGCTGGTATTCCCTACAGGGTTGTGAGTTATGTTGTGGGAACAGCAGTCAGTTATTGGCAGGAGGCAATGCCTCTGGGTAGGACATCCCAACCTGTGGTTCTTGCAATCATTTCCCCCCCTTTTCCACAAAATTCCCCAAGCCTTCGTGGGAGTGTTTTAAGTCTATTTTAGTGATGAGCTCTCAGAAACCTCTGGATTTCTGCTTTGGTATGTGTTGAGTTTCCACTTTTTTATAGTAGCATTTTCAAATCTTGGCATTTATCTGAGGGAGTAGGTCTGCCCAGAGATTTTATATTTTAACACAAGTTTTGTGCCCAATGCTGCTCTGTGAAGAGAACTTTTCTATAGTTTTTATCAGAATATCAAAGGTGCTCAGGACCTCCAAAAGATTAAGAAGATTTATATCAGAAGTTCATAGGTTTTTGCAGTATCCAAAGCTATCTATGTGTGAATAGTGACAGATTAATCTGGTTAAACACAGAAAGTCTCAAGTCAAGGATATTGTGGAGGTGGTGAGGGGGATGGGATGAGAGTTTGTGAGTTCAGGTTGACATTGGTTTCTTTAAGCATTTTTTTTTTTTTCATTTAAGGGCTTTTTCCTAGTATTTATTGACAACGATTCTTAAATTTTGAAATAATTCACTTTTTGGCTTGATATTTTCGATGATTTATTTCAAAGGTTTATTTCTAAAACAAATATTTTTTCATGTAGTTCATAGACTCATAATAGCTTTTGTTTGATTGATTTTTCTCAACCTTTTACATTTCTGGTGTGGCTTTGAGTATTGATATTCATTGTGTGACCCACTAAGTCTATATAAATAAATCTAACTAGACTTTTGCTAGACATTCTGAAAGTTTATGTTTTTTTCATATTAAAGGGAAAATTGCAAGTCATTGTGTACTACATCTTACCCAGCATCTGTTCTAGTGCCCATGAATCCAGGTATCACAAGCATAAAGAACTGAAAGTCAGAAAATCAATTAGACAGCCATTGCATATTCCAGCTAAACTAAAGCAATGGCAGTAGCGATCATGAAGGGTGAAAAGTGGATTCGGGAGATTCTTGACCTATAAACAAACTGACTCTACCCACAGTTTTCTGTGCTTGACGTTCTTTTTCCTTTCCCAAGTTGTGGTTGGTCCTTCCTTGTCTATATGGATGACGAACAAGGTAACCTTTTTTTTTTTTTTTTTTTTTTTTTTTTTTTTTTTGATTTTTCAAGGTAGTGTTTTACTCTAGCCCAGGGCGACCTGGAATTCATTATGGAGTTTCACCATGGCCTCGAACTCATGGTGATCTTCCTACCTCTGCCTCCGAGTGCTGGGATTAAAGGCGTGCGCCACAACGCCGGCACAAGGTAGCCTTTTTTGATAGCTAGCTGGCTATGGATTGGCCCATGAAAACATGGAGGCCAGCTTGCTTACTCAGGCAAGACTATATAACCCACGTCAGATCCAGCGTCATCCAATATGACTACAAGCATCAAGTCCAACACCAGCTTCATGTTTTTTTCTTCAACTTTTCTTGGGCTTAGCACACCTGTAGGTGGGCTTTTCCTGAGTCAGCCTCTTAAAGCCCACTAACCAATCAGGTCCCTTCCTTAATACATCTGGATCTGATGATAAAGCTTGTTCTTACTGGATGGTTAGTTCATGTAAATAGGCCCGAATGTGTGTAAGGCCCTTTGGAAAGCTCTTGGCTTTTCTGATCTCTGGGCCCATGTTGTAAGCTCTTGTTCTGCTCACCCTTGTCCTTCTGCTCTCTTACGTGTGGGGGATCTTTCCAGTCTCCGCTCCCCATCAAAGGTGGGAAGAAGGTGACTTTGTGGTGCCTGAGTGCTTTTGTGCTTGGTTTTGTGTGCTTTCCTACTTGGCTTGCTCGTGTGTGGGCCCCTTCCTCAGACACTTCTTTCCCAGAGATAGACTTTCCTTATGTGATGGTGATTTTCTTGGTCTCTCCTTCCCCTTCACAGCCAGGCTAGGGAGGGGGTGAATTTCTTTGGCTTTCGGCTTTCCTGCTTTGCTTTCCCTCCTATCTCTCCCTATATATTTTTAAAAATTTTTAAAATTTATTTATTTATTTATTTTTGAGAGAGACACAGAGAGACAGACAGAGAGGGAGAGGGAGACAGATAGAGATATGCACGCCAGCAGTCTCTCAGCTGCTGTGAACGAAATCCAGATGTGTGTGCCCCCTTGTGGGCAAGTGCGACATTGCGCCCTTGTGTCACTTTGCATCTGGCTAAACGTGGGACCTGGAGATTGGAACCTGCGTTCTTAGGCTTAGGAGGCAGGCGCCTTAACCGCTAAGCCATCTCTCCAGCCCTCTCCCTATATTTTTGATTAATGGATTGCTACTAGGTAATGTTAACAATTGTATATCTGGATATTTAGTTCTTTCTCTAGGGGTGTTTCTATTACATAATTTGAAAATTACTTTCCTTACTTTGTAAGGAAACTCACAATGTGAGTTTTTGCAGTGGGAAAGGCAAACAGACTTGATGGGGTTGGGACTTTCAGCTTAACCAGTGAGTGTTAGTTCATTGTCAGTGCACACTGATAATCAACTGAACATTCCAAGATTAGGCTTTGCTTATGGAAACAGTCTGTGAATAAGACCTTTACCTGGAACACTAACAGTACAATTTTACTTAGCCAACAGGCACTGAAAGGGTTGCTTTATAAGGCAACTTTGCTAGTATGTCTGTTGACAAAGAAATGTCTAATCCATTCAAGACATTTTTAAATTTGCAAAACTGAAATAAATTAGCTCATATATTTAGCTCAACAATATTTAAGAAACATTTCTGTTCACTCCCCAATCCTGCTTAGTATAGCTTATGGTCACTCACAGGTACCTGCCCAGTCCCTCCGCTTGCCCCACCAGGTCATGCTGACCTCTGGTTTACTACTTAGAAGATAGTATTGAACCATCCCATTTAATTTTTTTATCATTCTGACACTACTGTGATGTCTCTGAAGGTAAGAATTATGATATACCATTCTTTCTCTTCCCTTATCCAGTATACAAGAGCTATTAATACATAAAACAACAAAGTCTGTGACATAAGAAACCATGTGCAGCTGGTCTTCTGTATCCTTGGGCTCTGCACCCAACCATTCAGAATCCAAAAAGTTGGAAAGAAATTTATTCTGTACTAAAAAAAAATAACATATACAGATTTTTCTTATCATTATTTCTAAGACAATACATCAACTATTCACATACCATGTACATTGTACAAGTTATTATAAGGGTAAGTGTACATTTTATACAAAGTATATATTATACATTATATACTTTCTCATCTTATACTAGAGACTAAAGAATCCTTGGGTGTTGCTATTCATATTGGATTATGGATAACTAAATTTGTCTTGTATACTGAGAATATACTCCACTCATTATATTGTGAATATTGTTTCCAAAATTAATTGACTTAAATGATAAGATTTTATCACAATTTATTAATGACATAAGACAACCTAGTTTTAGATAAAGTAGGGAAATGAGAGACAAATGTTTTTGGAGTTCACTGATATTCATTAGAACATTTCCTATCATTCTTAGCTTCATGATAAAATAAAATAACTGCAGCTGTAAATCATTGGTTTTAAGCTGGGTAACATTAAGCTTATCAATATTTTCAACAATCTCATTAAATTTCAAGTGGATACAAATACAATGGGCTCATTGAAAAATGTATTAATAAATCTTTTAGGAAAAAAGAGTGATATATTTCTGTTTATAGTTTCACTAATGTCTTTGGTCTTTGTTTTCCATGCTTCTTAACTGGGCTGGCAAGATGTCAAGATAGAAGATGGCAAAGTAGAAGATGAGCCACTTATTTGTTCTGACATAATTTGTCTTGCTGCTTCTTTTAAGAGTGTCACTTGTTTTTGAAAAATAGTGATATTAGTAACCAAATAATAACATGCTTCAACTCAATTAATCTCAACAGGCACCTACATTGTAGCCACTACGTTGTGAATTCTCAGATAATTAAAATGTATTATTTGCCCTTGAGAGCTTCAAATCTTAATGGAGTAAAAAAAAAAAAAATAGAAGTAAAGATTTAAGTTGCTTTATTTGAATCACTATATTAATTCTTTTACCTTATCTATTTGACTCTTCATATTGTATTCTTTCACTGTTTTTTTCCCTATCATTCCAATTTTCAGCTCTTTCCACTTTCTGTTACTTTGTTTTTAAAAGTAGTTATATCTACAACACCAAGTTTTTTGATACGAGACATGTAATATTAAATTGATAATCCCATGTCTTCAGATTATGTCTGTCGCGTTTTTTTCTCCCCTCTCTCTCTTTCTCTCTGTCAGATGCTCTCTCCCCTCTTTTTTTTTTTCTTTTTTTTTTTTATAGGAATAGGGAGAAAGGCTAAGTGGCCCCTGTGCAGATTCATCATTTGAAGGACTGCGTGTTTACTCAGTTGAGGCTGATTCATGGTTCACTGCTTCCCAACACAGCTATGAATTGATTCAAAAGTGACCTAATGTGATTTTGAGTTTTTTTCAAGAAACTACTCAGGAAGTTAAGAGGGCTTTGCTATAAATGGGTTAGAGAAGGCTGTTATTATGTTTGTAGAGATCCTCTGTAGGATGCTTATACACATTATCCATTAGATTTAGGACAGCAAGTTCACAGGACACAATGTAGTATGATGCTGGGACCTTATTAATACCCCTAAGAACAGAGGAGGTGTTGAGGGTGTGGGCAGAAGGAGGAATTAAAGCCACTTTATAGAAGTTTGGAATGCTAGGTAAAGGGAGAAACTTTGGGTATCTTCTCTCATCCTCAAATGTAACAAATTAAAAACTAGCACTGATTGAAAAACAAATGAAAATCACAAATGAGAGATTATCAATAGGAATTTCTACAGATGAAATACTAAGTGGAGAGTCAGTGAGAGAGGAAAAGTACAACAAAGAGAGGAGATATGAAAGTTTGTTACTAGAAGTAGACAGAAAATTGTTATGAAATTTTTTTCATGAGTAATAAACTTCATAAATGAAAAGAAAATCAAGAAATCATTGTTCTAAATTCTCATTATGTGCAAGATAGAGATGGAGTCACCTCCCTGACTAAGTTATAAAATAGCAGAATATGAGGGGCTCAAAAGATCTAATCTATCCACTCTCCCAAGGTTTGAGGCAGTTTTTCATGTACCACTAAAATTTGAGAATGGAAAGCTATTGGCTGGCTTCTTTGCTGTGCTTTAATAAGAATTTTTCAAGTTGCATTTAAATACTGACATTTATCATTATTTATGGGGGGGCTATGTCTAGTAAAATGGCCTGGAATACTGAACTGGACAACAAAATTGATTATTACACCTAGGATGAACACGGGATTATGTAACTTTGAGCCTCTGGTCACTGTCATCATCCAGCCCATCAAGATATTATGTTATATGTGTTTGTATTAAAGGTGTTTTATTTATTGCAATTCATTTTTTTAGTACTAGCACAGTCTTGTGAGCCTGGAATGCTTCAAATCAGTGACCTATTGTATGTTTTATTTGTGAGGCACATTGCATTCTTCCTATGCTTAGGAGTACTTAACAGTCATTTCAACATGCTGGTTTATAAAATCATCACCAAAAAAAGAGCATAAAATGCAGAAAACAATACACTTGATATAGAAAAATGGCACTTATTTACATCTTGAGAGCAGAAACAAGAAGGCAGCACATTTCCTTCTTATCTTCAGCTCGGTATGTGCATATCAGGAGAATAGTTTTTCAGCTTTACTTATGCACATACCACTCTTATACTTGCACACATACCACACCCTAGCAGAATGGAAGCACTAGGAACACTTATTGGGGTTTGATAAAAAAATGTTATTTACCAGATAAATTTGCATCTGTGAAATCCTCTGTGACAAATGGCCAAGCAGCAATTACTCACTAAATCACCCAGTAAAGGGGATCTCATAGACAGTCACTTCCCCTTTCATTTTGTCCTAGAGGTCAAGCCAGTCCTGTTCACTCTGGGGAGCAAAAATCAGTCAAAC
This sequence comes from Orientallactaga sibirica, assembly GCA_036365145.1. Lineage (NCBI taxonomy): Eukaryota > Metazoa > Chordata > Mammalia > Rodentia > Dipodidae > Orientallactaga > Orientallactaga sibirica. The sequence goes on from JAEOAD010000024.1 coordinate 2,173,280, forward strand.
ACATGTGGCATCTGTACCTCCTCTCACATCAAACTCCCAGCAAGATAATGCTGTAAAATAACTAGTTGACATTTAATAACATCCTCAAAAGATCAGCCAGGCATAAGCATGCTCTGTGTAAAGGTGAAATCTTAATAGCTATTGTATTTAATCACAAACCTTGTTTCTTCTTTGATGTAAAATTGAGTTGTAAGTCAAAATAAGAAATTTTTAAAAAAATCAAGCCCCTCCTTATTAGCATTTTAATTTGTATCTGACAAGAGTATAACGTGAGAGTGGATAGAAACTCAGAAATAGAAACCTTGTGTCTCTGGGCCAATCTATCCAATGAATATTTTGATTGGGCATAAATTGTTTTTTCTTTTTTATTTAGTGGGTAGAATTAAAAATCAAACAATTTTGCAGGAAATTCTAGAGTTCTGTTTTCTCCTGAAAAGTTAGAAGACTGTACTGAACTGAGTTTTCTATGAGCAAATGCATTTGATGGGCATCTCATTGCAGATGCCCTCTCTACATGAGGTATATATGCTTTTCTTTCATTTTCATGGTCTTCAAAATTTGTTTTGTCTCCTCACTTCTGTTTCTCTTGCCTTATTCCAATAGTGATTTTGTTTGCAACTCTCATTTAGCCAGCTAAAATGATTGGCATTTTTCACATCACAAATGCATTAAAACATTTTCTGTCTCTGCAAAATGGTGTATGTGTATAATATAATTGGGTGTAGTATTGGGAAATCTCCTTGTATATTATAGGTTGAGCAGTGTTCTTAGTAATATTAAGCTGGAAGGAAAACTATAATTAAATTTATACATAACTTATGAAAAGCTATTCTCCTGTGCTTTGCATTCTTGGCAGCATTTGCATGTCTCACTGTCAGTTTCTTCCCTGTGGGTGAGCATTTGGATCAGGAGGCAGGCTTCAACACCTACCACTTCCTTAGGAGTATTACAGGAGCAATACTGAGATCATTTTGCATATTTACAGGCAAGTCTTCTAGCCATCAAGCACAACACTCAAGGCATATTGTTGAGCTGGGGTGTATAGAATCTAATCTACTTTTGACTCTTATTTACTGTTGTCAAACATAGATAGTGTCCAATCACATCAAAAACCCCATCAGATGCAAGCACAGTGAGTGGACAGGGACCTGAGCAGTAGCAGCAGCAGTCATATCACACTCACAGCATAGCACAAGCTCTGGCTGACAGACCTCATTCCCCTCATCACAAGGCTATGCCAGTGTCTTTCTGGCCTCTATGTCTATATATTGTAGGAACTTCAGGATTTTTTTTCTTCTTAAGATGGGTAATGATCAAGGAATCATAAATTTACTTTTACTCAAATGTTACCCCAAGGGAGTAAGCAATTTCCAGCCTTCTCTGTTCCAGATAGTCATGACATGTTTTTGACATTCCCATACATGGACCTTCTTTATTGAAGGTTCACACTTCTCCTCTGGGAATAAGCTATAAGGATTAGTATTGTGGGTGCACTGTAGAAGTATATGATGATGCACCTGCAATAGATTTGTGCATAAATGAATGTGTGATGTAGGTATTACAGGTAAATCATGTCATATCATGCATCCCAGCCCTTTACATGATTGTTAAATACATGATCATGATGCCAAAGGTGCATTTATTTTCTTCCTGTGTCATATTGGAATTTTACCATTTTTAATGGAAGAATTATAACCCAAATATTTCACCAGACCATATTACCCTTTTGATATAAAATGCTTTAAATGTTTTCAAGTGAATAATTGTCTCTCTTTTGAGCTCATCTAGTACCATGGGGAAATTCTTTTTCTTGCAGCTCTTCTCAAATATTAAACTCAGCACTCATAAAACCCATTGCAGGGCTGGAGAGATGGCTTAGCAGTTAAGGTGCCTGCCTCCTAAGCCTAAGAACGCTGATTCCAATCTCCAGCGGTTCCAATCTCCAGGTCCCACGTTTAGCCAGATGCAAAGTGATGCAAGGGCGCAATGCCGCAATTGACCACAAGGGGGCACACGCATCTGGATTTTGTTCACAGCAGCTGAGACTGCTGGCGCGCCCATCTCTATCTGTCTCCCTCTCCCTCTCTGTCTGTCTCTCTCTGTGTCTCTCTCCAAAAATAAATAAAATAATAAAAAAATTAAAAAACCCATTGTAAACCACAACTGAACACAGAATGATTTTTGCATTGTGAGTAGAGTTTTTCATTAAACTAATTAAAAACTATTTAATAATTCTGTCCCTTGGGCCATCCTATCAGCAAGTGTGGTCACTTGTCCTTATTGCTGATCTCACCTATATGAGGCAGCTTAGACTGTTGTGCTGTGGCGATGTACAACCTCACAATCACAACCACAGTGTTTACAGAACCGGCAAACCTTTGTTGACTGCTCATGTCATACATCACTCATAGGCTATTGCTTATGGCTCAAATTCATGACATTTTACTCTGAGTATGCAGCTGACAAGGCAGCTCTACTAGATGAATTTTTAGTCTTATCAGACTAGAAGAGAGAAAAGATCCCAGATTTTCAATGACTCTTCTCAGAAGCTACATATATTATTTTCGTTTATGTTTTACTCTCCAAGCCAGCCACATGGCAGAAAATACCAGCATGACACAGAAGTACACTCATCACACGGGAAAGGACATATTTATTTGAAAACAATAATAAATCTTAACCTTCATCTCTTGCTGGGTCACAAAAACGCACTTCTTTCTATGCTGTAGTTGAAATATACTCACCCTCCTCCAAAATTATCCAAAACCACTTAATCAGACTCAGTGTCCAGGATTGTGTGGATTTCTGCTTCAAAGGCAAGTGCAGTTCCTCTTGAGATAAATATTTACATTAAAAAATGCAGGGCTGGAGAGATGGCTTAGCAGTTAAGGCACCTGCCTGCTAAGCCTAAGAACCCGGTTCCAATCTCCAGGTCCCATGTTTGGCCAGATTCAAAGTGACGCAAGGGCACAATGCCACACTTGCCAACAACGGGGTGCATGCATCTGGATTTTGTTCACAGCAGCTGAGAGACTGCTGGCGCGTCCATTTTCTATCTGTCTCCAAACCACAACTGAACACAGAATGATTTTTGCATTGTGAGTAGAGTTTTTCATTAAACTTAATTAAAAACTATTTAATAATTCTGTCCCTTGGGCCATCCTATCAACAAGTGTGGTCACTTGTCCTTATTGCTGATCTCACCTATATGAGGCAGCTTAGACTGTTGTGCTGTGGCGATGTACAACCTCACAATCACAACCACAGTGTTTACAGAACCGGCAAACCTTCGTTGACTGCTCATGTCATACATCACTCATAGGCTATTGCTTATGGCTCAAATTCATGACATTTTACTCTGGGTATGCAGCTGACAAGGCAGCTCTACTAGATGAATTTTTAGTCTTATCAGACTAGAAGAGAGAAAAGATCCCAGATTTTCAATGACTCTTCTCAGAAGCTACATATATTATTTTCTTTTATGTTTTACTCTCCAAGCCAGCCACATGGCAGAAAATACCAGCATGACACAGAAGTACACTCATCACACGGGAAAGGACATATTTATTTGAAAACAATAATAAATCTTAACCTTCATCTCTTGCTGGGTCACAAAAACGCACTTCTTTCTATGCTGTAGTTGAAATATACTCACCCTCCTCCAAAATTATCCAAAACCACTTAATCAGACTCAGTGTCCAGGATTGTGTGGATTTCTGCTTCAAAGGCAAGTGCAGTTCCTCTTGAGATAAATATTTACATTAAAAAATGCAGGGCTGGAGAGATGGCTTAGCAGTTAAGGCACCTGCCTGCTAAGCCTAAGAACCCGGTTCCAATCTCCAGGTCCCACGTTTGGCCAGATTCAAAGTGACGCAAGGGCACAATGCCACACTTGCCAACAACGGGGTGCATGCATCTGGATTTTGTTCACAGCAGCTGAGAGACTGCTGGTGCGTCCATTTTCTATCTGTCTCCCTCTCCCTCTCTGTCTGTCTCTTTCTGTGTCTCTCTCCAAAAAATTTAAAAACAATTTTAAAAAATTAAAAAAATGCAGCATCTGGGTTGGACAGATGGCTTAGCAGTTAAGGTGCTTGCCTACAAAGCCAAAGAACCCAGATTAGATTCCCTAGGACCCACCTAAACCAGACGCACAAGGTGGCACATGTGTCTAGAATTCATTTGCAGTGGCTAGAGGCTCTGGTGCACCTATTCTCTCTCTGCCTCTTTCTCTCAAATAAATAAATTTTTTAAAATTAAAAAAGATATTTGAATGCAAATTCATTCTTTTAGCCCCCATATTTTATCACATGTGCGATAATTGACACCCTACCGAAATCCCTGAGGCAAAGAGATGAGCAGGAGGTAGTGAGTGGCAGTGGTCACAGCAGTCCTGCATAGGTGTCGGGATGAACTGTGAGGACTTCCAATAGGAAAGTGAGGAGTATTTCTCATTTGGATTCCGGGCTCCCCATGATTCTGGAGACGTTTGACTCTACTCTCTGGAGGTTCTTCCATTTTCATGTATCTTCTTTTGCCACAACTATAGAAGACACAGGAGAATTTAGTCTACCTAAGGATTGTGTAGTCTTCTTTTTACATTATGCGGACTTACTTCCTTAATGCTAATTTTTATTCTTATCAATTCTTCAAGTGTTCTTATTTCTCCACATGGGGTACACAGTGACATTAAGACTTTTAAATAAGTTTTAATACTTACACTAATTATCATATCTGTCATTTAATACTTATTAGATCTTTTGGAAATTATTAATTTTGAAATGTACTATATGTTATTATCAACTATATTTACAGTGTGTAACAGAGCTCAAAACTTCCTAGCGGAAGTTCTTTTTGCTGCTACAGTAAATTGTTTATTTATTTTTCATTTTTAAAAATTATCACACGAAGTAAAGGGCTTCATTGTTACATCTTATACATACTTATACACTGCATTGATCCTCCTCCCCTGTCCCACTGTTCTTCCATGGTTACCTCATTTAAAAAGAATATTTTTATGTTTATTTATTTATTTGATACAGAGAAAGAGACAGAAAAACACAGAGAGGAAGAATGAATGGGCACACCACAGCCTCCAGTTACTGCAAACAAACTCCAGACACATATGCCACCTTATGATTCTGGCTTGCATGGGTAGGGGGATGGAACCTGGGTCCTTTAGCTTTGCAGGCTAGTGCCTTAACTACTAAACCATCTCTTCAGGCCCCATGGTTACTTCTTAATCCCCCAGCAGCACCCATTTTGCTTTCATGTCACATATAACCTATCAATCTCTTTTATCCTCCCCTTACTTCCTTAAGATATCTTTTCCCCTCTCAGGTCCTCTTTCTAGTTATTCAAAACACACACACACACACACACACACACACACACACACATTAATATTAAGATCTACAAGTGATAAAAAACATGATATTTGTCTTTCTGAGTCTAGATCATTTGTCATAAGTTATTTCTAGTTCTATCCATTTTCTTACAAATATGATTTCATATTTTATATCTGAATAAAATTTTATTGCCTAAATGTATCACATTTTCATTATCAATTCATTTATTGTGGACACCTAGATTGATTCTATTTCTTACTGATTGTGAATAATGCAGTAGTAAACAAAAATGTTTAAGTATCTCTGTTGAAGGACTTAGAGTGCTTTTGTTCTACATCTAGGAGTTGTTTAGCTGAGTTGATTCAGTTACTTTCTCCTTGCTGGGACAAAACGTCTGACCAAAATCAAATTATGGGAGGAAAGGATTTATTTTGATTTACAATATCAAGGGGAAGCTTCGTGATGTCAGGGAAGAGATGATAGAGCAGAGGCTGAACATTACCTCTGCCACATCAGGTGGAAAATAGCAACAAGAGAGTATGCTGGGCTTTGTCAAGGGGAAGCTGGGCTATAACACCCCTAAGCCACCAGTAACACACCTCCTCCAGCAAGGCTCCACCTCCCAAATTGCTATCAGCTGGGGGCCAAGCATTCAAAGCACATGAGTTCATGGGAGATAGCTGATTCAAACCACCATCTTCCATCCATGGTCTCCTTAGACTTAGACCATTTCAGGATGTAAAATGTTTTGAATGAAATCCAGCTTTTAAAGTCCCTATAGATTGTACCAATCCTACCACTGCTCAAAAGTTCACTGTCTCATCTGAGATTCAAGACAGTTTTTTAATGCAAGCCTGTAAAATTAAATCGCAAGTTAAATATATATATGATGGCACAGTGCAAACACTCACACTGCAAAAATGGCATTAGGCATAGAAAAGAAAGACTGAACCAATGCAAGATCTAACACAGGGAAAATATCAAATTTACGTCCAGTATATGCAGTGATGGAAGCGTCTGGGGTTCCAATTTCTCTCCTCCATCTGAGCAACTCTCCATGACAGCTGTTCTGTAGTCCTGGCTTGTCTAAAATCCTGGAGTCTCCACTATAAGCAACAGTTCATGACATGGCTTCATCTGGTCTCCATGCAAGGACTCCAACAACCCTGTCTTACATTGCCTAGTGGCAATTTCCAGAAAATAAATCCTGTTACAAATCCAATGACCCCTTTTCCCTGCATTTGTTATACACCCATAGTACCAGGTGTGCTACCAAATTTCTTATTTCAGAGGGGAATGAAGCCAACTTTGAGAAACAGGGAAGCTCCTTGAGCGTTTTCGTACTGTCCTAATACAGAGCTGCTGGCCCAATATCAATGGTGGTAATCTCTCAGATAATTGCAGCTGAAGTGGGCAGCAGACTCCAGCCTAGCCCTGACATTGCTGTCTGTGTCACATCCTTCTGCTCACAGCAGTCCATTTCTTCCTCACTCAATCTTGCGCAAGTTCCCAGGACATGTGTAGAATGCAGCCCACCTCTCACACAAACTGCTTCTATCCTAGTTCTGGCAAACAACTGCCCACACCCCATAAGCCAAGCTTCCACAGTCCATAGTTTTTCTGCACGCAGGTCTTGCAAGTCTCTAACCAGTGTGGTTCGCTGAGCTTTGCCTAGAGCACTGCAAGCGATTTCTTAGTTCAGAGTTTTAAATCCTTTAACAACAACATTCCCATCACAAGTCATTTCTAAAAGCTCATTACCCACATAGTCGGGTTTCCATCAGCCATGACCCTCTTCTCTGGTACCATGTTTTTTCCTTCCTCCCTCCCTCCCTCCCTCCCTCTTTCTTTCTTTCTTTCTTTCTTTCTTTCTTTCTTTCTTTCTTTCTTTCTTTCTTTCTTTCTTTCTTTCTTTGTTTCTTTCTCTTTCCCCTTCCTTCCTTCCTTCCTTCCTTCCTTCCTTCCTTCCTTCCTTCCTTCCTTCCTTCCTCCCTCCCTCCCTCCCTCCCTCCCTCCCTCCCTCCTTTCTTTCTTTCTTTCTTTCTTGTAATCACCTTTACATTCCTAAGACAAAACACCAACCCCAAAAGTAGCTGATAGGAGGAAAGGCAACATTCTTAAGGGGAAGCTTCATGATGGCAAGGAAAAGATGGTAGAGCAGAAGTGGGACATCGCCTCTGCCAGAGCAGGTAGAAAATAGCAGTAAGACTCTGGCAATGGGGGCTGGTTATAACATCTCAAAGCCTACCCCCATACCTCCCCAGCAAGGCTCTACCTCTCAAATTGCCATAACTGAGGACCAAGCATTCAAAGCACATGAGTTTATGGGGGAACATCTGATTCAAACTGGGTCATATGGTAGTTCTATTTTTAATTCTTTTGAGAAACCTTCATACTGATTTCCATAGTGTCTGTATACATTTACACTCCTGCCAACAGTGAGTGAGGACTCCTCTTTCTCCATCCTCCTCAGCCTTTCTTGTCATTTGTTTACTTGATGTTTGCCATTCTGACCGGATTGAGATAGAGTCCCAAAATAGTCTTTTATTAAATATTTTTGTTTATTTATTTGCAAGGAGAGAGAAAGAGAGAGAAGATGAGACAGAGAGATAAAGAAAATGGACACGCTAGGGGCTCCAGTTGATGCAAACAAACTCTAGATGCATATGCCACTGTGCATCTGGCTTTACATTGGTACTGAAGAACCAAGTTCAGAACCTTAGGCTTTGCAGGCAAGTGCCTTAGCTGCAGAGCCATCTCTCCAGTCCCCAAAGTAGTTTTAATTAAAGTTGATAGAGTTCAGCAATCAGTCCATCAGGTCCTTGGCTTCTCTTTGTGGGGAGATTTAATTACACTTCCATGTCATTGCTATGGGTCTATTTAAGCTGTTTTATCTTTATTTAATTGCATTAGACCACAAATGTTTTGGATTTTGTCAATTTCTTCTAAGTTTTCCATCATCTTAGATTACAAGCTTTTGTTATATTCCCAAATGATCCTCTAGATTTTATTGGAGTCTAATTTTATTAATTTGGATATATTATATTTTAATATTTATTTATTTATTTATTTATTTATTTATTTATTTATTTATTTATTATTTTTGATTCAAGGTCTCACTCTAGCTCAGGCTGACCTGGAATTCACTATGTAGTCTTAGGGTGACCTTGAATTCACAGCGATCCTCCTACCTCTGCCTCCCGAGTGCTGGAATAAAAGGTGTTCACCACCATGCTCGACTCTAATATTTTGTTTTTCTTTATTTATTTGATGGGGAAAGATGCAGGGAGAAAGATGGGGGAAGAGAGAGAGAGAGAAATGGGCATGACAGGGAATTCATCCACTGCAAATGAACTCCAGACACATGTGCATCTAACTTATGTGGGTCGTGGGGAATTGAATATGGGTCCTTTGGCTTTGTAGGCAAGAACCTTAATCACTAAGCCATATCTCCAACCCTAATTTGGATATTTTCTATCCTTACTTTGGTTAATTTGATCAGGAATTGTTCAATTTTGTTTATATTTTTAAAGAACCATCTCTTTGGTTCTATGTAATTTTTTCCTCATTAATTTCTGTCCAGTTTTTATTATCCCTTGACTTTCAGTCTGTGTATGTATAGAAGTATAATGTATCTGATGTGGGTTAAACTTTTTTGCTGTTGTTGAGATAGGGTCCCATGTACCTCAGACTTGCTACATATCTTGGTATAGTCTTGAGCTCTTAATCCTTTTGCTTCTGCTTTCTGTATCCTGAGATTAAAGGTTTGTATCATCATACTCAGCTTGAATCATGTTTTCTAATCCACCCTGTCTATATCTTTTTTTCATTCACATTGAAGGAGATTATTAATATTATTTTAAATTTTTATTTTTATTTATTTATTTGAGAGAGAGAGATAGTAAAGAGAGAGAGACAGAGAGAGAGAGAGAGAGAGAGAGAGCAAATGAACTCCAGATATAAGTGTCACCTTGTGCATCTGGCTTATGTGGGTCCTGCAGATTTGAACCTGGGTCGTTTGGCCTTGCAAGCAAGTGCCTTAACCACTAAACCATCTCTCCAGCCTACTGAAGGTGATTATTATTAAAAGTAAGGACTTCTGATATTGGGTTGTTTTCTCGCTGCTACTTATTTTTTTTTTTTTTTTTTTCTGTCCTGTTGTCCTCATAGTTTGATTGTCTTTCTGTAATAACATTTCCTTTTCTTGCATTTTGTCATCCTACTAAAATTTTATGCTTTGCAGTTACGCTCAAAATACTTTTTAAATTTCTCTTTTAATTTATTCTCCTATGTGAGTTTTAAGACTTACATAGAATGTCTTCTACCTATGACAACCTATTTCATTATTATATTATTGACTTCTATATTATGCTTTGTAACTTGCCACTTTTACTCTCATCTCCCTACACTACTTTTTTAAAAAGTTTTTTAAATTTTTATTTATTTATTTGCAAGCAGAGAGAGAGAGAGAGAGAGAGAGAGAGGAGAGAGAGAGGGAAGTGAGGCAGAGAGAAAGAGAAGAATGGGCACACCAAGGCTTCTAGCCACTGCAAACAAACTCCAGATGCATGTGCCCCTTGTGCATCTGGCTTACATGGGTCCTGAAGAATCGAACCGGGATCCTTTGGCTTCGCAGGCAAATGCCTTACAAATGCCTTAACCGATAAGCCATTTCTCCAGCCCTCCCTACCCTACTTTTGATGTCAGAACTTGCAACACCCTGTAATATCTATCCTTTCACAATTTATTTTAGCGATACCTATGAATAGTTTTCTCTTTGAACCCTCATGCATGAATAAGATGGCCTTATAGACCATATTTATAGTTCAAGGTTGCTAATGTGGCTGTGGTTTACTTATACCATTGCATTTTGTGCTTTAACAGAGAGAGAGAGAGAGAGAGAGAGAGAGAGAGAGAGAGAGAAGAGGAGAGGAGGAGAGAGAGAGAGAGAGAGAGAGAGAGAGAGAGAGAGGAGAGGAGAGGAGAGGAGAGGAGAGGAGAGGAGAGGAGAGGAGAGGAGAGAGAGAGGAGAGGAGAAGAGAAGAGAAGAGATATAGACAGAGAAAGAATGGGCACCCCAGGGCCTCTAGCCACTGAAAACTAACTCCAGATGCATGTGTCCCTTGTGTATCTGGTTTGTGTTGGCCTGGGGAATTGAACCTGGGTCCTTTGGCTTTGCAGGCAAATGCCTTAATGACTAAGCCATCTCTCCAGCCCTGTGGATTTTTTTGTGTGTGTTAGTCATTTGCAGCTGTTTGTTTCAGTTTGAAGAACTCTCTTTTGAAATGCCTATGAGGCAGGTTAAGTGGGAATGAACTCTCTTAGGTTTGTTTGTTTAGAAAACATTCTTTCCTCCTCGTTTCTGAAAGACTTTGGTGAAGGATTTTTTGTTTGGCAGGTTTTTAAGTTTATTTACTTATTTTTTACTTTGACTATATCTTTCCATTGTCTCCTGACCTGCAAGTTTTCTGCTAAGAAATTCATTAAAAGTTTTATTTCATGACTTTATATATAATGTGCATCCTATTTATTGTTGGTCTCAGAATTTTGCTTTTTTGATATTTTAAAAATTATTTTATTTATTTGTAAGGAGAGAGGAAAGAGAATATGAGTATGATTGGGCATGCTATGATCTCTTCCCACTTCAAACCATCTCCACATGTATGTACCACTTTGTGTATTTGTCTTTATGTGGATACTGGGGAATCAAATCCAGACCATCAGGCTTTGTAAGTAAGTGCCTTAAACCATTGATTTATCTCCCCAGCTTTGCTTTAGATTTTTGATCGCTTGACTATTGGGTCTTATTTAACTTCATGACTTGACTTTGGCCATCTCTATGCTTCCTTTACCTTGATGTGGCTTATATACTGGGATTAGGGATTATTTCTTTAAGTATGCTTTCTGTCCCCCCTTTATTACTTCCAAAATTCTTTTTTAAATTTTTATTTATTTATTTGACATAAAGAGGAAGAGAGAGAGAATGGGCACACCAGAACTCCAGACGCATGTGCCACATTGTACATCTGGCTTACATGGGGCCTGGAGAGTTGAAACAGGATCTGTTGGCTTTGCAGGCAAACACCTTAACCACTAAGCAATCCGTCCAGCCCTACTTCCATAATTCTTATTATGGAAAGATCTTGTCTCTTGATGGTGTATCATAATTCCCATGACCTTTCTTCATTCATTTTTGCTTTTGCCCCAGTGACGGACTAATTTAAAATGTTCTGTCTTCTGGCTCAGTAACTCTATCTTCTGCTTAATTGATTTGGCTAACATTTGTTTGTTTTTGCATGAGTGTGTGTGTGTGATGCACATACATGTGTATGTGTGTATGTTTGTATATGCATGAGTGCATGTGCGTGTGTTTATTTTGTGGCAACCACAGGCCAATGGTGGATATTTTTCTCAATCACCTTTACACTTTATTTTTTGAATTTGAAACAGAATCTCTCTGCTACACTCAGGACATGTGCTAGGTGCTTACTCTATGTTTATTTGTATTTTTTTTAAATTAGATACGATTTTGAGGAATGGAGTTAAGTTTATTACTCAATTGGATTTGTCATATATACCTCAATTTCCCTTTTTGAGAGCAACTCAGTGAACAACCAAAGTTAATCTACATATACTGGGATCTGCATTCTAAAGTGAGGCAATCTGAAATTAAGAGTTTGGGGTTTTCTAGAGGGAGACCTTTCTGATACTAAAAAACAAAACAAAACAAAACAAAAACTTTGCTTTCTAATGTAAACGGTTTCTCCTACGGAGGAATCCTGAGTTGGTATACCATGGAAGTGTTCACTACCCATTTAGTTTTAACTTTGCATTTTAGCCAGGTGTTAGAAAAATGTACCCAGAAAATGCTAATTGTACATAAACATTAATAGACTCTATCAGAGCCCCACAATATGACACAATGTGGTGTGGGGTTGAAACTACAAAGTGGAGTCATTTTTGTTATGGTGATAGCATCAAATGCCAAATTCACATAGAAGGAATTCCATGGTGAAATTAAGTTTGAGTTTTGTTGTTTTTTATGGAAGAAAAAAGACTAGACACAGTAGATTCAGGATGATGCTCTGTGGGGTTTGATTTGACCAATTAGATCTGGGTAGATAAAGATGTAGAAAAAGAATGGGCCTATCCTGGTCCGGCAAGATGCCCCTTACTTTTAGAAGGAAACATGCCATTGTAGGCAACACAACTGGAGAGCTTACACTGGTAATCAGATTATTTCAATGACAGGAGATTGAGTGAGCAGGTTTTAAATATGTTGAAAAAGAACATTTTTTTCCTCCATAGTATGAATAGTTTTGAAAAGGAACAAAAGGGGAAAATGAAGGAGTATTGAAGACATCTTCTCAGTGGGTTTGAGCTGTGCCTAGATCAGCTGAGGATCTGGGATGTGGAAAATAATTGTTTAGAAAGTGTGGGCTCAGCATTCCTAGAGCCAGGAGATGAGACCATATGCAGAGAGGGAAGAAGATCACATATAACATTCATCTTTTATTTTGAGGTAGAGTCTCATTGCTCAGGCTGTCCTGGCACTCACTTTTTAGTCCCAGGCTGGTTTCAAGCTCATGGTGATCCTAGTACTGATGAAATTAAAGACATGCACCACCATACCCAGCTATACTATTCATCTTGATCTAAAGACCACTTGGATCTTAGTAGCGTAAGGACCAAGAATGTTAACACAAATGCTAGAAAGTTGAAAAAGTTGCAAAAGAAGACAAAAAGTATAATTGCATGGTTATTTATATTAATGTTTTTTAATTCAGTAATGAATATTTTGACATGAAGTAATATACTTTATTTTGGATAGCTCTATTTTCTTTGCTGACAGAATTGTTTAGCCTCTCTTTTTCGTGAATGAAAAGAGTGTGAAGAATAGAGAAACACTCATTCATATTGCCACAACACCATATCTGGACTGTAACAGCCCATGCCTAGGACTTTATCTACCAATATTTGGCTCATCATTCATGTCTGTTAAAAATGTTCCCCCGAAAGGTCAGGGCAATGGTCAAATTTTGAGATAGATATTTATTATTATTATTATTATTATTATTAATATGTAACAAATGGGAAACTAGATGTTCAGAGAGATTAAGTTTTATAAAGATGCACAAGACAGAACTAGTAGAGACAAAGTTGAAATCTATGCTCTGTTTTTAGCATTCCATTCCTGTTCTTTTATTCCACAAGACTTAATATGAAATATTCTTATTAAAATAGTCTGAATCTCATCTAAAGAACTGGAAGAATTGCAAATATCAAGGATCCAGTTTCTTACATATTAATAGACAATTATAACATCTGGTAGAAATGACCAGAAAACAATTATGGATGTTAGAGCTGGAGGTCAGAGTTCTATACAGCACATTTTCATGGTAATTCACTGATATTCTCACCATTTTGCTATGAAATGCTTCCTATTACTTAGAGTGAGTGTTATGGTGGAATGTGAGGTATTTAAAGGAAATGTCACAATGTCCTAGGCCTCCACCTTGCTCAGTGTCTTAATATTGTGCCTCTCTCTTCACACTTGTGGGACTAAACACCTTCATTGCAGTTGTCCTTGGAATTGCATAGAACAGTGAGAAAATATAGAAAAATAGCTCTTAGCATCATGAGGAATTTTAGATCTGGCAAGTGCTATCTTCATTTTATGTGCTGGCATCATGGCAAAATTAAATTTAGCATCATTATACCAAAGGAAATGCTAATGAGGAGTTATTACTTTATAATATCCACAAAATCTTGCCAAGCATTGAAAGGAACAAGGAGGTGGATATGATCCCTGTCCAGGACATAATAGCTGCAAGAGGGCCAGTAAAGCATGTGCTCTTGGGAGAAAATTGCTTCTCAGTGTGAGGTTAATTACCTCTTTGAGGACATTGACAGAAACGACATTGACAAGAAGAGGGAAGCAGAGGGCCTGGGAAATCATGTTCTTTACCTGGAGAAGGAAGTAAAGGGCAATGTAACGAGGAATTATTTTGCCACTCTGTATCCTGTCCTCCCCGTGTTCTCATCCGTTCCCAATACTGGAATGAAGACCGTGCTCTGAATGTGGTAGAGTTGAATCACAGTGTGGAATCATTTCAAACTTGGAGATAGTAGGGACCTTAGGAAGGACCCATTAAAAGCCTGGGTTCAGTCCAGCACACCCAAAGAGGAGCATTTTAGAACCTTTCCAGATTGCCATTGGATACATTGTGGCCATTTATTACTCCTTATCATGGAAGGATAAAGTCTGTGAGCACCATCCTGATAAAAATAGGTCCTTTCTGTCTTTAAATAGGATGCAAGATAGACCTGGCAGTGTTGCTTGAAAATATATTCACAGTGTGCATAACTATTGTAAAGGCTACACATATTTTGCATATTCTTTCTGAACAGTTAGTAGCAGCCAACATAATGATAATGCAGTAATAAAAAAGTACCTTCAGTCAGGCATGATGGCACACACCTTTAATCTCAGCACTTGGGAGGCAGAGGTAGGAGGATTGCCGAGAGTTCAAGGTCACCCTGAGAATACAGAGTGAATTCTAAGTCAGCCTGGGCTAAAGTGAGACCCTACCTTGAAAAACCAAGAAAAAAAAAAGTACCTTGAGTTTAGTCATAATTATTATTATCCATGTTTTATCATTGATAAAAATATTTTACATTGCCCCAAATCACAAAGCAGACATATACTAAAGGCCAGGATTGAACATAGGCAATGTGATTCCAGATCCTAAAATCTTGACTACTATCACCCTGGATATAAAGTACTTCTATGCAGTTGACATTAATTTTAGCTTTTCAGTAGATTACTTGACCAATGGGTTTCTTACTAGTAGTCAAGTAATTTATTTACAACATTCTTATTAGAGTAGAAAATTTCAGAGTATATGAAATGTATGCACAGTAGACATGGCAGGAACATGCAAGGAGATATAAATATAAGTCTTCATAGGCAGCATATATAATTGTAGTAGATCACTAACCTGTTCATTGCTATTATCTCCCAGATACTTTATGCTGTTATTCTTACAACAAGGGCAAGATTGCCCTTCAAATGCTGAAGTCATGTAGATGCACATGGGAGGATGTGTATAGACACATTTATGAAAGCTTTGCTAGGCTGTCTAGCAGAGAAAAATACTCTTGGGTCCAGGAATCAGTTTTTACACTAGGAACAACACTTATTAGCTATCTCATCTTTGGTAATTATTTAATTTCATTATTTGTCCTTTGCTTGTAAAATGGAGATATATCCAATCTCTTCATAGTTTCTGACTGAATTTGGTAAGCTTTCCTGAAACACAGTGGCTACTGATTTTAAAATGCAGAAACATTATTGTTAAGACAAGTGAGTAGGCTATGTTCCTGGCTAATGAATTTATTTATAGATATTAGCCAAATGTTATCAACAATATCAGAAAGTTCACTTTGCAATAAAATAACCCAATAGGCTAAAAGAACTTGATATGAACTGAAAAAGAGGATTAATAAGGATTTTTTCTAGCTTTTTTTGGGTTTATTTTTATTTATTTATTTGAGAGGGGCAGACAGACAGAGAGAGAAAGAGGTAGAGAGAGAGAGAGTGAGAGAATGGGTGCACCAGGGCCTCCAGCCACTGCAAATGAACTCAAGATGCATGTGCCGCCTTGTGTATCTGGCTTATGTGAATACTTGGGAACAGAGCCTTGAACCAAAGTCCTTGGGCTTCATAAGCAAGTACTTAACTGCTAAGCCATCTCCCCAGCCCAAGGATTTATTTTTAGATTGAACCTTCCTATGGAGCTCAGATGGACTTTGAACTCTAGATTCTTCTAAGTCTACACCCTGATTTCTGGGATATATAGGCACATACCATAACACTCAGCTAATTTTTTTAACTCCATTTAGAAGTAGGCTCTAATGATTCATCTAATTTCATTGATATATATTGTTATCTCTCCTTTTTCATTTCTGATTTTGTTAATTTAAGAATGATCTCTCTTTTTTTTTTTTTTTTTTTTTTTGCTTGTTCAACTTGGCCGGGGTTTGACAATCTTGTTTATTTTTTCAAATAATCAGCTCTTTGTCTCATCGATTTTTAAAATTTTTTTCTTAGTTTCCCATTCATTAGTTTTTGCTCTAATCTTGATTATTTCTTTCTGTCTGGAGATCTTTTTTGGTTAGATTCTTCTTGTTTTTCCAGTGCCTTTAGGAGGACAGTCAGATTAATAATGTGGGCTCTCCTGTCTTTGTAATGAAGGCATTTAGGGCTATGAATTTTCCCCTTAGGACTGCCTTCATTGTGTCCCATAAGTTTTGATAGGTTGTGTTTTCATTATCATTCAATTCTAGGAATTTTACAATTTCTTTTTTGATTTCTTCCAAGACACATTCATTGTTTAAAAGTGTGTTGTTTAGTCTCCAGGACCTGGTGGAGTTCTTGATGTGTCTCTTGTTAATTTTGAGCTTTAAAGCATTGTGATCTGACATGATGCAGGAAGTTACTTCAATTTTCCTGACTTTATGAAGGCATGTTTTATGGCCTAATATATGGTCAATTTTGGAGAAGGTTCTGTGGGCTGCTGAGAAGAATGTGTATTCTGTAGATTGGGATAGAAAGTTCTGTAGATATCTGTTAGTTCTACTTGATCTATGATGTTGTTGAGCTCTATAATTTCCCTATTGATTTTCTGCTTGGATGATCTGTTTATTGATGATAGTGGAGTATTGAAGTCTCCGACTATGATGGTGTTGGTGTTTATTTCTACTTTATTGTTGAGTAGATTTTGTTTTACAAACTGTGGTGCCCCTGTGTTTGGCACACACATATATATATGATTGTGATGTGGTCATGTTGGATTATTCCCTTGATAAGAAGGAGTGGCCTTCTTTGTCCTTTTTGATTACTTTTGCGATCTTCTATTTCTTGACTTACCTTCAATTCATTCATCTCTCTTTTGAGGGTTCTAATACTTTCTTCAATCAAGTTAAGCCTACTGTCTAAAGCTGATGCTCTAGGAGATCATTCTGTTCAATTTCATTGATACGATTGTTGGTTGGTTGATGGTTTGCTTCCAGTTCAGCAATTTTTTTAATCAGTGTCCAATTGATTGTTGTATTTTCATTTTGGGAATGAATTTCTGTTGATTTCTTTATGACTTCACTGGAGGCTTCCATTGTAGGACTAGGCATCCTTAGGGGTGATCTCTCAGTTTTCTGACTTTCATTGGCTTTTTGCATTGTTGTCTATCCATTTTAGGAAGACTATTTTATTGAGGAGGAAGCAAGTTTTTTCCTTGGCCCCTGTATCCTCTGACTCAGATAACAGGGATCTTCGTATCCAGTAGCCAGTCAGGATATCAAAGCAAAAGTCCTGATTCCACAGCTCAGACAGGCAGACAGGGACCAGGCCTCCCCAAGCAAGGTACAATGGGACCTACCAGGACCAGCGCACTGGAAGAAGCCAGGGAACAGGGATCTGGCCTATTTACATTTCACTCTCTAGCACACATACTGGCTCAGGGAACTTGGACCAGGAAACTGGGTGGAGCCAGGAAGGAGGGATCAGGCCTACTGGCTCCACAATTGAACTCTTCCCCCTCATAATGCATAAAACTGAACCCAAATTGAACTGGGACCACAGAGTTCTATGTTGTGGAAGTCAGACTAAAAGGTGGGACCCTCAAGAGTACCTTAGGGGAGCACATGAATCGAAGAGCCCTGGAGAGGGTGAGATGAAACCTAACCTTAAATTTCTCTGTTTCTCTTTCTTCGCTGTCTTTTTCTTTTTTTATATCCCTTGGCACTGGCCTGTAATTCCTTGTACCAGGATGAGGTTTACATCCACAATGAACTGTTGATCAGAGAGACCTAATAGATCTCCCAAAACAAACAAGACAGACTTCTGTCAGAGCATTTGATTACCCACCAGAGGTTAATGGTAAGACCCTACTGCTGAAGGTGCCATATGCTGTCTGCACCGGACATGGAGAGACCTGGCTGGAATTTGGAGGAAAGCCAGTCCCCAGATAATTAGCCCATCTAGTGCTGCATGACACTACATGATCTACTGGAGGAAATTGGGCAACATCTGTCCAAGCACCTCCAAGTCTAAGAGACTCAGAAGCAAACAACCTGACATGATGCTCACACAAGTACAATAGTGGTACACAGCCATGGTGGTTAACTAACTGCTCTTGGATTGTCTAACAGATCTACTCATTGGAGAGGAAACCATATCTGGAACTGTGAAACAAGTTAGGGTCATATCCAGATAATGATTCTTCTTTCCATTTGTCAAGTTCCTACTATTCTTGGGCTATAAGACGGTCTATACCCTTTACTTTTTAAATATATATAAAATTTTATTTTTACATTCATGTTGGTGTCTTTGATAGCCTCTTCCCTATCCTCCCCCCTCCAAAGAGACCCTCCTCATTGGGGAATGTGGGTTGTGCATTGTGGGGGTAGCCACTAGTTATGGGGAAGAGGCAATGTCTCTGTGCATAATGACCCAACTTGTGGCTCTAACATTCTTTCCGCCCCCTCTTCTGCAAATTTACCTGAGCCATGTTGGGTTCATTTTAGTTCTACTTCAGTGATGAGGTTTGGGAGCCTCTGTGTTTCTGGATATCTGGCTTATAGGAGTTGAGTGTTCATTGTGTCTATCTCCTTCAGCCTTGTGCTGGTGTCAGGTTCACCGAGAAAGTTGCACTCTTGCCCATTTCCCCCATTACTCTATGGTTTCATCTGGGGCCCTGGTGAGGTACCATAGGCTGATCCTCCCCTTAGGTTCAGCATTCATCTGAAAAAGAGAAGCAAATTCTCCAATGGAGAGAGAAGTCAGCACCAGGTAGATGGGATGGACATTATTATTTTAGAGAGAATTTTATATATGTAGGCCCTCTTATAGCCCATGATTGGTGGGAGCTTGCTATTGGAGAATGGTACCCTTTAAATTCTCTAAATTAATAATGATCATCTCATTTAGCTGGTGCTGACTTCATTCTCCATTGGAGAATCTGCTTCTCTTTTTCAGATGGGAGCTGGACCTGGGGAGATAAATGACCCAGTGTATTCTACCCGGGCCCCAGCTGAAACCACAGAGGAATTGGGGAAATGAGCAAGAGTTCTGCTTTCTTAGTGAATCTTTCATCAGCACAAGGGTGATGGAGATAGACACTGAGGACATTCAACAGCTACCAAACCAGACATCCAGAGGCTCGTAAATGCCCATCACTCAAGTAGACTTAAAATGCTCCCAGCATAGTTCAGGGAATTTTGTGGAAGAGGGAATGGCAAGATTTTTAGAGCCACAAGTTGGGACATTTTGCACAGAGGCATTGCCTCCCCCCCCCCAAAATGCATGACCTACAATCCCCGTGATAACCATGGGGTTGACCTGCATCCACAACGAGGAAGGCTTCTTCAGAAAAGGGGCAGGGAGGAGGGAAAGGATGTTACCAACATGTGTTGTTTACATGTTAAGTATGTCCATTTCTAATAAAGAATTCAATTTGGGGCTGGAGAGATGGCTTAGCAGTTAAGGCATTTGCCTGCAAAGCCAAAGGATCCGAATTTGACTCTCCAGGCCCCACATAAGCCAGATGCACAAGGGAGCACATGCACCTGGAGTTCGTTTGCAGTGGCTAGAGGCCCTGGTGTGCCCATTCTCTCTCTCTTTCTCTCTTTCACAAATAAATAAATAAATAAATAAATAAATAAATAAATAAATAAATAAAATATATTTTTTTAAAAATACAATGAATTTAAAAAAAAAACCTCCATTTAATCTTTGTAGGACTCATTAGATTTTTTTTATTATGGTCCCTTATATAATCTGAACATTTTATTATATGACATATCACTCTGCACTGTATTTAAAAACTATGAATTTCATTTCAGTACCAGAATGTTCAATTAATCATACATGACCAAAGTGAGAAGTGCTTTTATTATTCTCATTTTATTTATGCTTTAGGAAATAGTTCTATTGGGATTTTTATGCTAACATAATATGGTTATATCTGGTTTTGGATGTAAATAAATTTGTTTTCAGAACTAATAACTGACTCTTTATGTGTACACACACACACACACACACACACACACACACACAGCTCCAGGAGTAAGTTGCTGAGAAAGAACTCACATTATTCCATCATTAAGTTGTCATTGTTTTTTTGTATTTTCCTGAGAATGGGGTGTGCTAATCCTATTTGTAGTATAATATAATTAAAATGCTCGACTGCATTATAACCTAAGAGGTACAGATTGTGCTTGAGTGCACATGCATGTGCATGAGTGTGTGTGTACATGCGTGTGTGTATGTATGTATCTATGTATTTTGAGACAGGGTTCCCTTTATCCCAGGCTGGCCTCAAAGTCACTGGGTACCACAGGAAGAACTTGTCCTTATCATCCTCCTGCCTGCACCTCCCAAATGCTGGCATTACAGACATGAGCCACCATACCTAGTTTAATCCAGTGTAGGAGATGGAATGCAGGGTCTTGTGCATGCTAGGCAAGCACTCTACTAACTGAGCTACATCCTGTGCCCCAAAGTTATGTCTTTTACTCTGACATAAGGAAGGCAAGCATAGAAGAAAATAATATCTCTATGAATTCGATCTCACCTGATCATGATGACTATGGAGATTTTTTAAAAATAATTTATTATTCTGTTTATATTATTCTAATTTTACATTCATATTGGTGACTCCATTATCCTCCTCCCTGTCCTCCCCCATCCAAAGGGACCCTCATCAATGATGGGGAATGTGGATCTTGCACTATGGGGGTAGTCAAAAATTATAGGCCAAGTCTCTGTGCATAATGACCCAACCTGTGGCTCTAACACTCTTTCCGCCCCCTCTTCCGCGAATTTCCCAGAGCCACATTGGGATCATTTTAGTTCTACTTCAGTGGTGAGGTTTTGGGAGCCTCTGTGGAGTTTTTGATTACTCATGTGTATTTTGCTACCCTAAATCAGGGGCTTTGGAGGAAATGGTCTTTAGCATCATTATCCTCAACATTCATCTCTCAATTAGTGAGGTGGGACCCATTATTTTCCTTCTGTTTTTGTCCCCCTGTAGACCATTAACTCTGCTCTACTTGCACTGAAGAGAACATTCAGAGATTTGTGGCAATCTCCTGAAATTTTTATAACCTGAATTGACTTTTCAGGTTTGGGCAGCAACACCAGGATATTGAACTGACACTTGTGAATTTCCCAGAGCTGCTGGCACACATTTGCTATTCATTTCTGCACAGTTTCTAAAGTGTATATCTCTAAGTCACAGGGGTCTGCAGAAAGTTGTCACTGACAAGATCTCAGAAGAGATGAGTCAAAGTGTAACCCATGCTACAGGACTGTCCTGGGTCCCTGATGTGGTTGGCGTTCTAACTAGAGATTTTTCCCCATCACTGTCAAGCTGCTTTTCAATCTGCCTTCAGTGATGTTGAACAATTCAAGCAGATGAGACACGGATCAACAAAGAAGTGACAGAAAGAAGTAGGGGAGGTATGCCTTTAGGCGTGATCTAAAAGAATTATTTGGAAAGAAGTGGTGCTGAGCATGTAGAGATGCATTATGGTCTAGATGTCTACTTCCATTTTGAACACATTTATACAGTAGAAAGATTCTGAAAACGGTTTTCCAGACTAGACCTCATAAAACATGTAAAGCTATATTCAAAAACTGTGCAGGTAAAATGAAAAAGTAATAGACTAAGATATTGTCATCAAATTCATGCATAGAGGAGGTGAATGGAACAATAACTAATATTTTAGAGATTTGTTGTTCTTTTCACTATGTGTCCCTGGATGTGTTACTTAGGCCTTCTTCATTTCAATTTTTCATCTATAAAATAATCAATGAATACTTTAAAATTTTGTTTTCAGGATTAAATAATTCAAATACCTTAATTTAAATCATCCAAGACATTTTAATTATCATTTTGTAGTTAGAATCAGATTATTGTATCTAAAGAGGAAAGATATGTTTGTGGATTTGGCCTTGGCTTTTAGAACAGTTGCAGGGAGAGAATGCAAACCCTCACTGAGTTATACAGTTGCACAAAGATTGGAAAATCAGCCCATGTTGAGTAAGACAATTCCATATAAAATGTCAATTTTTGACAAATAAAGGACTTATTAACATTAATGTAACTTCTAGAATGGTATTTTTCTCATTACTAAGACATCATAACAGTTAACTGTTTCCATGGATGTTAGCAATAGAAAGGACTTTGGGATTGCATTATCTGAGGATGCCTTCAAGTTGTAGAAAAATCTTTGAACAGCTTCATGGGACAAATGCTCAATAGTTGTCTGAGATAATTTTAAACAATAGAGAAAGTTAAACACATTTTCATAGCAATACATATCATTCACAATGACACAATAGAAATTTCCAGAGGAGTGTGATACCGTGATAAAATGAGTGCAGAAAAAGATAGAGAATCTTATTCTTTTCTGTTAAGCCAGATATCAAGACATTTCCAAACCTTGACCTATACAGCTATGCTAATTGTTTTTATTTTGGAAAATATATTTTTATTTTTAATGTAAACATGGTATTTGTTACTTATTATTATTTTTAAAAGAATCAAATATTTTAAAGCCCTCTGCAATGTATACTCTGAGAAATGCTGAGAGATACAGTCAACATAAGCAAAACTCTTTGAGATTCTCAGTAATTTTAAAAATAAAGTAAGAATTTTTTTTTTTTTTTTTGAGGTAGGGTCTCACTCTGGCTCAGGCTGACCTGGAATTCACTCTGTAGTCTCAGGATGGCCTCAAACTCTCAGTGATCCTCCTACCTCTGCCTCCCAAGTTCTGGGATTAAAGGTGTGCACCACCACGCCTGGCTTTTATAAAGTAAGATTTTTTTTTTTCCGGACAACTGAGCATATAGTTTGTGGATACAAGTGCATTCACACAGTTATAGAAGCTTCTAAATACAGCAGAAAGCAAAGTCATTCCTAAGATCAGATCTGCATCAAGGACAGATTGCTCTCTAGCACCTAGATATTTTATGATATTCATGTCTACTGAGGAAGTCACTGAAGCTCTGTGTGTGAGGCATACACACAGGACCCAATAGGCCTCCTCCTCACTTCAGCCCATAACTCTCTCTCTTCTGGTACTTCTTTGTCTTTGTTGATAGCCTGAACCCCAGGATGGGCCCATTTCTAATAGTGAATTTCCTACTTTCAGCACTCCCAATTAAAAAAAAGAAGTGTTACTACATAAACTAAAATTGAAAAAAAAAAAGAAACATTTTTTTTTTTGTTTACATGGAGCTTATAATCTAGTGCAGGAGAAAGATAATTTTTTTTTTTTTAATTTTAATTTTAATTTATTTTTATTTGAGAGAAAGAGAAATAGACAGAGAAAAGAGAGAGACCGAGAAAGAGCATGGGTGCGCCAGGGCCTCCAGCTGCTGCAAACAAACTCCAGATGCGTGCCCCCCTTGTGCATCTGGCTTATGTGGGTCCTGGGAAATCACACCTGGGTCCTTTGGCTTTGTAAGCAAGTGCCTCAACCACTAAGCCATTTCTCCAGCCCAAGAAAGATATTTCAATACATAAATAAATTGTTCTTTAAAATAATTAAGATCAGGTTAGAGTGTTTGTGAAAATCAAATGAACATTGTAAAAATATATGCTCTGCAATCTTCTGCTTTTAACTTACTTGTTCTAAATCTAAAATTCTGAGTAGTCCTGTCTTTAGATTAATAGGATAAAATCTTAAGTGGATGTCCTCAGTGACTCCTCACTTATTGAATTCTTTTCTTGTCTTTGTCACACAGAGGCATAGTTTGGTCATGGGATTTGGCCAGTGTGATACAACAAGCAGAGACATGAAAAGTGCATGTGCATTGAAGATTTGCCTGTTACTGGTGAAACCTCTTCTGCGCATGAAACTTGGACTTGTGGGTTCGCCTGTGCTTAGGTGTGAGCTGCATCCAGTGGCCAACCAGACGAATAAGCCGTCTTATATCTGTAGCTCTCATCCAGTCGCCCAGTGACAGCAGCTTCATGTGTGAGGCCAGCCTAAATTGCTTATCACAGAATTAGGAGCACACATATTTTCTTTTTTTTTTATGGCCAGAAAGTAATACATTGCATGCCTTTTGATGAAAGGTAAGGACCAACTCCCAATCTAGCAGCTAGAGTATAGTCTATGATCTTGACTGGGTGTATGCATCATCTGTTGGTTAGGCAGAATAGACAGTGATTTCACAGCAATCATCTTTTTTATTTACATTACCATGTAATCTAGAGATGGGTACCCTTCAATCACAGGATCCCCAAGTCTATCTTCATTCTCTTATTTTCCTATTTCCATTTTTCTTAAACATTTCTTTACTCCCTTTTCTAATAAATGTTCTGATTTCTTTAGCTTTTTTTTTTAAGATCCTCTTGTTTTTAATTTTTCTGAGAGGTCTATCATACTGTGTTGCTTTTGTTCTTGGATACAACATCTGATATTCTATTACTTTTTTGAAATCTGTTAGTTACTTTTCTCATTGTTATGACAAAATATCTGAAAACGGCAACTTAGGAAAGGGTTAATTCACCTTACCTATGGAGGGCATGGTCCATCATAACAACAGAGGCATGGCAGCCAGAGCATGAAGCAAGTTGAATCTGCCACCAGAAAAGCAGACAGGCAGAGAGAGGGAGAGAGAATTAGCATACCAGGGCCTCGGCCACTGAAACCAAACTCCAGATGCTTGTGCCACCTAGTTGGCATTTGTATCCTTGTGCTTGTCTCACCTTTGTTTGTCTGGCTTACACGGGATCTGGAGAGTTGAACATGGGTCCTTAGACTTCCCATGCAAGTGCCTTAACTGCTAACCCATCTCTAAATCCCTGGCTTTCTAATTTTTATGGAAGTTAAGACTTTAGACTATGGAATGATGCCATCCACACTTTAGACTGGCTGTTTAATTTCAATTAAGATAATCTAGAAACTCCTTCTCAGACATGCCCAAAGATTTTTGTTCTATGTGATTCTAGGTCCTATCAATCAAGATGAGCCATCAACTCAGGATGACAATTACAACATATTTGGTGATTGCTTTTCATCCTTCTCTTGCCTTGTTTGTTTTCATTACTTCCTGTGTTGGTTCTTACATGTCAGGCTGAAAGCAGGCCTTCTGATGACGAACATTGAGTGGGCCTTGGTGGTTCTGAGTTTTAGGACAAGGCTCTTTGAGAGGTTGACAGAGCATCAAAGGTTTTCACTGAAGTCTTTCATCAACACTCTCTCCAAAGAAACAAAGTTCCTCCAACAGTTACTCTTTAATCACCCATGCCAATTGTCTTCTGGATCTTTGGGCTGGAACTGTTTGGTGGTATGCATTTGTCAGTATCTGAGCAGCAGAGAGGATGCAGAGTGGCTGGGCGTGGTGGTGCACTCCTTTAATCCCAGCACTCGGGAGGCAGAGGTGGAAGGGCAGAGGTGGAAGGTGGAGGATGGCTGTGAGTCAAAAAAAAAAAAAAAAAAAAAAAAAAAAGGATGCAGAGTGGCCACCGTAGTGTTCTGAGAGTTTGAACATAGTGAATATTCAGTGGTCAGTTTGAGCTCAGTGAGAGCAACCTGGGCCCCTGGTCTTAAAGTGAAGAAAAAGATAAAAAGCAAGTTCCTGAAGTGTGCTGTGTGACCTTTTGGCTGTAGTTTGTTTTGCTCTGTGTGCTGTGGTGGCTGGTTGGCTTTTGCTTTGGCCCGGTGGAGAGCAGGCCGCTTCTCTTGCCATTATGGAACTTCCTGGATCTGTAAGCTTCAATAAATAATATCCCTTCCTCCATAACTGTGCCTGGTCTGGAAGTTCATCTCAGCGAACCTGAAGCTGTCTGCAACAATTATGTACTAATCTTGCTTTGTCTTTGCTTTTCTGGTCACTTATTTGGGAATTTCTTTGGTTCCAGGATCTGTACCTCCCTTAACCTGTGCTTAAAAGATAGTGGTTGTCTTAGTCACTGTTTCATCTCTATGACAAAATACCTGAAAAAAAAATCAACCTTACTGGTCAAAGGATTTATTGTGGTTTATGGTTTCAGAAGTTGTTCTCCATGGCCTCTTGACTCTGCTGTTTCTGGGCTTGTGCATGGTGAAGACCAGACTGTGGTGCAAAGTGAGTCACCATGTGATGTGCAGGAGGCAAAGAGAGAGAGCCACAGGTGAAGAGGATGGAGACAATACAAGCCCTGTATGTCGCCACTGACTTACCTCCTCTCCACCTCCTATAGCAGATTCATGACGAAGTCACTTCTCCATTGCACTACTGGTTAGGGACCAGCATTCCACACATGAATCTTTTAGGGGAGTATACTTCATATCCATCTTTGTGGCCATTTGGAAGCTGTTTACTTTTTAATTGCATATGTTTGTGTGTGTGTGTGTGTGTGTGCACATACATGTTCATATGTATGTGTGTGTGTACATGCATGTATGTGTGTGCACACATAGAGGTCAGAATTCAATGTTAGGCATCTTTTTTTTTAATTTAATTTTAATTTTTTATTTATTTGCAAGGAGACAGGGAAAGAAAGGGTGAAAGAGGGAGAGAGATAATGGGCACACCAGGGGCTCTAGGCTTTGCAAAGGTACTCTAGATATGTGTGCCACAATGTATATCTGGCTTATGTGGGTACTGGGAAAATGAACCTGAATCCTTAGGCTTTGTAGTCAAGTGCCTTAATTGCTAAGCCATTTCTTCAGCCCAACGTCAGGTGTCTTATTTGTCTTTCCATCTTGTTCTTTAAGGCAAGGTTTTTTACCGAACCTCAAACTCACATGTACTGGAAGACAAGCTAGCCAGTGAGAAGAGACACTCCGTGTCTCTGCTGCACCAGTGCTGGGATTATAGACATGTGCTACAATGCCTGGCATTTATATGGCTTTGGGATTCAAACTGAGGCCGCTACGCTTGTTCAGCAAGTGATTTATCCATTGAGCCATCGCTCCAGCTCCATTTAAAGTTACTCTTAAATGCAGACTTGATCTCTGTCTCAAGCTCTGTTCCTTTCTCTTGCCTTCTGTGACAGTTGGTTCCTTCTATTCCTTGGTATCTCTTGGGTTCCCCAAATAAACCAGTCTGCCTCTGGTCCACACCTTTTTCTTCTGACAGTTAGACTTGACCTTCTTCTGCTGTGTAAATGTATTGACTGTTCTTTATGAATTTAAGTTTTATATTCCATCATTTTGCATCCAAATCTTTCCAGCTGCACTGAGGATAGTGTAGTATTTTTATGCTTTCTTAGAAGGAGAAATTTGTTTTGAGATGAGGGCTAAAATATCCTCATAATAAAGCCAATTTTGTGAATTGTATTTTATTACCTGTAGAGTAAGTCCCTGAGCGTGAATACAGGCCTTCATGTTCTGCTTCCCTGCTCAGCTGTCAGAGGCTTGATGTTTTAGTAGGTAATTTAGTTCCATATATCTCAATTTCCAGATGTACTATTAGCATTTGTCTGAACAAGTTATGTTGTTTCCTGGCTTCTTATTTTTCTAGACCTTTCTTGGTCTATCTGCCTAAGAATACTCATGACACCAAGTCCTGTGTCATCTTCTGTGATGGGTGGGGGGCAGGTTGGCCAGTTTTGAAATCATCTGTTTCCTTGGGTGTGTCTCCAACTAGACTTAAATTCCCAAGGACAGGAATGAAACTAATCATTCATGTCTGTTTGAGTGTGTGTCTAGTCTGTATACATGTGTGTGTATGTGTTCATATGCACTTGGCCACACTTTTGTGTGTGTGCATGCATACATATACATGTTCATGTGCATTTATATGATTTATATGCATAGGTGTTTGTGAGTCAGAGGTCAATGTCAGATGTCTTCTCAGTTTCTTTTCATCTGACTTTTGAGACAGGTTCTCTCACTGAAACCTTAACCCTAGCAATTCAGCTAGACTAGCTAGCCAGTGAGCCCCAGGGATCTTCCTGTCTCCAGTACTGGGATCACAGGTTCACACCATTGGCTTTTTACAGGGGTGTTGGGGTCTAAACTCAGATTCTCATGCTTGCTTGGCAAACACTTTGCCCACCGAGACATTTTCAAGTCCCTGAAACTAATGTTGCTATATTTCCAATATTTGGCAGATGGTTTTAATGTTTATCAAATAAATGAAAGAATGAGTTAAACTGTGAAAGCTCATCGTGACTATCCTCCCCCAGAATAGGAAATTTTGCTCTAGGATGCAGATTATGTTCACCCATCTAGTTAACAAGGACTGTCGTGAGTTTCTGTAGAATTACAGAATTGGAGAATTGGATCAGCAGTGAACTATCACATACGAAACTACCACAGATGAAAATGTGACAGCCACAGGAATCTAGGAAGTTGCATATTTTGTGTCCGACTCTACTTACGTGAAAAGTTATGATAACCAGCTTTCATCTCTTCACACAGTATTTTATTTTATGAGTATAATTTTAATAAGACTGCTTAATTCTATTGTATTATAACATAGAGTGAAATACAAAGTGCAGCTATCAAATCTTGTAACTACAGACCCCCTTTTCTCTAATTTCTTATAAACATTGGTTTTGGGTAACCAAAACTCACATATTACCTCATTAAATATCCATTGGCCATTATAGTACTCACTGCTGGATCCTAGTGACTATTATAGTGTATGACACACTAGAGCTTCAATACACATAGTTTTAGAATAAATAGCCTTCCTGTAATTCAGTGCAGGCTTGCAGTGCTGTCTGTATGTATTTGATCAGTCTAAAGTGGCTGGAGAAGACAATAGAAGGAATGTGATAGGTCTGGAGATGATAACTAAACATCTAGAAGGTTGGGCAGCTACAAAGAGAGGGTAAAGCCTTACCCTCAGGCCACTGAATGTTAATCTAACTTAAATATAGGAAGGTTTATATACTATTCTCAAATATCTCACATACAGTTATGTCGGAAGGATTAAATTCCCTACACTGAAGAAGTTCTTTCACTTAAATTGTCTCTTTAAATTCAAAATAAACTCATTGGAAGGTGACGAATTTACACATTAAAAGTCACTGCCTCATTAGCACAGATGGTGTGTTCTAACCTAAGCAGGCTGCTTAAAACTAGTCCTGGTAATATAGCTTGCCACGGGGAAGGAGAAAGCTCCCATCGTGGGCAGAGCTGGGGAGTCCTCCCTGGAATCTCCTGAGGTGTTTCCCCGTTTAGTGGACTCTGCAGAGCTGTGGAGGTCAAAGGCTTTACACGAGTAGGGAGCTGGAACAGTAAAATTAGCACTTTTCTATAGATGACTGTAGTGTTTCTCTTTTTTCTTTTCCTTTCTCTTTTCTTTTTGAGATAGGGTCTCATATGCCAGGCTGATTTTGAACTTACTATGTAACTGGGGGTGACCTTGAACTTCTGATTCTCTTGCCTCTACCTCCCAAGTGCTATAATTATGGGCATGTGTCACTTACTCCTCCTCTTAGTGCTACAGATGGAACACTTGCATGATAGAGTACTCTGCCTACTGAACTATATCGCAGCCACTCTTTTTAAAATAGATTTTATTTATTTATTTATTTGATAGAGAGAAAGAGAGAGTGAGAGAATGGGTGTGCCAGGGCCTCCAGCCACTGCAGACAACCTCCAGAGGCATATGCCCCTTTGTGCATCTGGCTTACGTGGATCCTGGAGAATCGAACCAGGATCCTTTGCCTTTGCAGGCAAATGCCTTAAGCGCTAAGCCTTCTCTCCCGCCCCTGGTCACTCTTAAAATAACTTCTCTCCTCTCCTTTTCTTTACCTGTTCCTCCTTCTCCAACTCCTTTTCCTTACCCTCTTCTTTCTGCTACTTCTGCTGAATATTAGTCATTTATTCCTTAAATAAAGGTGCAAATAATTGAAATTTGGGTAATATTATAAAATGTGAATTAATGAGTGGCCATTTATTTCTGATAATGAATAGTTCTTATGTTATTTTAGAAATATATTTCTCTTAGAACCATATTTATTTCTACATAATACACCAAATGCCTCAAGCCAAGTAATATGGAAATATTTTAAATTTGATTATTCCTTTAAAATATAGCCCATAGACTAGATTCCTTGATTAATTCATCTTTGTTTCCCAAGTCTTTAGTCCACTATATGGACTGTTAAAAGCTCTTAGAAATATTGAGACCTAGCAAGTAAAAAACATATCAACAGTGTTTCCAGATTATTAAATATCTCATTTTGTGAATTTGAATAATTTATTGTATTTGTGAATGACATGGATTCTAAAGCAATTCCTAAATCTCCTCTTAATGTGAAATCATGCATGAGAGATTGCAAAACCATTGAGCTGGGATGGGAATGCTAGAGAAAAGTCTAGGCAGTTCTGAAACAGGAATTCCACTGTCCTGAAAATGATTAATTCCAAAAACCAAGCCCTAATTCATTTATATGTAGGGGTGGTGTACTTTTCAAAGCTATCCTAGAGTCCCACTAATCTAGAGTCTTTCCCTTGGTGCTCTTCCTTTTTATCTTATCAGCAACTTTTACGTTTTAAATAATGACAATCTCCTATATGTAATTCACTGAGCATGACTGCACAGGCTGTCACTGTTCTTAAATAGTACACAAGCACAGCATAGTAACATACCACGATGCCTAGGAAGCCTGGTCATGTTTTTGTGAAGAGTCTGTCTGGCCATCTACTTAGGGAGGAAAGCCTCTGCACTTGATGTCTTTCTGAGGTATGTGAGGAGAATAGAGCTGCTGGATGAGTGCCTAGCAACAGGAGGCTCTGTCCTATATTATTTTCTTTTTCAATTTATTACTGGAAATTAGTTATGTCTGAAAGCATATATGTTGTATCTGAAGAGACAGAAGGACTGTACATCCTTACAGAAAAAATAAATGGGTTTGAGGAACGAATGAGACAAACAAACAAACATAAAAGGGACTGTTAGGAAATAGGAAAGCTGTTGAGAAACAGAGCAAGATGCTGTCATACAGATGTGAAATTCTGCAGTAGATTTTTTATTTTATTTTATTATTTTATTTTATTTTATTTTATTTTATTTTATTTTATTTTATTTTATTTTATAGCTCTCTTCAATCTGAAAGGTCATGGCAATAAGAGAGATGAAGGGTTATCTTTATGATCTCTAATAATTTAAAATACTGTAAAAATATAAATCCTGGAGACAAGGAAATGTTTATGAGCCTTAGGAGACTTAACAAGAGTTTAGTGAATGCATTTACAGTCCAGGTGGCTAAATTAGAACACAAAGTCGAGAGCACAAGAAATGTGGATGTTTCCCAGAACATTCATCACTCATTATTTTTATGGTAGTATATGTTGTCTTCTTGAGTATCAGAGCAACTAATTCAAATTTAGATGCCTCACCAATATAGGAAGTAATCGGGCAATAAACATGTAATAATTGTACATACATGGGAATTTGAAAGGAGATTTAAGTATGGAATATGGAGCTGGCACAAGGAGATTTTTACCATGCTCTCTAGGTGGCTTTCTTTCTATATTATCAAGGGATTTTAACATATTAAATAATGACAAATCACACATTATGTAGTTCACTGAGCCTGTTATACAAGTTGGGCATGACTGTAGCGTAATAACACACCACTGTTTCCAGAATGGATTACTTTGTTTCTGTGAAAAGTCTGTCTGGCCACCAGGTTAAGGAGGAAATCTGCACCGTGTGCCTTTCTGAGTTATTTAAGAAGGACACAGCTGCTGGGTGGGTACATGACAACAGGTGGTGCACATACATTTCATGCATACATTTTATGTGAGTTACAATTTATAACTGAAGAAACATTTTGTTTGAACGAGTAGAATTTTGTATTCTCTTTTAAAAAAAAAATCAAAATTATGTACATGAAACTCTGTTTCCTCTGAGATTTAAGTTAGTAATGTTTTCCTCAGCATCTGTTAGGGCTTGTGTGGTGGTTTGAATGTAAAATGTCTCCCTGTAGCCTCATGTGCTGTTGATTAACTCTCATAGTTAATCTCCAGCTGGTGGGTCTTTTGGGAGGTGGAGCCTTGCTAGAGGAAGGGTGTCACTGGGCGCATATTAGAATGTTAAAGCCCTGCCCCTGTTGCTGTACTTCTCTCTCTCTCTCTCTCTCTCTGCTCTCTCCTTGAACGTTATGCCTGTCATGCTTTCCTGCGGCACTGAAACTTCTCCTTGAAACTGTAAACCAGAAATAAATCCACAAGGCCTCTGGTCGGGTGTTTTGTTCCAGTAACAAGAAGGTAACTGCTATAGCTTCACCCTAATGTCTCCTCAGAGCTCACATTTTGAAGGCTTGGTCCCCAGTACAGCAGTATTCAGAGGTGGGGGCTTTGAGAGGTTATTGGATCATCAAGGCTCTGACATCAGAGGTAGGTTAGTGGGCTTGGGGGCGCGGTTTCTTATACAAGCGAGCTCTTGGTGCTTCTTAGCGATGGATCGTGAGCTGAGTAGCTTCTGCTCTATCACATACTCCCTGACATCATGTCCTACTTGGCCATGCACCCAAAGTGACAGATTCCAGAGGCCATGGGCTGAACTATCTGAAATTTTAATTCAAAATATATCTTTTCTCGTTTAAGTTTTTCTCTTAGTTATTTTGTTGCAGAAATGGAAAGCTGATCAACAGTGTCTTTTGGGATTTTAGAACCCTTTAGGAGCATTTTGATTTTTTTTTTTAAAAGAGAATACAAAATTCTACTCGTTCAAACAAAATGTTTCTTCAGTTATAAATTGTAACTTGATACTCACTGAAGAAGCATTTTTCTACTACTTCCTCAAATAAGAAACCAACAGAGTTTAGATAAGTACTCAGAGTGACAGGACAGTCCCCACAGGAACTAGGAATCAAGAACAGGGTAAAGGCTAAGTACAGACTATTAGCTCGGTGTATCTAAAGATCCTTATCTTTCAAAATTTCCCCATACTTTCTAATTCCCACAAGGTCCTATAGCTCCATTCCATATGGGTTTTTAAAGGTGGGTTGTAGCAAGTGGAGATAGCCCAAAATAAGGACTACTTCAAGTAAGAGGCAATGTCTCACTGTTTTATTCTAAAGGAAAGTTATAATAGAATCATTTTTAATAAATCAATAGTAGATGACTTCCAGGGCATTTATATGAATTGTGACTTCTTAGTGAAGAGCTCTCTAGTTTTCATTGAGAATAACTTCCTCACTGATGTTGTTTACCACCAGCATATCCAAACCACAAGGCAAATCAATGAATTCAGGTAACCAACAATGAGATTGCTGTGCCTTGGCTTGGGGCTTTGACCAGTGCGGTATTCAATAAGGGGAAATGAAGACCAGGGAAACATACTGGTTTGTATCTATAAAAGTTTTTTTTTTTTTAGGTCTGATTAATTTGACTATTGAACCTAGGTTTTCAATTTTCTTACCTTTGAAACAATATCAAAGGTAAGGGAATATTTTTTGTTATTGTTGTTTGTTTTGAGACAGGGTCCTACCATGTAACTGAAGCTGGCCTGGAACTTTCCATGTACTCAACACTGGCCTCCAACTCATGCTCCATTTGCCTTACCTTCCTGTTCTGGGATGCAGGTGTGCAATGTCACACCTGTTTCGAACTTTGTTGTGGGAAATGAATTACCTGGAGATCTTGTTCAAATACACATTGATGGGTGTTATTCCTTTATATCTGTAGAAGGTTTGAGGAGGCAGAAACATCAGCATTTACAACCATTTCTTGTGCTGCTGATATGGAGAGTCTGCTTGGAGATTTGGGGTAGGCAATATTTATGATTCCTTCACATTTACACAATATGAGCATAATGAGGCAAAATACCGTGTCTTGTTTTCTTCCTGGAAAATAAATTCTGCCAAAGCCATTTATCTGCCTGGAAGATATTTGTGCAGGAAATTTCTGAGAGATGTTTCAAGTTGTCATCTAATGGCAGCTATTGTGTCTGTTTATATATGTCACAGATGCATAAATTTGAGTTGAACTTTAGAAGGTTTGTCTATGTGCAAGCCATTTAAAAGAAATATTCACCTGAATGGAGCTGGTGGGAAGTAATCCTTGGGATGTAAAGTAGCAAACAGTTTCTTTTGCAAGACAAAGTAATACTACACTAGTCCCTGTTTGTCTGCAGGAGATACTCCCAGGACCTGCAATGGATTCCTGATCCCTGTGTGGATTGTGCCTTTTCCTGGAAATATATGCCTATGATAAGTCACAAGTTTGGCACAGTAAGTGATTAACAAATTAGCTAATAACAAACCAGAACATTCAAAACAGCATTGTGTAAGAAAAGTTATGTGACCATGCTCTTTCACTTAAAATATTATACTCTATTCTTGATGGGAGTGACACAATGCCTTTGTGATGACATGAAGTAGGGTAACATTATGACATAATGCCAGGCTTAGTCTTCTGACAGTATTTTAGTAGGGGCATCATCCATTTCTAGCAATCTTGAATCATGGAATCACGACAATGTCAATGTTTGGGTGTTAGGAATACATCATATTTATGGTTGTGGATCCCTGATAATTAAAAGGTTTTCCCTGAATCCTTGGAAGTCTTTGTGTCTTTCCTTTTAACTCATTAAAATGTCACTATAGAGGTTATAGTCCTTCAGTAATCTTACAGGTAACTTTCATGGGTTGTATCTGAGGGTAATAGTCTATAATTTTGCCTTCTAATGTTATGCACTTAGGAATAATCTAGCAAGTGTTGATGATATGCACAATGTTGGATCTGTTTTACTTCTTCCTTCTCAAGAGGTGATGGTTAATATGGATCATCAACTTTACAGGATCTAGAACCTCCTAAGAGACAATACTCTGGGTATGTCTATGAGAGAGTATCTAGATTGGGTTAACTAAGCTGGGAAGACACACTCTAAATGTGGGGTGCCACCTACCATGGGCTGAGGTCCTGGACTTGATGACTTAAAAGGAAAAAGTGAGCTGAGCACTAGCATTCATTGTTTTCAGCTTCTTGACTCCAGATAAAATGTGGTCAGATGCCTCAGGCTCCTGCCATCATGCCTTTTCCACCAGGATTGACTGTATCCTCTATCCATGAGCAAAAATAAGCCCTCTTTCTTTAGGTTTTATTGCATCACAAGGAAAGCAACTCTTATAGTAGATTAAGTCAAGTTTTTCTAATTCTTCTTTCTCACCCTCGTTGATGCCCTTGAGTGTGTTCCTTCATTTCTCCATCACACATGCTGGCAAGTCTTCTTCATGAATTGGTCTTACTGAGAGAATAATATTCTAACATTTTCACTGATTCCTAGGAATACTTTTAAAATTATTCCAACTTCATAAGTTCTTCCATAAAACATTTACAACTGCAGGTGGTGGTTACTGTATCCACTATATTTTTGATGAATATTATTGTGTCGGCAATAAGGAATGACTTAACTGCATTATGGGAAGATTATGGTCTAGATAAATTGCTGTTCAGATATAATCAAATCCAAGGTGAGTTTATCGGGACTTAAAAAATCAGGATGGTCTCTGGTTGAGGGGTGAGAATAATAAAGTATATAGACCTAAAGTACAGCTCACCATTTTTATTTTCTTACAAAACATATCAAGAATCATCAGGTATCTGGTCTGATATTAGCAATTGTTTAATGTCTTCTTTTATTTCAATGATTTTTTTTTTTTCAGTGGTGAGGCATTGGTGAAACCATTCTCTAAACAAGATTGCTATTGGACTAGGAAGAGGGCTCAGCAGTTAAAGGTGCTTGCTTACAAAGGTTTCCTGGCACTGTGGCCATTACTTTTGCAACCTGAGGTACAACAAGGTGATTGGGAGTTCATTTTCCATCTTCACAGTTTTACCTCTATTCCAAAACCTTTTATTTCCCCAGTGTAGCTTTTTAAATTTTTATCCTAATTATTTTTATTTATTTATTTGAGAGAGAGAGAGAGATGGAGAAAGAGAGAAGCAGATAGAGAATGAGCATGCGAGGGTCTCTAGCCACTGCAAATGAACTCCAGATCATGAGCTACCTTGTGTATCTGGCTTACATGGGTACTGGGGAATCAAACCCGTCTCCTTAGGCTTCACAGGCAAGAACCTTAACTGCTAAGCCATCTCTCCAGCCACAGTGTAGTTTTTTTATGTATGTGTACACATGTACATGTGGGTATTATGTGTGTATGTGGAAGTCAGAGAATAACCTTGGTTGTCCTTCTTAGGAGCATGTCCACATTTTTTTTTTTTGGAGACAATATCTCACTTTGGTCTAGAATGCACCAATTAGGCTACCCTGGATGCCCACTAAGGTCTGGAGATCATTCTTTCTCCATGCCCCTAGCAGTAGGATTATAGGTATGTGCCGCATCCTGTATCATTGTTACATATGTACTGGACATCTAACTCAGGTCCTCAGGCTGGCATAGAAAACAATTTACTGAGACTTCTGGTCAAGATGGCATCTGCCTAACCTCACTTCACCTCACTGGTAAGTAAAAGCAAGACTCTTAAGGGACAAATGATTTTTTAGGGGTTTGCTGGCTCTAGTATGCTACCAGAGGGAGGGTGTAGATGAGCAAAATAGGGAATCCACTGATTCTCATGCTCTCAGGCAGCCCACCAGTTCCCCAATCCTTTCAAGTAGCTGTTCTAGCTGCAGTCCCAGCTGAAGGTCCCTCCTGCACTAACCACAGGTCAGTGTACTCAAGCTAACAGGCTAAGACCTTGGCCCCAGGCTTTCCTGCCATAGCTTAGAGCTCCACAGGTGCACCCATCCTGCCCTAGGCTTTCTAAAATCCCCACACTATCACAGTCCCACTCACTTGTCAGATCCCACCCTAGACTTCCTGAGCCCCACATGCCATCATCCATTTATATCCAGGTCATGTCCTAGCCTGCCTGAGCCCTGTCTGCCATCCGACCCATTCACAGGACAGGTCAGGCCCTAGCCTTCTTGAGCCCCCCACCATCACCCATTCACCAGTCAGGTCCTGCCTTAGCCAGCCAGTGGGCCATTGCCAGTCAGGTCCCAGCCTAGCCTGCCTAAGCCCCATGCACCATCTCTGGTCAGGTCCCACCCTAGCCACATGAGCCCTGCGTGCCATCGCTGGCCAGGTCCCACCTAGGCTGCATGAGCCCCGCACACCATCACAGCAGGTCAGATCCTGCCCTAGCCTTCCTGAGCCCCATGGGAGATTGCAGTTCCAGTTGCCACTCCCCCCTCCCACCTCCAATCAGGGACCCAGATGTGGTCCCACTCACTACCCCTCTCCCACCTCTGATCAGAGACCCAGGCAGCAGGCCAGGGTTCCTGCACTAGTCATCTTGAGCCCTGCTTGGGCGATCACAGCTCCAATCGCCACTCCCTCCCACCTCTGATCAGGAACCCAGGGCAGCAGGCCAGGGTTCCTGCCCTAGCCTTTCTGAGTTTTGCATGAGCAATCAAGGTCCCAGCCACCACTCCCCATCCTGTCACTACTCCCCCTCCTAGCGCAGATCAGGGACCCAGGGCAGCAGGCCAGGTTCCCACATTAGTCTTCCTGAGCCCTGCTAGGGCCATCATGGTCCACTCCTGCTCCATCCTCTAATGAGGGACCCAGGCCAGCAGGCCAGTGTCCCTGCCCTAACCTTTCTGAGCCCCCACACACCAGATCATGATCACAGTTTCACAGTTGCTGCAGCACCTCCCACCTCTAATGAGGGACCCAGGCCAGCAGACCACTGTCCCCACACCCCAGCCTTTCTGAACTCCACAGGCCATTGTCCTCACACTGCTCCCCTCCTCCAGGCCAGCAGGCTAGCATCCCATACACTAGGCTTCCTGAACCATTGTGATGGGC
The DNA here is from genome assembly GCA_036365145.1 of Orientallactaga sibirica. Classification (NCBI taxonomy): domain Eukaryota; kingdom Metazoa; phylum Chordata; class Mammalia; order Rodentia; family Dipodidae; genus Orientallactaga; species Orientallactaga sibirica. Next base: position 2,211,408 of record JAEOAD010000024.1, read on the forward strand.
AGACCACAGCGAAAAAGAAATAGCATGAAAAATCAGATGCAGCTGGGTGTGGTGGTGCACGCCTTTAATCCCAGTACTAGGGAGGCAGAGGTAGGAGGATCACTGAGAGTTCGAGGCCACCCTGAGACTACATAGTTAATTCCAGGTCAGCCTGGACCAGAGTGAGACCCTACCTTGCAAAACAAAACAAAACAAAACAAAACAAAAATCAGATGCAGGTAAATCCACCTAGACTGTCCAGTCCAACAATGGATGTCTTGAATCAAATCATAGAAGAGACAATAGGATCAGAACCCCAAAATGAAGAGACCAGCTATGCAACCTTGGCCAAGCAAATAGCAGAACTCGCAGAAACTCAGCAAAAAGCCAATAATTGTATTAATGGTATCCTTGGTAGATTAGACCTAACAGAAAAGAACCAGGAAGGATTCCAAAGACAGTTAAATGATCTGAAGGAGAACAAAGAAAAAGAGGACCACAATAACCAGTTGGCTAAGCTCAATGAAGACATAAAAAATTCAAGGATGAACTCCAAGAAGCATTAAGAAAATCAGAAAATTATGTGAAAAGGGACCTCGACAGAGGGATGGAAAGTATACATAAAAAACAGTAGAAAATATGAACAAAATTGAATATTCCCAAAACTCTATAGAAGCTCTAAAGAATAGAGTCAGCCAAGTGGAAGATAGAAACTCAGAACTGGAAGACAAAACCGAAGAAACAGTTCATGAGTCCAAAAATTTCAACAAGTTCAAAAATTTCTGTGAACAGAACATGAGGGAAATGTGGGATACCCTTAAGTATCCAAACATTAGGATCATGGGTACACCAGAGGGGGAAGAAACACAGACCAAAGGAATGGAAAACTTATCCAACAAAATTATCAAAGAAAACTTTCCCATCCTTTCAAAAGAAAGTCCCATCAAGTTACAAGAATCTAGTAGAACTCCAAACAGACTTGACCAAAGGAGAAATTCTCCAAGGCACATTATTATCTAAACATCAACCACAAAAAGAAAGTCCTAAAAGCAGCTAGGGAGAAAGAACACATTGCATATAAAGGAAACCCCATCAGAATTACTTCAGACTTCTCAGTGGAAACCCCAAAAGCCAGAAGAGACTGCAACGGAACACTGAAAACTCTAAGAACTTATGGCTTCCAAACCAAACTACTCTACCCAGCAAAAGTATCCCTCATAATAGATGGTGAAAAAAAAAGCTGCCCTGGGGAAAAAAATGTTCATGTCCCATGATAAAACTCACTTCTGGCTAGCTTCTCTTTTCAGATGGTGATGACATGACACAAAAGGCAACAAAAGCTGAGAAGAAGGGATGGAACCTAGCAGAAACACCTCTGTCACATCCTCCAGCTCAGGGTGCGGACGAGGGGCGGATAGAATGGAAGAGCCAAAGGAAGGATATGACCTCTTACTATGCAGCTGCCCAGACAGAAATTGGCCTCGATATCCATGATCTTGCAGTGCCTAGCAATACCTTTGCAAGACCCTCAAAATAGAAGAAAAGATGATGTCATCAAAAGACTAATGGAGAGAGGGAGGGGATATGATGGAGACCGGAATTCTAAAGTGGAATGGGGGAGGGGAGGGAAATATCAAGTGGGGTTTTTTTGGTATGTAAGATTAAAAGTCAATAAAAATAAAATAAAAAAAAAGTAGGCAAAAAAAAAAACACCAAAACAAAAAAACAACAAAACAAAACAAAACAAAAACTTTCCATGATAAAACTCTGCTTTACAATGACATGAACAAAAGCCAAACCTACAGAGAGTACTTCAGGGAATTCTGCACACAGAAGAATCAATTAACCAATTTCAAGTGCCCCCTGAGAAGCAGACTACAATAACCAAACTCCGATAAGGCAAAAAACAAGCAAACAAACAAACAAAGAAACCCACAAAGACCAAGAAAACACCAAACCCACATGGACCACAATGATATGGCAGGTATTAAATCAAACTTCACAGTTATTACCCTGAATATTAAGGGCCTTAATTCACCCATCAAGAGGCATAAGCTAACAGGGTGGATCAGAAAACTAGACCCCCTCAATCTGATGTCTTCAAGAAACCCACCTCACCACTAAAGACAGACACCTCCTCAGGGTGAAAGCGTGGAAAATGACATTCCAAGCAAACACAAATAAGAAACAAGCAGGAGTAGCTGTACTTATATCAGATTAAAAAAAAAAAAAAAAAAAAAACTTCAAACCAAAAGTAATCAAAAAAGACAAAGAAGGCCACTTCTTACTTATCAAGGGAACAATCCAACAAGAGGATATCATGGTCACCATTCTTTATGCACCAAACACAGGTGCACCACAATTCATAAAACAAAACCTACTTGACAATAAAACAGAAATCACCTTCATATTTGGGGACTTCAATACTCCACTATCAGCAATAGAAAGATTATCCAAACAGAAAACTAACAGGGAAGTAAGAGAGCTCAACAACACCATAGAACAATTAGACCTAATGGATATATATAGAACATTCTACCCAAATTCCACAGGTTACACATTCTTCTCAGCAGCACATGGAACTTTCTCTAAAATACATAATATACTGGGTCATCAAGCCAGCCTCCAAATATTTAGGAGGATCAAGATAATTTCCTGCATGATATCTGATCACAATGATGTATTGCTAGAAATTAACAACAAAAGATGCGCCAGGAACCCATCCAGCTCCTGGAAACTGAACAACACACTCTTAATAAATTTGTGGTGGATGAAATAAAAAATGAAATTGCAAGATTTCTAGAAATGAATGACAATGAGAACACATCATACCAAAACTTATGGGACACAATGAAAGCGGTCCTCTGGGGAAAATTCATTGCACTAAATGCTTTCATAACAAAGACATTGAGATCCCAAATCAATAACCTAACCATCCACCTAAAGGCATTGGAAAAACAAGAAGTATCCAACCCAAAAAGCTCCAGATGGAAAGAAATAATTAAGATCAGAGCAGAAATTAATGAAATGGAAGCTAAGAAAACAATTTTAAAAATTGATCAAAGAAAGAGCTGGTTCTTTGAAAAAATAAACAAGATTGATAACCCCCTAGATAATTTGGTCAAGGGGAAAAAAGAGACAACTCAAATTAACAAAATTAGAAATGGAAAAGGAGCGATCACAATAGACATAAGTGAAATTAAGAGAATAGTCTGGACTTGCTTCAAAAACACCTACTCCACAAAACTGGATAATATGGTGGAAATCGATGAGTACCTGTACACATGCCACCTACCAAAGTTAAACTCAGAACAGATTAACCTCCCAAACAAACCTATCACAACCATAGTGATTGAAAGGGTAAGCAAAAACCTCCCTAAAAAGAAGAGTCCATTCCTAAAAAAAAAAAAAAAAAAAAAGTCCGGGACCAGATGGCTTCTCAGTAGAATTCTATCAAACCTTTATGGAAGAACTGAAACCAATTATTCTCAAATTGTGCCACACAATTGGAGAACGGAGAAAGCTCCCCAACTCCTTCTATGAAGCTAGTATCACCCTAATACCATAACCAGGCAGAGATGCCACAAGGAAAGAAAACTACAGGCCTATTTTCCTGATGAACTTAGATCCAAAGATCCTGAACAAAATCCTCACAAACCAAATTCAATAGCACATCAAAAGCATTATCCACCTGGATCAACCACAGGGATGGTTCAACATATGGAAATTTGTCAATGTAATACACCACATAAATAAGCTTAAACACAAAAACCACATGATTATTTTGATAGATGCAGAAAATACCTTTGATAAAACACAACATCACTTCATGATCAAACATTTGAGAGAATAGGCATGGACAGTCTATATTTCACCACAAGAAAGGCTATATATAAAGATCCTAAATCCCAAATATTACTTAATGGGGAGAGATTGAAGGAATTCTCATTGAATTCAGGAACAAGACAGGGGTGTCCACTCTCACCTTTGCTCTTCAATATAGTACTGGAAGTACTAGCTCAAGCAATAAGACAGAAGAAAGAAATAAAAGGGATACAAATTGGAAAGGAAGAAGTTAAGTTAGCCTTATTTGCAGACAACATGATTCTATACATAAGTGACCCAAGATCCTCCATCTCATAACTCTTAAAGGTGATTAACTCCTTTCAGTAAAGTAGCAGGATACAAAATCAATGCACAAAAATCAGTAGCATTTCTATATGCAAAAGACAAAGATACAGAGAAAGAGATAAGTGACATTGTCCTATTTTCAATAGCATCAAAAAATAAAATACCTTGGAATAACATTAACCAAAGAGGTGAAAGACCTTTACAATGAAAACATAAAAACACAAAAGACATTGAAGAGGACTTGATAAAATGGAAAGACCTCCCATGCTCCTGGATAGGCAGAATTAACATTGTGAAAATAGCAATTTTGCCAAAAGCAATATATAGATTTAATGCAATACCAATAAAAATCCCAACATCTTTCTTCACAGAGATAGAAAAAATGATCTCAAAATTCATATGGAATGGGCAGAAGGCCTCAGATATCCAAGCATATCCTCAGCAAAAGAAACACCTCTGGAGGCATCATCATACCTGATCTAAAGCTATACTACTAAGCCATAGAAATAAAAGCAACATGATAATGGCATAAAAACAGGATTATAGACCAATGGAACTGAATCAAGGACCCAGATTTTTTTAATTTTTTAAAATTATTTTTATTTATTTTTGGAGAGAGAGACAGAGAGAGATAGACAGAGAGGGAGAGGGAGAGGGAGACAGAGATGGGCAGGCCAGCAGTCTCTCAGCTGCTGTGAACGAAATCCAGATGAGTGTGCCCCCTAGTGGGCAAGTGTAGCATTGCGCCCTTGCATCACTTTGCATTTGGCTAAATGTGGGACCTGGAGATTAGAACTGCTGGACATTGGAACCAGCGTTCTTAGGCTTAGCAGGCAGGTGCCTTAGCTGCTAAGCCATCTCTCCAGCCCAAGGACCCAGATTTTGAATCAAGTAACTATAGCTTCTTGATATTTGTCAATGGCAGAAACAATGTAGACTGGAACAAACACAGCATCTTCAACAAATAGTGCTAGACAAATTGGAAAACCATATGCAGGAAAATGAAACTTGATCTACACATTTCACCATGCACAAAAATTAAGTCCAAATGGATCAAAGACCTCAACATAAGACTGGATACTCTCCTACTACTGGAAGAAAAAGTAGGAGGAACTTTCCATGATATAGGAGTGAGAAAAGACTTCATGAACAAAACCCCAGTAGCCAAGAAAATTAAACAATCACTCAACCATTGGGATCTCAGGAAGCTGAAAAGTTTTTTCACAGACAAACATACAAGAAGCAGTGAAAATAGATTACTCACAGAATAGGAGAAAATTTTTGCTGGATACACATCGGACAGAGGCCTAACTTCTAGAATCTACAAATAACTCAAAAACCTAAACAATAAAAAGTCAAACAACCCACTCTCAAAATGGGGCAGAGAACTGCACAGGGAGTTCTCAGAGGAAGAAATACAAATGGCAAACACACACTTAAGAAAATGTTCAACATCCCTAATCATCAGGAAAATGCAAATTCAAACATCTATGAGATTACATCTTACCCCAGTAAGGATAGCAAATATTAAAAATATCTAATGACAACAAATGCTCGCGAGGTTGTGGGAATGTAAGCAGGTATAACCACTATGGAAAGCAATATGGAGACTCCTAAAAAGGATGACTATAGAGGTACCAACAGACCCAGTTATTCCCTTACTGGGCATTTACCCTAAAAACTCAAGGCCTCAGTTCAAAAGACATTTGCTTCAACCATGTTTATAGCTGCTCAGTTCATACTAGCTAAGAGCTGGAATCAACCCAGATGCCCATCATTATATGAATGGATAACTAAGTTGTGGTATATCTACACAATGGAATTCTATATAGCAGTAAGAAAAAGGACATGATGCAATTTGAATAAAAATGGTCCAACTTGGAGGGGCTAGAGAGATGGCTTAGCAATTAAGTGTTTGCTTGTGAAGCCTAAGGACCCTGGTTTGAGGCTCAATTCCCCAGTTCCCATGTTAGCCAGAGAGCGAGGTGGCACATGCATCTGGAGTTCATTTGCAGTGGCTGAAGGCCCTGGCATGTGTTCCTCTCTCTCTCTCTCTCTCTCTCTCTCTCTCTCTCTACCTCTTTCTCTCTCTGTCTTTTGCTCTCAAATAAATAAAAATAAACATTTTTTTAAAATTGGTCAAACATGGAACAGATCATTCTCAGTGAATTCACCAAATCACAAAAAGATAAGAGTCGCATGGTCTCACTCATCTGTGGCTCCTAACTTGAATTTGCCTGAGATGCTGACACACCTAATAAACAGTTCTAGGACTGGACAGCAGGGATGGTAGGGTAGGAAGGGAAGCTAATGGTGGTGTTGGGGACAAAAAAACTGGACCCAATTGGAAATGGTACCACAAATCTATATACTGAAAGACATATTAAAGGCTGAACCTTCATCAGGTGCTTAGAGAGAACACCTGAATCACAGGGGCCTGGAAAAGGTAGGAGGAAGACTAACCTCAACCTTCTCCTGTTCCTCTCTCTCATTCCCTCTTCTTTCTCTTCTCTCTTTCTCTTTCATAATACCTATATTTTTCTTCCTTCTTTTCCCTTGGCACTGACCTGTAACTCCCAGTACCAGTATGTGGTTAACATCCACAGTGAGCTGTTGATCAGTGAGACCTACAAGCTTTCCCAAAATAAGACAGATTTCTGTCAGAGTACTTGATGACCCAACATAGGTTAATGGTAAGACCCTTCTGCTGAAGACACCATATGCTGTTGGGATGAAACATAGAGTGACCTGGCAGCAATCTGGAAGAGAGGCAGTCCCCAGACAGTTAGCTTGTCTAGTGCCAGAAGGTACTATATGAGCAACTGGGGGAAAATGACAAACATCTGTCTAAGCAACTTGTGGTCTAAGCTACTCAGCAGTAATCAACCTGATGTGATGCTCACACAAGTGCAAAAGTGGCACACAGCCATGTTGGGTTACCAACTGCTTTTAATTTGGCTAACGGACCTTCTCAGTGGAATGGAACCCATGCCTGGAACTGGGAAACAAGTCAGAACCATATCCACAAGTTTGTTCACTCTCCAATATCAAGGTCCCACCAATAGTGGGATACAACAGGGCCTATACCTATTCTCTCTACAACAATAATGGTTATCCATGTATCTTGCACTGACCTCACTCTCCATTGGAGAATTTGCTTCTTTTTTCAGATGGATGTAGAACCTGAGGAGAGAATCAGCCCATCACACCAGCTAAAACCATAGAATAATTGGGGAAATGAGGGAAATGAGCAAGAGTGCTGCTTTCTCTGGGAACCTGGTATCAGCACAGGGGTGAAGGAGATAGACACAGAGAACACTCAGCTCCTACCAAAGCAGAGATTCAGAGACACAGACTCCCATGACCTCATCACTGAAAGTGCCCTAAAGTGAACCCAATATGGCTTAGGAAAATTTGCAGAAAAGGGGGCAGAAAGATTTTTAGAGCCATAAGTTGGGTCATTATGCACAGAGACATTGCCTCACCCCCATAACTGATGGCTATTGTCACAATGCAAGCCTCACAATTCCTGAGGAGGGAGGACAGGGAAAAGGCTAATAATGGTACCCTCATGGCTATATACACATTATATAGATAACTAATAAAAATAAAATAAATAAATATATAAATATGAAAAAATAATTATCATAATTAACATGTTTTTTTAAAAAGGAAACAATTTACTGACTGAGCTATTTCCCCAGCCCCTCCATGTATGTTCTTGCTTTACAAAGAAGCAGGGGAAAATCCAGTGTAGTCCATTTGTTCAAAGGTACGATTAAGTAACTGTATCATCCCTTGAAGTCTCTGAGGATGTTCCCAGAAAAAAGTGTTTTCTGAAGAGTTAATGAAAGTCTCTTCCTTAACTGTGGAAGCTAATGATTATTAGAATACCTATAATTTAAGCTAAAATGAGACTGGTGTGGTGGTGCAGCCCTTTTATCCCAGCACTTGGGAAGCAGAGGTAGGAGAATTGCCATGAATTTGAGACCACCTTGAGACTACATAGTCAATTCCAGATCAGCCTGGGCTAGAATGAGAACTTACCTCAAAAAATATTTTTAAATGATTCTGTTATCTATGTATTTAGATAGTATATCCCAAATTTAAAGTGTAGTGTAGGGTATCTGCTGGAAAAACAGCTGTAGAGCATTGACCATTAGGTTAAATGCTATGAAATCCTTTTGTAAACATAGCCATTTTTCACAAAAAGCAGTTTCTTTGCTGCCTGTGTTTACTGCTCACTTGAAGTCTAAAGGGTTGTTTTTGACATCAGATTTTGTCTCTTTAGAAAGGGTTATGATGTCATAAAGAAAATCTAATATTTGAGTAAAGGAGAATAAGAAACACTCATTACATGCAAATTATATTTCTATGCAAATATCCATATTTGTATGATATTCAAATGCACAAATTTGTTCATTAAAAAGTGCAATATAAGCAAAATCTCTAAATGAATTTTCAGTGTTCACTAGGCATCTAAAGTCTTTCATAAACATAAACTTCATGAATTGGAAAAATGGAAAGAAAATCCTTAGAAGATCTGAAGTACCAGTTTTTGTTTTATAAAAATGACTATGGAGGATTTACCATAAAATTAAAGTTATACTTCTAGTTCTGCATGAAGTCACTAGTAACAAAACCACATAAATTAAGGGAAAAAGTAATGAGGGGACAGTATAAATCAAATATGATATGTTTATTGACCTGTCTTGGGAAGCCATTGGGAGTCTCCAAACTTAGTTATTTAAAGTGTTTCACTTAAGAAAACATGCATCCCCTTCCCATCCTGATGGGTGCTTGGTGGATTTCCTTTCTCTAGTCCTCCTTCTACAAAGTAGAGGGTCTCATTAGGCCTATTTCAACTTGTGAATAGAACATTATATTATGTCAATGTATGTGATAAAGATAATCTGCATTCTCTTTCTTTATAGGAAATTACTTTCAGTGTCTCCTGCAAGCTGAGGCAAATTGGAGCCTGAATATTTTAGAAAGACAGTAATAGTATAAAATGTGAAAAGATGTGATCAGACTTTTCATATCATATTAGACACCTCAAATATTATATTCACAGCTTTGAATTTGACTTTCTGTCATTAGTAAAATAAAGTGCCTGTCTAATAATATGGTCTGTTAATAAGGCCTATTCATTTTGGTTTTATGCAATAGAACTATTTAATTGTCAGATATTTAATCTTAGTAAACAAAGTGTATCTTCAGAGCTGGTTTAACTTTGTAAGAAGCAAAGTGACATAATGGCATCTAAAACTTATTCTCCCAGGTCTATACATCTGCAGACTACTATGTCCCTGTACCAAAACAGAAAAATCTCAAAAGTGATGGTGAGTATAGGCTATGTAGTCAGAAGGCCCTACTTTGCCATTTATTAAAGAATAAGTTGGGTGCTGGAGTGATGGCTTAGCAGTTAAGGCATTTACCTGCAAAGCCAAAGGATCTCAGTTTGACTCTCCAGGACCCACTTAAGCCAGATGCACAAGGGAGTGCATGCATCTGGAGTTCGTTTGCAGTGGCTAAAGGTCCTGGCATGCCCCTCTCTCTCTCTCTCTCACTCTGTCTGTCTTTCTCTGCCTCTTTCTCTCTCTCAAATAAGTAAATAAATAAAATACATTTTTTTAAAAAAAAAGAATGAGTTGGGACCTGTCTCTCACTTTCCTGCTATACACTCTATTAGTTTTAAAACTGAAATGATAATAGTGAAATTCATAGAGTTATTTCTGAGAATAAAATTAGGTCATTTATGTAAAATTGCTCTGTAAACTTTAAAACCTATATAAATATAAGGTATAGTGATCTCTTTATTATTACTGCTATAATCCTTTTCTTTAAACAGCTATCACTGAAGATATAAATTTTTGTAGAGTCTAGTTACTAAGCCCTACTTGTTCAGAAACTTTGGGGTTATTCTGATACAATTACTAATATTATAAACCATTCAGACTAAGAAATTAGTTAATTAAGAATGTCATTCAGAATCTGAGATACCTGCATATTTGTTTTATATTAAACAATCTCTTTATTATTTCTTCCTGCATTAGAAATTAACCCAAATCATAGCAACATAACAAAACCAGCATTTAGTGTCATAGAGTTTCTTAGGGTCAGGGATATAGGGGAAGTCAGCCGAGTGCCCTTGGAGTCTTTCATGAAGTTGCATTCACACTATTGGTTGGGCAATGTTCCCATCTTGAATTGGTGAGGAGTTATCTATTTTCAAGTCTGTGTATGTGGTTATTAGAAGGTCTTATAGCCTATGGGCCTGTCCAGAGGCAATTTCCCAAAGGATGAGGGAGGCAAAGAGAAGACTGAGATAAACTGAGGTCACAAACCACCATTGTTTTATAACCCTGTCTTGACAGAAATAGTCTATTATGTCTACATTTTCTAATAATGGTATCAGAGTCACCATAGCCCCATACACAATGCAAGGATACCACAGATAAGGTATCATTGGAAGCCGGGTGTGGTGGTTCACGCCTTTAATCCCAGCACTCACGGGAGGCAGAGGTAGGAGGATTGCCTAGAGTTCGTGGCCACCTGAGATTACATAGTTAATTCCAGATCAGCCTAGACCAGAGTGAGACCCTACCTTGCAAAACCAAAAAAAAAAAAAAAAAAAAAAAAAAAAAAAAAAAAGGTATCATTGGAGATGACGCCTAGTACCACCTGCCCTCTGTCCATCAGGACATGAACAATTCATTCACCCCTTCAAAAGGTCCTTCTCATTTTATTATAGCACTGCATCAGACTATAGTCCAAGGTCTTATTATTGAACCGGGAGTAAATGAGGCTCTTAGATATAAGTTCTTAGGCACAACTTTCCTAATGGAGTTCTTTCTGATCAACAGGCATGTGAAAAAAGAGTGACAAGTTGTCTTCCATTCATATCCATGACACATAATGGCGGGGCAGGTATAAAACAACTACTATCAACATTTTAATTCAAGAGGGATAAATTTAAGTTAGTAACCCAGCTAGATGAAGGTCAGAAGCTACTCTATCCTAACTCAAGGCATGGTGAAAGTTTCCAAGCTCTGCTCTCTAGCTTTGTTTCTGCTCAGCCTTAATTTTATTACCTATACAAAGCAGTGATCTCAACCTGCCTCCTGCTGATAAAATTCTTTGGATACAGTGTTCTCCCCTACTGCACACATACCTGTTCTCTTCTGACTATGCTGGAGGTCTCTGTAGCTTTTTGGCATGTTTTCTTAGAGATCACCTCGTCAAATAACAGTGACATAATAGTCTTCCCTGGATATCCCCTTCTCTACCATGAGACTGCTGGATGTCTGAGAGACAATGTCCTTAAATGTCATATAAGCTCAATTATTTGATGTTAAAGAGCTGTGTGGCAAATAATTTATTTCCATTTCATTTATACAAAGCTCTAAATACCCCTAACTCACCTATATTATTATTTTGAGATTCTCATAAAAGTACTATTACTGTGTAGAACATAATGGGGCCATTAACAAAAGCATTAGAATGGAAACTACTACTGGCAAGGGGGAAGAACTGTGAAAGAAGCTTCAACATTGGTCTTTAAACTTTCATTTATTATCCTGCATGATAGATACACTAGTTTTTATAGTTTCTATTAAAATGCAAGTCAGCATGCAGGGCTGTGTTCATCCTATATTTCTTTGTATACTTGATTCATATGAAAGTTTAAGAAAGAAAAAAAAAAAGGATATTCACTAAACTCTTGGGGAGTGGTCTCTGAATCCACAGGAAAGTATAGAAGAAGCATTGTGTTTTGAAACTGAAGGTGGAAAAAAGTCAGAGGGTGAAGTTATAACACCATGGAAACTTGAATTATATAGATAAGATGTTAAAGGATTGAACTGAGTTCAATTAATAGGTTTTTCCTTTTGGATGTTTTGTTAGATATTTAACATTGTTCTTCTGAAGAGAAAAATGTTCTAAGAGAACAGTATTAACTTCTCATTCATCACTTTCAAAGTAATATTTTTTCTCATTGTAATTTTTGTATTTTGCTTTTACTTTGTAAAAATCATAAGGGAAAACATGAAGAAAGGGATTTGAAGACAACAATCAAACATGTTGCAAACTTATTTATTTCATTTGAAGCAGATAGAGACAGACAGAAGAGAGACAGACAGCAAAACAGAGAATGGTCACACCATGGCCTCCAGCCACTCCAAATGAACTCCGGATACATGCATCACTTTGTGCATCTGGCTTTACATGGGTTCTGGGGAATTGAACCCAGGTTGTTAGGCTTTGCAGGCAAGCACTTAACTGCTGAGCCATCTCTCCAGCCCCATTGCAAACTTTTGAGAAAAAAAAAAAAAAAAAACCCTTTCATGGGCATTCACATTGAAACATTGATTGAAGTGCTTTATGTAGTTTATATTGGTGAAGTGTATTTATATAGTTCCATACTTAAGCTTTTACAATGCTTTGTACCTAATAAGGACTTAATGGATATTTGTTGTTGGCTACACAGATTGATGTTTTAAAAATATCCCAATTTTTAGGGTATAGAAAATTGCTAGGCCATTTAGTGGAGTGGTTAAACACAGGCTCTTTGGAATTGAACTGCATGTGATAGAGTATTATCTTTTCCACTTATTGACTATAAGTTACTGAATATGTTCTGCAAACTTTCTTACCTCAACTGTCCCATTTGTTAAAAGGACTAGCAGTAATTGAAGTTTCAATGGGTTGTTGAAATTATTAAATATAGTTAAGTGCCTTAGATAGCTGTGAGGACCAGTAAACAATTCAATGGTTGTTATACTGTGTATTATCCTAGGCCCAGGTGGCAGACCATTAGATTCAATTGGCTCAAGAGAAACAAAAAGAGCAGGGAGGGCGGAGGGACCAATAAAGGGAAGGCACATCATTCTCATTTCTGTCATAGGGTATTGAAAACTGGAGACTCAGCCATTATAACAGCTATATCCATTCATAGCAATTAATTGTACTTTGAAATTCTCTCACCTTAAAATTAAGTTTAAACGTGCCTTTTACCCATGTGTGTGTGATGAGGGGGAAACATGAGTAGGGATCAGACGCACAGAAGTGAAGTCACTGAGGGAGTAGCAACAGAGAACTGAGGCTGAATATTTCGCTGTAGAGTGGTATGATGGTGGTGTGGGCTACAGGGCACCGTCAGTGCATTGGTGAATGCACTTTGGAGCAGCAGGTGCTTTGTGTTACACATAGCCCCACAGTCGCATATTTCATTACATGATCCCAAAGAAAGTGAAATATGAGGAAAAAGATTAGTGGGTTTAGGGAGATAAGGCAGTGAATTAACAGTTCACTGTTTGGAAAGTATCATATATAACTGCTCAGGACATGAAGTTTGTGATAAATGATATCTTCAAGGAATTTTCAGGTAAAATAAAAGTTTTTCAATTAGTTTTCTTCAGATAATGTCACTTTCCCTCACGAATACATTGTAGTTTATTTCATTTTTCACAGGTAAGATTGTGGCAGACTTAGACAAAGGTGAGGTGAACCGAAGTTTCCTCTCAGGATACATATTTTACAAAGGTGTATTGGTTCCTAGACAGGTAACTTCCACCAGCTAGCTCTCAAGGTGAGTAAGAAACATATTGCTGGCTCTTTGGAACACTAACTCTTTCAGGACAGTACATTTCATCTACAACACACTAATTGGCAATTTGGGATCCTGAAGCCCTAAAGGTATCCCTGCGAGAGTTGTTACTTCATACTTTGAGGGCAGTTTACTTACATAAAGAAGTCCTAGAACAGCAGAGTTTGAAGACAGTCTGAGCAGCCAAATAAATATACATGCCCTGAGCAGAGGAGCACAGGAAAGACAAGCATATTCCCTGCATGCCTAGCCCAGGGGAAGCCCCTGCAAAGTCTTGGGATCACCTTGCACTTATTTCTTTCCTGTCTGGCCAGAAAAGAAATGCCAGGCCAATTCTGGATGGAAACTGACAGGTCATGATAAGATGTTATTGTATTAGATGCCTACTCTCTGTGATATCTTCAATCATGTCAACAGGAAGATGGTATAATATCTTCCTTGTTCATTTTGGGAGAACACTTGTACTTTCTGTGGAATTTTGTTCAACTTGTTCCTAAAATATACCAACCTGTTTAATTTTAGTATTTCTTCCTAGAGTGGTTATATACATTATGCTACAACATCAGGTATTCTTCCTAAATTGCTAATGTTGTAGCTGAAACTTATTAAGCTTTTTATAGTCAGAAATCACTGTAGGATGTTGGTAATGAATTGGTTTCTGAAATCAGATTGAGCTTTTTGCATCCAGTTCTGTTAGTTACTCATGGTTTGATAAAATTTTGCAGCTTCTCCAAGACTCACTGTCCCCATCTGTAAAATGGATAATATGAATAACTCATCTCAGAGCCTGACAGTGAGAATTTAAAAAAGATATGCTTGAACCACTCTCTCTCTCTCTGGTGCATGACACATAGTAAATCCCAGATAAATGTTAGCTATCTTCATTATTGCCAGTTGCATAGTAATACTCAAGATTTATGACATAAAACTTTCCTTAAAAGTAGTGACATAAAATTTTCAGGGAGGAGTTATGTGTTCTTCATAAACTTGTAAGACTGCATAGAGTAGTCAATAGTTCATTATAAATTACTATAAGGGAACTATGAGATTATAATTTCAAAACATTATTTGCTTTAGCTACTATCAGTTCTTAAAATAGAAGGAAACAAAACTGCCTTTTTTTAGAAAATGTTAGATGATTTTGACTCCTTGCTGATTCGAACAAACTTGCAACTCAGCACAATTGAGTAATCTTTTTTGTAATCTGTCACTCAATTCTCTCTCTTTCAAGGAAATAATTCTAAATCTTAGAATTTTGAAACTGGGATGGGACTATTATATGGGACAAAATTGAAACCCTTTAACTCTGTCATTCACAGCTTGTTCCTTGAGCAAATGTTTGATCTCTCTGGACCATTTGCTTGTTTGAAAAGTAGAGATAAACTCCTAGTATTAAGAAGAAAATAATTGAGTTCAAATGGCTTGCCAAAATAAAACCCCCAAAACTATTTTAATGTAAATTTCTCTTTTGAAGTCAAATTGCTTCTTGTGGTGACTATAAAGCAAGGCCCAGGAGCTAAACTCTGTCCAACGTCACAGGGACTGGCTTTGGTAGTAACAGGTCCTAGATCTGCTCCGCCAGAGCTAATCAAAATATTTTCTGATCAGCATGTTCTCAATGAGATGCTCCATCCAAAAGGGTTGCATGGCACATGAGTTCAGAAGTGTTATGTATTATCACTCCCCATCTGTAGTAGACAGCATCAGGTTCGCTGAGATGAACTTCCAGACCAGGCAAAGTTATGGAGGAAGGGATGTTTATTGAAGCTTACAGATCCAGGGGAAGTTCCATAATGGCAGAAGAAGCTGGCCTGCTCTTACAGGACCAGGCAAGAGAGAAAGAGAGAGAGAGCACAAAAGACACACAGCACAGCACACTTGAGGAAGTCCAGCTAGGCACACTTTGCATATGTTTAGATTGTAATCTTAAACCCACCACTACACCTTAAGATCTGCCCAGTGACACTGCCTCTAGCCAGCACTGAATATATTGGGGGCCTTCTATTCATACTACCACTCCATCCTTTTACAGGTTATAGTGCTCATTAAGTACCAAGACGTCCTTCAGTGGAAGAACCTGTTTCATCTTGTATAAAGCAGCATTTGTTCTGCCACCCAGCATGCCTCTTAAGCTGTGTGGCAGGAGTCACTGATAGCCTGGCTGAGGTTGGAGATGATTACTGTCTGGTCCACACTTGTGCTCAGATACCAATTTACAGCCACATAGAAAGAGATCACCTATGCACCTGGGTTATTGAGAGATTGATTTTCCTGGAAGGGGGCAATCATAAAGATAGAAGTGTGGTTGGTTGTCAGGATGTGTTATCTGGAATCTTGAGTTTGGGCTATTTAAGAGACAGTTTAGTGAGAAGTAAAGTCATGGCAGTTGGACAACAGATGTGACTCTCCAGAGAGTCATCTGAGCAACATGCATAGTTGACTTTCATTAATTGATACTTTTTTTTTTTGGTTTTTCAAGGTAGGGTCTCACTCTAGCCCAGGCTGACCTGGAATTCACCCTTTATTCTCTGCGTGGCCTCCAACTCATGGCAATCCTCCTACCTCTACCTCCCAGAGTGCTGGGACTAAAGGCGTGTGCCACCATGCCTGGCTAATTGATACTTTTAATTGTCAATTTGAATGTCAAAATTCAGAAGGGATGCTGGAAACTTTCGCAGTTGATATAATTTTATAGAAAGAGGATTTGGGTATTAAAAGATAAGGGGCTGTACTAAACATTCTAGAATCACAATTTGAAAAAACAGAGAGGAAGAGAGAACATTCATGGACAGCTTTTTAATGAATAGCTCTACTCTTTCTTACTTTATTGGTATTGACTTCTAATACATTCTTTATGAACAGAAAGCATTCAGAAGGTTTTAGTACACTGAAGGAGTGGCAAGTTTGGGCCTCCAGCACTGATCTCTTGATGGATACTTCTTAGGCATTTCATACTGTTGGCATTCTCTTATGCACACAATCATCTGTTAAACTCTTGTTTTCCAAAAAAAAAAAAAAAAAACCCACCAAAACACAAACAAACAAAAAATACAGCAATTACACAGAACACTGCTAATACCAGCACTGAATATAGAATGAGAGTTATGAATCCAAGAGGTGAGGTCGAGGTTATCAGTGGATGTTTCCACGACTGTATTACAGCCAAGAAAATCAGTAAAGGTCATATTCTCAGATGAGAATAATGAACTCACTACTCCAAGCCTTTATAAAATGCTGTAAGTTAGTTTTTAGTAAGACAAGTAAAACCAGAGATATTGATATTTTTCACTCATTATTTTAGCAGTTCTCCTCAAATTATTGAGTTTTAATATTTAACTTTTGATATATGCATGTAGGAGTTTCTAAAACAATAATGGAAACAAAATTCAACATTCAAACTGAGAAGCAAATAATTACTAGTTTTTATCTCTATCACTGATGTTAATACTTTCAATGCCTGGAATTTGATCTTGTTATTGCTTCCAAAGTTATTTTTTCCTATACATTAAATTGAAATTATCATATTTGCATTTAGAATCCTCATGCTGAATCGTGTGTGTATGGAATGTAAAATATCAGATAAAAATCATCAGTTGTTTTGGTGTTTTGAACTGTCCTAGAGAAAAATGTGTGGTAGTCTAATTAATAGCACAAACGCTTTTGTAAAAGAAAATATATCTGTTCTAGTTGCTGCACATTATCACACATTAGTAATAAGTAGGAAATTTATTTTAAAGAAATGCATTAATACTTGTCAATCAAAATCAGTGTGCTAAGAAATCTCAAGTACTTTTAGACCATGATCCTTCATAATGTTCTTTTATGCGTCTTGCTGCATGGTCTTTGTTTATGTACTGTAAACTTTCTCCTTATGTAAGAATTCCCATCCTCAACTGTAGTAATTTCTGAGGCTTCTGTAACAATGTACCAACTTCTGAGTGAATTAAAACAACCAACTATTCATTGTGTCATAGGTCTAGAGATTAAACTCGGAAATCAAAGTATTGGCAGAACCATGTTCTCTGTAATGGCTTTAGGGTAGAATGTTTCCTATTTCTCTTGGCTCATTGTGCTTGCTGACTACCCTGTAGAGATATTCTCCAGTCACATGGTCATTTTCTCTACATTTGCTTACATCTTTTTCCTCTGTCTATATGTTCAGTTTTCCTTATGCGTATGTGTTCAAATTTTGTCTTTTTAAAAGGACACCACTTGTATTGGATTGGGGGGCATCCCAAGGATCTCATTTTAACTTCGTCGTGTCTGTAGACACTTTTCAAACAAGGCCACATTCTGGATGACTGGAAATGAGGACTTGAACATATCTTTTTTGAGGGGACAATTCAACTATAACACTAGTCCCTAGAATCAGTAGGGGTGTTGAGGTTCTAATATTCTGCCTCGCCAGTCTTCCTAGAAACCAAGGAAAGTCTGGCTTTCCCATTAAGCACTTTTAATTTTTAACACAAGGCAGGAGAGTTCTTTCAGCATTTCCAGATGACTTGATATTTCCTTGTTGGGTTATTAATGCAATAGTTAATCCTGGGTACATATCTGAGAACTTGAGGGAGTTTATGTAATAATTTTTGTTTGACTTAGACGTGGGGATTAAAAATGCAAACAGGTCAGTCTACTTTATGAAAACAGTCCAAGATCTCTGTCTTAGGGATAATCTTAAATTTATGTTTTATTTATTGTATATTCTTTCAACACTTTCCTCTCCTCTGATTCTATCTTCTCTTTCTTGTGTTCTCTTTTGTTTCAGTCTTATGAAATACTCTAGCACATGGATTGAGAATACTAATTAAGAAATCTATATGAACAACAGAGGGGAGAACCATAACTACAATGGGAAAAATGTGGCTGCCTATGGGAAAAATGTAACGTTATAGTTATATGGGGATCAAAATCAATAAATCATATGCCTCTTGCCTTCATAAGTAGTCTTCTTCAAGACAAAAAGAAGAAAAATTAGGCTCTCAAGAGTGCTAAAGATACGAGAGATTGGCAGACTGGAACACAATCCTGTGACTCTGCTAATGTTGGGAGTGGGGGAGGAGCAATGTCCCTTTAAAGTAAAATGTGAATGTGGAGAACAGCAGGGCGATTCTTTCTAAAAATAAGTATAATTTAAATTTGTCATGGTTTATGTAATAGACACACTAAAATAATTATTCAGAAAACAAATTATTATGTATGTGATATTTCTAAAATGATACTATGTTATTTTCTTTGCTTTCAACATTTATTTACTCTTTTGAAAGAGAATGTGTGCATTCTCTGTGTATGTTTCCACACCCCAAAATTATTGTCCAATTGCAACAGTATCATAATATCTTTTCTTTCATCATCCAATTTACATGATAATATATTGGACAAAATAATATTTTCATTTTGAAGTTTTTGCCCAAGGCCATGAACATTACATTGTTTGTCTAAACAGTGACGTGGGGCAAGGTAGCTCGGAAAGTGTAGGGTCTAAGCCAGAGAAAACCCAATTCACAACAATGATTGAAGTCCAGACTTACTTGATTGATGAGCAGCAATATTGGTTGAGATCACCTAACACTTCTTCATACCTGTAACTCATGGGACAGGACTTGTTTCTGTCAATTGTAAGTTATATTTCCTAAAAATGTTAGGTTATTTAACAGCAGCATTGCAGACATTCAAGTTATGACTAGTTATTTAAAGATGTCCTTTGCATGATAGAGATTATTTGGTGTGTTCAGTTAGTTGTATTATTTTAAAGATAATCCTACTTCAAAGGAGAATGCATTGGAAAGGATTTTGGCAAGATTCCAGAAAAAAAAAATGAAAAGGATCAGAGGCAACTTCCTAGAGAAGATATATTAATAAAATGTTGGAAAACATCTGAAAGACTATGTTCTCCAGAGAGATATGACCATATATTGGTCCTTTTAACCTTTAAAGTGATTTTATTTTTAAGTTTAAATAGAGATCTTTGAGAAATGATGTTTTGAATTCTAGAATCAAATGTTACCTTTCATAGTGTTAATCTTTCTTTAAGTACAAAGACAGGGGAATAAAGAGAAAATCATTTCATCTTAAATTTAGTTCCATGTACACTTTTTGTTCCTTTTTAACTCACCTGCCTTTTATGAACACTGCCTATGGACTAGGCATTCTAGTGATACAAAATAAGTGTGTCCCTAAATATAGGGATCCCCAAATAGAGACATCTACAATGTATATGAAGTAATCATATGTAAATAACATTGTTCCATAAAATACCATATGACAATAATATATTGTCATTATTTTAAGTTATGGGTTTTGAGTTAGAATAACTTTATGACAGCTAAAACCATGTTACCTTATTGATTTCTGTACCTTAAGCACATAAAATATTGGCCTTTGCAGCTAATATTCAGTAAATATTTTTGAATGAATGAATAAATAAGCAAATTTTGGATAAGAAGACTAAGTACTCTCAGATGAAAGATGACTTTTAAACTGGAAAATTTGCAAAAATCAACCTGGAAAGATTGAAAGTTAAGATGAAACATGAAAATAGGTAGAGTTGTGATAAAATAAAAGGGAACAGAATGCATACTTATGTGTGGCTTTATGTCTACTGACAGATGTGTAGGCGCAATCTCACAAAATCCAATTAGCAAGTGTGTGTATGTTGTGGGCAGAGTAGTAACCAGACACCAGTGAAAGATTGTGTTGGGAGATTAAACAGTGAAGAAAAAATAAAAAAAATAATAATAAAGCTGAATAGGTAGAATACAACCAATTCATTTGGAAATAATCTTTCACAAATTTTATCTGTATATTAAAATCAATAAAAATTCTTCATGTATAGACACATGCATACACATATAACACACACTCACACACACACAGACACATAATTTGTTTTTCTGTATTTCTAAGGTATATGAAAGTAGCCATATCTAGATTTAAAATGGCCACTTCAGAGGCCTTGTGTGGTCATGCAAGATGCATCTAATAAAAATTGGACCATACAATGCAGAAGAATCTGAAGAAATAAGCACAGTTCAATAGTGAGAAAAATATGAAAAGAGAGGATAAGCAAAGCATTAGTGCAAGATTACATGCTGGGTGAGGAGGGACGTGGTGCCGTAATTTATCCTCTTAATATCCTTTCTTCCTTTCTGGTGATTTTGTCTATGTCCTCTACTTGAATTAACTATTGTTAGTATTTATTAATATGGGATCTCATGCCTCTTTTTCTTTTGTTGCTCCTCTTCCACCTTTTTTTTCTTTCAATAATGACTACGCTGACTTAAGTGTGCACTACCTGGAAAAGTCAGGTCTAGAAAGCTCTACTGTGGTGAAGGACTGTTCTAACCTCTTATATGATCCAGCCATGTTCAAACACAATAAATTTTGCATGTAGTTGTGGGTCCTTGCCATTCCTGGGGGTAATTGGACACTAAAGTCCTGGGTGTAGGAGGAGTTGGGGGGAATCAGGGTCCTAGAGTGGGTGAGTGCAACGGGCAATGAACAACTGGGAGGCAGTCTGATGGATAGCACACTCTCATTTATTACAAGGGGGAGTGGGTTTATAAAAATTTGAGAAAGGTTGAGAAGGCACATACAGACTATATGGTGATTGGATAGATAGTTTAGGGGTTGCTATCTAATTGGCTGGTATTGGAAGGCAGAAGTCATGAGGGAGAAGCTGCAAGTGGGGGGAAAAGCTACAAGACTTCAGAGTTGTGAGGGAGGAGCTGCAAGGGAGATAACAGAAGTGGCAGGAAAAGCTATGTGACTTCAGCCACATATTGGATAGCTAAAACTGAAGGGAGGCTGTTTACAATGGTCACTTGGGCAGCTGGCCACAAGGTCAGGAACTGTGGGCGGCAAAGCCTGACTATGGAATAGTCAGGTGCTTTTGGGGATCAAGGGGGGAGGACCTCACCAGTTCTGCCCACTCTGGGCAAAGACAGAGCACACTACCACCTTGCCTGAGGGCAGGAAGGGCCAGTCTCTGTTGCCAGAGTGGGTTCCCGATGATAAGGCCAGCTGAAACCCCCACAACCCAAGGTCCCTGGCCATGTCCAACAGCCCAGGCCAGCTTCCTCACTGCCCTAGCCCGTGTTTAGTAATGCCCAACAGGTAGGGATTTTTATTTTGATTATTTTTTTGTTTATGTGAATGGATGTGTGAAAGTCAACTTCTAGCTTGTATGAGACAGGGTTTCTCTTATTGTTCACAGCCCATGGGCTTTTAGATTCACTTTATGTGGGAGCTGGGGATATGAACACCTTTGGCCATGCTTGTGCAGCTAGCATTTATAACTACTGAGCCATCTCCCTAGCACTGAAAGACAAGAGCTTTTAAGGTTGTCTATAAATTGTTTTTGTTGGAACCTAAAATATCAGAAGTGAGAAATACTGAAGGCAGCAGATACCACCATACTTCCAGATTTTTAACTAGCATTTCAGTTATTTATTCCTTGGGAATCTGCCAAATTCAGTTGTGGTCCTGAGGTATTGAATATTTCCACTCTTGAGGACAATGAGAAGACTTATACATAAGCTAAGAAACTCAAACTCCTTCAAATTTAATTATCTGGTTTTAGGTATTAAACACTGTTGGGCAACAAATGCTGGTGAGACTGTGGGGAAAGAGGAACACTTACCCACTGTTGGTGGTAGTGTAAATTTATGCAACCACTATGGAAATCAGTATTGAGACTCCTGAAAAAAGATGAACCATTTGGTCCAGCTATACCACTCCAGGGTATATATCCTAAAGACTCTACTCATTACTACAGAGATACTTTCTCAGCCATGTTTGTTGCTGCTCTAGTCACAATAGCTAGGAACTGGAATTAGCCCAGATCAACATCAACTAATGAATGGATAATGAAGATATGGTACACATACGCAACGGAATTCTACTCAGTGGTAAGGAAAAATGAAATAATGAAATTTTTAGAAAATGGATGGAGTTGAAAAAAATTGTTCTAAGTGGGGTCACACAGGCACAGAAAGACAAATGGCACATGTACTCTCATGTCTACAGGTCCTAACTGGGATTAACTGGAGATCAGTGCAAATGGTAGTAAGCACCAGGAATGTAGCCATAAAACTAGAATGAGGCCAGGAGAGAGAAAAAGTAAGGAGAAAGGAAAGGAGGAGTTACTTGACATGTTAGGGGAGGGACAGATTATTGTGAGTTGGAGCGGCTTTGAGAAGTAAGGAGTAGTGAAGGTGGGGAGGGAATTACACAAAAGTTAAGACAACATGAATTGGTTCCATACAAACCCTAATTCTGGCTACAAGATGTAACCACTATTAAAAAGGGAGTGTGGGACAGTCCGGACAGAAGGTGTCAAAAGCTTTGCCTTAAAACCATGGACTTTGGATGGTAAATCTTAGGCCCAGAATTGTTTTGCCCCTTACAGCAAGTTGTTGGCCAGGGAGACCTATGAGGTCTCCAAACCCATGCAGGCCATTGCCAAAACACATTATTACATGCCAGAGCTAAAAGGTGGATCATATTGCTGAAAACACCCCAGCCTGCAATCACAGGACATCAGAATATTGTGCTGAAGCCAAAAGGGAAACTAGCTCACTCTTGGCTAGCCCTCATAATGCTGGAAGGTTCTAAGGGAGCCACTGGAGGACAATGGCCCCCCAAGAGCATGAATAATCAGGGGACCCTGCTGAGTATGAAATCTAGCAGCTGGACAAGAAGTACACACTTATGCAATAGTGGCACACAGCCTCTGTGGGTATGCAACTGTTCTCTGATTGGACCTGAGGTCTGTTCGGTAGGAAAGAACTTGTATATGGTACTGGAAACCAAATCAGAAACTCGGGCTTCAGAGAGAAGCTCCATTGCTCTCTGGAGAAGAAGAGTGGGTTCATAAATAATCGCATTTAACCCAAGATGCTCACACTCTTGGTTGAAGAATCTTCTTTGTCTTACCCATGGCAGAGAAAATGGAGGAGAACCAAGATCCATCAATAAGACAAGAAGATAGCCAACTGCCCACCACAAGACATGTCACCTCTACCACATCTGCAAAGGCCCAGGATAAACTGCAGAGGAAGTGGTGACATGAATATGCTCTTATTGCTAGCCTTTCAACCAGTTCCAGGGTGATGGTGACAGAAATGATAATCAATCAAAACCTATCAAAGCAGAAATCCAGAGTGTACAGAGAAATCACTAAATCAGACTGCTAACAGGCCTGCCATGGTTCAATGAAAGAGGGGCAGAAAAATTTTAAGAACCACAGAGTTGGTAGGAATACCCTGAGACATGGTCCCCTCCCTTCCCCACAGGGACTGACTGAGGCCTTCAGGACCACACAGTGAATACCATAACCCCATTGAGGAAGACCCTCAGGGTCATGGGACAGGGTCAAGGGGACAAAAGAATATAATCTGTTACATATAAAATAAATAAATAAGTTGTGGAAAAAATGAAAAAAAGACTGTCAGGAATGCATGTCCTCTTCCTTGCATTATCACAGCATCAGTATTTAATCAGGATGTGCCTCAGTTGAAAATGACAATTATTGTATTAAAGTACTTAAGATGATGTATATTAATTTCCTGTGCTAATGGCATTTATGTTATTAGACTAATTTGAGAGCGCCTATTGGAACTAAATTATTAAAATGGAATACTGTTACTGTGTGTAACACACAAACTATCATAGAGACATTTAAGTGTGGAATTGGTGATCTGAGTGAAAAGTATCTGAAATAACAGTTTTGCTGTCATTGGCTTTTTTTGATTTTTAGCAATATGTTTTGTTTCTCTCTGGTGTCATGTTTATGTTTCTAAATTCTTATGCTTCTGAATTTGTTGTTTGTTTTCAAACTAAAACATTAAAAGTTTTCCTTACAATATATATGAAATATGTGAACCTTCTCAAGTAGGAAACTATTGACTTTGACAGTCTTATAAAGGGGAATTATGTATTTAACATATTTTATTTTTTCTGAAATGTTCTGAAATAGAAAATACTATAACTGTGGGCTGGAGAGATGGCTTAGTGGTTGAGGCACATGCATACTAAGCCAAAGGACCTGGGTTTGATTCCTGAGGACCTACTTAAGCCAGATGTACAAGGTGGTGCATGTGTCTGGAGTTCATTTGCAATGGCTCTAGGCCCTGGGGCACCCATACGCTCTCTCTATCTGCCTCTCTCAACAAATAAAATAAAAAGTTTTGTAAAAAAGAAAATACTCTAATTGCCTGAAGTAAAAAGTAAAACCCTATTGCTGAAGACACTACATGCTGCTCACATAGATCATGGAGAGATCCAGCTGGAATCTGGATCAAAGCCAGTTCTCAGATGATTAGTTCATATAGTGCTGGAAAGTGATACATGTGCTGCGGGGGGGAAATGGTTAGCAACCTTATGTGCTAACAGAGGACACTGCTGTACAAAAGCACTCAGCCTGACAAGATGGACACACCTCTGCATTGATCTGCACCCAGCTCTCTAATTGGCTACAAGATCTGCTCAGTGGAAAAGGACCCCGTAGCTGGCACTAGGAACCAAGTCAGAAGCCTACGGAGATGAAAATCATGGACTTCAACTGTAGCAGACAGCTTCAGGTTTGCTGAGATGAACTTCCAGACCAGGTACAGTTAAGGAGAAGGGATACTTATTGAAGCTTACCGATCCAGGGGAAGTTCCATAATGGCAGAAGAAACTGGTCTGCTTTCACAGGACCAAACACAGAAAGAAAAGCCACAAGCCAAAAGCCACACAGCACAGCACACCTCAGGATCTCCAGCTAGGCACATTTTGCGTAACTTTAGATTGAAATCTTAAACCCATCACCACACCTAGTGACAACATCCACCTAGTGACACTGCCTCCAGCCAGGTGGCTGCAGATGCAAACTACAAACTACTAAAACACTGAATATATTGGGGGCCATCTATTCAAACTACCACACCAATGAGAAGCTAACACTAGTATTTAGACAAAATAGACCATACACCCACCAAATTCTCTCTTAAAAAATAATGGTTATCCCACTGAACCTATGCTGACCCCAGTCTCCTTTGGATAATCTGTTTCTCTTTTTCAGAAGGCAGCTAGAATGAGGAGATAAACCACCCCTCACACATCAGCCAGGGCCCAGGTGAAAACCAAAGAGGAATTGGAGAGATGAGCAAGAGTGCTGCTTCAATAGTCAGCCTGACAACCAGCTCCAGGATTATGGAGACAGACACAGAGGATACTCAAGGTGCACCAAAGCAGAAATCCAGAACCTGTTGAGAGCACAACATTAAAGTAGACTCAAAACACACCCAGGGTTGGAGAGATGGCTTACTGGTTAAAGCCCTTGCCTGAGAAGCCTAAGGAACCAGGTTTGACTTCCCAATACCCACATAAGCCAGATGCAGAAGATGGGACATGCATTAGAAGTTCGTTTGCAGAGGCTGGAAGCCCTGGCTCACCCATTCTCTCTCTATCTCCCCCATAAATAAACCAAATAAATAAACAAACAAATAAATAAATAAAATATTTTTAAAAACACCTACCCACCACAGCTCAGAGAATTTTGTGGAAGAGGAAGCAGCAAGATTGTAAGAGCCACAGAGTGGAAGGGAATGTCCAGAGGCACTGACACACCACCCTTTACAATGACTGCAGCTCTCATATCACATAACCTGCAAACCTAGGAAGAATACCAGCAATTCCACTGAGGGGGCTCTCAGCTGAAAGGGGCAAGGAGGAAGGAAATGATAATACTAACATGATGCACCCATGCAACTTTCTACTTAATAAAAAAAAGTATAAAATGAAAGTTAATATTGTAAAAATATTTTGTGAAATATCTTTAAGCTTTCTATTATTTTATAAGTATAATATTTTAGTGCATTTTTCCCAGTTCTATAGTTAAACTTTTGTATATGTTACCCAATATGCAGGAACATGACATTTTCTGCCTTTTAAATCAGTTTCCCAATGACTGTAGTACACTCATAGTCTTTTCTTCTTCAAGACTAAAAATTCTTCAGAAGAGTTTTCCTTGTATTAGCCTGCTTTTTAATGATGTTAGACTATTCATTGATTCAGACCGATTATTTTCTCATAAATAATGTTCATCCACTCAGAAGTGCTTATTGAGGGCCTAATTAGGAATTTTTCTAGGTATTGAGGTCATTGATAATACAGACAAAATTTTGGGAGCTTAACTTTCAGTAATAGCTATAAGTGCACTAAAGAGATTCAGTGAGGTACAATATTACTGAAATTTTAAATAGGGTGGCAAGGAAAAGCATGATTAGAAAGGTGAGATGAGGTAAAGGGTGAGGTCTTGTGACACTGGATAAAGAACACATGATGTATAATTCTCAGCAGAGCCCATAGTGTTCAGGAAGAAGTGTGACTGGTATGCTCCAGAGAACACAGAGATGCATTAAACCAACAAGAAACAATTTTGAAAATTACCCAAAGGTGAACTGTGTGAAAGCTTTTGTCCATAAAGAATGTGTCCCTAATTTGAAGTAAAATTGGAAGCTCCTGGATAATTTTGATCAGAGCACTGACATACTTTGACTTAGATTTTACCAGGATTATTGTGGCTTCTTTGTTGAGATAATTGCAGAGATAAAGCAG
This sequence comes from Orientallactaga sibirica, assembly GCA_036365145.1. Classification (NCBI taxonomy): domain Eukaryota; kingdom Metazoa; phylum Chordata; class Mammalia; order Rodentia; family Dipodidae; genus Orientallactaga; species Orientallactaga sibirica. The sequence goes on from JAEOAD010000024.1 coordinate 2,238,724, forward strand.
CGGGGAGAAGTAGGCAGGAGGACCATGCAACAATTTAGGCAAGAAGGGAAAGTGTTTGGACAAGACTGGAAGTGGTTAAAGTGGTGAGAAGTGGGATAATTGTGGATTGATTTGGAAATATGGGCAATTGTATTTGACCAACTAAGTGCTATGCAACAGACAAAATAGACACAAAGGTAAAATTGTAAAATTACCCTCACAAATAACTAGAAAAATAAAGCTGCTATTAATAAAGTAAGACAATAAGAGAGTGAAGCAGTTTCTAAAATAACAAGAGCTTGTTTTATGTGTTACTTTGTGTGTGTGTGTGTGTGTGTGTGTGTGTGTGTGTGTGTGTGTGTGTGTGTGAACAATGGTTTATTTTGGCTTATAGTCTCAAGGGGAAGCTCCATGATGGCATGAGCAGAGGGTGGACATCACCTCCTGGCCAACATCAGATGGACAACAGCAACAGGAGAGTGTGTCAAACACTAGTAAGGGGGAGCTGGCTATAATGCCCATAAGCCCACCCCTAACAATACACTACCTCTAAGAGGCATTAATTCCCAAATCTCTATTAGTTGGGAGCCTAGCATTCAGAACATTTATTTTTGAGAGGTGTTGGACTAATTCATTTGGAGGCAAATACACATTTGGAAAGTGTAGGTCTAATATATCTCCAGCTTAGTGTTGACATTTAATGGCATGACATTGGATAAAATCTCTAAAGGTGTGACTGTATTAGAAAACAAAGAGATTCAAGGAAAGACCAACAATTGAGACCTTCTGGTTGTGAAGATTAGAGCAATGTAAAGAACTCAAGAGCAGGAGAATGAGGCTGAAGTGGCCAGGGCAAAGAAATGTCATGAAACAAAGTAGGAACACTGAATAGGCCAGAGCACTGGACAGTGGAGTTAGGGAATACCTTGTGGTGGAGTGATGAGCGGCAAAGGATGAGTGGGTAAATTTAAGTTAAAGAAAGAAAATACTTAGTTGGAAACTGTGCAAAACAAATTTATTCAAGGAAATTACTGGTTATTTTTCTGATGATTCATAGATCCTAAGATTAAAATGTGTGCAACCACAATACTACAATGTTCATCTGCAAATGATTCTTTCAGTCTGTAAGCAATAATCTTGAGTTTTAATTACTTTATAAGGATGTTCCCATTGACAAAAAATGATTTTGAAAGAAAAAAATGGCATTTCTAGAATAAAAGAAAACTTTGATATAGAAGGATAAGATTATCTTTTACAAATTACTGTTAACTTTAAAATTCTACTTTCTGATTACAATTTAAATGATGCTCATAATTATTGTGGAAACATTTAGAGATGTGGCTTATTTTGAAACATTAATATTTTGTTGCATGTGAGTGAGTAAAGAGGGCCTTGAGTGTCTTAAGTTGCAGCTGAATTTTCATCGCCACCAATTTGTCTTAGAGCACAGTCACATATACTTAGCATCCATACAGAAATTTGCAGATAATACACAAGTAATAAATGACCCACATAACATTAAAAATATCTAGAACAGTCATAGTTACCCTCTTGAGCAATGCCCTGTTCTCCAGTTTCTAAGAATCCCAGGGAGACCACTAGAAGATGAAAGTTTAAATGTCCACATATATTTGAGATTGTACAGGTATTACTATATAACAGAAAATGGGTGAAATTTAAAAATGCATTTTACTCAGTATGGTTGTGTGTTAGTATTTTTATAAGGTTCTCTAATTCTTATATTTACAAAATCAGTATCTGTTAAGCAAATTGAATTATAATGACATGCTATAGCTTTAAGGAAGATGTGAATAAAATGGTATTTGTAAAGAGAACAGATGCTTTCTGTTGCTTATTTTGCCTCTCTCACCCATACTATTTTTGAATGGAATACATTACTTATGCTTTGAATCTATTAATGATTATGTATTTATGTTCTAGATTATAATGTGCATTTTAGGAACTAAATTGATATCTGCTACATATATCATTTTAATATCTTTTGAAGTTACATTTGTCAGATATCTTGTTACACGCACACACACACGACATAAAATATATATCACTGCTTTTGATTGACATATTAGATTTTTTTATTTGATTGAGATCATTTTATCACCATGTTTGTGCATTTTGAAACTCTAGGGATTAAATGGATACTGTTATGCCTACTTTTAATCTTCCTAACTTTTCTGTGTTAAAGACTACTGTTTGCATATAATTTAAAGACTTGGTTATTATAGTTTGCAATTTTACTTTCTGTTTCATCTTGCATCTAAGATTTTGGAGGCAGATCCTAAAAAAATATCTCTTTTCAGAGATTTCTCAAAATTACAGGAAGAGAAATAGAAGTTATCCCCATTATTATAAGAAACCTTGCAATGGTAAGCCTGCTGGGCTAGATGGCAGGAGGACTGGAGTTCTTGACACACTGCTAGGGCTAAATGAAAGTGAAGACTTCTGTTTTGTCCAGTGGAGCAATTTGGACTAGATTTTGCTTCCCATAAATAACAACAAGCCTAGAAGACTATATGAGTCACTATTTTCAGCTCTGTGAGATAAGGTCAATGCGTGAAATTATTTGAAAGCTTCTGGGATGGGAAGAAGGATCAGTGGTTAAAGTAACTTGCTTGAACAGCCTGTTGGCTTGGGTTTGATCCCCAAGTAACCATGCAAAGCCAGATGCACAAAGTGATGCATGTGCCTGGAAATTTTGCAGTTGTAAGAGACCCTGGCATGTCCATTCTGTCTCTCTCCCACACTCTTCCTCTCACAAATTAACAAGTAAATAAAATGGCACACCCCTGACTACTATACCATGAGAAGATGATAAAAGAACCAATGGCTCAGTGGTTAATAGCACTTTCCTCTCAAGCATGAGGAACAAATAAGGCCTGAGAACACCTTAGTTTGATTCCTCATCACCCATGTAAACAGCTGGGCATGTCCATATGCATGTCTCTAATCCTGACAGAGAATCTCTGTGGCTCATGAAAACAGCAGGCTCAGAATCAATGACAGACTCCATCTTAAGTAAACATGCATATGTACAATGTAGGGGACATACAACATTCTTCTCTGGCCTATGTCCACACTTGGGATACCACATCTGTAGGTAGCTGTGCACACACAACATACTATACATAGTACACACATGCATGTGTAAAAAGAAAAGATGAAGCAAAGCACTATGGCTTTGTTGATTAATGGTGGCAAATATTTATGCTTAGGGTTACCACATTGGCGAATATAGGCAAGACAAGATACTGGAAAGGAGGGTATGCCTACAGGAATGTCTGTGGGTCATCCTGAAAGCTCTTAGCCAAAGTCTGTGGTCTTTATACAAGCACAGGATATGTGTGTGTGTGTGTGTGTTAGATTAACATTTCCATGAAGAAATACCCCAGAAAAATCAATTTTTATAGGAGTAAAGGTTTACTTTGGCTCATGATTTCAATCCAAATTCAGCTGGTCTGAGGCTTGGTCCAGGATAGGCTTACTTCATGGCAGCCGAGAGTAGAGAAGAGAGAAGTGGAGATAAATGGGGACAGAATATACCATTCAAAGTCACATCTTAGTGACCTACTTCCTTCAACTAGCCCTGGCCTCTGAAAAGCCCATTAAGTTATGAACCCATCAATTAATCTATGGATGAGTTTAGAGCCCTTATGGTCCAATCACCTCTCAGTGGCTCCAATTCTGAATATTGGTGACCTAAGGATGAGCCTCATGGAGGCTTTCAGATCCAAACATTAGCAGTGTGGCTCTGAGAGTCTTAACCAAAGAACATCTGCTGGTAGTCTGACAGCAGGATGGAGATACTAGTTTGTAATAGCCGTGGCACAGAAACTGAACAAGGCTTCCTCATATATTCCAGTAGAGATACTTAGCAATACCACACTTTGATGTGAAGAAAACACTTGTCAGCATAGATTGCATCATAAGACAAAGACCCTATCCAAGCTTGTTAGTTTTAAAGAATAAAACCAAAACAGTCATCAAAAAAAGCTCCCAGTAATTTAATGACCCAAACAACAATCTCAGCAGTGTTTAAAGGAGTTGATCAATATTGCCTATAATGTTCAATATATAATAAAAATACTTCAATATACTTAGAAAATTCAACTAAGAGTAAAAAGTCAGTTAAAAAGACTCAAGCAGGCACTTTACCATAGTGTATTTTTGATTGGCCGATTATCATTAATAGGCACCAGGAATGAGCAAAATAAAATCACGATGCGGTACCATTTTAAATTTTCTAGGATGATTAAAATTAACAAGATTAAAAAGCCAGGCATGGTGGCACACGCTTTTAATCCCAGCACTCGGGAGGCAGATGTAGGAGGATCACCATGAGTTCGAGGCCACCCTGAGACTACATAGTGAGTTCCAGGTCAGCCTGAACCAGAGTGAGATCCTGCCTTTGGAAAACCAAAAAAAAAAAAAAAAAAAACAAGATTGAAAATACAACATGTTAGGCTAGGAGATTGCTCAGTGGTTAAAGGCACTTGCTTGCTAAGCTGCCTGCCTAGATTCCACTCCCCCAAATCCTCATAATGCTAGAGGTAAAAGTAGTGAATGTATCTGGAGTTCATTTGTAGTAGCAAGAGGCCCTGCCATTCCCATTTTCTCTCTCTCTCTCTTTCTCTCATGGAGGCTTTTAGATCCAAACATTTACAGTGTGGCTCTGAGAGCCTTAACCACTCTCACTTTCTCTCACTCTCATAAATAAATTTAAAAATACCAAACTTTGACGAGGATTTGGAGGAAACTGGGCTGCTCATACATTGTTGGTAGGCAATGGCATTACTGCCTTGGAGGACTACTGGGTAGTTTCTTAGGAGATTAAGGAACTATTCTATAATGTAGCAATTCTACTTATGGGTAAGTATCCAACAGAAATAATATCTGAATACACAGATGCTGACATAAATATCTGTGAAATGTTTAGTCCAGCAGCTAAAATTAAAATAGCCAAACTATTAGAGAGTGGTTAATTACATCTGGTGCAATAAATTGAAATAATATTGAGCACTGAAGAAGATAAACAAAAAAATATGGAAGAATCGACAGTTGTGGTGGACATCTTTAATCCTAGAACCCAGAAGTCCAAGGTAGGAGGATCTCTGAGTTCACATCACAGCCTGAGACTACATTGTGAATTCCAAGTCAGCCTGAGCTAGAATGAGACTCTTCTTTGAAAAAAAGAATATATATGTATATCTATATACATATGTGTACACACACACATATGGGTGTGTGTGTGTGTGTGTGTGTGTGTAAGAATTTTGAGAAGTGTGGAGGGTATCTTTTTCTGTGCAAAGGGAGATCAGAGGTTCTAGCATTTCTCACTAATACTGTAGCCTGGCCCTAGGGAATGGGTGTCAAACACCAGATCTCTTCAAATTGAATAGATTTTCTGCCTACAGACAATTTTCATTCTGTGGTATAGGGAGTGGAAAACCATACAGCTTGGCAGCTCTGCAGAGCTGAGCAGATGAAGGACAAAATTTGTAGAGGACAAAATGGCTAAATATCCATGGATGAAATAATAGGCACAGGCAATCAAGAATGCTTAAATATTTAACTGCATCTCTGCCTGCCTGGTTGGGGGTGGGGTAGGGTGGGAAAACCTAATATTGAAGGAAACGTACACATTTCTGGGAAAATGGAATCTGGGAAGAAAAGGACAAACAGAAACTGAGTCATCCCATTGAATGAGATTAAGAGTATTTTACACTTCACAGATGAAAAAAATCAGTGATACAACCTGTCAAGCTAGAATTCTAAACAGGGACATAACATTTTTCAGACTAAAAATCTCCACAAAACTTAAAAACCAAGAATCAATGATAGCAGATTTATGCTAAAAATGAGTAAAAAAACCCTTTATGCAGAAGGATAAATAATGCCAGTTCGATAATTGAGTCTATATGTAAACATGCATAGAACAAAACAGAGAAGGGTTTTTTTAAACACTTTTAAAAATACTTTATTTTATTTAGTTATGAAAGAGAGAGAGAGAAAGTGAGCAAGCACATGGGCATGCCAGGGCCTCCAGCTGCTGCAAACGAACTCCAGATGTATGTTCCACTTTGTGCATTTGGCTTTACGTGGCTACTGGAGAATTGAACCCTGGGTCCTTTGGCTTTGCATGCAAGCACCTTAACTGCTAAGCCATCTCTCCAGCCCTCCCCCACTTTTTACATTACAAAAATTGTCTTAGGGTGCTTCTGAATACATCTTTGGATTTATTTATCATTGGAATGTATACACAAACATTCTGGAGCATATACATAGCTGTTCTCACTCTACATTAAATAGTAAGTATGCTTCCCTCCCCATACTTGTCCCAGGTATTTCTTTTGGGAAGGCATAGTGAAAGCCAGGTTCAAGGTTCTACAGCAGAAGCTCTATAAGCAATTAGCTTTAACCACCGAGTGATCCCTTCAGCCCCAACAGGAGCTCTGTAGGGGAGGAAAGAAGATAAATGATGTTTTTTCTGCTTATATGGGAGAAAACAATCATCATTTTAATTATTGCCCTACTGTTTGCTTTTGCTTTTGTGGTGCCGTTAAAAGTACTTTTAAAGGGACAAGGCCTTTAACATGCTAAGAAAATGCTATATCACCAAGATAAATCCCCAGACTTAATCAATGTGCTTCAAGAAGATGGAATGTTAGGATATACCAATCTTCTACACAATGGCTCTAAAAGGGAGTGCACACTAAAGATATATGCAGTTCACTGCATGTAAGTTATATATAAATAAAAATAATATAAGACATTGAAAGCATTACTTCATCTTCATTCCAAAGTAAATAATAGAAAACTTTCTAGTGGACACAACAAAAAAATTTTGAATTATGTATGAAATCATTTTATGAATGTAAAAGACTTTTTATATGTTTCACATCTCAATGAATTTTAACTCTTTGATATTTGTAAGAATTATGATGTATCTAACATTATGAGAAAGCACAGGTTTTGAACTCTAGTTTGATAGAAATAGCCATTGATCTATCAAATACAATCACAATAGTAGCTTTTAGTGGCTTTGAAATAGCTTTCCATTAAAGGCATTGAAGCTTTGAAATTGGAGTCTCAGTTTCAACCTTTGACTTTATTATCAATGGGTCACTGTGAGCCATTCCTCTATATCTTCTATATTTTTTCTAGAAAAAATGGAGCAGTATTACTAATATCATAAAGCTGTTTTATAGGACATGTCAAAACACAAATATAATCACGTAAAGCAGAAGTGTGATGAGTGTGCAAGCTTGATTAGAACTCATTGTATCATTGGATATTTCAGAAACCTAGAAACTCCTCACAAGTTCATCAGGCTTCAGATGCCATGAAAACTAGATCATGGTTTCAAAAACCATCCCTGAGTTTAAGGAAATATTAATGATAAGCTTAGATGTTCATCAAAACCTTCTAACTGTTTAATTAACTGCTTAATTTTTGTCCAACCTTGTACTCCCATGTTCTAGTCTCCATCATGTGTTTCAAAAGATATATTTTTTTAATTTTTATTTTTTATCGACAACTTTTTCACTTACAGAGAATAAATCATGATATTCCCCTCCCCTCCTCTCCCCCCCACTTCCCTTCAGAACTCCACTCTCCATCATATCCCCTCCCTTTCTCCATTAGTGTCTCTTTTAATTCGATGTCATCATCTTCAAAAGATATTTTTGCTTAAGATGCATCTTAAATATATAGTTGCAAACATGCCATATCAGTCATACATATTTCTTTTCTGCATCATCTTACTATTCTCTAGATAAAATCAAAATTCTCTGCATCCCATGGGATTTATGAGCTTACTGCCACCTTCCTTACTGTCCCAGCCTCTCCTTCCATCATGCCCAGACTGCCAGTGAACTGTTGATCTTTCATATGCTACTGATCTTTCTTTCATGTGTCTTCAAATGCTAATTTTTATAAAAGATGTTCCAATGTGTTTTTATCTAGTTGAAAATACTAAGTATTTTTTTAATACTCAGCATAAAGGTAATTATTTCACTTAGGGCTTGATTAACTCTCTCAATTTAGGCAACTTGATTTCATCTATGCTCATTATAATGTTATGTTTGTGCCTCTACCATTACCCTAGTATTCTGTATTAAAAATTTGAGTACTTCTCTGCTCTGCTGAACTCTGTCTACTGTGAGAATGAATCATTATACTCTTTGTTTCAGCATCACCTATTAGGACACACACACACACACATATATATATTATGCACACACATTAGATAGATAGATATGTTCTCAGTAAGTATTTGAGAAGTGAGTGAATGAATGCATGAATGTCCAGAGAATGTGGGTGTAGGATCTTACTTTAAGTGTTTTGTGTCTGGTTTGGAAGTTATTTCTGTGGATCAGATATTGTTTTGTTTTAATCTTAGAAGTAATGAAAAACGTGAAAGTAGATTTATTAAGGAGACAGTGAGAGACACTCTCAGGTGGGAGTGGTCCAAAGAAAGATAGGGTTGCCTGAGAAATTCATTATATGGGATCCTTGACTACATATAGCAAATCATTAGAAATGTATTGTTTCAAAATATGATTGTATTTGCTGAGAATTCTGATTGAAAGTGAAGATGATCAGTTTTAGTTAGTATAGCTTTTCCTTTTTTCAAGAATTTTTGGTGAAAATTATTCAGCTATAATGTATGTGCATGTCAATTATGTGGATAACATGACCCATGCTCACCTGATCAAGAAAACTGTAGTTTCAGAGGGGACCCCAGTTAGGCAGAAAGATTTCATTGCTTGATGGTATCAAAATTCCCATGTCATAGCATGGCTTTTAAGTATGCAAAATTGTGTATTCCTTTAAGTAATTATATTAAAGAACCTTTGTCTCTTCATAAATTCATCAGGCTATAGTTGTGATGAAAACTAGATTATGTGATTCAAATATCACTCCTGCATTTAAAGAAACATTATCAACCATCTGAAAAATGATGGGTCATCCCAGGGTTTAGTCTGGACTTCTGGTGATTGCTCAGTCACTTTGTCCTTACTTTATATACCTTAAAATATAGGAAGGGAATGTATATAGTCTCAAATTGGCACAGCTTAACTCAGGGAGAGTGACTATGTAAGCAGAGAATGCATTACCTCACTCTCCATACCCTTGTCAGTTATTCATAGTTGACCCCAGTACTCTTTCCTACTGGGTACAGACTCATTCAGAATTCTCCTTAACACAGACCTCCAACTGTCAATTGCTCTCTAGTGGGATAAAGGAACAGGGGAAACATTTTGATTGTCCAAGAAGAAGCTAATTATTGTTAGAGTTAGCACTGACTTACATACCTGATTGTTCGAAGTAGTCAAAGTATACTGTGGGCAGCATATACACTAAATTCAGTCTCCCTGAGTTCACAGTGAGCCTCATGATTTATAAATTGTGTGATCATGAAGAGATTGCTTTATACTATCTGCAATATTGAAGGAATTTAATTAACAATTCAAATAAAATATTATTCTTTCTGATAGTTATCTCTGGGTGTTTTTAAATAAGATTCATAGTTGTAACTTCTAAGAACTGTCTAAATCATAAATTTCCTAAAGATAAACTATCCTAGGACTGAATAAAAGATGATGAGGTATATTTTTTCTATATTAGGGAACTCATGTAAGTACATATCTTATGGATATACTCTATTCTTTCTGCAAATTTAATTCTGGAACTAAGGTATATCTCAGTATAAATCCAAGTATTTCAGGAACAATAATTTAAGAAGTCACAAGACTGATATTTTTAAATGATAATTCACAGCAATACATTTTTTCTAAACAGCTGCCTTCAATATGAAGATATAGAAAGTATTATACATGTAAGTGTACCATATGTATGTATATAATAAACAATACATATAATAAATAATACATATATTTAATTCAGAATAAGAATAAAGAATAATATTGAAGACACAATGAAACAATAAACATGTATTCTGTTGACATTTCACAATTCCACTAAGGAGTCTAAGAGCATGCTTAGGTAAATATAGAATGGGAATCCATGTCAGCAATAGAAACCTTGCAATTTTGGTCTGTTGGTGTGTTGGTTTGTATGTAAATGACCCCATATCCTAAGGTATTTTGATTACAGGTGTATAACTGAGGGCAGGCTTGAGTTAAACCCTAAGGTGGATTGAGAGCTAGCCTGAGCTCTGCCTGTGTTCTTTCTCTCTCTTTAACATATTTACTATTGTCTCTACTTGCACCTGTGAGTGAGGGAAGGTCTTTCAGAAAAGAATTATCTTGCAGCACACTGAGGGCTTTAGAATGTTGTGAGGGTTGTCCTGACTGCATATATAAGATATTACATCTTTGTGTTGGTACAGATCCTTTGAGGAGCAGATGCCAAGGAAGGATTACCTAGGCACACTGTAGGAAATATTTGTAAAGAAAATTTGAAGAAAGCTTGTTGAATCAGGGAGAACCCTTAGACTAGGAGGCAGATTTGACTCAATTGAGAGAAGGAGAGCTGGTACAAGAGTGTCATATGGTAGCACTTCAGCTAGGCTGAAAGCGGTCCACAAGTTAAGGCTTCTTAGGAAGAGAGCTCCACATCTCTGAAGAATCAATCTGTTAATCATGCTGGCTTGCTCCATCATTGGCTAGGAGCATCCCCAGGGATGTGGGATGCAGTGCAAATGTTGTTATGAATTTCACACAGTAACAAGTAGGACCACAAATTAGTTATCCTCCCAATAGTTTGAGTCCTAAAAGGCACACTGATATGGCTGCCATAATCATGAAGGAGGAAAAATAAGCAACAATCCTCTCCATGGCCAAGGAAGATTGGAGGTGTGCATTTCCATCTTCTCCTTTTGAAGTCGGGAAAAATAACATTCATCAATTACTGCATAGCATGTACTTTAATACATTTGATCTTTTTAGACTTACAATGTGAATATAAATCTGCCTGTAGTAACACAAACATTTGAGACTTAGAAACATTTTTTTAAAAAGGTTCAAAACTAAGTTAGTAATAATTTGGGATTTAAAATGGATATTTTCAATTCCAAACTTTTAGCTTTTGTGATAAAATTATATACCCAGATACCATCTGAAGAGATGCTGAGACATAGGCATTGTAACTCATAGGTCAGAAGCCACAGACATTGTTGATCTATCAAGACACTGGAAATAAAAACCTATACTGTCTTGTCTACTGAGCTCTGTCCTGCTTGGATAATATTTCTGTTCTGACTTCTCATGGTTTTTTTGGAACAAGTTAAGAACAGTGTTTCTGAGAAAATAGGCTTCTGCTGATATGAAGGAGATGATCTTTGCTAGCCAATGTGAGAAGAGTTAATGTGTATATCATATTTCTGTCAAAAATTACTTTGATGACTGACAGTCTTCTATACATGGACAGGAATATTTATAATTATTTATTCATTGTTTAATCCTCAGTGTACTGCCTGCATAATTGTAATAAAATATTTAAAAACATATTTTAGCTTCTTAAGGCTTCTTAAGGTGGAATACATATTTCAAACTCTGTCAAAATTAAACAATAATTGTGAAATTATGATTGATTCCTATACCTTAAGCAGATGGCTAAGGGCTCACAAATTATCACTAATTACTAATATACTAATTACTTCATTTACACCTAAACCATTTGAGATTTAATTGATTCTTCATATATGCTCCATTTGCTTATCTTTCAAGCATAATGATTAGTTATTTTGATAACTTTTTAAGATTTTATTGCTATTATGGTGTATTTCTTCAGACATCATTCTCCTACTTGAGTCAATAGAATAAATGTTCTCTTCTCTAAACAGTCAGAATTATAGGCCCAGTTTATAAGCCAGGACAGCCTTGTTAAACTAGACCTGCCTAAGTTCTCCCAAGGTGATTCTTCATCAAAGAGAATGTAATTCTGTCACTAATGATAATTTGGATGAACTTGTTGGCGGACATTAGGATAAGTGGAATTAGCCAGACACACACAAAATAAATAAACATTACATTTTCTCAGTCATGTATGGAACCTAGAATAATTGAAAGACACAGAAGGCCATGGGATTGCAAGCATAAAGGAAAGAGGATGACTGGACAAACATGTCCAGGCTTCCAGTCAGACAGGAGGAACAAGCTAAGGTCTATTGTACTGTATGGTAACTATAGATAAAAATAATATACTATATACTTCAAAATTGTGAAGAGATGCATTCTCTTACTACAAAGGAGTATATGAGGTAATGGATAGGATAATTAGCTTTATTTAATTATTATACTTTGTATACACTCATGAATATAATAGTATCACATTGTACCCTGTAAACTGATACCATTAAAACTTGGTAATTTATAATAAAGCATAAATATGGAATTTAAAAACAAACAAAATGAAAATCTAAAATTGATCCATTGATGTTCTGAGCTTCTTTAATGTTAGATATTGTCTGCGTGATCATCACAGTTTTTTTTGTTTTAATTGCATGCATTTGACATGTTTCCATTCTTTACTTTGTCAGAGTCATCTGCTGACTTTATTGGAAGCTATTTATTTGTGTCTTCCACATTATGTAGCTCAGAGGTTTTGTTTTATTTCATAGGACAAAAAGATCTTTGAGTAGTCAATGTGTATTATTAGTCACTAAGGACCATGCATGAAGCTGATCTTATGATTATGTGAAAAGCTTTGGTCTTATTTTTCCACTGACCTGTTATATGTGACCAGCAGATCTTATCAGTCTTTTCTGACCTTGGTAAATTCCTTCCTTTACAAAGACCATTGGTTTATTTCCATTTACTTTATCTTCCCTACTTGTTTAAAGAATATTACTAATCTACAATTTTTAAATGAAGGATTAATATAAAAATGTCAACTTATTAAACATGTACACAATGATCTTCCTCTATTTATTAGAACAACTATGCTCATCCTAACTTACTTGTTTTTTTCTAAGACAACTTGTCTGTTCAATTTATATTTAGCCTTTCTTGTTTGAGCATGACAATATGCTGATTTCATTTTGTATATTCCTCTCATCTTTATACATCCGAATATGTACCCCAATATACTGAAGTAGATAATGCCCATCACTTGGCTATGAGAACTACTTTTAAATGGACTCACTTCGTTTTGTGTTGTGACACAGGCTTATGCCCTAGCCTCACTGAGATGTTCTGGATTTATTACTGTATCAGTTTCCTCCAAAGAATTTTTGTTTATTTAAATAGACAGTATTACCAGACCAATCCCACAAAATGAGAGTACACATATGAGTTACTGAGTAGTAAAAATTATATGGCTGCTACTGGTTAGCTACTTTAATTGGAAAAGTATCACTGGTTATGGATATGAATTTGAATGATCTCTTCAATTTAACTTGTTATTATAAACTTGTTTTGTAGTATTTACATACATCCTTTCCATATAGATTTTGTCCCCTTAGTGTGACAGTAATATATTATCATGCCCTTTGAAGTTATGATAGAGGAGGAATTCTGATATGAGGCATTTCAAGAATAGTACATCAAACACCCTTCCTGAGTTAATATCATGTCATTTAACCAGGGATGTTAATTTAAGTGGCATTAGAGTATTGAATACAGGGAGGAATAGCAGCCTCTAAATCCCCCCACTTGTGCCATATTGGAGGCTGATAACTCTACAAATAATACCCTATAGTACAAGGCCAGTGGAGTAGGAATTTTGAACACATAGAGGTCTTTAAAAGTGCCTGAAGTATAAGAAGGAGGAATTCTTAATTTTGAAATCTTCTTTCTGTTCTCTGACATTAACCACCATTCTTCTGATTAGCTTTGTTTTCCAGTAATGAACAGTACTGGGTGGAAGCAGAAGGTGGCATGTATAAGCGTGTGGAGACACCCATGTCTGGCACCCATCAGATGATACTAGTGTGGTAAGAGACGTGAATCCTAATGGGTGATGACAGATTCCTCCTGGGTTAAATTATATTTTGGTTTATCTTCAGATCATACGAATCTTTTGCCTGGCATTAGTGGGTTAACTGACTGAATGCAGAGGAGTTGGACAAAATAAAGATTAGGTAGATAAATTCTGAAAGAATGAAAAAACATCATGTTTATGTGGGCTTGCAAAGCCAAATTGCAAAGTCGTAATAAATAAATTGCCAAAATGGCTGGGAATGGCCAAAAGACTAAGTGGTTTCTATAAATATTTTTTGCAGCATTAGAGCTAAAATCTTACCTAATTAATTTCCATCAATTTCCTCTAAAGTACAATTATGCATATAAGAAGTCCCTGACTTTCAAAGACTAAACTTTGATAAAACCCAAATTTTTGCCTATAAGACTTAAAACCCCATTTCATATGCAGAATGTAGGCATTTGTTTTGCAACTGGATAAAGAATATGTTGAGATATTGTGAGGCGCCAATGACTGCTACCTACAGAGTAGTCTTCAAAACACTATTATCTGCCGAAATGGCGGTGTATACACAGATGTTTCAGGTAGTAGATTGCATGTACCTTATTTTAGATTGAAAAAAAAGGAGAAAAATAAAGCTAACCAGGATAAACTCTTTCTCTTCTAAGAGGAAGCCTCCTAAGAGGAACTGTTTAGGAGAAGACAGGAAGTGATTGACTATTAGAACAGAGAGTTTTTAGCCTTAATACAACACCCCCATGCCCCATGATGTGGTAAATTCAAGGATGAACTGACTTAAAAACATGTTGGTGACTCATACTCTGGTAAAAGATGTGGCTCCATTTTTGGACTTGTTTCACTTACGTGTTTCTGGCATAAATGATTTTTAACTTAATTGTACCAACTTAATTTAGATAATTTTAAAAGTAGGCTAAATGTTTTCATCATTACATTTTTCAGATACTAATTAAAGAACAAAACCTAACTTACATAAATTGTGACTTATTCAAAGGCACAGCAATTTTGGTGGCAACCATATTAGCTGATTCTGTTTTACCTGTGACAGAATATCATACAACATAGGGTAATATCACAACAAAGTATAGAAGAGTGAAAGAGAGAACAATATTTGATGATTTATATCATAGATTCATTAAGAATGCCTCAAGGTAAGTGAGACCAGCTATACAGGGCAAGGGATCTGACACAAATAGTGCCTGATTTTGTACTGTGAGAGCCAGAAATTTTGTCTTTGAATGCTATCATCCATTTTGCAACCTAGGGATTTCAGAAAGAAATTATTTCATAGAGTTTTGTTTAAAAGTTTGTGCATTTATTCAGCAAGCCTGTACAACTGCAAAGTGATTTTTCTAAATATGAATGTATATAATCTGTACATATTTATTATATTTTTGTTCCATTTCTTTCTTCAATTTTCAATTCAAATTTCATTGGTTGGCCATAGAGACATCAGGAAAAGATGAACTATGTTTTAGGACCAGCAAATATATTCAAGATAGGGAAATTATGACAGAACATATGAGCTGTTATCATAAGTTTCAAGTTACATAAAATGATGATAAAACAAGTTAGTTCCATACTGAAACCTTTTATGTGTGGTCATGCAAAATTTGTCATGTATAAACTAAATATTGTGTCCCATAAACAATCCATTTATATTTATTAGGTGGAGTTGAGGTTGATGTAGGAAAGTAGAAATATTGATCTGAAAATTAATTCATGCAAAGCTTGAGGTGGTGTTTGCATTAAAAGCAGTATCATTATGGGTTTGAAGTATAAGGTTTCAATAAAAATAAAGAACACAAGAAGTATTTTTGATGTACCTTTAACAATTCACTCTCTTATTTTAGAACATCTTACCTCATTGATTTTTGTCAGTATTAAATTACCTTGGTATATGTTCATATATTAAAAGGAAAAAATATTCAGCATCACAGCTAGTTGTATATAGTTGTCCTTGGTTCTAATAGTGAGATTATTAGCATTTTACTTTAGTTAAAGATGTTCACATTGTTGTCACTGATTGTCTTGCTATTAATAGTTTTAAGTAGGTATTTGAATGGTAGCTTGCTTAATTGAATTTAACATTGTGAAATAGGGAAAACTTGTAGAACTTGATTTTCACACTCTTCCACCTTAAATGTTGTCTTCATTTCAGACCAAACAAAGCCCTTTTCCTCTATAATTCTACAACATACCTTAAGGAGATATATTTTTGTTTGGTTCAAAATAAGTGTTTAAGGACATGTTGGAAGTAGTATAGTTATGATTCTCATATATTTTTTACCTCTCTCTGAAAAAAAGTTATTGTACTCATCATGGTATTTCCATACACTTTTTTATGACTGGAAATTTTCTTGTCTGTCTTACCTCTGAGTTGAATGACAATATGTGAAGTAGAGCTCGGTAGGATGAGAAGCAGATTAGAAATGAAAGAGGGGACAGTGAGAGCTCTTATGCCACAAAGTAGGAGTGAGGAGCAGGGAGCATTTGGACTTACCTCTTGGTTTATCCACAGGACCCTGCCCACAATCTGTTCCCACAGGAACATGCATGAAAAAATAATAAGCCACTAATATATTCTTTATCCTTCAATGATTTTGTCATTTAACTTGAGTAACTCCTACAAAGCTATTACACATATGACTCAGATTTAAGCAACAGTTGGATATTGAGCAATAAACTTCATGAATTGGAAGATAACCAAGCAAACCAAAATTTATTGATATCTGTTACCACAACCAATGGATTGTCATTTGACAGCTCAGTTTACCAATCAAACTTGAGTTCTAAACTTATATCTTCACATTGACTACGTCCATTGCCATGAGAAATTCATTCAGCTTCCTGTGACTTTAATTTTCTCTTCTATGATATTATAATCTTGTACTTTAGTTTAAAATTATTTATCCATATGCTCAAGATCTCACCTGGTAGTTGCATGTTGATAAGAGGTGTCTTGTCTGTAGTAATTATAGTCTATTGCTGGGTTATAGCAGTTGAGACCTTCAGGAAACTTATTTTAAAATAAAGGCTTCTGGAGATTCTTTCCCTGTGGAGCCTAAGAGCATTTTCCATTTGTTCTCTAAGTGAATGGGAGACATATCCCTATTTGGGAAGCAACTGAATTGTTACAAAGTGTGCACCATTCATTCAATAGCTCTGAGTGGTTATGGCAGCTCTTCTCCCTGATTTGACTTTGGGAAGGCTCTAGAGAGCTGGGTGGCATCACTGTAACCTATGTCAGGGCTCTCAAGTGTTCAACTAGTAAATTCACATTGTATCATTTTATAAAAGGGAAGTCTATTCGCTGCATGCCTGGATTATTTTAAATATCAATTCAGGCTTGAAAAGGGAATCAGTTATATGACCCCAGCTTTAAGGCTGAAGAAATAGTGCAGTGGCTGGTAATTTAACATCTGAGGAGACTGAATGGATTGGAGCTGATTTAAAATTGGTTAAGGGAGCAGGGACAGATGGCTTCAGACTCACATTTTATGCATTTTTAAAAGGAAAAATGTTCTGTGTCTTCATGAGACATTTTTATTCTCTTTTCAAAATTCAGAGCTTCTTCTTACAATAGTAACACATATTCTAGAACATTAGCGCCATGTTAATCGCTTAAAAATGAAATTAGTTATTTATCTCTGGGACAAACATATCTGGCAACCACAAGTCAGGCTTCCCCTGAGGCCTCATTAACATCCTGCAACACAAGCTCCAAGTAAGAGGAAGAGTATTTTACTTTGGTGACATTTGAATTTGCACTTTATTTCTAGAAAATTCAGCAAAAAACCTATGTAAGGAAAGGCCCCACTTCTCTTCTTTTGTGAGTGTGTGAGGAGAGTGTCTTTTTAAGATTTTCAAGGAAATGCACAAATAGTTCCTCAAGGGGCCATTGCCCTCCAAAATCATAAACTAGAAGATTCTGAGCCACTCCTGTGAGTGATGGCTCTCTCAGATGTTTTCCCAAACCATGTCTTTCTTCTTGGTTTAAAATTCTATTCTGTTTTATTAGAACACCTTCTTTCCTAAAATTGAGTCCTCATGTTTTTGAGTAGTGATAAAAATGAAGGCTTTTATTATCTTATCATTTGTATTAGCAGGATTCATTTGGTAGTATCCAACTCTTAAACCAAATTAGTGCAATTTATTTCAATGCACTAATTTCATGGTTCGTGAATTTGCTGTTATTATTGCTAACTTTCATTCTAAATTTTTCTTGAAAATGAACAGTAAGTAATATCTAACAGAAATTGTATAGTAACTAAAAGCCTTGGATAATGGAGGGAGAAATATATACTCTTAGACAAAATGGGGCAACAATGATTTTATAAAGTAAAGATTTCTAATTAGAACAAATTGAAACACCACTGGCAGCAAAGATACATAAATTGCTTAGGGTAGAAAATTGACTGATTTTGCTATGGGAATTTCATCATAGGAACTGAGAGAATAAATTTTAAATTCACTTCCAGCCTGTAAATAATGATATGTCTTTAAAAGGGGTATTATATTCATTTAAAATTTTTCAATGGCTTAAGGGGCTATTTTGAACTAAAATACTTTTGTAAATCTTATTTTATGTTATTTATAACTGTATATTGTTCTGAGCTTGGTATTTTGCAGTTAATATCCTCAAATGTGTACATATATATAATTTTAAAATAAAGAATTCTGAAATATATATATGTGTGTGTGTGTGTGTGTGTGTATGTGTATGGTTTCACTTTTTTGAGAAAGTGAAAGAAAGCATGATAGAAAGAAGAGAAGAAAGACAGAATTAATGAATGCTCTAGGACTTCCTGCCACTACAAACAAATTTCTAGATGCATGTGTCATTGTAGACACACTGTAGCATCTGTAGGCAAATTCACCTTGCTGGGATAAACATGCAAACCAGACACAGTTTATGAGAGTAAGGGGTTTATTTCAAGCTTACAGATCCAGGGGGAAGTTCCATCAGTGATAAAAGACACTGCTTTCATACATCCAAACACAGGAAAAAACAACAGCAAGCAAAACATCAGCATCAGCACACACACCAAATAGCAGCAAATTCAAATATCAAGCAGCAGGAAACTGCAGCAAACAGGGAACTGGCAATAAGCAGGACCCAGGCAAAGCTCACACCTCCCTATGAACTGATCCACCCCCAAACACACCTTAGGTCTGGCTTCCAGGATTCCACTCCCAGTGACACCTCCTCCCACCAGGTGACTGGAGACTCAAGTTACAAGTTTTAATAAAATTTCTGAGTCTATGGGGGACATACACTCAAACTACCACAGCCTTTTTGTGCATCTGCCTTTATGTGAGCATTGGGAATTTGAACCAGGGCCTCCAGACTTTGCTAGCAATCACCATTAACCACTGAGCAATCTCCCCAGCCCTATATTTCTATATTTTTATTTGTTTGCATTAGTGCTGATGGTGTCTGAATGTAAACCATAGTCTCACGTATTTGGGAAAGTTACAGAACATGTAGGAGGGGTGTCCATGTTGGAGGAGGTGTAGGTGTTGTAGCCCAGCCCTGCTTGCTCTTGCTTTTTGCCTGCTGGTGTGAAATGTGACACCAGTTGTATTCTCCTTTCATACTCTCCCCACAATGATGGAAGTGTACATCAAAATAAACCATTTCTATCTCTAAGTTGTTTCAGGTAAGGAATTTGTCTAGTAACATGAAAGTAACTAATACAATGATTCTCCTATCAATTTTCAGAATGAGGTAAGTTTATTGTTTGGAAAGTGGCTTACATTATCGAAATTGACAGAGGAAAGGAATAGATAAGCAACTCCTACAAAATATAGCCCTTTCCAATATGAATATAAGTACTAACTTGAAAATAGTATCAACTATTAAGGAATTTGAAATATCAAAACTTACAGAACTCTTAACAAACAGTCTTTTGACAGTTTAGCTGAATTTTTGAAAAGAAAATGTTAATCTTAAACACTATCATTTTTTATTGTGTGTGTGTGTGTGTGTGTGGTATGAGTCCTTGTGTGTATGTATGTTCATATGTGTGTGAGTGTATGGGTGTTAAAATGTGTACACATGTGTGGAGACCAGAGATTGACATCAATGTGTTTCTTAATTATCCTCCACTCCATTTGTTGAGATAGGGTCTCTCACCTGAACCCATGGCTCACTGGTTAAGCTCATCTAGCTAGCCTACTTGCCCTAGGGATCTCCTGCCTCCACTTCTTGAGGCCTGGGATTGTAGGCAGGCCACCAAGCTGACCAGGCATTTACTTGACACATGCTTTATCCACGTCTGTCTATTCCGTCATCTCTCCTGTTAGAACCCAGCTTGACAACTGTTCCTGTAACCTCATTCACTTGCTCTTCGATTCTCTCCTCTCCCTGATTGAAAACTCAGGTGGATGATGTGGGCTCTCATACTACATGGCCCATCCCAACATTCACAGATGCAAACAAACATTTTCTGTTTTCTTGAAAGTATTTTTGTCTCTTTAGTTCAACTGCATCTCTTCGATGACTGTTTTCACTCATCTGCATGTTCCTCTTCCATGCCCTTTGCTGGAAAATATGGTAGATCAGAGACTGGACATAGCTATTTTATCAGTAAAACAGTGAGCCAAGATATGGCAAGGGGGGGGAGATGGTTATAGTACCTCAAAACTCACCCCCCACCCCCCAAAGCATATCTCCTGTAGCAGGCTATACTTTCACAATGGCTATCAAGCTGGGGACCAAGCATTGAAAACACACAAATTTATGGAGGACATCTGATTCAAGCCACCACAGTCTATAAGTAGAAAATCCTCACATTGGTATCAGGGGCTCCTGACCAGTATTCTTCTGACTTTATACTGAAAAAATGCACTGCTGGAGACATACATGAAGGTAGCATCCCTTGTCTTATTTCCTTTGATGTTTGGTAAGACTTACTCTAAAAGAAGAACCCAAATATTCCCATGTCTTTCCACATTCATAAATGTAGTAAATGGAACTTATCCGCTCTAGAATTTATAATTGAGGCATATGATATAGGAAAGTATCAAATGGAAATCAAAATAAGTTTACTACTTCTAAAACATGATTGAAAAATCTTGGCTTAGACATGGAGTAAAAACTGGTGACATCAAAATGAAGGCCTCCTAGCCACTGTGTTCCTTTTGACAGTACATGTGTCATGCCTTCCTTAGGATGGCTCACCAGTTAAAGTGCTTGCCTGTGAAGCCTAAAGGACCCATGTTCAACTCTCCAGATCCCATGTAAGCCAGACACACAAAGTTGGGGCAAAAGCAAAGTTGCACATGCCCATTAGGTGGTGCAAGTATCTGGAGTTTGCAGTGGCTGAGGCTTTAGCATGCCAATTCTCTCCTTCTCTCTCTGTCTCTCTGTCTCTCACATGCTCTGTCTAAAATAAAATAAAATTAAAAAAATTTAAAAATAGAGACAATGAGCATCTTGTAGGGGAGAATTCCTGTCAGTGCACTATAGATGCACAGTGATTTTTGCTGTGGCCATCTTCTTGGGTTATGTCAGAACACGGTCCACAGCCTTGATGCTAAACTGTATTTAGATGAGTATTCTTTTCACTGGTGAGCACACAAGCAGTTTGGAACCAGATTTGGACAAAAGAAGAAGAAGAATGGCCTCAGAGGCCTGTGAGACTTTGTAGTGCATGAGTCTAAAGCACTCTGGTCCATGGATGCTGCTGAGAAGAGTGGTTTCTGGTTGTGAGAAGAAGCCCATGGTCATGGAGACCTTGATGTTCTTCATGCCCTCCAGGAGCCTGGGTCCAGCCTGAACAATTCTTGACTTGTTTCTTTCCATTTCCTGTGCTACCGCTACAAAAGTGGCCTGATTGAGCATTTCATTAAATCATCTACATTAGAATGAGGGTTAGTTATAAACCACAGAAACCATCAGTCATCTTCCCCTTTTACCATGTCTAGCAATCATTTAATATTTGCTTCTAGTAGGTAGCCTTATAAATCTTAATTAAAGCCTTTCTCAGACACTGAATTTAAGCTATCACCCATTATAGCTTCATTGAAATGCCTATGTCCATTAAAACCTTATCAAAATGCAGTGTCTATTGCCTTCGCTGCTCATGTTGCATTCATCTCTACAAGCATCTTTCATGCAGGGAAGGTGGAGATGTGCTGGCAGCATCACTCTCTCTGACAGGTGGTGGTAAGCAGCAGTGGCTGGCTTTCTGCTTGCTGTGGCTTTGGCTGTATCTTCTAAAATCCAGGAACTATGGTTTGCTAGATACAAAACAAAAGTAAACCTTTGAATTTCATTCCAAGTCATGAAGGGGTAAAATATTCATGACCTTTCGTTCCCTCAAAGCATTGTTATTTTAAGCAGCAGCCCAGAATAATGCTAAACTTGTTGGCATGATCCAATCAGGTGTTTTCAAGTTGAAGAAAAACTGTGCAGGAAATTCATAAGCAAAAATTGGTGTTGATTCTAAATCTAAACTGTGATGCTAATGTTTCCTGGTAGACATAGATGCACCTTAAAAGCAATATATCTACCATGGCTTTATTGAATGATTCTTTCAGCATTTGCTATGTGTAATTGAATTGACTAGGTAATGAACTGGAGACATGAGAGTTTTGGGTGAAGATCTAAAAGTGTGACTAAGTGTGACTAAATGGAAGGCTGAGAATTATACAAAATAAACTTTGCATTTCCAAATGTTATCACTGCAATGACGGCAATCAAAAATATTGTGGCATTCTTTAGTCACAATAGTCACAATCAAAGAATCAGAAGACTGAGATGTAAATCAGGCTTAGCACTGATAATTTAGATACCATTAACATTTATAGTTGGCTGCCAGGTGGGTCACTCTAAGAGGTAAAACATTTACCAGTTGTGACACTGTCTTGAGAACCCTTTACCAATACCAGAGGAAGTAGCTAACAAACATGTTTGAACAAAAGCAAATGTGTTTCATCCAGGTGTTATCCCTTCTCAATTATTCATGGAGCTTTTAAAACTTAAACCTTTCAGATCCTCTTATATATTATGTATTATTCGTCACTGAGAGTATTGGCATGATTTCTGCTAATTCCAGAGGGTTTCAAGTCAGTACCTATCTTGACTCTCTCTTTCTACAACTCCATTCTTCTTCCAGGCAAGACTTTCTGGTAAACTTGCTCACCTACATGCTTAGCAGCTGGCACAGGGGTAACGTTCATGGAGGGGTCTTACAATGCAATTAATGATGTTTGTGGAAGTATTTTTGAACACACATTTTGTGAGGGAGCCAATGAAGAAGAAGAAGATTATTTTTTTCCCCAACTCTTTGGAAAGACTGTTATTCTAGGGATAAAAATATGCATTGCCTAATATAATAGTTCTCTCTCTTAGCTATGTTTCTAAGATTAAAAAAAAAATCATTATAGATGTGTGTGTGTGTGTGTGTGTGTGTGTGTGTGTGTGTTACTATTCCTTAGGCATGTACCAAAAACCTAAATTACATTTTCCGTATTGATTTTAGAGAAATTGTTACAACTGAAGAGTATTTTTTTTTCCTTACTGTTTCAATGGTAAGATTCATATAGAGGGGATATTGTTTTAGATGAGTAAAACAATGTTTTCTTTCTTTTTTTCTTTCTTTCTTTCTTTCTTTCTTTCTTTCTTTCTTTCTTTCTTTCTGTCTTTCTTTCTCTCTCTCTCTCTTTCTTTCTTTCTTTTTCCTTTCTTTTTCCTTCTCCTTCTCCATCTCCTCCTTCTCCTCCTCCTTCTTCTTCTTTTTCTTCTTTTGATAAAGTGACAATTTATTCAAGACCTGGGGATAGTTCCATTCAGCTCTCTGGTGATGACCATCTTGGGCCACAGAGCAAAATATCTAAAGGTAATTCAGCAATCATTCAAGAAGTCAGTCACTGCAGCTGAACATGAAGAGCAGACTGTGGTAGCTCAAAGAAGTAAGAAGAACAGGGCGTAGGACTGTGCTAGCCACTTCAGAACATTTTCTTTTTAAATTTGAAATGTGATCAGAAGCCTTGGGGAGGGGGGTGGAATATAGGTTATACAGACAAATACATTTGGAATAAGAATTTTAGAAATCTAGGGCTGGAGAGATGGTTTAGTGGTTAAGGTTCTTGACTATGATCCCTAAGGACCTAGGTTTGATTCTCCAGTATCTACATAAGTCAGATGCACAAGTGACACATACTTCTGGAATTTATTTGTAGTGGTTAGAGGCCCTGTCACACCCATTCTCTCCCTCTCTCTCTTTCTCTCTCTCTCTCAAATGAATAAATAAAAGAAAAACATTAAAAATATTTTAGAAATTAAGGAATTTGAAATTTATATACTATATGCATTATATTATATATTATATATATTATATGTATTATAAAGTTGCCCTAGCAAACATGAAATAATATGTTTGCTTTTTGGGCCAAATACCATCTACTCACTGAGGATGTGGCCATAGCTGAGCTCCTTTACTTCTTTGAACAATATTTCTGAAATATTCTATCTCATCACCATTTAATAAAATATTATAAATCAAGGCTGCATATATAGTCCAGACACTAGTAAGTGTTCCATAGTATTATTATGCTTTTTGTCTTGCCCACTTCGATCCTTCAACTATGATACTCACATCTGGAATGAACCCAGGAGCCTCTATTCTACTCTAACAATCTATTGGAAACTTAATTCCTGACTAATGATGAATTGTGACCTTGTAAGTTTTGTTCAATACTAGGGATTCATGGTGTTGTCTATCTCAATTTTGGAAAAATTGGCCACTAAAATATGGCACACAGTGGCATTAAGTTTTCATTTAGAAGGTTAAAGTCCATCCTCTGGGGCCAACTGGAAAAACTTAACAATCTTCTAGCCATGACAGCCTGATAAACCTTGAATGCATCTAAGAAGTTTGCTGAAGTTTTTCTTATGACAAATTTCTTCCACTCCTTCCTCCAAAACTAATCATTGTATAACATGCCTGTGGTTCTCCTCATCTTCTTAGTGATTTTTCTTTGAATGTACTCCAACTTACCTCATTCTTGAAGTGTGTGGCTTAGATGTGGTTTGATATAGAGGCATAATAGAATGGAATTATTATTTCCCTTGATCTGTATGAAATATTCTATTAATGCAGCCAAAAATTACATTAGCACTTTTGGCAATCTCTATTCAGGACTGATTTATATCAAGCTCTATGTCAATTAATCCTTTTGGGACTTTTTTATTTATGCTCTTTTTCTAGGCAATGCCTCTGAAATTCATATTAGCTTAGTTGCTAATTGGAATGAAGGAAACATTTTACATTTTTCCCTAATTAAATTCAACTTGCAAGCCCTTTGTTTCATCTGTTGGAATCATTTTGGATACTGACTCCATCATCTTTTAGGAATTAATAGCTTTAGAACCAAGCTCAAACAAGCTAATAATGTTTTTCTAAGGACTCTTCCTTTAAAGATTATCATCTGAAAATGTCAAGGAACTTTCAGAGGCAGTTATATAGGTTAGAATAACAGATCTGGGTCGTAGCCGAAGCTGAATGTCAGGCTTTCTTTTACCTCCTCCCACTTGAATCCAGTCACTTTTTGACTGATTGAGCTCATATGATGTGACACCCTTTCCTAGGCATGCAAGACCTATCAGTGAATGAAAAAGACAACAAAATGTGTGTTTTCAGCTGAGCCTGATGGCACATGCCTTTAATCCCAGCACTTGGGAGGCAGAAGTAGGAGGATTGCCATGAGTTTAAGGCCACCCTGAGACTACATAGTGAGTTCCAGGAGACCTTACCTTGAAAAACAACAAAAATTTAAAAAAGACGTGTGTGTTTGAGAGTTTATAGTTTTGCAGAAGAAGAAGTTTGGAAAAGAAATAGATGTTCTTCTGTTCTTCTCAACTGAAAAATGAAAGTCATTGTGCTATATGATATACTAAGATAGTATATTCACCAAGGTCCTTCAGAAAGATAGACCTTACAGCATTGAACATAATTGACTGTAAAGAATTGACTCGTCATAATGGAGGCTGACAAGTCCTAAGATGTGTAGGACTGGTAAGCCTGCAGGAGACCTACAGGTATAGGTCCAGTGCAAAGATCCAGCAATAGTCAAGGTTTCTGTATGAATCCAAAGTCAGGAGAAAAAACAGTGTCACAGTTCTGGAGTTCTATAGCAGGCATTCTCTTACTCTGTGGTAGGTCTTTTCATTCTATGTAGATCTCCACAAGAGCGAGGGGCACGATTTCAGGGTGTATTTTCTTCTCTTGATTAATCCTTGCAAGAAACACTTTAACACAACCCAAGGTGTACTTTATTAATCTCACTGACACTTCTAAATCCAATCAAAATTTGGCAATCAATATTAGTCAGTACCCCAGTTGTGCTCTCAAGAAGTGTTTGGAATTATTTTCATGAAGCATTTTTTCAAACCAACCTCTCAATATTAAGAGAGAATAGAGTTCTAATGCTGCCATGGTATTGAGAGCACTGGCACCCTCCTGGTGTCAGGCTCCATTTTCTGTTTGGTCTTGGGCAGTCATTGTGTCCATATAGCTAGTTCTCTGCTTGTGTCTGTTTCAAAACTCTATGAAAAATTACTGTCACCTCACATGCAAGGGAATCACCAGAGGCACCTTGCTACCATTTGGATAGGTGAATACTAATGTAGTACATATGAAGGTTCGTTCAGTATTTTTCAACAGTGTTTCTTTTTTTTTTTTTTTTTTTTTAAATAAAGAAACTATTGTAAGGTTTGAGAGGATTTCAGAATGACTGAAAAGTAGATCTTTTCTACATCTACTTTGAAATCACTGCCAGGGTACTTCACTTTACCTACAGTGAACTCAATAATTAACTATCATTTCTGGGTAAGACTTACTCATAATACTGTCAAATAATTCCTATCTGTAACAAAATGGCAGTTGTCTCATTTACCTGTTATGCCAACACTTGTCAAGCTTGGTGGCAGCTTTCAGCTGTGTTAAATGTTGTTTAAATATGAGGGATCTAAAATGAAATTGAAGCACCCTGCTTTTGATAATAAATCAAATGTGAATTTCATACTGTAGCTGAGGCAGTGTATTTAGTAAGGCTTGAAAGTATAAATAATGGATTTTATACTTCAATAGTAGTGAGGGTTTATTGGGATTCTGATTATCTTTTGAAAGGGTGAGATCAAATGATTTTTCAGAATTACCTATGAGAAAAATACTTTGGAGTAAATTATATTGAACTGCACAAATGAATGCTGAAACCATTTAAAATAAATATTAATTTCTAGAGGGAAAACAGGTATTACCAAATCTTGAATTTTCTATTTTATTTTTTGAGATGAAAAAACTAAACCATACTAAGTATAAAATAAGCACACATTTTATATTACAATATATTAATATGCTGTAGTATTGCTTCATCTACTTTTTGAACTTTAATTTTAAATGTATAGTCTGTGTTTTTAAGGCATCATTTTAATTGAGTGTAAATGAAATCCTACCTTTTCAGAATTCATTGCTATAAATTTAGAACATTTGAAAGCAGAAGAGTTCATTTTCTTTTCCTACAAAGAGGTAAACGCTCTATAAAACTGAGTGATATAGGGAAATTGGTAGGCTATTTATTTATTTATTTATTTATTCTGAGGTAAGGTCTTGCTTAGCCCAGGCTGATCTGGAATTCACCATGTAGTCTCAGGGTGGCCTCAAACTCAAGGTGATCCTCATACCTCAGCCTCCCGAGGGCTGGAATCAAAGGCGTGCCACAGCTTTTTTTTTTTTTTTTTTTTTTAAACATGTTTACATGTTTTAACTATTAGTGAAGAGCTATCATGGTTCTAACGTTTTTGGAGAATGTTTCTCATAACACCTACATACAAGTTTATACCTTCCCTTGGTAGGTGAATGTGCTCAGAGTCTCAATAAACAGAAGCTGAGAGTGCTGCTGCTTCAGGGGAACATTGGCAAACGTGATCTAGGACAGCTCAGCGTGTGGAAAGGCAGTGAGACACAGGCTGAATGTGCAGTGGATTGAGCTGATGGCCTTGGGGAGGAGGCAATGCAATGGCATTAGAACAGCAGAAATAAAGTAAAAATTCTAGGTCTGACGTTGAGAAGTGATATAGGCAAGTTACAATTTTCTTAAGCCTCAGGTGTCTCCACATTTGTTGTATCAATGTAATAATGTCTGCATTTTGAAGATTAGCTCCAGGGCCAAAGATATGCTATAAGTATACTGTAATAGCAGATGGTTTTCTTATCTTTGAAACATACACAAGGAGGAGCGGTCATGGTATTTAGAATGATATGTAGTGACAGAAAAATTCCTTCTGACTTGATGTGTGTCCTTGGGCAAGTCCATCAGTCTCATGATGGGATGTCAGTGTCTTCAGATGGTAAATGTGTTCAGTAATCACTCTCATCTCTCTACTCTCTGCCCTCCCACTCTTTCTTCTTTACATGGGACACCCATCTTTTCCTATACTTGGTCATTGGAAGTCATGTTTCTGGTACCATTTAACTATGGGTCTTACAGCTGTCTGTCATTTTAACTGTGTCACCATTCTACTTATTAATCAAATCTATATCTGGTTTATGTGTATATTTATATCTGTAGCATTTTTTCATATATATAAATAATTGTATTTGCTTTCTCTTCTGTTTCTGTGGATCACAAAATTTTGTTTGGGGGATATAATAATAATACAATAACTTTATTCTTAAAGATCTAATTTATCAGAGTGTTACTCAACTATTCAGTTCATAATTCTCAATATTCTTTTATAAATTTAGCAGTATGGACATTAATCCTCTTGATACTTTTGGCAATATTTGGATAATGATGTAAAGCACAGGCAGATTAAAATAGCTAAATTTAAATTAAAAAGTTCTCAGTGATGTAGAATCACAGGTTAAAACTAACAAAAAGTTATATTGGAAAAATTGGTCAATATAGTAATTTTAGCTGATTCAATTTTTTATGAGCCAACACTATGAATAGTTATTGAAATGTTTATTCTATTTTGGGATAATTCAGATGTGAAGTCTAGATTAATGAACATAAAGTTTGTTCTGCATTCAAAAGGGTCAAGCCAAATTTGGAATTTGTTTTTAGCTTGATTAAACATTTTGCGATGGGCATTACAAGGATTTCTGAAGCTGTTTGCATTTGGGATCAGAGGCTTTTCTGCTGTGGTTTCCAGGGCTTCCCTGTGCATTGTAGATTCTCAGCAGCATCCCTGGGCTCAATCAGCAGCAGTGGGATGCCCAGAGAACTTCCACCTTTGACCCACCTTAATAGCATAAAATGTCTCCAGACACTGCCAAATGTTCCCTGGAAGGTAGGACAGTCCCTTGTAGACAATCATTGTGCTGGAAGATACTGAAAGAAATGTGAAGGCACAAAAACTATAATCATGAAGAATGAGAAGGCTCATAACCTTCCTTTTTAGACCCATACCAAGTTGATTTTATTTTTTTCATGTTGCTCTGTCTTAACTTTTGACTTCCAATTACATTAATGATTTATAGTTAGGGATTATATTTCAATGTTTTTGCTTTTAGCATGAAAAAATAGTTTTGAGCTTGATAGATTCCCAGTGATTTACCAGATAAAGTAAACTAAACTGGAGAGCCAATGAGTAGATGTGGGCAATGACTAAGACACTTTCTAATGGCCATGAAAGAGCTGCCAGGAAGAGGACCCTATTGGATATCTCTTCTATGGAGGGGAAGCGGAATGCTGTTCCAGAGGGCAGAGCTGAGAGTAGTGGGTATTTACCATTTCAAATTTTAATACTATCACACTATGCTTTAAGAATATTAAAAATTACCTTGTTAGTCTTGAGGTGAGCATATTACATAATAGAGGCTCAATCATGTTATGATTTTGAGGTTAATTATGCAAATTTATAATGTATAAGAATATTAATTTTCTGATTTTTTTGTATTTAAAAGAACTTACATTCCTACTTGAACCAACTAAGTAACTAAAAAGAAAGCATTTAGATAGAAGTATAAGAAAAAAAGAACACTAAGAGAATAGAAACAATAATATTGTGTGTGTGTGTGTGTGTGTGTGTGTGTGTGTGTGTGTGTACTCATGCACAAGTATTATTTGGTAACTTTTTTTGAATGAGTAATGAAAATGATAATGATAGTAAACATTTATTAAGAAAACAGTGTTATTCTTTAAGTATACTGTCATTTAATGTCTACAAATCTTAGTGTAATAGGAATGTTTTCCTTCTATTTAAATATAAAAAAATTGTGCATATAAAGTCATATTTTTTTAAATAAAGTCTCATACTTCCCAGACTGGATATGAACTTCTTATTAACTCCCTATATAGCCATAAATGATGTAAGACTTCTGATATTCCTGCCCTCATCTGCCTGAGTATTGGGGTATAGGGATTGCAGACATGCATCACCTTGTGGCTTTATGCAGTACTGGGGACTGAGCCTCTACCAACTGAGCTACATTCCCACACCTATGCTCTTTTTATTTTTCTTAACCAGCAGAACCTAGGAATGAAGTGTTTGCTTTCAAATGATCAGTTTGGGAAATATGTATTAAAATCCATGCTCCCTTGAGTACTCAATCTGACATGGGTACCATTTTCTGGTCAGTATAAGAAAAAAATGTTTCCACAAACAGTACAGGAATGCAAATTTATTTGACTATTCACACTTTGTATATTGATTTTAAGGTTCTTTAGCCTTCATACCTGTGGTTAGACCTCAGTACTAAAAATCCTGAGTCATGGAGAAGGCTCCATATGGCGATATTCTCTAGAGCAAACAGTGGAACAGTATAGCTTACTTTACCTGGAGAAGGGGCTTCAGAAAGCCTTAATACAATGAAACTTGGAAGCCCTATGTTTGTATTATATTTTCCATTCAGTTAAAGCAAAGACAAGAGAGTTCAACTCAAGTAGGTGGATTGGGGTTACAAATTATAAAGAGCCGGCAAAGGATATGAGATGCTGGAATAAATTACTAATGGAACTTGGGTATGGCCAAGTTATTATTGTATGACAGTCGTCATTTGTGTCAAATTCTCATTGTCTCTTTACTCCTGATATTATATTTTAATAAAAAGTATTCATTAATGCCACATCATTTCCATATAAAATGGTTAAAGAGGGCTTGGTGGTTAAGGCATTTACCTGAGAAGCCTAAGAACCCAGGTTCAAATCCCCAGGACCCATATAGGTCAGATGAACAAGGTGGCACATGTGTCTGGAGTTTGTTTGCAGTGGCTGGAGGCCCTGGCATGCCCATTCTCTCTCTATCTGCCTCTCTCTCTTAAATAAATAAATAGATATATAAATAAATAAAATATTTTTACAATAGCTAAAGAGAAGGATTAATTTAAAACCTTTACTATCGATCCAGAGACAAATTCCAGTCAATTTAAAATTATTTTTTAGCACAACAATTTTGAACCTAATTATCTAGAGAAGTTAGAGAAAGCTTAAGGAGATCCCTTTGGGAATTTGTGGATTTGGGGAACTTAAGATACACCTTTCTTATTCCTGTTTCAACAGGAATAGAATTGATAGATTTAATAAACAAAAATATAGGATGCCCAGTTAAATATGAATTCGAATACACAAAGAATTGTTTTAGTATAAATATATTCTAGAGACTGTACTCATGAGTTATTGTTGTTTATCTGAAATTCAAATTTAATTGGGCATTATATTTTACCTGAAAATTCTAGTTATGAAGTGAACAGAGGAGGATTAATCTTGAAGCTAATTTAGCTGAAGTTATCACAGGTGGCTTAGAAAAACCCTAATCCTATATTTGTAATTTCATAGTCTATTCTTTAGAGAGCTGTCTCCCTAAATTACATAAACCTTAGGTTCCACAAAACCTGGATATGCCCCTACAGGGAAAGTAATTTGAGGAGATAGAGGAGACATGGCAAAGGTAGAAGTAAATTTAACTGTCTTGGAGAGATTGTTGATGCCCTTGTCACATGTGGAAATTATTTCCAGGAGATAATTAAATAATCACTGGGCCTTGAGGCATTTTTAGTTGAAACCTCACTGTCATATAGCAAGAAACAGAGAAATAAGTTTTCCATTGTGTTGACATAGCCTAAAAGTGATTAATCCAAATACTAGGACAAATTCAGTAAAACTTCTTTTTCCTAAGATACAATCAGCAAATTAAGACTCAACAATTTTGTGTCCATTTACCAAACTAGTTTAACTCTTTAGATATTATAGACTTTAATGCCCAAAGGAAGCAGAGAAGTAGAAATTAGAATGGCAAAGGAGGAGTGTCCAGTAGAGAAGCAGATCTGGCTTCTTCTAAGCCTTGGCCATGGGAGAGGCAAAACTAAACAAATGTTTGTCTCTTTCTTTTTTAAAATTTTTATTCATTTATTACAGATGGAAAGAGAGAGAGGAGAGAGAAAGAGAGAGAGAGAGAGAGAGGAAGAATGGGCATGCCAGGTCCTCTAGCCATTGCAAATGAATTCCAGACTCATGGGCTACCTTGTGCATCTGGCTTATGTGGAACCTGGAGAATTGAACCTTGGACCTTAGGCTTTGCAGGCAAATGCCTTAACCACTAAGGCATCTCCCCAGCCCATCTCTTTGTTTTTGACACAATGCTCAACTTTATGTTATAAACCCCAGGGGTGATTAGACTGTCATGTGTTTATGAGCACCATGAGGGTGATAATCCTTTTTTTAGTCACCCCAACCATTGCCAGGGGTTTTAGAGTTTTGGTGTATTGAAATACTATTTATTGGGTTCTCATATCTGATCTGTTGTGGCTTGAAGAAGCCCAGTGCCTGTAGAGCAGTCCCTCATTAGTGTTCCATGTACGAAAACACTGACTTCTCTTCATTCAAAGAATTAACTCACAGATATTTGTTGTGTGTCTCTAGAGTACCAGATGATACCAAAAACGAGACCACTCTGGAGTTCTAGAATTAACAGTGAACTCATCTCTAGAATAAGCAAATGTTAGCCATTTAGGCTATAAATGAGCAACTGACATATTTGGCAAAATAGAACTTGCCCTATAGTATACACACATATTTTACTGGATAACACTTGTCAAGTTTAACTCACTGGTATACACCACTAACATACTTTCTACATACTTAAAATGTACTGCCCTATTGACGTTTGACTTGAGTGTGAATTTGGCCACTAGAATGGCAGTGGACATGGCATGGCAGACAAGCCAAATATGTTTGCATGCTCTGGCTTATCTTCTCATACTCATGAGAAGAACATGTTCCTGACAGACACCAGTAAAAGGAGGAAGGTGGAATCACACAAGGGGGAAGAGGCAATGTTTCCAGATGTAAATCCAGTATATTTAGCACTGTTGTTCATTGCAGCTTCATGGTGGCAATAGTCTAGTGATGAAAAGAAAGTCAAATAAATATAGCAAAGTATATTGAGATGTGTTTATAGAGAGACAGAAGAGAATTCTAGTAATAGAATGGTACACCTTTGATCTGGAGAACTACTGGGAGAATCAAAGATGAAGCCAGGCCTTGAACAATTTCAAAAAGCCACACCGTGACTGGGATTAATGAGGAGCCCAAGAATCCCGAATCTTCTTCACAGGGACTGCAAAATTGGTTCACTTTTCAAAAGTCGTCTTTTTTTTTTTTTTTTTTTTTTTTTTTTTTTTTACCCTTAGAAACCGAATATGGGGTTGGCTTCCTAAGGAAACTATAAACAACATCTGAGTTTATTACTACTGCCCTATCAGACTCAGACCACTTAAGCCACCTCAGACACTCAAAATCTCTTCCTCCCATTCATTGATGGAGACTAGCAGGAAGGCAGGATGCACCAGCATTTCCCCACTGCTCACTGATGCTCTCTGTCATTCTGCAGCTAGCAAACAGGGAAGCAAAAGCCTTTTTGGGACTCATGCCCAGTCCACCTGAAGAATCATGCAGACCTCTTGTAGATATAACAGTTCCATGAGTCTGACAAAGGACCCTCTGTTTCCCACCAATAGACAAGATGAATCATTTTGTCCCTGGGGTCTTCAATCTGCTCTCTGTATTTGCTTTCAAGTGCAGGATTGGATCATCATTCATTGCATTTAATAATATTCAAACTTTCTTTGACTTACAGGTAAGATCTTTCCCAATGCAGGCTGCTATATGCATTATCTGTTAAAGCAAGTAGTTTCTTCTCCATGTATATATTTTTAAATCTGCCTAGGAATCTGTTGACACAGCCTAATTCTTCTTGAACTAATGATGTTCACAGTTTTAAACATAGCCTGCAAGCAGGGAATTCCTTGTATATATGACAGAATTTGGAAACAAAGGGACTAAGGACAAGAAAGATTAAATGATAAGCCCATGCCACATAGCTACTAAATGGCTGGCCAGTATTTTGACTTATTTCTGTAGATTGTTATGCCAAATTTATTCAAGATTCTCATGACATGCTTATAGAAGCAACTTCAAAGTATACAAGGTATTTTAAAGCACATATAAAAACAGTGCTATTAAAAACTGAGTTTGTTCACTATGGATTTGTAATATAGCTTTAGATCAGGTATGGTGATACCACCAGAGGGGTTTTTGTTTTGCTGGGGATAGGTTTGGGTATCCGAGGCCTTCTGCCATTCCATGTGAATTATGAGATCATTTTTTCAATCTCTGTGAAGAATGATGATGGTATTTTATTGGTATTGTGTTAATTCTATATATTGCTTTTGGTAGCATTGCCATTTTCCCAATATTAATTCTACCTGTCCAGGAGCATGGAGGTCTTTCCATCTTCTCAAGTCTTCCTCTATTTATTTCTTGAATGCTTTTATGTTTTCATTATATAGGTCTTTCACATCCTTGGTTAGTGTTATTCCAAGGTATTTAGGGTTTTTTGTTGTTGTTGTTGTTGTTGTTGCTATTGAAAATGGGACAGCCTCACTGGTTTCTTTCTCTGTATATTTGTCCTTTGAATATAGAAAAGCTACTGATTTTTCTGCACTGATTTTGTGTCCTGCCACTTTGCTGAAGGAATTTATACCTATAGAAGTTTTGAGATAGAGACTTTTGGGTCATTTACTTATAGGGTCATATCATCTGCAAATAGAGCTAACTTGACTTCTTCCTTTCCAATTTGAATCCCTTTTATTTCTTTCTCCTGTCTTGTTGCTTGGGCTAGTATTATGTTGAAGAGCAGTGGTGAGAGTGGGCACCCTTGTCTTGTTCCTGACCTCAGTGGGAACTCCTTGAGTTTTTCCCCATTAAGTATTATTTGGGCTTTAGGAGCTTTATATATAGCCTTTATTGTGTTGAGATATTAACCCTCCATACCTATTCTTTCCAGTGTTTTGATCATGAAGTGATGTTGTATTTTGTCAAAAGCCTTCTCTGCATCAGTTGAGATGATCATGTGGTTCTTATTTATGTTTATTATGTGGTGTATTATGGAATAAAAACAGAAACATAGACCAGTGAAACTTAATTAAAGAGCCACACCTTATGGCAAGCAACTACAGCTGCTTGATCTTTGACAAATCTGCCAATAATATAGACTGGAGAAAAGACAGCATCTTCCACAAATGGTGTTGGACAAATTGGATGACCATGTGTAGAAAAATCAAATTAGGCCCACTCATTTCACCATATATGAAAATTAAGTCCAAATGGATTAAAGACCTCAATATAATGGACTGAAGTCCTGCTCTATAGGAGGGAATTGATGCCTGGTATTGAAAAACCTAATCAAAAGACTTTGGCTAGCCAGGCATGCTGGTGCATGCCTTTAATCCCAACACTTGGGAGGTAGAGGTAGAAGGATTGCTGTGAGTTCAAGGCCACCCTGAGACTACATAATGGGCTAGAGTGAGCCCCTATCTCAAAAAACCAAAAACAACAACAACAAAGAAGGCTATGGCAGGGGAAATCATGAGCCTTACGATTATAAAGCCTGCTCTTGTCTGGCTAAATGTATAGATTATTCCCACTAAACTGCTCTGAAAGCACTACACTTAATTCGCATATTAATATATTAATGCTACTTTCACTTCTGATTAGAGAAGCTTCTCTTTTCAGATGGTGATGACCACTGGGATGACCCAAAAGGCAACATAGTGCTGAGAAGAAGGGATGGAGGAGTGTCCAGCACTGAAACATCTCTATCATACCCTCCAAGGTTCAGGGTCCATTGTGGAAGAGGTGGCAGAAAGAATGGAGGAGCCAAAGGAAGGGTACCACTCCTTACAATGCAACTGTCCAGACAGAAATTGGTCTCGATACCCATGACCTCGCAGTGCATAGCAATACTTGCACAAGACTCTAATAATAGGAGAAAAAGATGATGACATCAAATCAAAAGAGAGACTAATGGAGAGAGGGAGGGTATTTGATGGAGAGTGGAGTTCTGAAGGGGAATGGGGGAAGGGGAGGGAAATATCATGGTTTATTGTCTGTAAGTATAGAAGTTGTCAATAAAAAAGCCCTCAATAAAATAAAAGAAAATATTTTTTTAAAAGACCTCAGTATAAGACCTGAAACTCTCGAACGAGTGGAAGAAAAAATAGGAGGCACTCTTTACAATACAGGGCTGGGAAAAGACTTCCTGAACAA
The DNA here is from genome assembly GCA_036365145.1 of Orientallactaga sibirica. Classification (NCBI taxonomy): domain Eukaryota; kingdom Metazoa; phylum Chordata; class Mammalia; order Rodentia; family Dipodidae; genus Orientallactaga; species Orientallactaga sibirica. Next base: position 2,275,183 of record JAEOAD010000024.1, read on the forward strand.
AACCTCAGTAGCCAAGAAAATTAAACAAGCACTCAACCAATGGGATCTCCTGAAGCTAAAAAGCTTTTGCAGAGACAAACATACCATAAGCTGAGCCAATAGATTACCCACTGAATGGGAGAAAATATTTGCCATTTATAAACCTAATATCTATAATCTACAAAGACTCAAAAAACTAAATAATACAAAATCAAACAACACACTCCAAAAGTGGGACAGAGAACTAAATAGGGAATTTTGAGAGGAAGAATAACAAATGGCTAACACACACTTAAGAAAATGTTCCACATCCCTAACCATCAGGGAAATGCAAATTAAAATGAGATCCCACCTTACCCCAGTAAGGATAGCAAACATTAAAAAATCATATGAAAACAAATGTTGACTAGGCTGTGGGGAAATAGGAATACTCATTCACTGTTGGTTGGAATGAAAACTGGTATAACCACTATGGAAATCAATATGGAGACTCCTGAAAAGGATGAATATAGAGTTACCAACAGACCCTGTTATTCCCTTACTTACTGGGCATTTACCCTAAAAGGTCCACATCTATACTCAGAGACATTTGCTCAACCATATTTATAGCTGCTCAATTCATAATAGCTAAAAACTGAAATCAACCCAGGTGCCCATCATTGGATGAATGGATAACCAAGATGTGGTATATCTACATGATCAAATTCTACTCAGCAGTAAGAAAAAAATGACACACTGAAATTTGTAGAAAAATGGTCGAACTTGGAACAGATCATTCTAAGTGAACTCACACAATCACATAAAGACAACCATCTCATGAGCTCATTCATATGCAGGTCCTAACCTAGAGCAGCCCAAGTTGCTGACATAACTGAACAAGATCTTGAGGCTTGGACAATATGGATGGTAGGTTTGGGGAAGGGAAAGAGTATGGGGGGACAAAAACTTAACCCAAATTAAATTGATACCATAGAATCATATATCCTGGAAGTCAGACTAAAAGGTGGAACCTCAAGAGGACCTTAGGAGGAACACCAGAATTGAAGGGCCCTGCAAAGGGTGAGATGAAACCTAACCTCACATTTCTCTTGTTCCTCTTTCTTCTCTGACTTTTTCTTTTTTCTTTTCTCTTAGCACTGTCCTGTAATTCCCTATACCCAGATGTGGTCTACATCCACAATGAGCTGTTGATCAGGGAGACCTACTAGATCTCCCCCCCCCCAAAAAAAAACAAGATAGACTTCTGTCAAAGCACTTGATTACACACCAGAGGTTAATGGTAAGACCCTACTGCTGAAGACCAAATGCTGTTCGCATGGACCATAAAGAGACCTGGTTGGAATCAGGAGGAGAGCCAGTCTTCAGACAATTAGCCCATCTAGTGCTGGGGGAAAGTGGCCAACATCTGTCCAAGAAACTCAAAGTCTAAGTGACTCAGAAGCAAACAACCTGAAGTGATGCTTATACAAGTGTAATAGTGGCACACAGCCATGTTGGATAACCAACTGCTCTTGGATTGGCTAACAGATGCATTCAGTGGAAAGGAAACCATATCTGGAACTGGGAAACAAGTCAGAATCATATCCACATAGTGATTCTGCTTTCCATTGTCAAGCTCCCACTAACCATAGATTATAAAAGGGTCTACATCCTTTTAATTTTCTCTAAATTAATAATGGTTATCCCATTTAACTGGTACTGACTTCATTCTCTCTTCAAGAATCTGCTTCTCCTTTTCAGATGGGAGCTGGACCAGAGGAGATAAATGACCCAGTGCACTCCACCCTGGCCTCAGCTGAAACCACAGAGGAACTGGGGAAATGAGCAAAAGTGCTGCTTTCTCAGTGAATCTGATATGAGCACAAGGGTGAAGAAGATAGACACTGAGGACACTCAACACCTACCACTGCAGAGATCCAGAGGCTCGGGAGCCCATCACTAAAGTAGACTTAAAATGCTCCTAGCATGGCTCAGAGAATTTTGTTGAAGAGGGGATGGAAAAACTGTTAGAGCCACAAGTTGAGACATTTTGCACAGAGAAATTCCCTCCCCCTGTCCATAATGCATGACTCACAATCCCAATGTGATTGACCTGCATCCCCAAAGATGAAGTCCTCTTCAGAAAAGGGGAAGGGAGGAGGGAAAGGATGGTATCAACATGTGTGGTTTACATACAAAATATGTCCATATCTAATAAAAAATATCTGAGTTTGGGGTTAGGGAAATGGTTTGGAGGTTAAAAGCACTCTCTCATAAGTCCTGACAGCTCAGGTTTGATTTCCTAGTACTCTCGTAGAGTTAGATCCACATAGGGGCTCATGCATGTGGAGTTCTTTGCAGTGGCAGGAAGCCCTGGTATACCTCCTGTCCCTCACTCCCGTGTGTGTGTGTGTGTGTGTGTGTGTGTGTTATACATTTTAATTTTCAAGTAAGATTATCTAGAGTTAATTTGTGCTGTTTGGTTGTGTTTCTAGAATACTATTTTCCACAGGCTTTCTTACTTATGAAATTGCTGAAACTTGGCAAATATTTGATTAATTTTGAAGAACTTTTATCATTACACAGGAAATAAAATGATTCATCAATTGACATAAAGCTTTTTGTTCCTGAGGTCTTCACTCTGCTCCCTTTACTTGTTTCCAGGTACAGGTTGGAGTCTTATTCATTACATTTAATAAGATTCAAACCTTCCTTGACTAACAGATAGAATCTTTCCCTATGCAGAGTGCTGGGTGTGTTATCTGTTAAAGCATGCCTGGTAGGGGCCTTAAAATTGGAATTCAGATCCTGGCAACAGGGAGCCCTTTGTAGATAATGTAGGATTTTGAAATTGGATTTTCCTTACAATTCAAAAGGCCTTAAATCTTGTTACTTGATTTAATATTTATTGACTTTCCTGAAAGTGCTAAGTAGGATAAATAGCTTTTTTTGGGGGGGATGGGGATTATGTTTTCACCTGGCTTAATTTTCCATGTTTGTGTTCACCAAACTGTTAGTGATGTTACAGATGGATTCACAAATCCACCTCCTATGGAGTATGGTCAAGCAATGAGGGCAAGAAAAGGAGAAAATAAATGCACTCCTATGCATACAAGCTGCACTTTCCATAGAAGCATCACTCATCTACTGCTTATGACTTACCAGTTCTTTTGTCCCAGGGGAGTACATAAATGCTGCTTTGCTCATGAATTTTGTTTTAGAAGGCCCATCATAACAGTGCAGATCATACAGCCTTACTATTGAAATACTATGTTAGTCACTTTTCTTGTGCTATGACTCAGTATCTGGTAAGATGCAATTTAAGAGAAGAAGGGTTGATTTGGGCTCATGTTCTCAGAGTACAGTCCATCATGGAAGTGAAGGCATGGCTGTGGGAGCAGTTTATGGCTGTGTGGCAGGAGTGTAAGGCTGTGGCTTGGTCACTGTAGACTAAGCAGAGAAATTAGGAAGCAGGGCAGGCCATACACTTGAAGTCCTGCCCACTTAGCACCTCACTTTCTCCAGATATGCATATCCCCTCAGGGAATCTGACATTTTTATCATGGCTTGAGCTTTCTGGATCCCTGGTGCAAACCTCCATGGTCTTTCACCCTTGCATTTTGTGTGCCTACAAAACTAACTGTGTCAATTTTTCTGAATTAGTTACATTTTTCTTTTCCTTGATCTGACAAGATGTGGCTTCAGGGAGGAAGAACTTACGTTGGCTCGAGGTTTTCCAGTGTAGTCCTTCATGGTGGGAAGCCACGGTTATGGAAGTGCTTTGGCAATGTTGGGGCAGGAACGTGAGGGTACTGCTTGCCCATATTCAGTGGACCAGGAAGCAGACATGGGATAGAAAAGGGGACCAGGTCCCAGCACTCGGGTGGCAGAGGTAGGAGGATCGCCAAGAGTTCGAGGCCACCCTGAGACTACATAGTTAATTCCAGGTCAGCCTGGACCAGAGTGAGACCCTACCTTGCAAAACCAAAAAAAAAAAAAAAAAAAAAAAAGAAAGAAAGAAAAAGAAAAGGGGACCAGGCTACCAGTCTCAAGGCCCACCTCCTACTTACCCACTTTGTCCAGATCCTAAAGGTTCCAAAATGTCCTAAAGGTTACAAATCTTCCCAAACAATTCTACCATACACATAGCCTTTGGGGGAACTTTTGATATCCAGATCATAATATATACTATTCAAAAAGATGACTCCACATCCATATTTAAAGATCTCTTAATCACAAAAAATAACATTAATTTTCCTGCTCAAAATATTATATTAATGCTGAATTACAACCATTCATAATCTGAGAACAAACTATAAGGAGATTTATAAATAGTAGCATTGTTTTAAATTCCTTTGTCTTTACAGATAATTTATAGGTACATATCAGTCAAAGCTTTTCTTTGAAAGTGTCTTGGGGACCACTGGTCTACATTTGGTGTCATAGTTCACAATAGGCAAATTCAAAGCTAATAGCATGGACCATCTGTTTAGAAATGTGGAACTGGAGATCATTAACAGATTGAAAAATTGCAAAGTAAAGCTCCTGAAGATATTTAGAACAAAACATTCTGCATGATGATATATAACAGTCCAATGGCCAGTGTTCCATAGACTCTCTGCTTTGAAATTAACTGGCGGTACTTTATTTCTGTTCATTGTGTTTTGGGACAGGGAAGATGTTAGTTCAGTCTCCAGTTCTTTATCATTAATGCTGTAGAATCAATTAAAGGAAAACTCCTTAGCCTAAGAAAATGTATTGATTAAAATAGCCCTTCCTCTTTATAAGACATATGCTCTCCTGCACTATCTTCAAAATCCCTGACATAAGCATACTCCACTTTGAAGGTTCCTGCTTTGGATCTCCTGGCTCAACTTGGTGGCATTTTTTTATGAACTGGAGAGATAACAAAATTTGCATTTGATATTGTTACTTAACTAGGCTCAGGTTTTTAACTGTTATGTTTTTTTTCCCCACTAGAACATGACTACAACAGAAGAAACTGAAATGAAAACAGCTGAATGTTATTAAAAAAATTAGTAAGTGTATCTGTTTAGAATACAATTATTGTTAAATTAACCAATTTATAGTCATCTTATCTCTTACATATTGACATAATAAGGATTGGTGTGTGTTGCAGTCAGGTTCACATTGCTGGCAGAAATCACCCAACCAAGAGCAGCTTTTGGGGAAAAAAAAGGATTTATTTTGTCTTATAGACTTGAGGGGAAGCTCCATGATGGCAGGAGAAAATGATGGCATGAGTAGAGGGTGGAGATCACCCCCTGGGCAACATGAGGTGGCCAATAGCAACAGGAGAGTGTGCCCAACACTGGCATGGGGAAACTGGCTGTAACACCTATAAGCCCGCCCCAACAATACACTGCCTCCAGGAGGCTTTAATTTCTAATTGCCATCAGCTAGGGAGACTAGCATTCTGAATACCTAAGTTTATGGGGGACACCTGAATCATATCACCACAGTGTGATTCATTGATAATAGAAATTTTATTTTTCAAAGTTTTTTTTTTTTAGTGTGTACTTAGAGTTATTTGCCACATAGTAATTACACATACTTATTAGTACAGTGTGACTTTTAGAATAGATCTAAATAATATATAATAATTATGTTAGAGTAATTGATATATCTGAAATGACAGATATTTATTCCTTTGAATCACTCAAAATCACTTCTACTAAGCTATTTTGCCAGCCACACTTATCCAACCATTCTGTAAAATATTAGAAGTTATTTATCCTATTCAACATTACTCTTGAATGCATTGTCCATCCTCGCTCTTATTTTGCTTCTGAATCCTTCCTGGACTCTGGTACCTATTATTCTCATCTTCTTTGAGATTAGTTATTAGTTTTCATATAAGTGAGAATATAAGTAAAGTGTTTTTCTGTGCCACACTTAATTAGTTACCATTATGTCCACGTTGCTGCAAATGACAGCATTTCATTCCTTTTCCTGGTTGTAAACTATTTGCCTGAGTGCCTGTGGCACATGCATATGTTGATAGATGCTTAGACTAATTCCAAGTCTTGACAGTTGAAAATGGGTTACAGCAAACAAGGCGGTGCAGATCTCTCTGTGACATACTGATTGTAGTTCCTTTATGTACGTATGCAGAAGCTGGATTGTTGGGTCATATGCTAGCTTTTGTCTAATTTTTTCCCCTAGTTTATTTAAAGAACATTAACCCTCCATACTGTTTCCTGATTGTACTATTAACTTCAAGAGTTGATGAGAATTCCTGCCTTTCTTGGTTCCTTTCCAGCATTTGGCAGTTTTTTCTTTTCCTCTTTCTCTCTTTCTTTCTTTTTTCTTTTTTCTTTTTTCTTTCTTTCTTTCTTTTTTTTTTTTTTGGTTTTTCAAGGTAGGGTCTCACTCTAGCTCAGGCTAACCTGGAATTCATTATGTCGTCTCAGGGTGACCTCGAACTCACGGCAATCCTCCTACCTCTGCCTCCCAAGTGCTGGGATTAAAGGCATGCGCCACCATGCCCGGCTTAGTTTTCTCTTTTTGATAGTAGCCTTTCTGCCTTGGATGGTGTGCTATGTCACTGTGGTTGTGATTCGCTTTTTCCTGATCATTAGTGACAGTGACAGTTTTTCCTATGCCTTGTAGTCATTTGCATGTTCTCTTTGGAGAGATTTCGGCTCAGGCAAAAATCTAAGTAAAATACTTTTCACAGATGTTTTGGTTATTGCTCTTACTAAGTTCCTTACATGGTCTGAAAATTATTATTGAATTGTTTGACATTTTCTTCTCCCCATCTGTAGATTGTTTCCTCACTTTCTTGATTTGTTTACTTCAGTGTGAGAAGCATTTCAGCTGGTTTAAATCCTCTTTGTTATTTTCGATTCAGTTACTGCACTTTTAGGATTTTATTTATTTATCTGTCCATCCTTCCATCCTTTCTCCCTTCCTTCTTTCCTTCCTTCCTTCCTTCCTTCCTTCCTTCCTTCCTTCCTTCCTTCCTTCCTTCCTTCCTTCCTTCCTTCCTTCCCTCCTTCCTACCATTTACCAATCCATCTATCTACCTACTTTAATCTTTCAATACTATCTATCATCTATCTATTTATTATCTATTTATAAAACTTTTGCCAAAACCAATGCTCTGAATCATTTCCTTCATGTTTTTCTTTTGTCTAGTTTCATAGTTCTGCACATTAGTTTGCTGTAGATTTATGTTGAATTGATTTTGGTGTACGTGAGTGATGGGGTGTGATTTCTTTTTGTTCTACATATATCTGCATCTCCCATCACCTTCTCTTGAAGAGGCATTTTTCCAATACATGCTTTTGCTGACTTTGCAGCCCAAATGCATTATCTGTAAATATGTGGGATCAATTTCTAGGGTTTCCATTCTGTTTCATTATCCTATGTGTCTGTTTATACGTAGGTGGCTTTTGTTGGTAGAATTTTTGAGTAGAACACTTTTATGTCTTTCTTAGAAATTTCATTCTGAGATATGAAAAGCTACTGCTTGTGTGTTTCTTTATTATCTTTTAAACTTACTTGTCAGTTCTGACAATTTCTAGAGGAGTCTTTAGATTTTTCAATGTATAAATTGAGGAGTACTTTAATCTCCTCCTTGTCTGGTTACTCTTTATTTCTTGTGTCTTGGTGTTATAGCTAAGATTTCTAATAATATATTAAATGACAGTGGCAAAAGCAAACATCTCTGTTAAAACACTGACCTTAGAAGAAACAATTTCAGTAGTTTTTGAGTTCAGTGTGATATTGGCTGTGGGCATGTCATAAAGCCTTCATTATGTTCAGGTAAATTGTGCGTGATTGTGTGTGTGTGTGTGTGTGTGTGTGTGTGTGTGTGTGTGTGTGTGTGATATGCACGTGCCTGTGTCCATGTAGCACTCCATAAACTTTCCTGGGGTGGGCGTGATTTCCTGTGGCTGGAGGTAATATAAGCCGTCCTGCTCCAACAGGACCCTTTCTTATTTATTTGAGGCCAGTCTCTTACTGATCCTAGAGCTTGCCTTTTCTTTTTTCTTTTGTGAGCTGTGAAAATTCTTGGAACTCTTAATAGACAAGGGTTGCAGATATGCAAGTCTATACCCAGCTGTTTATGTGGGTCCTGGGATAGAACATGAACAGCCAGTCTCTCAGGACGCCTCAGGCCCGCATGCTGGCACAAGAAGTGCTCTGAACTGCTGAGCCATTTCTGCAGTCAGCTTTTTCTTTTAACCATTGAAGGATATTATGGTTCTTATCCTTTATCCTGAAATACAATGTGTCATATATATTGTTTTTGTATGTTGATTCATTTTTGCATCCCTTCATAATTATGTATGATCTTTTGGGCCTGGTATTGAATTTAATTTGCTAATATTTAGTGTTGTTTTTTTTTTTTTTTTTTTTGAGGCAGAGTCTCGCTCTAGCCCCTGCTGGCCTGGAACTCACTCTGTAGCCCAGGTAGAACTTAAACTCAGTAGCAGCTCTCCTGCCTCAGTCTCTTGAGTGCCCAGCTTCGAGGCTTTTTGAAAAAAAAATATTTTATGAGTTTATTTACTCAAGGGAGAGCCTGAAAAAGGAGAGAAAGAAAAAGAGAGAAAGACAGAGAGGGAGAGGGAGTTAGTTTGGACAGGGCCTCTTGCCACTGCCAACAAACTCCAAATGCATGCACCATTTTGTGCATCAAGCTTTATGTTGGTAGTGGGGAATCAAATCCCAGCCATCAGGGTTTGCAAGCAAGTGCTTTTAACCATTAAGCCATCTCTCCAGTTCCCCAGCTTAAGAGTTTTTATATCTATGTTTATTGGGAATAACCTTTGTCTTTTTTTAATAAATATATATTTTTATTTATATTATTCTGATTTTACATTCATAGTATTGGTTCCATTGTCCTCCTCCCCGTCCTCCCACTTTCAAAGGGGCCCTCATCAATGGGGAATGTGGATGGCGCATTGTGAGTTTGCTCAAGAGTTCTGGGGGGTAGGCCCCAGTCTCTGTGCATAGTGCCCAACTTGTGACTCTAACAATCTTTCCACCCCCTCTTCCGCGAGTTTCCCTGAGCCACATTGGGGTCATTTTAGTTCTGCTTCAGTGATGAGGTTTTGGGAGCCTCTGTGTCTCTGGTTATCTGGCTTAGTTGGAGTTGGATGTTCTCTGTGTTTATCTCCTTCAGCCTTTTTCTGGTGTTGTGATCGCCTTGAACGCTGTATTCTTGCCCTTCCCCTGCGTTGTTCTATGGTTTCAGCTGGTGAGGTGTGGTTAGCTGATCCTCCCTTCAGGTTCGTTGTCCACCTGAAAAAAGATAAGCAAATTCTCCAACGGAGAGAGAAGTTAGTACTAGATAGAAGGGATAACCTCTTGTGTATTTCATTTTAGTAGCTGGGTAATTCTGACCTCCAAGGATGGAGTTTCAAGGCTTTCCTCCCTTTCATTTCACTGGAGTATTTGAGCAGAATTGGTGTTGGTTCTTCCATTACATTTTTGTAAAACTCAAGAGTGAAGCCATCTCATCCTGGTCCCTTTTCATTATGGATTATTTTCTTTGATATTTATTTATTTGAGAGAGAGAGAGAGAGAGAGCAGATAGAGAGAAAAAATGGAAATGCCAGGGCTTCTAGCCACTGCAGACAAATTCCAGATGCATGCACCTCCTTGTGCATCTGGCTTGACATGGGTACTGGGGAATCAAACCCAGGTCCTTAGGCTTTGCAGTCAGTGCCTTACCCACTGAGCAATCTTTCCAGCTACAAGACTTTTTTATTATTACTAATTGAATTTCTTGTGTTTTGCTCCTCTCTTCAAGTTTTCCATGTTGTTGTGACCCAATATACAAATGTCTATTATGTATTTGCAGAATTTTCTCCCCATTTCTTCCAGTTTTCAGATAGACTAGTCTTCAGTTCTTCATAATAGTCCCACAAGATTCTTTCTTTTCCTGTAGGATCAGTTATAATACCCTTTTCAAATCTGATATTATTTGCTTACTTATTTTTATTTCATTTTTCTTTTCTTTTTTTTTTTTTTTTTTTTGTCTTATTTGAGAGAGACAGAGACAGAGAGGAAGAGGCAGAGAGAGAGACAATGGGCACAAGAGCAGCCTCCCAGATGATGTGGATGAATTCTAGATGCTTTTGCCCCCTTGTTGGCAAGTGCAGCATTGCGTGCTTTCCTCACTTTTTATGTCTGGATTAAGGTGGGACCTGGAAGATCTAAGGGGAGTTCTTAGGCTTGGCAGGCATTTGCCTTAACTGCTATGCCATCTCTCCAGCCCTTATTTTCATTTTTAAACTAGTTTCTTTTCATTTGAAGGGAAGAGAGAGAGAGAGAGAGAGAGAGAGAGGGAGAGGGAGAATGGACACACCAGGGCTTCCTTGCACTGCAAACAAACTCCAGACATGTGGGTCCCTTTGTCTTCTGCCTATGCATGGGAACTGGGAACTTGAACTGGGACCCTCAGTACTTTCCATGCAAGGGCCTTTAAGCACTGAGCCATCTCTAGTAACCTTCATTTGTATATTTTGAGGCAAGTTTTCATTCTAGCCTAAGATGCTCTGGAGTTCACTCACTCTGTCACCTAGGCTAGCCTTGAACTCATGGTGATCCTCTTGCCTCATCCTCTTGACTGCTAGAATTTTAAGAGTGAGCCACCAGGACTGGCTTTTATATATAGTTTTATTACTTTGTAATCTCTCTTTCGCTCGCTCTCATTTTTTGGTTTAGCTAAAGATTTGTTAATTTTTAAAGATTTTTACGCAAAGACCAACTCTTCATTTCTTTGATATTTTACATTGGTTTGCTGGCCCATTAAAGAATCACACTAAAGAGCCAAGTGCAGTGTCTTGGTGCCAAGGACAGTCCTGAGTGCAGGGAAGGTCAATAGGACCCAGCTCTACCTGCCTATGTGCAGCTTACTTTCAAGCGGGGAGGGTTCCTATGTTCAGATGGAAGCCGGGGTCTCTAGTCTTGCCAGCTGGCCAAGATTACAGCAGTTATTTTATTCAGTAGGTTTTTCATGTCTTTTCTTTTTAGATAAGTACATCATATGTAGATCATTTTTTAATTTAAAACCATTGTGATTTTTTTCAAGCCATTCATCCATTTTCTCTTATTTTTTTAAGAGTTTATTTATTTGTGTGCATGTGCATGCATGCGTGCATGTATGTGTGTGTTGGGGCACACCAGGGTCTCTTGATGCTATAAGCAAGTGTCTGTGTGGCTTTATGTGGGTGACCTGGGATATTGAACCCAAGCTGGCAGGTTTTGCAAGCGAGTACCTTTAACCTCTGAGCCATCTCCCCAGCCTTCAAATTTCCTTTTCTTTTGGGGTTGCTAGAGAAATTCTGTATTTTTTGGAGGTGTCCAGCTACTTAATTTGACATACTTCTTGTGTCCCCACAATAGTGTTTGTGCTTATTATGGATTATCTATTGCATAGCTTTTGGTGTAGGAAAATGTCACCTGGAATGTGCGATGGTTGAACAGGTTACAAAGGTTTTGGTTCCAGGGGCACTTTGGTCTAGTGTGTGGATATTACTTCTTTAGCTATGATCAATAACATTGGTATTTGCAGTTTCCTCAGGGACCTAAACTGAAATGGTTGTGAGCACAATGCCAGCTGACACAACATCTCTGGTTGTGTACCCAGCTGTGGAAGCTGTGTCTGTCAACTTCCTTGCATTGTGCAGGGAACAGGGTGCTCCAGTTGCCCAGTGGGTCCATGTGGGTGCAATACAGTGTACCTAGAAGGTAGTGGAGCATCTTTAGATGATAGAGGTTACTCCATGGGACCTTATGGGGCAATCTTCTCTGGCCACTCCATCCATCTGCATCTCAGGGAACCAGGTGAGTACGTGGTGCCACATATTTGCTTTGTAGGTCTTTGCTAGCCTGAATTCAGCTATCTTCAGGTCCCCAAATAGCAGTTCTGCCAGGTTGAAATTCTCAACAAAGGTTATTAAGTTGATCCCTGGAGTCATGAGTGAGTAAATTGCTTCCTAGCTACTTTCAAAGGCTATCAGTAAGTGGCTTGGGCCATCTGACAGCTTCCTGGTTCCCTTGTTGTTCAGTACTAGTTGGCTGTTTGACAGTGATGAGGGTGGATGGGGCGTGTTGCCTCATCTGCTCTTTTCAGGACGTGTGGCCAGTCTGCTTGGCTTTTATCTAGAAGCCTTTATAGGTCCAGACATTTAGGATCAACTACCCATTTGCCCACCAATTTGGACAGAGCTTCCAACTGGTTCTCAGGGCTCAGTCACCTGACCCTGGGTAGGTGAGGTGTCAAGATGGAAGCCTACAGCAGAATACAGGGTAGAGGGAGGGTGTAGCTCTTCCTTTGAGATAGTGAAATGGTTTGGTAACTGTATAGCTCCTAACACTGGGCTTTGCCTAGGCAGGCCTTGGACTGTTCTTGCAATAAATGTTCTGGTGTCTGTGATATGAGTGGGGATTTCTAGACTCTTTCCCTGAAGAGTGAAGGCTTCTTGGTTGTGGGTCGAGCTTGAAAGATGCAGTGGTAGAACCTGTGTCTTGGTTCCCTTTCCTACAGGGTTCTCTTGCATCTCCACAGTCCACAGCATCTCTGCCCCAACACTCAGTGAAGTTGCTGTTGCTTCTTACTTCATTTGGTCATTTGTTGTGGAACAAAGAGTCTTGGACTTATCTAGTCAACCATGTTGTTGATGTTGCTACTCAAGAAACAGATGATATTAAGCAAAATACTTAAAAATATTGAGGATCATATAAAGATGGCAAACTCAAATCACACATTAGGCTATCTGAACTTTCTGTACTATCTTTTAAAATATATTTTATTTATATATTTATTTGAGAGAGAGAAGGAGATGGGGGGGAGGGTGAGAGCATGTGCCCCCTTGTTCATGTGGTTTATATGGGTCCTGGGGAATTGAACTGGGTCCTTTGGCTTTGCAGGCAAATGCCTTAACTGCTAAGCCATCTCTCCAGCCCAACTTTGTTTACTTTCTAATTGCACTGTTTTTTTTTTTTTTTTTTTTTTTTTTAAAGAAAACATCCAACCATGAATATGGGGAGTCAATGATGCAGTCATATTGACTGCAAATTTACAGACAAGTGACTACTTTCTTTTATTGCTGAGTTGACTACCTCATGAGAGGAAATGCTTAGCTACTAAGTACCCAGTAAAGGAGGCCATGCATTGAATAATGTGAATGAAGGTTCTGTTATACTTTCCCTGAGCTCTATAGCCTGGATTATGGTTTTCCAGCTATCTGAGAATACATGAAGAGAAATGTTTCCTTCTTGATATGCCTGCACTTGTGAGTAGTGTTGCTAGGTATGAAGTAAACAAATATTACTATGGCTCCATACATCTAGAAGGTACCATGTTAACCAAGTCTTGACTGCTCTGAACAGGCTGCTTCTGACTATGGCTCTTTGACTGAAGAAGGCTGGTGGGTATTCCTCTGTGAAATACCTCGGGGCATTAGCTCTCCCTGTGATTCAGAAGTATTGCCTGCTGAACATCTTATTAGGATAATGTTCCTGGGATACATTTGGACTAATTGTCTTTAGAGGTCATATTTCCACAGCAGGTTTCTAGAAGAAGCTGAGTAGAGCTATTCCTTTTTTTTTTTTTTTTTTTTGTTGTTGTTGTTTGTTTCTGTTTCATGTAGAAGTTAGAAGGGATATATAACAAACAAAAAAGCAAAGTGATATAGTTACATGGCCGTAACTGTGACAAAGCAGCCAGCCATAAACAGCTGATTGGAGGAAAGATTTTTGACTTAACCTAAAGGAGAAGCCTCCTGATGGCATGAGCAGAGGCTGGGCATCACCTCTGCCACAGCAGGTAGAAAGCAGCAGCAGGAGACTCAGATGAGTTCTAGCAGGGGGAAGCTAGGCATTACCTGTCCCGAACAACATTCCTCCTCCAGCAAGGTTCCATCTCCCAAATTGCCATCAGCTGGGCACCAGGCATTCCAAATACATGAGTTTAAGAGGGACATCTAATTTAAGCCACCACATAAAGCAGCAATAAACCCATCTCAATTAAAATCAGGTGTTCATTCATTTTACTTATTTATCAAGAATTTACTGAGTTCCCACTCAATTTATTTCTTGGTTTCCCAAGATGAGTGAGCAGAGAATCTTTCCTGGGGAAACACTGAAAATCAGGAGAAGGAGAAGGGTCTTTTATCACTTTTAATTGGACCAAATGGGTTCTTACTGTCTTTTTTGCATGTGTATGTGTGTGCATGCATGTATGGAATGTTCATGTGTGTATTTGTGTGTGCGTGCGCATGTGTGTGTGCATGTGTGTGTGTGCATGTGTGTGTGTGTGTGTGTGTGTGTGTGTGTAAGCCAGAGGTTTATACTGGGTTTTTCCTTAGTCATTTTCCACCTTATTTATTTGGGACAAAGTCTCTTGCTCAACCACTAATTTGGCCAGGCTAGTTGTTTAGCAAGCCACAGGGATCCTCCAGTCTCTACTTCCCAAGAGCTGGAATTACAGGCCTGTTACCACGCCAGGCTTTTATGTGGGATGTGGGAACTAGCGATCTATGCTCAAGTACTCATGCCTATTTGGCAAACATTTTACCACTTCAGCTATCTCCCAGCCCCCCTCACTGTCTTTAACTTTGAAAGGGAAATAGAGCTCTCCGGCATCCTCAGGAATTTTCAGCCTTGGACACAAACATGCTGTATAACTCAAGACATGCTGAGGCACTTTGATCATGAGTACCTGCAGTGGGAGAATCTTGAAGATGCCCTCCAAGAGCTTCTTGTATCAGAGATGGCATCTTATAGGGTGGGAGGAAGCACCTGAGAGGAGGATTGCTTATGAGCTGACACGAGGTTCTCTTGATGGCTATAAGGACAAACAAGATAAGAGCTGGTAATGGGATTCCATTTAATACTCAGTTTCAGGAGATTGGGGGAATACAGATCTTTTACAGATAAATCATCTCAGAAAACTAAATATGAGATTGTTTTGAATTTTATTTTTTAATTCTATTTTTAATCATTTATTTTTAAAATTATTTGATAGAGTGAGAAAGAGAGAAGGAGAGAAAGAGAGAGTGAGAGAAAGCAAGCCAGGGTCTTTGGCCACCACAAATGAACTCCAGACACATGTGCCATTTTGTGTATCTGGCTTTATGTGGGTGCTATAGAATCAAACTCTGGTCCTTAGGCTTTGTAGGCAAGTGCCTTGATCCCTGAGTGATTTATCCATCTCTAACATTTCTTCTTTTTTAAAAATTTTTTTTTTGAGAGAGAGAAAGGGGGTGGGGAGGGAAAGAGAATGGGTATGTCAGGGCCTCCAGCCCCTACAAATGAACTTCAGATATATGTGCCTCCTTGTGCATCTGGCTTACACAGGTACTGGGGAATTGAATTGGGGTCCTTTGGCTTTTCAAGCAAACACATTAACCACTAAGCCATCTCTCCAACCCTAACATTTCATTTTTTTAAAAAAATATTTTATTATTTATTTATTTGAGACAGAGAGAGAGGTACAGAAATAGACAGGTAGAGAGAGAGAGAATGGGCATGCCAGGGCCTCCAGCCACTGCAAACGAACTCCAGATGCATAAGGTAAGCCAGATACATAAGGTGGCACATACGACCATCTTCCAGCAAGCATGTGATGTACTTTGAGAAATATCCCTTTCAATACCTTATCACCTTCCCCAATCCTTTGTTCTGCTACACAGTTTTCCTTCTACTTCCATGCTGTCTATACAGATATGATTTTAGGTATTCATATAAATCAAGGACCTGCAAATGATAAAAAGTTCTCTTGCTTCTAAAGGAAGAAATTCAGTTTATGAAAAGGTTTTATAAGAGGTAAATCATCTGAGTATAGTTTCAGGTGTCATTGTAGCTTTCATTTTGTTAAATTTTTTTATTATTATTTTATTTATTTTTGGAGAGAGACACAGAGAAAGATAGAGAGAGAGGGAGAGGGAGACAGATAGAGAATGGGCGTGCCAGCAGCCTCTCAGCTGCTGTGAATGAAATCCAGATGTGTGCGCCCCTTGTGGGCAAGTGCGATATTGTGCCCTTGCATCACTTTGCATCTGGCTAAACGTGGGACCTGGAGATTGGAACTGCGTTCTTAGGCTTAGCAGGCAAGCGCCTTAACCGCTAAGCCATCTCTCCATAGCAGTTAAGGCGCCTGCCTGCTAAGCCTAAGAATCTCAGTTCCAATCTCCAGGTCCCACGTTTAGCCAGATGCAAAGTGATGCAAGGGCACAATATCACACTTGCCCACAAGGAGGCGCACACATCTGGATTTCGTTCACAGCAGCTGAGAGGCTGCTGGCGCGCCCATTCTCTATCTGTCTTCCTCTCCCTCTCTCTCTGTCTCTCTCTGTGTCTCTTTCCAAAAATAAAAAATAAAAAAATTATTTAAAAAATCCAACAGGGGGCTGGGAAAATGGCTCAGAGGTTAAGGTACTTGCCTGAAAAGCCTAAAGATACAAGTTCAATTCCCTATCACCCACATAAAGCCAGATGCACAAGTGATATTGGTGGTTCTCTTTGTATATCAAGAAATTTTTGCTTGACATCTATCTGGCAGTGGCTATTCTGATCACTGAACTTGACAGACCTGGCCTGAAAGCACACGAGCTTTTTTTAATCTGAGCGTATTAGATTGGATAAAAGGTTTAGTGAAACGTTTGTACAATCAGTAATTTAAATTGACTGTTAACATTCATTCATTTCCAGCCCAAAGGTGTTCTCTAAGCTTCCCTTTTAGGATGAAGAAGTATCATAAATTTCAGGGTGAGTCAGTGTTCAGGGGTTAACTGTCACCACTGCCAACTGTAGGTGACCAGTTCATGCTGAGCACTCTGGCCACAGGCTGCTTAGAAGCTCCTACCTTCCTACCTGCCCCCACCCCGACTCTGCTATTCTATGCTGGAAATTCAAATCCAGTGGCTGATACCTTCACTGCCTAGCAGACTTGGGTCAAAAGTCAGATGTCATCTTTTCTTGATGATTCCCATTCCCCCAACTTCCTGTTCTCAGCATGAGCAGAACTTAAACCTTTAAAATCAATGAGATCTGACCATGAACTATTTTGTAAGAGGATGAAAGAAAAAGTCAAATTAGAGCCAGAGCAAAAGGATCTTTTTTAAAAAAGTGAGAAAAGAAAATTTCCCCTAGCTAATCTATTTTCAAATGATTCCAGAAGAGAACAGAAATATTCTTAGTTTTATGCCTTACAAAAATGTAAATCGGAGGTGAAGGCCATTTCTTGATCCTTGATAATGGAGATGGAACCAACCTCAATGTATTTGAAATTACCTGTGGAATAATATCTCTCTCAAGATGATTACTACAAGATGACTTTTGTTAGAGGCCATATGTTTTGTTTTAGTGATTGTTTTCCCCAGAGACTTAAAATCATTTTATAATTAAGACAGTAATATTAAGCTGGAAGCTCCTCAGAGCTGCCTTAGTACTACACAGAATGCTTGCTGCGGTTTCTGTTGGGATTCACTCATTTATAAGTCAGGGTTATGTAAGAGACACTTATGAAACAAATGCTTACATTCTAGGAGAGACACACATGTATATAATAAAAGAGAGAGATTAGCTAGTTTTCACAGAATTACAATTTAAGATTTGGAAGTGACCAAGACCACACAAACCACTCTGAGGCAAAGATGGAAGCTTTTTCTTGGGAAAAGCTCGAGTTGCCAGGGCTGAATCAAAAAAGAGGAGCACAGCCAACCTGAGTTCCTCTGGTAGTGGGATTTATAGGACTTTTTCAGTTGGGGGAAGTTGAGGAAGGAAAAAGAACTCATTTTTTAAGCTGAATAGAAAAGTTCCTTTAGGGGAGATCATTGCAGTAACCATTTAAAATAGCTAGGATGTGACTGGAGATATGGCTTAGTGGTTAAGGTATGTGCCTGCCAAACCTAAGGACCCAGGTTTGATTCCCCAGTACCCACCTAAGCCAGATGCATAAGGTGGCACATGCATTTGGAGTTCATTTGCAGTGGCTGGAGGCTCTGGCGTACCCATTCTCTCTATATATCTGCCTCTTCCTCTCTCTCTTTACCTCTTTCTCTCTTAAAAAATAAATAAAATAAAAAAAAAAACATTTAAAAAATAGCTAGGGGCTGGAGAGATGGCTTAGCGGTTAAGGTGCCTGCCTGCTAAGCCTAAGAACCTGGTTCCAGTCTCCAGGTCCCACGTTTAGCCAGATGCAAAGTGAGGCAAGGGCGCAATGCCACATTTGCCCACAAGGGGGTGCACGCATCTGGATTTCGTTCACAGCAGCTGAGAGACTTCTGGCGCGCCCATCTCTATCTGTCTCCCTCTCCCTCTCTGTCTGTCTCTCTCTGTGTCTCTCCAAAAATAAATAAAATAATAAAAATAGCTAGGATGTGACACCAGAACAGTGATCATGTGACTTATGAGATAAGATAAGGGGGCAGGAAACCACCACCTGGGGCATTGTTAGGCAAGGAGGGGTTAATCACTGGGTGGTTTCTTGAGGAATGTGGAAAATCCACTTTCCTGTGCCTCTGTCACCCTTCTGCTGTCCTTGGTGACTCCATCTTGGGAGCCTGTCCCAACCTAATAACAATGATCAATATTATAAACTGGCTGTGTGGCTAAGTTCAGTTTTTATCCTTCTCTAAAGGGGTGACATAAATCAAGATCTAGATTGAGAAAAGGAATCCACTATGCAAAAAGCTTGGGTAACACCAGTTTAGGCAGAAAGTAGTGTCAGGGAAATAAAACAGAAAGAAAATAACTGTGTTAAAGGAACATTATGAAATTGGCACATGGTGGTGGGTGAGACAGGCATGGGTCAGAATGAAGTGGCCAAGTAGATAAGGGCCAAAGTGGTGAGGAATATTGATGCTGTGGGAATTGCTTGAAAGGTTATAAAGAGAGTAATGAAATTACTTGAATGATATCATATTTTAGAAATCATTCAAGTTCTTCAGTACATGGGTGGTAGCAAAATAAGGAAGGAGGCATGGATATCAGTTAGGAGGCTCTATTTCATTCAGCAGGTAATGACACCTGGAATTACTGGATTTTGCTCTGGATATACCTTGGCAGATGAATGGATTCTGTCAGTCTATACCATACCATACCATACCATACCATACCATACCATACCATACCATACCATACCATACCAATCGCACAATCGCTCTCTCTCTCTCTCTCTCTCTCTCTCTCTTTCTGTCTCTCTTTCTCTCTCCCTGTATGTGTGTGTGTACCATACACTTGTATTTTAATGTCTACCTATGGGAATGGGCATAATTAAGAGCTAACAATGATTCCCTTGGGCTTTCACCTTGAGCAAACAGGGAATCATAACATCATTTACCAATATGGAAAGAAAGGAGAGAAATAATCTTGTTGGAGGCACGTAGTAAGAAATCAAGACTTTTGTTTAGAGATATGCTATTACATACATAACTTAGGAAAAAATATGACTATGGGATTATAGCAGGAAAAAATATGGGACTCATTGCTTATGATGGCTAAGTTTTGTGTCAGCTTGATCTGTTTAGGAATCCACAGACATTACCCATAAGTGGGTATGTGATGTTGCTTCCAGGAAGGATTAACTAAAGGAGGAATCCTATCCCTACGGTGAGCCCTTCCCAGAGTGGGTGGTCCCTCCTGGGGGGCGGGGGCTTTATCTCCGGAAGCTCTGACAAGGAAAGTATCCCCTCCTCCCACCTGGCTGCTTGCTGCTTTCAACTGTGGACTGAAGACCAGCATGGACTAAAGACCAGCATGGATTGAAGGGCAGTGGCACTCCAGGCCTTCAGTGCCGGATTGGGACTGCTGAGACATCCAGTCTCGTGGACTGAGCATCTACGGGGTTCCTTGACTCTCAGCCCTGCAAGCTGCTATTGTTGGACTGCTGTAAGATAATGCAATAAATTCCCTTTTAACACAATTCATTCTATCAGCTCTGTTCCTGTAGAGATCCCTGACTAATACATTGCTTATTAGAGATGCTATTCCAAATACCAGACTACATAATATAACTTAGGGATACACACACACACACACACACACACACACACACGCACACACACACACAAAGTAATAACAGTTGAAATAAAATGAAACAAAATAAAAGTAAAATAAAAGACCCGGGGAAGAACATGGGTCACTTTGACATGTGAAGTTAAGAAGAGAAGAGATAAACTGATAATCGGAAAGGAAAGAAAATGCATAGTGATTTGAGCAGACACTAGAGTAACAATTGCCAAAAAAAAAAAAAAAAAAAAAAAAAAAGGTACTTTATTTTAAAAAAGGAGGAAAGGAAACAAACAGTTTCAAAATACATTGGTCAAGAAAATATCAAGGACAAATTAATATTATCTTGAGTTAGAGAGCATTGCAGTCCATGACATGGACTGTGAGAATAAAAGTCCTCCTATATTCTGCTTGCCTTGTTAGGACTTAGACAAAGCTAGACTTCCAGGAACCTTAAAACCATGAAACCTTGTAACCTATAAAGCATATATTATGAAAATAAAAATGGCTAAATGAATTAGCTGAGAATCTACTTAAAGAGTTTATTGAAAACTAAAAGGATAAATAGAAAGGCAGCAGATGGAAATGACAAGTTTAGAGGCTGCATTTTTCTGTTATGTTTGTTTGTTTTGAGATAGTCTCCCCATGTAGTATAGACTGGCCCCCTAATCTCAATCATTCTGCCTCTACCTCCCAATCAAAGGAATTATAGGCATGTACTACTACAGCCTGTCTAAGAGGCTGAAGTTTTATATTTGCTAAACCATAGTTTGAGGGAATTATTCATTACTAGATATTAAAGAGTTTCTGTTTAAAACCAGCATTAACCCCTTGAAGAACTAGCATTTTCTCTCTTTATAAGTGTGTTACATGGTTGATGGATGTGCTAGTTGTCTCCACTTCTTATTTTGAAATTTCTTAAAATCATGTTGAGGAATTTTATGCATTTTGTCAGAGAGTCATCTCTTTGCATGCAGTACTAACAGTAGATCATTCATTTGAATGCATTACAATATAGGCTACTAGGAGCAAGTTTGCATATGCATGCAATACAGTAATGACTTCCACCTGGCCTACAGCAATTATAAACTTCACTGGTTTCAGAAATGTTAAAATGTGAAAATGATGCACATCTTTCAATCAAAACAGCATGTCTTTACTGCAGGTGTTAGATTTTTTTTTTTTTATGTGTAAGAAAAGTTAGAAATTGTGTACTCAAAGCTTTCTCAGAACTCAATTTATATAGAATAATTTCCATTACAGAAGTGTTCATAGTACTGTGGAGTATGCTGACTCCCCAGCTTCCCTTCCAGCTAAGGTGGTTAACATGACAGTTCTGCCCAAGAGATATTGTGGTTTCTGGGGAAAGTTTTTGCATTCTAAAAGGATCTATGGAATGGTACAACCACTTCCTCCATGTATATGGCTTTACATATGAACATTTGAGGAGAAATTAGAGAAAAATAGTTTCTGTTTTATAGTCAGTCAGCCGGGGACAAAGTCCTGAGTAGAACAAGGAGATTCCACCTTGTCTGGCCTGGAAGGACTAGGACCCACAACTGATCCATCACATCCAAGATGGAAAGCAACTTCCTGCTTTTCCTCAGCTTTACATAGCTAGGTGGGCTGGCCCCTCCTGAGTCAGCCTCTTGAGTCCATGAACCAATCAGGTTTCTCTCTCCCTTACACACCTGAGCCTGATAGCAAGGTTCATCCTTATTGAATTTCTGACCCATATAAATAGGCTTGGCAAGTGTACATCTCTCTATCTCCCTGGACTATCTACCCTCTTGACACTAGGCTCTCGTGCCCCCTGCTTTGGTAAGCTCTCCCCTAGTGAGGAGGGATTCTTATTTGCCTGGGTATTTTCCTGCTTGCTTCCTACATGTATTTTATTTCCAGATTCTGTTCAGCTTTTGTACATGTATGATTTCTTTCATAAGCTCTGAGCCCTTTATTGTCCAAGCTCTTATCTTTCTTCTACTTGAAGGTGAAGGGCTTGCATGCTCATGTTTCTCTTCCCACATATGTATGCATGTGTTTCTTCTGATTCTTTTGAATCTTTTGGCCTGGGCCTTCATATTTTACCTTTCATGTGTGTGTCTATGTGCCCTTACAATAAGCTTTCCCCCTGGAGATTTCCCTGTCTCTCCCCTCTTTTGAATACTAATTCTCCCCAAAATAAACCTTATATTTCATGATTTATCCTTCCCAGAGTCTGTTTTATCATTTCTTTGCTAAAGTCAAATAAGGACCCAAAATTTTGGATTCACAGACCTGGAAACTCTTCCCTGGACCCCCGAATCCTGCATCAATATCTAGAGCTAAAATGTTGTCTTGCAACAATAGGATAGAATGTGTGTGAAAAAGCCACCATTAAATGATAGAAGTGATTAATGCACAGAGTTCAAAAGTGTTTCAACAAGCCAATAGTTCCAGCAAAGAAAGAACAAAAAGTCTAGTCTTTTGACATTCTTATATGGAAAAGGAGCTCATTTGCTCAAGCTGTTATGATTTGAAGTTTTGATGTATCTGTTTCTTTGCAGCAAATATTTACTAACAAAGCTTGTCATTGTGATGTATTCAAAAGGCTGTGAGTCTGTCCTTTGTTTCTTCTCTCTCTCTTTTTGTGTGTGTGTGTGTGTGTGTGTGTGTGTGTGTGTGTGTGTGTGTGATTGTGGTGTGTGCATTGATTTGGCTAGTCTAGGTATCCAGTTTGCAAGAGCATCCCCCTATCTCTGACCATGCCCTGAGATTACAGGTAGACAGCAGCTGTGGTAGTTTGAATGTTCCCAATAGACTCAGGTTTTTTTTTTTCTAAAAGCTTGTCTCCAGCTGCATGGCTGGAGGAGGCATCACTGGGTGGGGGACTGGGTGTCTCATCCTTGGGTCTAGCCCTAAGAAGTTAGTGGGGGCAGATATGAATTCCAGCATGAAGTATGCAGAGTGAGCTCTGCCTGGGTTTGCTGCTGTTTGGCTTCTGAGTTTTGCTCTTCTTCGTGGTGCTGGTGATGTTCTTAAGTGTCTCTCTGTCAATCTGTGAAAGGGGACCAGCTTTCTCCTCCATTATGGAACTTTCCCTAGATTTGTAAGCCTCAAATAAGTCCCTTTCCTTCTAGTTTTTGTGTCTGCTTTTAAAGTTCATCCAGCACTGTGAAACAGACTATAATAGCAACCATGCCCACTGAGCATTTATGTGGGAATCGGGAAGTTCAACTCCAGTCTTTATGATTGCAAGGCTGCCATTGTATGCAAGGAGCTTCTCAAGCCCTATTTCTGCTCTTTCTTTTTAAAGATGTTTATTTATTTATTTATTTAGAGAAGTATTATTTATTTATTTATTTATTTATTTATCAACAACATACTTTTTATGAATACATCATGTGTTGGTACCCTCTTTTCCCTTGTCCCTGTCCCCATTCCTCAGGGTCCCCTCCTCAGCAGGGTTGCAGGTATTCCCCATGGGCTTGTGAGTTATGCATTGTGGGAGCAGCAGTCAGTTTTCTGGGGTGGCATTGCTCCTGGACATGATGTCTCAACCTGTGGCTCTTACAATCTTTCTGCTCCCTCTTCTGCAAAATTCCCTGAGCCATGATGGGTGTGTTGTAAGTCTGCTTCAGTGACGTGCTCTTAGGAACCTCTGGAACTCTGCTTTGGTAAGTGTTCAGTATCCTCTGGGTCTCTCTCCTTCACCCTGGTGCCGATTGTCAGATTCACCATGGAAGCTGCACTCTTGCTCCTATCACTATTCCTCTGTGCTTTTAGCTATGGCTTGGCTGAAGTGTGAGGGGTAGTTTATTTCCTCATGTCTTCTGAAAAAGAAAAACAGATTCGTCAATCATTCTGCTCTTAAGTAGAGTCATGTGATAACCCTGATCCTTCCTTCCTTCCTGAACATACTCTTCCTGCATTAATCTCGTATTCTTCCTCTTTGGCACCTTCCCACGCAAAGTTGCAGTTCTTAGAATCTACAGGTTTCACTTGCCCCAATAACTGAGTTTTTGATAACTGAATGGAGCTTAATTTTGTGTTCCATTTATCCATACACTTAACTGGAAGGAGTGGGTGGAAAAAGACTATACTTGTAAAGCGTAATTTACTAACGAAGTATATTTCAACTTGAACAATATGATTATATGCAAGAATCTGACTCCCTACTTTGTGCCTTTTCCAGTGTACTTAATCACCACAATGTCTCAGCAAGATATAAGTAGTGAGAGATTCACAAAAGAACCACTTGAAAAAGGATTCAGACTAGTCTGCCAAACAGAACAATAGGATGGATGGTCTTAGCTAAAGTACCATAAAACAGAGATCAACTTTCTGTCATAGATAAATGCCATTTCCTTCAGGTCATAGCAGATCATATGGTAACTTTCCTTGCCCTTCCATGATGCAGGGACAAATTCATGATGCATAAATCTTCTAATCAAAGTCCTCCCTCAAGCAAAAAGTAAAGACCAGTACTAAATAAAATCAAATCAGAATTTTGCAGTTTAATATCATTCATAGAATTTATATTGAAATATTTATCCCAGTTTCCTAAGAAATTCTAGGACAAATTATAAAAATTCCTTTTGTGTTTTTCTAACTTCAATTTTTTTGGTTGATACAGAAATAAAATTGAGCAATTAAATGCATTTATTGTAGTACTATTGCCTGGATCTAGATCAAGCAGAGCATTTATAATAAGAGTAATTTAAATTTGGGGCTGAGGAGGTGGATCTTTGAATAAAGTGCTTGCTATACAAGCATGAATACCTGAGTTCAGATCCCTATACCCTACACGAAGCTAGATGTGGAAGTGCACACATCTGAAATCCCAGTGAACCTCTGGTGAGATGGACTATGCACAGGATATTCTTTATAAGCTCACAGGCCAGCTAGCCTAGTGCATCTACTGGAGAATAACAAAGACAAGCTGTTTCAAAGCAGAAGGTGAGGACTAGCAATGGAGGTTGTCCTCTGACCTCTACAGGCTAGGAATGACCACATTGATATACATGAACACATGAACACACACACACACACACACACACATACCACATAAGCTCCAATTGATAATAGCTGAGGACCAAGCATTCAGAACACATAAGTTTATGGGAGACATTTGTGTCAAATCGCCACATAATGAATTTCTTGATTTCTTGTTTGCTTCACTTGCATGGAATTCTGGAATGAATTTTATGGTGGAGTAATGACTGTCAGTGATAAGGAGAAGAGAGCCTCACTTAACCCATCCTAAATGAGAGGATTGCTGAAATGTCACCTTCCATGCAAACAACTGAGGTCTTTTGTTTTAATTGAGAATTTTAATACACAAACATACTGTAATTTGACCATATTCTAGTCTTCCCTCTTTCACTATCTCCACTCATCCCTGTTCAATTGGGTTCTTAATTAATAGGCTAGAACATTTGAAAGTGCCAAGTAGCTCCACCCTACCCCAGCTCCCATCCATTATTTAATGCCCCTCAATCCCCTACCTATTATTTAACATAAGTGCTGTTAACAAAATGGAAAGGTCAAGACTGTTCTTTGAGTTTCCAAGGCTCTGAGGTGATGAACAATTTCTCAGTATCAGTAACATGAAGTTAATGTTTGCCCTGACGGAAGGAGCTGATGAAAAGTCACTGAGAGCTGGAAAGATTTCTCAGTGGTTAAAGGTGTTTGCTTGCAAGGTCTGATGACCCAGCTTTGATTCCCCAGTATCTACATAAAGCCAGATGTGCAAAGTGACACATGCATCTGGAGTTCATTTGCAATGGCAAGAGGCCCTGGTGTGCTTATTCTTTATCTTCCTGCCCCCTCCTTGTAAATAAATAAATAAAAAAATGTTTTCAATGAGTCATCAGGTGTCCAAGCCAATGGGCTCCTTCCCAGGAAAAGGAAGGGGAACATGTGAAACTTGAAAAGATTCAGAAGGACTGTGGCGAGAAATCAAACATGTGTCATTTGAGGGCTCTCTACCTGTGTCTCAACAATTGCTTGAGGACCTATCAGTCTTTACCCTTTCATTGCAATGAATTAAACATGAAAGGGAACATTTGTCTTTCTTTTAAAACACATGTACTTGCCTTTTATTCCATATGTTTTATTATTCATTTGATATTGGTCAATAATTTACTAACATATGCTATTTTTGTAAAAGATGAAAAATGTACTGGGGATGTAGCTCAGGAGTAGAGTCCTTGATTAGCATATGCAAGGTCCTGTGCTTAATTACTAGTATTAAAAATAAACAAATGAATATGTTCTGAGTTCAGGGAAGGTTGTCCAAGTCAGATCCTACCTTTCAAAGACTTTTGAAGCATATTCCCCTGTGACAGTCCTAAATTTCACCAAGAGAATAACAAACAAGGGATTATATTGGATGGTAAATACAAACATTATTGTCAGAATTCATTAACATTTGACTAAAAATGAATTGAATTCCAAGAAATTCACGTTTCACTTTCCAAAATTATTTATCCATTTCGTAATCAATACTTTTTAGGAAACGACTTTTGATAAAGGCAATAATGGAAGAACCTCATTAATATCTTAATGTGAAGTGGTTAACCTCTGATCTGAAGGCATAACAGAATTATATTTCTTTTAATAATTACCTGTGGGCTGTGGATATACCTCAGATGATACTGTGCTTGCCTAGCAGGCACATGGAACTGGGATCAATTCCCTGAGCAATATAAACTAGGCATGGTGGTGCACACATATAATTCTATCACTCAGAGTCAGATCAGAAGTTCAAGGACATCTTCAGATATAGCCAGTTTGAGGCCAGCCTGGTATCCTGCCTCAAAACAAATCAAAAACATGAATGCATACCTTCTCAAAATATAAACTATATGTCGTACATGCACACATATATGTTTAATAGCTTACAAAGAGTTAACTTTGTTCTTTCAGATCTCTGTCTCCAGTCACAACTTGGTTGATCTTGGTGTACTTACAAAGTTTGTTCTGAGTAATAGTGTGTTCAAAACATGAGTTACTTCTCCAGAATGTTTTTTTGTATCAAAAGGGAAAATAAGTACTTTGAATTTTTATTATAAACTAATAATATTAAATAGAAATGCATGTGTTAAGACAAAGGAAGTAGTGCTTAAGTAGCCAACTAAAAATTAAAAGGTAAATATTTTAGACTAGATGACAATTCAGTTCACTCTTCAATTTAATTTGACATCTAATATTAATTTCTCAGAGTTTAAGCATACATGTAACTTAAAAATGAAATTATATTAATATAAAGATTAAAACTGGTACACAGGTCTCCTCAATCCTCTAAGTGATTTGATTTCATGGTGTATACTTTTTATTATACTCCAATCATTAAATTTTCCCAGACATATTCAATAGAATATTCACAGATTTAAGCCCAACTTTACTTCTTCTCTATGTAAGATTAGAATTTCTTGTAATGTGTTTTCTAAAGATAATCAGAAAAGTAGCATCAAATTGTTTAGCACTTGCCCACATGGCTAAAGAGGGAACTCTACTGATCCTTGAGAAGACATGGGTCCATGACCACATCAATGAGAAATGAGATGTGGGGATGCTGTTTCTACTGTGATGATTGTATAAAGGATACCAATTTTTTTACATTAGTGGCTAAGGCACTTATGTGTTGTTGCAATTCTTAAATTTTCCCCTATATTTTGCAGATATTAAAGTTTTCTACTTTTTGTAATGTTACAATAGACTATAAACACTCAAAAAACTATGGTAAGCTTACCAATGCTAGAAAATATTCTTGGACTCTCATATGTACCTATATAAAGAGTTTCTGTGCAAGAGCTCTAGGAATTGGCTATTGGATATTCATAAATGGAAACTATTTTTGTCAAATATCATCTCACTAATCTATGAATTCTCAAACTCTCTGTCCTGTACTTATAAGATTTTGAATAACTGTATATTCACCCACCTAATGTTAGCATCATTTTCCACATACCTCAAATATTTACATGTTTTAAATAATTCTAGATCTTGTATTTCTACTTTCTAAATCTTATAACCTAACCTGAATACTTTTTGAAAATGCAGATTCCTGGCTCCCATCCCCTATAATTCTTACTTGGCAGGTTAGAGGTTCAGGTATTTTTAGTTTTTGATAATTTTGTAGATCTATATAATGTATTTTGATCCTATTCACCCCAATTACTTTCTATATTGTCCTTTTCCCTTCCACTAAAACCATCCTTCTCATTAACCCTCATCCTACTTCCATGCCTTGTTTATTTTTTTTTTTTTTTTTGATGCAGTAATTTAAATTAGAGTTGCTTGCAAAATTGTCAAATGACTCTTTAAATTCATCCAGTGAGGAAAAAAAGCTCATAATAATTTTTCACAATTATTAATCAAGTTCAAAATATACAATAATATGGTGTGGTAGTTTAAATAAATGGCCCCCAATATATTCAGTGTTTTATTAGCTTGTATTGCATTTGCATCCACCTGGCTAGAGGATCTTAAGGCGTGTGGTGGGTTTGAGATTTCAATCTAAAGATATGCAAAGTGTGCCTTGCTGGACTTCCTGAGGTGTGCTGTGCTGCGTGGTTTTTGGCTTGTGGCTTTTGCTTTCTGTGTTTGGTCCTGTGAAAGCAGGCCAGCTTCTTCTGCCATTATGGTACTTTTCCTAGATCCATAAGCTTCAATAAATATCCCTTCCTCCATAACTTTGCCTGGGCTGGAAGTTCATCTCAGTGAACCTGAAGGTGTCTGCTACATATGGTTTCATAACAATGTACAGTAAGAAATTTTTCTACTGATCTTATTTTTATTCTTTTTGTTTACACAAAATTTTACCTACATGTAAAGCATGTTTATGGTAGGCAGATCACAATAATATATTTTAGCTAACCAAACTATGTATATAAGTTGAAATCAAAGTGTTCTTATGATTGATAAGGTTTTAAGTAATTAAAATATGGTCAATCAAATAAGACTGATGCAGACAAATATTGCAAATCTTTTCTTTTGTACTTGGAAGTAACTGATGAAATACACCATCTACTTTTAATTTTTTTTAGCAGTTAAGGAATTTGCTTTATTTAATTAATTTGCAATCAGAGAGTAAAATAGAAAAGGGGCAGAGAGAATGTGCATACCAGGGCCTCTAAGCCACTGCAAACAAATTTCAGAAGCATGTGACACTGTGTGCATCTGGCTTACATGGGTACTGAGGAGTCAAACCTGGGTCCTTAGGCTTTGCATGCAAGTGCCTTAACTGCTAAGCCATCCCTCCATCCCTGTTTCACTAATCACCATCCACCATAACACAAATAAGTGTTAGAGAGTGCTCCTTGAGGTACTTCTAACGTGAATGTTATGTCCCCATAGCCTCAGGGACTTTTGATTAAGCTTTCAACTTGAGTCTCCAGCAGGCAAAGCCCTGCTGCAGGAGGTGTTAGTGGGGGAAGATCTGTAGTCCAGTCCTAAGGTGTGGTCAGAGCAGTTTAAGCTTTGGTTGTTCATGTTTGTTGGCTGTTTGGTGGTTTCTCTCTGCTGTGAATCCATGGAAGTGAGCCAGATTCTTCTGCCATTGATTATATTTCCCCTGGCTTCTGTAAGCCTGAAATAAACCCTTTCCCCCACAAGCTGCTTCTGGTGGGGTGCTTGTTTGTTCAGCAATGAGAAAGTAATTGCAACACTCATATGCACTAACAAAAACTTTAAAAAAAATCCTGTAATACCCTTGTGATTAGCATAAAATTGTCAAAAGAACATAAATTTAAAATTTTTGATAGTCAAAATTCATTTTTATAAATTTTAAATACCAGTTTTTGAATTCCTAGGTGAATATTATTTTATTGTTAGAATTAATCAGTTCAGCACCTTTTCTATTTCATAGGTAGTTTTTGTTAAGATAAGTGTGGAAAAAGACACATAAAAATGGATGTGAAGAAACTTTGAGCTCCTTCCACCCTACCTGCTAAAGATCCTGGGTGAGTACTTGTCAGAAATTTTTGTAATGACTTTAGGCTTCGACAAAATTACTTTCTTTTAACTCAATGATTGCTAGGTACCCATCTTCTTTCCTGGTTATTAAAGTCACCCACCCTTCCTTCCTCCCTTCCTCCTTTACTTTTTTCTCTTTCTTTCAAAGTGTGTGGGTGTAGCATGTGTGGTACAGTTTGGGTGGGTGGTGTATGCATGTGTGTAGGCCGAGGCCAGAGAGAATCGAGTGTCCTCTTTTCCCTCATCCATATATTTCCTTGAGACAGAGTCTCTCACTGACCCCAGAGCTATCATTTTTATTCTGGCAAGCCTCAGCAATTCTCTAGTCTCCATTCCTAACATGATTGGAGTTTCAGGCATTTATGCCCACATACAGCTTTTTATATGAATGTTGGAGAATCAGACTCAGGCCCTCATCCTTGCATGACAAATATCCTTACCCCTCTGCTCCCCAGCCCAGGTCTCTTATATTCTCTGTGTCTTGTTGGAACTGTCCCTTGATGCTTTGGTGGCTTTCAGAACCTCGAGCAATTCACTAAGGAAAGGGTATCCCAGATGTGGCTTTCAGAAAGGAAATAAGGTTACTGGCATCCTAAAAAATCAGGCTTATCAACTGTTGTGAAAAGCACAAAACCGTTGAAACTTTGGAAACTGAGACTCATAGCTTTCCAGTCTTACATACTCCTTCAAAAGTCCTCAAATAGAAGAGAAAAATCCCCACTTTGTAAAAACTGCTAGGGAAGCACTTTCAAGATTCTATGGCCTCCTTATGCACTAAGACTGGACTTATTTCACTATTATTTGACAGGAGCAAGTTTTTCTTGCCTCTTCAAGACTGCTGGCTAATCAGGGACCAAGGTGATACTGAAGAAAGAGGTAGGAAGGGAATGTAGAACAACCAGACTCTCTTACTGTTTGCTTTTCCTTGAATCCATTATAGTCAATTTTAGGAAAAAATGAATATGTGTTGTCAGCTATCCAAACTTTTGAATGTAAGCTTAAAAGTCATTTATAATTATTAAAATAGTGCTTTTACTACATGCATTCTGCTAACTTCTGTGTGTGTATTGGGTATTTTCTTGTTGTTGTTGTTGCCATGACAAAATTGTTCTGGTAAAAGTAACTGGCAGAAAAATCTTATTTCAGTTTACAGTTTGAAATGACACAGACTAAAATGACAGGGGCAAGTCATAATGGTAGGAGTCTGATGTACTTGTGTCCACAGTGAGGAAACAGGAAGCAATGCATGCTGGTGCTCAGCTTCCTTCCTTCTTACAGTGCAGTCAGGTACCTCAACCCATGAAATGATGCTACCCCCAGTTAAACTGGATCCTCCAACTTAATTAATGTAGAAACTCCCTCATAAACATGTCCACAAATCTTTCTCATAGATGTTTCTAGATCCAGTCAAATTAATATTGGGGATTAACCATCATAGTGGCTTCAAGGAAAAAGGCAGAAATGAGTAGGTAGGCTTAAAATTCCCTCCGTCTCTTCACCTTAGTCATACCCAATGGAGTTAGCCAAGCCTAGAAGTTCTAGAATATTACCATTTAAATATTACCATAGTTTTGCTGAACTTATTCTAAGATTGATTCGTATTTTATCATAAAGTATATTAGTTGTATATTTGGTTATAGATATTTTTATCAGATCAATGAGTTTCTTTTTTCTACCTTTATCTCACTAAAAGTTTATTTTTTATCATGAATGGGTGTTTGACTCTCTGTATCTATTGAGGTGATAATATTTTGAAAAATATTCTATCATGAGAAGCTGAACGTGGTGGTGCATGCCTTTGATCCCAGCACTCAGGAGGCAGAAGTAGGAGGAAACCCTGAGACTACATAGTTAATTCCAGGTCAGCCTGGACCAGAGTGAGACCCTACCTTGAAAAACCAAAAAAAAAAAAAAAAAAAATTCTATCATGATGAATTACATTGATTTGTGAATGCTAAATCAACTTTGCATATATATTATAAAATTCATTTTGTTATGATATATTATTATTTTTACATATTTATGGATTCTGTTTATTAAAAGCTTATGTGCCCATTTTTCTTATGGCATAATGGCAGTAAATTACCTAATAATATTTTTCTCATATTTTACTTAAAGGATCACATTAGCCTGATATAATAAGTTCCTTTTGTGAAGGATTTGTATCATATAGATAGTGCACTTTCTTATTTACATGCTTGGTGAAATTAATCAGTGAAATAAACTGGATGTAGATTGCATTTGTGGGAATTAACAACCTAGTTTCTTCAGAATTTGGTGTGAACAGAGGAAACTGAACAGAATAAAACAATATATTTCTACATATCCCCTTTACATAGATTCAAAAATTGTTTATATTTTCTCCTATTCCATTTTTCATATACCTATTATAATATATACAGATGTTATATGAAATATATATATATATATATATATATATATATATATATATATATATATATATATATATATATATATATATATATGGCTAAATGTTAGGCATAGTTCCTTCATCCTTAATTACTTGAGTGTGCATTTCCTAAGTACATAATAGTGGTGCAAACATCCAATTCAGAGAACCCAACACTGATCCAATGCTGTTATGTAATGTGTAGTCCATACTCAAATCTTCAACTGTCCAGTGACACCTTCATGCATTATTTCCTTTCCCAGGACCCACAATGCCATCATCCTTCAGTTTCCATGCTCCTTCACTTCTTAACCTGGAACAGAGATCCTTCCTTCCCTTGCTTACTTATCTTTGATATTTTCAAAGCCCATCCATTATTGTATATACTGTCCCCATGTCAGGATTAACTGATATTTTCTTATGATTATGTTCAGATGTGCATGTTGACAGAAGTATCAATGAAATGATGTTACATTTTTCTTGGTGTGTATTTGGAAGTATACCATTCTAGCTTGTTCTGATAGCAGTGAGTATTGACTTTGGTCACATCATTAAGGTAGAGTTGGTAAGGTTCCCTGCTGAAATGTTAACAACCTATTCTAGCTTGTGGGAAAATATTTTGAGATACTATGAATATTCTATTCCTCACTAATTTCTTCCCTGTTAGCTTTGAAAACTATAGATGGTTTTCCGATATTGTCAAACCTTTCATACTCAATATTTTCCTGTAAAGTCCTGTTTATGTATCATCTATTATCTATCTATATCTATCTATCTATCTATCTATCTATCTATCTATCTATCTATCTATCTATCTATTATCTATCATCTATCTAATCTAGTCTATCATTTGTCCATCATCTATCTAAATCTCCATGAACTCACATATTCTTTTATTCTATAAATTGCAACATATTTTGTAGTTGTCTTTATGCTCAAAGTTTCTTGGATTTTTCTTTGTCTGATATTATAGACTAATTGGGAAAATAGTAGCATTTTCTAGAGACAAGATAAAGAAATGTGTATAGCAATGAGGATAGAACATCAGAATGAATCTAGAAGTTTAAATATGAGAAAAGCAAACAGAATGAATGAAAAAACAATGAAAATGACTAGCAATACAATTATAACCAGGAAACAGGCAAAGAAAACATAACTTATCTGAACACCTCCCTGTAGAATAGATCATAAATATGATTGAAAAGAATATTAAGTTTGAAAGGCTATGTCACGTTTGAGGAAAAATTGACACACAATAGTCAAAATTGATGTATAATTTAATGCAATGGCCAAATTTATAAGATTATGAACCCTTTTTCCATTCATACATAATTAATAAAATATGAAAGTGAAAACAGTATAGATTGATATCAGATTACTTTATGGAAATATTATGAAGTAGAAGACAGTGGTGAAATGACTGCAAAGTCTTCAAGGAAAGAGATTGTAGCCAATAATTTCATACCTCCAAATTGTTATTCAAATATAAAAATACTAAATAATTTAAACATTCAAAACCACTGAGAAAATATTTACAACTTATATCACAAAGTATGACTTTTATATTTCTAGAAATAATTTTTTGAAGAAAAAAATGAAGGTATTAACGCAAAAGATAAATGAGCTATCACTATGAGCATTGCCTATAAAAGGAAATATGAATGGCCTAAGCTAACACATACATGGAAATGCTCAATCTTATTCAAAATGAAAAATGCAAGTTGAAATTATACAACAAAACATGATTCATCTATCAAATTGAAAATGATCACAGGTTGTGTAGCACTTTGCATTATAAGAGTTTTCTAAAAAGGTCTTTTCTTGACATATTCCTGAATGCAACATAACCTAGTAAACTTATATGCCTGATAATTTGGTAACATTTATCAAAGTTAAAAATACACATACTCAATGTATCAGTAATTATACCCTTGAAAATTTATACTTTAGGTTCCTTGTATATGTACAAAATGGCATCCTCAGTAGTTCAGATATTCACTGCTATTATAACTAAGAACAATACTTATAAATGTGTTCTTTTTGGGTTTTCAATGTAGGGTCTCACTCTGACACAGGCTAACCCAGAATTCACCATGTAGTCTCAGAGTAGTCTTGAACTCACAACAATTCTCTTACCTCTGCTTACTGAGTATTGGGATTAAAAGGCCTGCATCACCACACTGAGCTGAAATGTGTTCTTTCACGGTTTCTTGTTGACTGGAGAGTGTTCTAATAGCACTTGTTTCCACTTTCATGGATGAACTTTCCTTATAAACTCATGGGTGGTTTGGTCCTTTTTATCCTAGAGTTGTTTAATATTTTGTAGCAAAATAAATTACCTTTTTCAGTTATTCCTAGGTTTTGTTTCTCTTCCTCTATAGTATTACACAAATATATTTTAATTGTTTCCAGCCCTTTGTATCTTTCTACATTAAAATTTTGATTACCTATGCTTATGAGTGCACAATGGGAGTGAGGTGAATCTTAATTTTCTACATGGGCTTCCAAATGACCCAATCATGTTTATGAAAAAGTCCACTCTCATTCACTTGAAAGTTCACCTTAATATATGCTATAGTGTTCTGTATATGTCGATGTGTTTCCACTATCTTATTGTGGTACTTTAATCTAGTTGCTAGTAAAATGCTCTTCTGTGTACTTGAGTTTTATGATATTTTACTTCTACTAGAAACAAAATTTATGATTAATTTTCTAGTGTTGAAAGTTTGAAATCAATTACTTGTTGGTTTTCATTGCTAATATGTTTTTCATTTTATATATTACTTTGTTGGTCATTATGATTAGTGTATAGGAAAATATAAATTTTTTCTGTTAATTTTGTATGTAATACTGTACTAACATCATATTCTAATCCTAATAGGTTTTTCAGATGGTTCTGTTACATTTTATGGATAAACAATTTAAAAACATTCATATAATATGAGACATTTGAATTATTATTTCCACTTTTTATTCCTTGCCTTCTTCCTTAATCTTCCTGTATTGACAGAAGGAGAAAACAAGTATTACACAGTAGTGGTACTGGGGAACTTTTTCTTTTAAATTCATGTTTAAAATTATTTTTAATAATTTGGATAGAAGCCAAACATGGTTTTGTTTAAAATATTTTTGATCATTTTTATTTACAGATATACCTCATAATCATCAGGTTTTAAAAATGTTTATATATTTTAAATTCTATATAAATTATTTTTATGAGAATTATAATACTTAAATTATTTTATGCTTTCATTCAGGACCAGGGCATGTTGTTTTCTTCTTCTTTCTTTATTGTTTCTAAATATACTTTTGTGTTTTTCAAATTACTTATTAAGCCTATTTCATATTTCCTTTTGTCAGTTTAAATATCAGATTTTTTGTATTTTTATTATTTATTTATTATTATTAAGGACATACTTTGTATGGATACATCATATATTAGTACCATCTTTTCCCTCCTCCCTGCCCTATTACTCTGGGGACCCTCCTCAGTGGAGTTGCTGCTATTCCTCAAGGGGTTGTGGGTTATGCTTTGTGAGAGCAGCAGTAATTGGGTTATTGGGTGGGGGTCAATGCCTCTAGGTATGATGTGCCAACCTATGGCTCTTACAATCTTTAGCCCCTCTTCCACAAAATTCCCTGAGCTCTGGTGGGTGAGTTTTAAGTCTATATCAGTGAAGAGCTCTTTGGAGCCTCTGTATCTCTGGTTTGATAGGTGTTGAGTGTCCTCAGGGTCTGTCTCCTCTACCCTGGCACTGATTGTCAGGGTCAGCATGGATGCTGCTTTCTTGCTCATCTCCCCAATTTCTCTATGATTTCACCTGGGGCTTGCATGAAGTGTGAGGGGTGGTTTATATCCTCAGGTTTTGTTATCTTCTGCAAAAGAAAAACAAATTCTCCAATGGAGATTGAAGTCAGCATAGTTTAAATGGGATAAGTGTTATTCATTTAGGGAGAATTTGATGGATGTATCCACTGTTTTAGCCAAAGTCTAGTGGGAGCTTGTCATTGGAGATCATAATCTTTGTCTCCATAGGATTCTGACCTGGTTCCTAGTTCCAGGATGTGGGTTCCTTTTAATTGAGTGGATCCCATAGCCAATCAGAAATCCATTGGTTTCCCACCAAGGCCCTGGGCCACCACTGCAGATTTTTGTACATCTTGTCAGGCTGGTTGCTTCTGAGTATCTTAGATTCCTGCTTGCTCACACTCTTGTTAGCTACTTCCCCCAGTAGTTCATATAGCACTTTTGAGACCTACACAGGCTGTCTGAGGGCTGGCTCCTCTTCTGGATTCCAGCCAGGTCTCTCCTTTTTCTGTGTAGTTAGCATATTCTGTCTTCAGCAATACGGGCTTACCTTTTACCTCAGGTGGGTAAACAGGAGCTTTTACAGAAGCCTGTCTTGTTTAGGGGTCCTTGTAGGTCTCTCTGATCAATAGCTCAATGTGGGTTTGCACTAATTTCAGGTACTGGGAGTTATAGGCCAGAGCCAAAATATTTTAAGGTTAGGCTTCATCCTATTCTCTTCAGGGTCCTTCTTTTCAGACATTCCCCTGTTGAAGGTTAAAATCTTTTAGTCAGCCTTCAGGGATAAAGGTTTCTATGGTACCAGTTCATTTTAGGCTTATTTTTATGTTTATTTCCTCCAACCTTCCCTTCCCCTCCCCCAAGCCCTACCATCCCTATTGTCTGGGCCTCCAGTTGTACATCAGGAATCCTGACAACTCAAGCTGATTCATTTTAGGAATGGCAGATGAGTGAGAACATGCAGTGTTTGTCTTTCTGTGATTATGTGTGTTTGCTGAGCATGATCTGTTCCAAGTCCACCCATTTTCTTGAATTTCTTTTTTTTTTTTTTAAGCTGCTGAGTAGAATTTCATTGTGTAAATGTACCACAACTTTGTTATCCATCTGTCCAATGATGCCAATGATGGGCATCTGGGTTGTTTCTAGTTCTTAGCTATTATGAAATGAATAGCTATAAACATAGTTGAGAAATATCTCTGTAGTCAAGCGTAGAGCATTTGGGTAAATGCTCAGTAAAGGAATAATTGGGTTTGTTGGTATTTCTATATTCATCTTTTTCAGGAGTCTCCCTTTTGATTTCCATAATGGTTGTACAAGTTTGCACTCCGACTAGCAGTGAATGAGGTGTCCTCTTTCCCCACATCCTCATCAACATTTGTTGTTGTCATTTTTTTTTGAGGCAAGCCAAACAGACATTTTTTATGAGATAGAGAGAGAGAAAGTGTGTGAGAGAGAATTGTCATGCCAAGACCTCTTGCCATTGCAATCAAATTCCAGACACATGTGCCACTTTGTGCCCATGTGCAACCTTGCACACTTGCTTCACCTTATGTGTCTGACTTACATGAGATCTGGAAGTTCAATCATGGATACTTAGTCTTCACGGGCAAGCACCTTAAACAGTAAGCCATCTCTCCAGCTCTATCTTTTGATTTTTTAATGATTTCCATCCTTACTGGAATAAGGTAGAATCTAATAGTTGTTTTAATTTGCACTTCCCTAATGGTTATGGATGTTCAACATTTTCTTACGTGTGTATCAGACATTTGTATTTCTTCCTCTAAAACTCCCTATTCAGTCACTACCCCATTTTTCTTATTAAAGCTATTGCAATAAATTTTATGTGTGAAGTCACGAAGGTGTTATTGTTTTGTGATTAACTTTTTGCATATATGAGGTTTCTAGAAAACCTACAGACTTTTATATAGTTTCCCCAAATTTAAGCACAGTAAACACTCACCAGTTTTCTTGGTGTTTCAATCACTTCATACGATTTGTTTTGGCTTCATGTATAAGCAGCAGATAATTTCAGATTTTTCTTCTTTTTAGATTGTTTTAACTTAACCATATCTCTTCTTTTCTATATTACTTTGACTAGAATATTTTCAAAACTGGTAGTTTTAATTTTTCCTTTTTTTTTTTCGAGGTAGGGTCTCACTCTATCTCAGACTGACTTAGAGTTCACTATGTAGTCTCAGGGTGGCCTTGAACTCATAGGGATCCTCCTACCTCTGCCTCCTCAATGCTGGCATTAAAGGTGTGTGACATCACGCCCGGCTATTCCATTTGTTTTAATCTTTAAAATCCCTTGGTTAATATTGTTATTTGAAGGCTGTGGTTATAGCTCAGTGATGGACTGTTTGTGTAGCATGGAAAATCACCTGGATTCAATCCTCATTACCTCTAAAACTCCAAACACTAACCATAACCAAAATCAAAGCCAAATCAAAACCAAAAAATATTTTCTGTTGAGTTTATCAAGATATAAGGCATTGTCATTCTAAGGAAATTTTCCTTGCTTTCTATTATACTAAGAACTTGAAAAACAATCAAGACTGATATTAAATCTTAATAATTTCTTTAGTAATGTATATCTCAATTATGCTTTAGTACAAAGTTTGGCCTATTAATATTATATATTTTTGAGTTGATATCCTAATTTTGGGACATTTATCCATCTTTTAAAATTATATATTTGCTTCTAAATTTTCATCTATTTAGTAAGCTGTTATATTTGATTTTCATGTTTTTTTAAAAAAAATTTTAAATATTTATTTATTTGGGAGAGAGGGAGAGAGAACGGGCATGCCAGGGCCTCCCGCTGCTGCAAATTCCAGATGCATACATCATGGCGCATTTAGATTTACAAGGGTATTGGGGAATCAAACCCAGGCTTTGCAAGCAAGGACCTTTAACCACTAAGCCATCTCTGTAGCCTTAATTCTCATGATATTTTATCTGGTATTGTACCTGCATGAAATTTTTTTAAAGAAAAATCACTAGTTTTAATTATCTAATCACGCAATTCATGAATATGGCATATCCTTACATTTACTTAGATATTTGCATTCTCAATAATGTCTCATTGTTTGCTAGTCTCTGGATAATTTTGATGAGATTTCCTATATACAAAATTTTCATGGGTTTTCCTTATCCAAAATTGTATAACATCTATGAAAAATAACTTTATTATTGTTATTGTTACTATTATATTTACATTTTTATTTAGTACAATCTTTATATGGACACATCATATGTTGGTACCATCATTTCCCTCATTCCTTCCTTCGTTGAGATTTCTGGTATTCACCATGTACAGATAGGTTATGAGTTGTGAGAGCAGCAGTCTGTCATTGTGGTGAGGGCCATGTTTCTGGATATTTCTTCCCACCCTGTGGCTCCCACATTCTTTCCACCCCCTCTTCTGCAAACTTTCCTTAACCTTGGTGGGTATGCTTTAATTTTACTTTAGTGTTGAGTTCTCAGCAGCTTATGAATTTCTGCTTTGGTGCCTTTTGAGTGTCCTCAGTGTCTGTCTATATCACCCTGGCCCAGGTTATCAGGCTTTCTGTGGAAGGAGCTCCCTTGCTCATCTTATCAATTCCTCTGTAGTTCACCTAGGCCCTGGTCTGCTGTGTGAGGGCTGGTTCGTCTATCTATTATCTATCTATCTATCTATCTATCTATCTATCTATCTATCTATCTATCATCTACCTATCTATCATCTATCTGTCTATCTTCTTGTCTTATTGATAGATGATGGTAATCCTTGGTTCTTGCTGCTTTCTGAAAAAAGAAAAACAGATTCTCCAAAGGAGAATGAGATCAGGATAGGTTAAAGTGGATAAGTAATTGGTAATGCAGAGAGATTTTGATAGGTGTAGCCTCACTTTTGGATGAAGGCTAGTAGGAACTTCTCATTGGCATCCACTATCTTGGTCTCCATAGGGTTCTGACTTGGTTCCTAGTTCCAGTTATGGGATCCTTTCCACTGAGCAGATCTCCTAGCCAATCAATGAACCAATGGTTACCCACCTAGATTATGTACCACTATTGCACAGGTGTGTACAATTAGTCAGGTTGGTAGTTTTCATATAGCAGTATTCCCACTTGCTCATGACATTGTTGGCCATTTTCTCCCAGCAGCTCATGTACTGCTTTTCAGTACTATACAGAATAAAATTGTTTCACAGTTTTTGTTTTTCTTGTGGCATATTTGCTAGGTTTTAGTATCAAAGCAATGCTATCTTTGTCATGTTATTTGGGAAGTGCTCCATCTTTCAGTGTTAAGCAAATTAATTTTTGTGACATTTTGCTGTGGGGTAATATATAGATACATCAAAGGTAGTCTATTATTTGATTTTTTTTTCTCCCCTTAGGCTCAAGATGAATTTTTGTGACATTGAAATATAAATCAATTTGATTTGGAAAACTACCACAGGTTTAGTATTTTGCTATTACGATTTTTTTTTTATTTGAGAAATAGCTGTTATGTCTTTTGCTAATTTCAGAAGGCAGGTGAAATGTTGCCTATTCACTAAGATACTGTCTCCTGAGATTCCATAGTAGAAAAGCTTACACCTTGGTTAAGTTTGCCAATATTATTTCACATAAGCCACTATGATTTGCTGCTTTTAAAGCTGAGATTAGAGTTCAAGGGTCTTGTGACCTGTCTAGAACTGATACTTCCTATTTGGTTGCAAGGTCTTAATATGCTATGCTTAAATATTCTGACCCTTTGATCTGTGTAGTTAAGTTTTGAGATGTCCACAATTCAAAAAATAAAAACAATCAAACTCGAGCTTGGTGTGATGGTGCATGCCTTTAATCCCAGCTCTCAGGAGGCAGAGGTAGGAGGATCACCTGTGAGTTCAAAGCCACCCTGAGACTACATAATAAATTCCAGGTCAGCCTGGGCAAGACCCCACCTGAAAAACAAAAACAAACAAACAAACAAACAAAAACCCAAAACTTGTATTCAGGCTTACAAGTATTTTATAGTATCTCACAAGATAAAAATCAAATTTGTAGCTATTACATAAGATTTTTGAGATATAAGAAATAAAATATATTTTTTCATATATGCACATATCACTCAAAAATTACATTATGTAATACAAGAAACCTATATCATTTTCATCACTGTAAACTCTTTATAGAAAGAATAATGAGTTGTCTTATTAAATGACACACTTTGTAAACCATTGTACTTTTTTTAAAAAAATATTTTTTTATTTATTTGAGAGAGAGAGAGAGAGAGAGAGAAAGAGGCAGAGAGAAGAAGAGAATGGGTGCACCAGGGCATCCAGCCACTGCAAATGAATTCCAGATGCATGTGCCCCCTTATGCATCTGGCTTACATAGGTCCTGGAGAATTGAACCGGGGTCCTTTGGCTTTGTAGCCAAATACCTTAACCGCTAGTCCATCTCTCCAGGCCCAAATCATTACAGTTTTTAAAGAAACTTCATTCATGATTTTAAAAGGCTCACAGGTTAATGTTTGAAAAACAAACTGTTGCTTAGGACAGGAAAGGGTTGTAAGGTAAATAAATATCTTCACATACTTACCTGGCATCCTTTATTTTGAAACGAAGCCAGCAGGGGTTCTTCTAGGCCTGGGGCTGTTAGATATGAATTTTGTCTCTGAGTTGTTGAGTGTCAAGAGTTATTGTTGGATTTCTGCTGCTCAGTGAAGAAATATTTCAGAATCAATAGCCTTATCCCAAAGAGCTGAGAGTTCTGTTTCAGCACCACTTCCCAGTCCTCATCGCCAAAGTCTCCAATGTCTTCCAAGATATAAATAGCTCCCAAAATCTCAGCATTGGCTGCTAGACATTTTGCTACCCAGTGACGATCATCAGTGTATAATAACTACTGACAAATGGTCTGTACTGTCAGAGGCAAGCTTTGTAAATCACTTCTAAACTACATTTATTAAGTACTTTGAAGGTAATCAGTGGAGGTGTATTTTTTC
Source organism: Orientallactaga sibirica (assembly GCA_036365145.1). Lineage (NCBI taxonomy): Eukaryota > Metazoa > Chordata > Mammalia > Rodentia > Dipodidae > Orientallactaga > Orientallactaga sibirica. The sequence goes on from JAEOAD010000024.1 coordinate 2,317,285, forward strand.
TTGTATGTTTATTCCTAATCTACAGTCTTTAGGGATGTACCAATTATAATTTATCTCCTACCTGTTGTGAAACTTGGATAACAAGATAGTGCAAGTAATTAGCAAGGTTTGCACACTACTGAAAGATAATATGTTTCCTGACATATTTAAGCTGTGAAGCAGAGTCATGGTGACAATTTTCTATTTTTGCTTCATCCCTGAAGACAAAACATATTTTGTTTTTTCTAATCCTGTTTAGATCAGAGTGAAGTTCACAGGTACATTCCAGGCATTTATATGTATAAGCACTCCGAAAGGAAATGGAACTCATATTACATTAACTCTCCAGACATCAAGAGTTTCGGTTTCCACATAGGGAAGGGTGTTCTGGGGTTAACATCTCCCTATGTCTAACAGATCTTTTCCTTTACTCCTCTTCTTCCTCTTCAGTAAAATTGCTTTATTTTTCTGCTCATCCATAAGGATACTAAAATCCATAAGTTTTACCATATACTGTTGAGGTGATTGGACTAAAAGCAAGATTGAATTTGTGCCTTAAAAACTAGAAGATCATTAAGGAATTTCATTTCCATAGAAATAGCAGTTTTTAAGGACTAACTAAAGCAATTTCAAAGCTTTTTGAATGAAAAGGACATGTGCTGTCAAAAATGTGTTTAAGATAATTGAATATGTCACATAATTGAGCAAGGCACCCATTCAGAAGCTGTGCTGTGGGTGCTTGGACATTTGCAGACATCAGGGAGATGAGCAGTGCTTGCCTCCAGTGATTTAGGTTGTATGAGCTATGATTTTATTTGTGCTTTTCTTTCACATAACTAGTGTTAGAAAAGCAACACTTTGAAAGACAGTCTGCTAATGAGTTTTTTACCCTCCTACTATCTCTAAGGAGATTATGATTCTTAGAAATCAGTGGTTCCAGGTAACCTTTCTTCTCAACAGTGTATTGAATAGGGAGGGAAAAGAGGGAGATGTGTTTTTAATAAAAAAGTAAGTCATTTAATTTTATTATTTTGTTCCATTTCAGCATTTTCTTCATCAGTCTTTCTACCTTCACCTTTTATTTTACAGAGATTTTGACTAGTTTACTACATTAAAGTTTTTAAATAATATAGGCTGGGCTACAGAGATGGCTCAGTGGATATGAGCGCTTGCTCAAGCATGAGTGCCTGAGACTGCTGAGCTTCATTCCCCAGGATCCATTCAAATAGCTGGGCGTGGTCATACAGGTCCATAGTCCCAGCCCTGTGGGGAGCAGAGGCCAGAGAAATGTGGGGGCTTGTGAATACCATAGCTCTATGTTCAGAGAGAGACTTCATCTGGCAGATGCTCTAAGTGATAGAACAAGAATACCCCAAATTGTCCTCTGCCTCAGTGGCACCTGAGAGGGTGTCTGCATATATATGTGTATGCACCCCACACATACACAGCACAGCCACACTCCATATAGTATACACTCATTCACATACACCACTGCCACACTGCACATACTACACACACACAGAGAAAGAGAGGGAGGGAGGGAGGGAGAGAGGGAGATATTACAGGCTTTTCTTCACAGACATATTTCACAAGGACTTAAATTAATTTTTTAAAATAGTTTATTTATTTATTTGAGGGAAGGGAAGAGAGAGGACAATAACAAATAGATGGAGAGAGAGAATGGGCACTCCAGGACTTACAACTGCTGCAAATGAACTCCATGTGCATGTATCACCTTGTGTATCTGGCTTATGTGGGTACTGGGGAATCAAGCCTGGGACTTTAGGCTTTGCAGGCAAGAGCCTTAACCTCCAAGCCATCACTGCAGACCTTAAATTAATTTTTTTATGTAATGTCTTTTTTAAATATTTTGATTCAATAGGCCAGTTCCTTTTCCTTCAGGGCACAGAAAATTAGTGATATTTACATTTTCTAATAACATATCACTTGAGTGAACTCCATGTGAGATTTCAAAAACAAAAAGAGTCACATTACAAAAGTTTATTGTTCTATATATTGTTCTATATATATTTATTGTTCTATATATAGAATAAATGCTAATTTATATAGTTTTCAAAAGTTTCTTTTTTTGTATCAGAGATGACTCACTTCTCAAATGTTGTGTGCTTATGTACAGTTTTGATGGTTTCTTTATGTTTTGACAAAAGTCAGGATTTAGTGGAGATTTCCAAATGTGTTCTAAGTGAATTTGTATTCTATTGTGCTAGATTTGGCAAAGATGATATGCCTGAACAAAGGCCCAGGTTACTTTGTGAATAAAATAAACAGTTTAAAAGTGAGCATGAGAAGTGCAAATTATATTTGGTAAGTCCTAAGCCACTTTATAGAAATGAAACTAATTGAGAGGGGGAGGAGATATGATAGAGAGTAGAGTTGTGAAGGGAAAAATGAGGGGGAGAGAATTTTCATGGTTTATTGTGTATAATTGTTAGTTGTCAATCAAGAAATATTTTAAAGTGGAAAAAAATAAATAAAGAAAAAAATAAAACTTTTTTTAAAACAAGTTCAAGCTATGAGATAAGGAACCTTTCCTGTTTGAGGTAGCATTAATAAAATGTTGATAGAATAAACCATCAAAAATTGCTACTGTTGGGACTAGGTAAATGGTCCAGTTACTAAAATGCTTGCCTTGCAAACATGAGGACCTGAGTTTGATCCCCAATATCTGCCTGAAAATTCTGGATAATCAAGCCAATGAGAGACCTTGTCTCATAAAAGATGGATACGTTTTTCTGAGGAATGACACCTGAGCTTGCACTCTAGACTACAGAGGCATGAATACAAATGTGCATGTACGCCTGCACACATATGTACCTGTGCATACCTAGACACACACACACACACATACACAATCCCACTTAGGAGGACTTTGAAAACAAGTCAACACTTCAATTAAACTAAAATCTGGAAATTCCAATTTAGTAACAGAAATAAGGTTGAGAATGAAGTAGCATGTCATAGATGGATCTTAGAATTAATATTTTAATCCTTTTGTTGTCAGCCAAGGAAATAAAGGTTAAGGGATGATAACTGACTGAGGGGACTTAAATTGTCCCTTCTGCCTGAACAAGCTTTTGACAGGCCTGAGGCTTTAAAAAATCTTATGTCCTAGAAAACTTATAAAATTTTATACACCTCTTTCACATACATGATATGTAAATCTTTTTTAAAAGCCCCTTGCTGGTTTTACAACCATGAGTATCTTTCTCAAGAAGTCAGAAGCCATCTCTTGAAATATAATCTTTAAGGAAGATAACACCACTCCTCCATGGTTCTATTCAACAAAAGCCAGTCAGACAACATGGATGCTCTAATTTAGAGTGAAACAGTGACAAACTCAAGAAAACTACCTGTCCTTAAATTGTTCCCACTGATCAACGTCTGCTTAAAAGTCTTCTAGAATTTTCTTATCTATTATACTAGCAAAGATAAACCTTTGTTTTTGAAGAGTTAAGCTCAAGCTGCATTCTGGCCTCTCTTTGAAGCAGTGTTGGCAAAATGCCAATAGAATAAGCTGTCAAAAATTACTACTGTAGGGCCTAGGGAGAAGGATAAACAAAAGTTTTTAATACAACTTGCATTATGTGTTAACTTTGCCTAGTACATTATTGCTCGGACACAAACTGGAAGGAGACAGGATTTAAGAAAAATATAAATAAACCTTATTCACTGCTCCTGGTGTCACCATTGAAGGGGAATAAACAAAGGAAAGAGAAGCCAAAGGGACAAGCACTCTTTCTATTTCTTTCTTTTAGACATATCAGACTTCCTGTAGGTAGGGTACATCTTGAGCAAAATCCTGTTGATTGTATTTTGCCTTTATGATTATACATTTATCTTTTTCATTCTACTCTCTTCTTATAGTCACTTCAAAGAAGAGGAGGTGAGGACTGTAGAGATGGCTTAGCAGTTAAGGCACCTGCCTGCTACGCCTAAGAACGCCATTCCATTCTCCAGGTCCCACATTTAGCCAGATGCAAAGTGACACAAGGGTGCAATGCCGCACTTGCCCACAAGGAGGCGCATGCGTCTTGAGTTCATTCACATTCTCTGTCTCTCCCTCTGACTCTCTCCAAAAAAGAAAAAAGAAAAGAAAAGAAAAGAAAAAAGAAGAAGAGGAGGTGAGAAATCAGGGAAGGCTTCTTGAAAGTAGTGATGTTTGAGTATAAAAATAATAGACTAGGGAAATGAGGAAATAGTTTAGTCAGTAAAGTGCTTGCCATGCAAGCATGAGGACCAGAGTTTGATCACCAGAATCCACTAGCATAAGCCAGTCCTAGTGACACATGTTTGTAATCCCAGGCCTGGGGAGGCAGAAACATGTCAATTCCTAGGCCAGTCCCAGTCAGGCCTTCTTGGCAAGATTGAAACCATTCAAAGAGTTTGTCTCAAAAGGAAACCTCCTGAGAAATGACATCTGAGGCTGTCTTGTGGCCTCCACATTCATGTGCACACAAATAAATGAACTCCCTCATGTGCAACCACACACATAAACATACATACAAGCATGCACACTCACACACATAATGGCTAGAGAGCTGGATACAACTGAAGGGAAGCATTTAGGAGAAAAGAAGAAGGAGCTTTAGTTGTACTGGTAAGTATGATGTGCTGGCCTGTTAAATATAGAACATTTAGTAGTTTTTTAACCATTATAGCATTCCTACATTCTATAATTATCATATATATATATATATATATATATATATATATATATATATACAAAATTAAGGCACAGAAAAGTTGAAAAATTTACCTGAGTTCTCAAAGTGAGCCAGAAGTCAAGACATTACCATCCCAGGCAATGAATACTTGAGTCTGAGAAGATATATATTCCAGGCTTGTGGAAGTTGCTCAGTGGTTAGAGATATGCATTTTAAAGGTTTAATGCTTTCGATTGTTGAGCTCTGTCCGCGAGCTTAATTTCATCAGTGAATTTATTTGTTTTTAATATGGGGTCAGGTTTGGATGGTTTTCAAAAACACTTCTCAAATTAAGGAATGTTGTAGTCATCTGTTATTTTTCTTAAAAAGAAGATCAGTATAGATACTTGTTTTTCATATTAAGTGTTTTTCATAATAAAAATACATTATATTTGCATAGTCTTATATCTTATAAAATACTACACTTGGTCTTAGCCAAAAGGCTGAGAAGCAATTCTTACAGCTTATAAAATGATTTTACTTATGTATTTTCTTAAGATTTTTGTCAATAATTTAAAAATAATTAAGAAAATGAGCAATGTTCAAACATGCTGTATGACTTCCAAAGGTGTAAGAATCAAATCTATATGAACTGTGCCAGTGTCTCACTTTTCATGGATCCTTATTAGTGAGGACATGACAAAGCCCCAGGAGCCCAATGCCACCCTCCTTTTGTTCTTATAAATGTGTGGTATCTGGTGCCCTAACCTTTCCTGGAAGGATCAGTTTGTTTAACCTAAAAACATAGTGTAAGGTTTGGGAGTGACCAAGACCACACACACCACTGTGAGGCAAAGGTGAAAGCTTTTATTCAGGAAAAGCACAAGCTGCCAGGACTGACTCTCAAGAGTGGAGCACAGCCAACCTGAGTTGGCTTTATAGGGCTTCTTCAGTTGGGGGAAGGTTGAGGAAGGGAAAACTTGAATAAAAAAGGCTCCTTTAGGGGAGATCTAAAATAGCCAGGGTGTTAGACAAGAACAGTGACCAAGTGACTTATAAGATAAGGGGACAGGAAACCATGACTTGGAGGCATTGTTAGGCACTCCAAATTAAATAAAAATAGCAATAAACATGTTTCTTTCTCTTGGTTTTGGAGAATTTGGTACATGGTCTGGTGAACCTATTGCTTTGGAACCTGAGGGGTTAATGCAATCTGCTGTGATAACATGCTACTGGGCACCACAGTAAGACTGCTCACCTTATAGGATGTAAGGGAAAGAAAGAGCAGCATTCCAGGATTTCCTCTGTGGCCACTTTAAACAATCACACAAACTCTCCCACTAGGCTCCACCTCTTAAAGATTTCCATTCCTTTCCGATAGTGTGAAGATGAGACTCAAATCTTTGATACAAGAGTCTTTGAGGACATTGAAAATCTAATGGAAGAATCTGTCTGTGCATGCATCTATTATCTGTGTCTGAATCTGTACCTATCTACATCTCTATACAAGGTTGCAGTGCCTATCAAATGTGGTTGTACTTCAGTTTAAAACTCCTCATCTAAGACCTAGCACAAATGAAAGTTTCAAACCAATTAGTCAGAATATGTAGAATAGGGGCTGGGGTGATGGCTCAGCTGTTAAAAAATACTTACTTGCCAAGCCTGATGACCCAGGTTTGATTAAGCAGTACCCACATAAATCCACATGCACACAGTGGCACATACACGATGAGTTCATTTGTAGTGGCAAGAGGCTCTGGTGTACCCATTCCTTTCCTCTTTCATTCTCTGTCATTACTTGCAAAGGAATCTGTAGAAGGGTGTTTCTAGTATCCCATGATTCCAGTAAGCTTCTGGGCTACAACAAAAATCATTCACCACAGGGCATGTTTTAGCACCTTGCTCCACCTCCACTCTGGTGCCTCCACCAGGCAGAAGTTCCGACCTGGTTAGTATTGGGTGAGGGCTATACTTCCTGGCTCAGTCTTTCAACTCATTAAGAATTTTTCCTCACTGGAAAGTATCCCATCCCTGGCACTGAAAATTTTCTAATAACAATCTATGGCTTTTGAGTATTCCATTGTCCAGAAAAGTAGGTTTCCACATGACTTTTTTTATATCCTCTTAGATTTTGATTAGCCCTCCCTCTACCTTTCCTTTAATCAATCTCTTCCCCTGAGCTCACTTAGGCCCTTTCACCCCCATTAATCTGTTCTTCTACTTACCTATATACAATACCATCCTATTAAGTCCTCCCTCCCTCTCTTTCTATTCCCTTTATATCCCCTTTCTAGCTTACTGGCTTCTGCTACTGAGTTTTATTTTTTTTTAAATATTTTATTATTTATTGATTTATTTGAGAGAGAGAGATACAGAAATAGGCAGGTAGAGAGAGAGAGAGAGAGAGAGAGAGAGAGAGAGAGAGAGAGAATGGGTGCTCCAGGGCCTCCAGCCACTGCAAACGAACTCCAGATGCATGCACCCCCTTGTGCATCTGGCTTACGTGGGTCCTGGAGAATCGAGCCTTGAACAGGGGTCCTTAGGCTTCATAGGCAAGCGTTTAACCACTAAGCCATCTCTCCAGCCCCTGAGTTTTATTTTTACTCACTTAGAAATCCAATCATTTGTATCTAGGATCCACATATGAGAGAGAACATGTGATGTTTGGCTTTCTGGGCCTGGGTTACCTCACCAAATATTATCCTTTCCAGATCCATCCATTTTCCAGCAAATTTCACAACTTCATTTTTCTTTACCGCTAAGTAGAACTCCATTCTATAAATGTGCCACATCTTCATTATCCACTCATCAGTTGAGGGACATCTAGGCTGGTTCCATTTCCTAGCTATTGTAGAACATTGCTGAGGCCCTTGGTTTCCCACCAGAAATAGATGTTAAGACCCTATTGCTGAAGACTCCACATACTTGGGTGTCAAGTTCACTGAGAAAACCTGCTGGAGCTGAGCTGAAAGCCTCCTCCATGATGACCAGCTAACAGAAAGTTGGAAAATCTACGCTGCATGCAGGTCAATGGGAGAGAGAAAACACCAGTGAAGGTACTCAACAGTGAACACTGCAAGCTTTAAATTTGACCACCCAGGCAAATGAGCCAATGGGTGCAATAGTGGCATGTCTGTTATGGGGGAAGCCAGCTGCTCTCTAATTGGACTGGAGGCCCGCTCCATTGGAGGAAACACATCCCTGATACTGAAAACATATGGCAGGGGTAGTCATGAGCCCTAAGGGTGTAATGTCTGCTGGTGTCTGGCTAAATGTATATACTGTGCTCACCAAACTGCCCAGTAAGCACTCCTCTTAATGTCCACACCCATATATTAATGCTACTCTCACTTTTGGTTAGAAAGCTTCTCTTTTCAGATGATGGCAACCTTGGGATGATTCAGAAGGCACCATGGTGCTGAGAAGAAGTGACAGAGGAGTGCTCAGCACTGAAACATCTCAAACCTACCTTCCAAGGCTCAGGGTCCATTGTGGAAGAGGGTGCGGGAAGAATATAAGAGCCAAAGGAAGAATAGGACTCCTTACAATGTGCTCCTCCAGACACAAAATGGCCTGGATATCCATGACCTCACAGTGCTTGAAACTACCTACATAAGACCATCATAATAGGAGGAAAAGATCATGACATCAAAGTGAAAAGAGAGACTGATTGAGAGGGGATATGATGGAGAGTGAAGTTTCAAAGGGGAAAGTGGGGGAAGGAGGGAAATAAAATGGGATATTGTCTACAATTAAAGAAGCTGTCAACAAACATAATAATAAATAATAATAAATTAAAAAAATAAAAAAGAATTTTTCCTAAGAAGAATGAAAGGGAGCAGATGGAGACCCACTTTCCTTCTTAACAGTATATAGCTTTTGATGTAACAGCAAAGACCATTGTATTTGTTTAAAATGGCTGTTGGAAACCTATATCTTCCTTCTAGAAAAATCTTCACTGATAGAGTTACAACAGTATATTGACTTTCTACTATTACATCAATTTCTTTTTTTAAAATTTACCCATTTTATTGATGAATTGCCTTTGCTCTATGTTTTGTCATATTGTGTAGAAAATACTAAAAATACAAGCTACTTTGTAAAACCAGAAAAACATTGAATCCTAAGATAAACTATGCTTTACATCCCTTTTCCCATAATTAGTGTTAATTTTAAATAACTATTTCCTTTGTTAAAATGATTATTTTACATACTCCCTAAGTACACCTGCATTACAAACACAGCTCAGTAATTTTCAGAAACTACCTGTTTCTAGAAGCTTGTTGTAAGAGGAAGCACACATCCAGAAAAGGGAGAAAGCAAAAAAAAGTTTAAATTGCACACAATAAGTACCACATCAAATACACTTAATAAAGTAGGAGCTTCATTGCAATATCAAGGATTCTTTTTAAAATATATTTTATTTCTTCATTTATTTGAGAGAGAGAGAGAAAGAGAAAGAAAGAAAGAATGGGCAAGCCAGGACATCCACCCACTGCCAACAAACTCCAGATTCATGCACCCGCTTTTGGATCTGCCTTACTGTGGGTTCTGGAGAGTGGAACTGAGAACCTTTGGCTTTGCAGGCAAGCCCCTTAACCGCTAAGCCATAGCTTCAGCCCCATCAGGGATTCTTTGACAAAAGTATTGTCCTGTGTTTACATTATCTCATCCTCTAAACTTACCATATTGCTCATGGTAGCTTCCTTTATCACCAGTCTTTTTACTTACAATTCACCTTCCCCCAAAGAAGACTTGTCTTACTATGATTACTTTTTAAGGAGTAGTTGATTACAAATGTATATCCTGGCTTATGCCAGAATTACCAATAATTCTAATAAGCAGTAAAAACTGTGCCCTATTTAGACATGTTGACATAAGTCATTGTATGTATAGCCAGACATGTTATACATACCTTTTTAATGCTTGTACAGGACAAAAGTATAGATGATTATAATCCAAGTTTCTTTCCTTAAATATTTAGATGTTTTTAAGTATTTACTTACCCACCAAACATTTGTTAAATCATGAAGTATAAAAATGCTAATTAGGTATAAGAATTTGGAGAAATCACTGAAGAATATAAATGAAACTGAGAGGTCAAGTAGATTACATTACTAAAACAGAAGATAAAGAGTTATAAAACCTTTAAAATTAGAAGAAATGGAAAGCATATTTGTGTATAGTCAACAAACTGATAAATTTGGAAATGCATGACTTAAATAAATGCTACAATAGTAAACATTACACATAGAATATATATTATTAATAAAACTATTAATGCCTGATGATAAATGTAGTAGGTAAAGTTGCTTTGGATTATTAATTCACTCCTGTTCTCCATATCTTCTTGTGATATATTGTTGCTGAGTACCCTCATGTTCTTAGTTGGTTATTTTTGTTGTTTGTTTCTTTTTTTTTTTTTGAGGCAGGGTCTTCCTCCAGCTCAGGCTAATCTGGAACTCACTCTGTAGGCTGGCCTCAAACTCATGGAGATCCTCCTAACTCTGCCTCCCAAGTCCTGGGATTAGAGGCATGCACTAGGTGGTTCTTTATCATCTCATTTTCTGTCTTCCTAAATGTAAGACAGTCAGTTATTTATCTTGTCTCTTCTTTTTGGGGGAAGTTTATATCAATGTAATAGTTTGGTGTCTCAAATTCTTCAATAGATCCTGGAAGAGAGGGTCTAATAAGTAGAGTTCTCTTTGTTGTTTTCTGAGAAAATTTGAACTATTGCAGCTATTCTCAGGTTGGTTATAATATGTTGCTTATTTTCTTAAAATTTCAAACCAACATCCTCTTAGTAATGCATAATATATGCTAAGTATAGGTGTGAATATATGTGAGGGTAAGAAAGAGGTCTATAGATATTTGTTCATACCCCCTCCCTATCTTTTCTTCTTCCTCCTCTCCTCCTACTCCCTTCCACTAGATTCCTTTCCAGCTAGTCCTTTTTCTATTTTAGTGTCTTTTTCCCATCCTCCATGATGACGTGTTGATCAACCAAATACCAAACAAGTAATGCCAGCCCCTGTGAGGTCATGAATTTCATGGTTACATCATGTTCAGAAGACAGCATTACAAAGCACTCTTCCCCATCCTTTGGCTCTAACATTCTTTCCAACACCTCTCCCACAGTGTTCCCTGAGCTTTGGCAGGTGTGATGCAGATGTCTTATTCAGTGTTTTCACTTATTATCAGAAGTCACTTCTTTATCATTGACAAATTTTGGGACTGATGACAGTCAAAAGCAAAAGGAAGGTTCTCTGACTAAGAGTGAGAACAATACTAATCTATGGGAATAAACATACATATTTAGAGGGCAATTTGAGTGGATATCATATCCAATTAACCAAATAACAATAGTAGCTTCTTCCATAGGTCCTAAACTTTGCAAGCCTTTTTTTTTTTCTTTTTTTTTTTGTGAGTAGGGTCTCACTCTGGCCCAGGCTGACCTGGAATTAACTATATAGTCTCAGGGTGGCCTTGAACTCATGGCGATCCTCTGTTGCTTTTCAAGATTGGTGATAACTCTTCTCTGACAGCCTTCATAGCACTTTCAAGCTAGCAGGCTCAACTTCAGCTTGATTATTTCACTGTCTGCAATTGAAGTATGTGATGTCTTCAGCAATAGGATATTACCACCTAGTTCTTGTGTGAAACCAAACACATTGGCAATGGCCTGTTTTATTGGTGGGGGACCATGTGCCTCCATGACAAGCAATTCTAAGGAAGGTGTCCTTCCTCTGGCATTAGTTTTCCCTGTAACAATTTATGGTTTATGTGCACAATATTATCCATACCTTCAGGGGACTTCTTCCCAAACTCTCTTTTTAAACATTATGTTTTATAATTAGGTAATGAGAAAGTAGGTTTCCTTGTGGCTTATTTGTAATGCTCCTAGTTTTATGTATCCTTTCCCTCATCCCCTCCTCTCCTCCATCCCTTTTCACTGGCCCCCACTTAGACCTTTTTATCCTCTTGATATTTTGTTCTTTTATTTACATATTATTCTCTCCCCCTCCATCTCAATCCTGGTCCTTTTCTAGCTTCCTGGCTTCTACTACAGACCATTACTCTAAGTTAAGTACAAATATAAAAATAAGAAGTTAAGATCTGCATGTGAGAGAGAGAGCATGCTATATTTTGTGTTTCTTCAATTAGAGTATCTCACTTAGGATAAATTTTCCTTTTGCTTCACAGCTGAATAAATCTCCATTGTGTATATGTACCACATCTTCATTATCCATTCATCAGTTGAGGGTCATCTGGCATGAGTACATTTCATAGCTCATGTGAATAGAGTGGCAACAAACATAGATGAGCAAGTATCTCTGTAGGGAAGTGTAGAATCCTTAGAATAGATGCCCAGGAAGGCTGGGCCATATGGCAGATCTATTTTTAGGTTTTTGAGAATCATCCTAACTAATCTCTACAGTAGCTGCATGATTTTATACTCCTACCAACAGTATATAATGGTTCCTCTTTCCCCACAAACTTGCCAGCATTTATCATTTGAGTTTTTGATAATAGCCATTCTTACTGGAGTGAGATAGAATCCCAAAGTAATAATAATTTGATTTCCCAGATGGCTCAAGATGGAGTACATTTTCAATATATTTGTTGGCCATTTGTTTTTCTCTTTTAGACTACTCTGATCTGTTCCATGAACCATCTTTTGATTAGTTTTTTTTATTTTTTACTGTAGAAATATTTTTTGGAGTTCTCAGGATATTTTAGATATTAGTCTTCTGTCAGAGTTGAAGATTTTCTCCCATTCTGTATGTTGTCTCTTGTGTTGCTTGACAGTTTGCTTTGATGTACAATAGTTTTTTAGTTTCACTAGATACCATTTTTTGATTGTTTTCCTTATTTCCTGAGCCTCCAAAGTCCTGTTTAGAAAGTACTTCCCTACACCTATGTCTTGATGTCTTGAAGTACTTTCTTTATGATTCACTGTAGCCATTTAAGAGTTTCAGTCTTGAATTGAAGTCTTTGGTCCATTGGAGTTGATTTTTGTGAAGAATGAGAGATACTGATTCAGAATTGGTCCTCAGTAGTAGAGTGTTGCTGGGAGATAGTGGAACGTTTAAGAGCTGAGTCCTGGTAGGTGGTCTTTAGGTCGTGGGTCACAGGCCTAAAAAGGTGAGTTGGAATCCCTGGTTTCTTCTTTCAGTCTCTTTACCTCCTTGGCTTATGAATTAAGTGGTCTTTTTCATCACATACTGCCAACATATAAGGTCCCTTGACACAGACCAAGAGCAATGAGAAACCTCCCAAACTGGGCATATAAATAATAAATAAATAAATAAATAACCTTACTGTTGCCATTTTTAGTTAACTATTTCAGGTGTTTGTTCAGTGGTGGACAGCTGACCAATGGAGATGTGATGAAAATGTTCCTAACAGATTGTGTTGATGGCTGTGCAACTCTGTTAGTATGCTAACACTTTTGAATTGCCCACCTTAAACAAGTGAATTTTATCATAGGTGAATTGTATCTCAATAAAAGTGTTTAAACACTCCTATTTTAAAAATTACCCAATATAACTTAGTATTTAAAAGTTCACCTCTCTTAATCCCAAGAAAGTGTTATTGTTCAAAACAAATTAGAGATTTCTCTGTGAGAAATTTAAAAGTAGAAAACTAGTCATGTTCATCTTGCAAAATGTAACTTCCTTAGCTTGCATATTCTTCCCCCAAACATCTTTATGTCTGATACAGTTTTCAGTTTTGCTAACTCAGTAAGAGGGATTTGGCAATGCAAATATATCATGGGTGAGAGTTATGGAAGTGAGTATTTTGAAATATTGCAAAAAAGTACTTTTGTAGGTTGCTACTCAGAACCCAATTCATTTCCATGTATAAACATCATTTTGTTAGCTCTCAAATACATTAAAACACTTCTTGTTAAAACTAAGATATCTGTGGCAAACATTCCTACATTTAAAAATTAAAACTTATAAAACAAGATTTTTGACAACATGAAATAAAAGTGCTATTTATATAGTACAATTCATATGGTTATATCAGTTTTGTAGTTCCAATAAAGCATATATAAAAAAGCATTTTACTCCTTTTTTAATTGCTGATAACTTAAGCAAGTGAACTAATTTAAAAAGTGGAAATGAAAAGACAGAAGTTTGAAAAGTTTTATACTAAAATGTTAAGTTACAAATTTAACTTCTATTACAAAAATGACTGCAAGTGAAAACAATTTTAAAGCTAATATTTACATTTTGTAACAAGGTAGGGATTAAGAAAAATATTATAGACTGGTACAAATACATAATTGAAAAATTAAACTGTGCATATAAATGACAATAAAGTTCACAGAGATTTTATTCAATTTTGAAAAAAAATATTATCAATGAAAATGTCATTTAAATATATGTTCACCGAACTGATTAGTACATCTTTGGTCATCCATGACTTCATCCCTCTTGTCCCTTCAGCTTTATATACCTTAGATTTCCCAACAAGAATTGTGGGGACAGTGCCAATCTAAACACTGCTTGCAATTACAGAGGGTTTTCCATGTCCCAAGAACAGTGTAAGTCTCTCTAGCAGTCTGTATTTTACTCAATCCTTACCCAAATTATTGAGGTGACCATTATTGTTATTCTCATTTTCCAAATGTGCAAAATGGAAGTGTGGAGATGTTAAGTGAACTTGACCCTAAGTAAACTGAGAGTAAATGTTAAAGCAAATTCAAATCCAGCTTCTATGACACCAAAGTCCATAGCTTCCAAGTATATGGAGTTATTTACAGTTCCCTGAGCAAGTTTCAAAGTCTCATTAATTCATACCTTACACAAACTGCTTTCTTGTTGCACTTATTAGTCCCCTGATAGATTCTAAGACTTTCATTCTGCAAGATCAATTCTCAAGTGTTTTCTCCTCTATTTAGATTTCCCTTCATCAACCAAGCAGAATTGATAACACTCTCCTTTGATTTCCCTTTGCTCCTGGTCAAAACTGCTAATCTTTCCTTAACCCTCAATAGTACAAGTGTTTATGTGCACACCTGTCTGGAACATAATGATCATATACCATATGGAAAGAAGAAAAAATGGATGCCCTGCAACCATGAAACATTATGATATTAGGACTGGAGACGTGGGAACACTACAGCATGCAAGACGAGATGTCTCATGTGTATTTAACTCTGAAGCAGATGTTTAAGGCATGTAATTCTTATTTCACAGAATTACAGAAAGGTTTCAGAAGGAATCCATGGGGATTAACCTATTAGCACAATTTTACTAGACTTTGTTACAAGTATTCTCTCTATCACCTTGTCAGATGCCTTTCTGCTTATCTTAGTGTCAAGTATTGATTAGGAACATGGATTAAAGACAAGGTAGCTTCCAACTGGCTATAACAAACATTTATTACAATTTTCTGTGCATTTGTACATAGTGAAAAAGGAGTTTTCATTTGACTTACTTGTCCATTTTCAATTAAAAAATGTGTGAGACTGAATTGATGAATGTGTGAGTTGGTCAACTTAAAGTTTGTTGGGGAGAAAAAAATCATTCAGATAAAGATGTTTTCACAACATAGGTGCTCTAGACTTTACAATGAGAATTCAGAAGGGAAAGATAACCATTGTAACAGAAATGCTTTCATAGATGCACTCAGAGGTGTGTTTTACTAATCTCTTGGGTATTTCTTTTTTATTTTATTTTTTTTTTTCCTTTTTATTGACAGCTTCCATACTTATAAACAATGATAATTCCTACCCCTCCCCCAGTTTCCCCTTCACAAATCTACACGCCATCATTTCCCTTCCCTCTCTTCATTAGTCTCTCTTTTATTTTGATGTCATCATCTTTTCCTTCTTTTATGAGGGTCTTTTGAAGACAGTGCTAGGTTCTGCAAAGTCATGGATATTAAGGCCAATTTCTGTTTGGTTGATTGCACTATAAGCAGTCCTACCCTTCCTTTGGCTCTTAGATTCTTTCTGTCACCTCTTCTGTAATGGACCCCGATCCTTGGAAGGTGTGATAGAGATGTATCAGTGCTGACCATTCCTCTGTCACATCTTCTCAGCACTATGGTGCCTTTTGGGTCACCATTATCTGAAAAGAGAAGCTTCTCTAACCAAAAGTGATAGTAACATTAATATATGGGTATGAACATTAAGTAAAGTGCTTACAGGGCAGTTTGGTGAGCATAATAATTGCATTTAGCCAGATAAGAACATGCATTATACCCCTAAAATTCATGACTTCCCCACCATAGGCTTTTGATCAGGTTTTTAGTAACAGGCATGTATTCCCTCCCATAGAGTGAGTCTCTAGTCCACTTAGAGAGCAGCTGGTTTCCCCCATAACAGACATGCTACTATTGCACCCGTTGGCTCATTTGGCCTAGCTGGCCAAACTTGAGGTTTGCAGTGTCCACTATTTTCACCACTGATGGCTTCTGTCTCCCATATGGCTGCATGTAGTGCAGCTTTGTCCAGCTTTCTGTCAGCTGGTCTACTGGGAGGTTTTCAATTCATCGTCTGTTTGATTTCTCAGTGGCCTTGCATCCCAGGCATGTGGAGTCTTCAGCAATAGGGTCTTATCATCTATTCCTGGTGGGAAACCAAGAGCCTTGACAATGGCCTGTAATGTTTTCGGGGCATCAGAGATCTCCCTGGCCAACAACTCACTGTAATGAATCCCATCCCTGGCACTGAAATTTTTCTACCAACAGTCTATGGCTTCTGTGAGTGCCATTATCCAAAAAAGTAGGTTTTCATGTGGCTTATTTATAATATCCTGAATTTTGATTACCCCTTCCCCCCACACTCATTTTATTCAATCTCTTCCTCTGACATTGCTTAGGCCATTCCACCTACAGTAACCTGTCAGTCTACTTGCATATATGCAGTACCATCACCGTAAGTCCACACCTCTCCTATTTCCTTAATAGCCCTTTTCTAGTTTACTGGCCTCTGCTACTGATTTTTACTCCAACTCACACACAAGTCTGAACATTTGTAACCAGGATCTAAATGTGAGATGTTTGGCTTTCTGGGCCTGGGTTACCTCACTTAGTATAATCCTTTCCATACCCATCCATTTCCCTACAAATTTCATAATTTCATTTTTCTTTACCACTGAATAGAACTCCATTGTGTAAATGTACCACATCTTTATTATGAGTCATCTATTGAGGGACATCTAGGCTAGTTTCATTTCCTAGATGTTGTGAATAGAGCAGCAATAAACATTGTTGTGCAAGTATCTCTAAGGTAGGAGGAAGAGTCATTAGGATATAAGCCTAGGAGTGCTACAACTGAGTCATATGGTAAATATATTTTTAGCTGTCTCAGGAACTTACACACTGATTTCCACAACTGCTGTACAAAACTATATTTCCACCAACAATGTAGAAGGGTTCCCCCTTTTTAGCATCCTCACCAACATTTAGTGTCATTTGTTTTCTTGTTGTCCACCATTCTGACAGGAATGAGAGGAATCTCAAAGTAGTTTTAATTTGCATTTCCCTGATAGCTAAGGATGTAGAACACTGTTTTAAATGTTTATATGCCATCTGTTTCTTCTTTTGAGAACTCTCTGTTTAGCTCCATACCCCATTTTTAATTGGGTTGTTTGATTTCTCTTGTTTAATTTTTAAGTTCTTTGTATATTCTAAATATTAATCCTCTGTCAGATGTATAGCTGGCAAAGATTTTCTCCCATTCTGTAGGTTGTCTCCTTGCTCTATTCACAGTGTCCTTTGCTGTTTAAAAGCTTTGTAATTTCAAGAGATCCCAGTGGTTTATTTCCTGAGCAACTGAGGTTATATTTAGAAAGTCATTTCCTAGGTCAATATACTGAAGGGTTTCCCCTACTTTTTCCTCTAGCAGTTTCAGAGTTTCAGGTCTGATATTAAGGTCCCTGATCTATTTGGACTTGATTATTGGGCATGGAGGGAGACACGGATCTATTTTCATCCTTCTACATATAGACATCCAGTTTTCCCAGCACCACTTGTTGTTGAAGAGGATGTCTTTTCTCCAATGAATTCTTTTGGCATTTTTGTCAAAAATCAGATGGCTGTAGCTTCCTGGATAATATCTGGGTCCTCTGTTCTGTTCCATTGATCTACATGTCTGTCTTTGTGCCAATATCATGTATTTTTTGTTACTATGGCTTTGTAATATAGCTTTAAGTTGGGTAGGGTGATACCACCAGCATCATTTTTGTTGCTCAAAATTGTTTTGGCTATTCAAGGTTCTTAAAAATTTGGTAAAAGATAATCATTCTTTACATTGCTTATATTTTAATTTGATAAGAATTCTCAAAATGAAAATAATTCCTTATAACCACCATCTACCCCTCTCAATGCCATAAGTAAATAAATGGGAAGTGTGATTTTACTCATCCTTAACCTAAGATTTATGGATGTCAGAGTTGGAATGTTAACAGAATACACCAGTTTTGCATTTAGTTTGCTTCTTTTTACCAATTAGTGCATAATGTTACTGTTACTTGATACTGGCGGAGAGGTAATGTGAGGGTGATATATGCTGGGACAAGCCTGAGCTGTGAGTTATCCTATGTTGTATTTTATGGGGATGGTTTCATGTTACTTAAAGACTTTTTATATCTGACAGGATAGTTCAGTTTATTTTTATCAGCTATTCTTTTTTCCATAAGCTCTAAAGGCAAAGGCAGAATCTGAATTTAGCATGAAAAGTTCTGGGCACAAACGAATCCTTCCACTCATAAAGAATCAAAGTACTTTGCTCCAATATAAGAGCAAGATATCTCAATGACTTTCATTGGTTTTGGTTACATTATATAAGAAAAACATATCCTCACATTTTGGCACCAAGTATTAGGGGGAATGTAATTGATATGACATGAAAATTTTGTACACATACTACTTATTAATGTAACATAAATACTATATAAGGAAGATGTCAAACTCTTTTTGAAACTTCTGCTAACACATGAAAACAATAAACATTTTTGTTTTGTCCATCCAACCCACTTATTTAAAAATATTTTATTTATTTATTCATTTATTTGAGAGAGAATGAGAGAGTAAGAGGAGGAGGAGACAGAAAGAGAAAGAGAGAGAGAGGGAGAGAGAATGTGTGTCCCAGGGCCTCCAGCTGCTGCAAACAAATGCCAGATGTAGGTGCCACCTTGTGCATCTGGCTTTATGTAGGAAGTGGGGAATGGAACTACTCAGATCCTTAGGCTTTGTAGGCAAGCACCTTAAGTGCTGAGCCATCTCTGCAGCCCAGTTTATTTTTATATCATTGTTGATTCCTATGAAACATTTCCCTCACATATATATTAATTTCTCAGTAAAATAGTGCCAGACACTCTTATAATTCCTATAGTATAGAAATACATAAGTATTGAGATTTTACTTATGAAGTCTTACAAATTCTAGAATCTGATAAAAACTTGCACTTAAACATTTTGGTTATTACAGTTCTTACCGTGCCAAGTTATTTAATTTTTCTGAATCTGGTTTTTATGATATAGATGGTAATGATCTCCACTGTAAAGGACTTACATAGGGCTTATATCTATCATATTAAGCACTTTCCATATATACAGCTTAAAATGAACTTGGTACTCAGTAAATATGAGTCAGTGATTGCTTTCATTTTCAGTCTTATCAGTGTCGTATTTACTATTGGAACATACTCTAATGATTGCTGATAATTAAAAAAAAATAAAATCCATTTCTCATTTGTTTCCCAAGTTCCTGAAATTCTGTTGAAGAGTGAATTGAAGGAAGACTAGAATCAGTGGTAACAAGAGGGGTATGAGATTAGGTCTAGAATGGCATGGCAAAACCTCATTTCAAAAGAAATAGTTTTCATTGCATATTGAAATACAATTTAAGTGTACATGCTGATGAAACATGTGTATGTAAGGAGAAAAATCACAGTGTATCACAAAATCATTAAGTGTGTTTTTCTTTCCATAGGGGGAAAGAAGATAGTAAGACAGTGTTTATAAGAGAGGTGAGGCAGTAAGATAGATCAGATGGAAAAGAGTGAGCACTGTAGGTAACCTGTGTGTACTCCAAGTTCTTTAGAAGTAATTCATGTTGATTGTCAATCACAGGTTCCATTGTCATGCCCCTAATCCCATCTGTACAGCAGCTGATTTAATTAGGACAAACTGTTTGTTACAGGCAATGATGTTCATGTGTACAAGGTCATGTATGTGTGAGAGTGGACACCTGTGCCACGCTTGTGGTGGTTAGAGGGTGACTTTGACTGTCAATCCTTCCCTTCTGGATTGCTGAGGCAGGTTCTGTCATTTTGCTGTTCCCTGTTGTGTTTTCCAGTCTCACTGATGCACAAACCTCCAGCAATTCCCTAGTCTCCACTGCCCTTCTTTCCGTAGCTGCATTGGGATTACAGACACTAATGCTGCAATGTCAGATGTTATGGGGTTTGGGGATCCTAATTCATGTACTTATGCTCATGTGATGAGTGCTTTATCCACAGCGCTATCTCCCCAGCCCAGTGATAGTGATTGCTCATGGGTGCCCATTTGTTCTTTTAATGTTCTAAAGCTTAAATTAATTGAACATTGCTGTAAATTAAATAAAGAACCCATTCAAATTCCTTCTCTGCTTAAATGAAAGGAAATATTTCAAAACACAGACTTTTAAATTATTTTTTAATTGAAATCTTCTATACTTACAGACAATAAACCATGATATTTCCCTCCCGTTCCCTCCCCTCCCCCTCTTCCCATTCAGAACTCCACTCTCCATCATATTTCCTCCCTCCCTCCATTAGTGTTTCTTTTAATTTGATGTCATCATCTTTTTCTCCTATTATGAGGGTCTTGTGAAGGTGTTGCTAGGCACTGCAAGGTCATGGATATAGAGGCCAATTTCTGTCTGGACAGTTGCATTGTAAGGAGTCCTACTCTTCCTTTGGCTCTTACATTCTTTCTGCCACCTCTTCTGCAATGGACCCTGAGCCTTGGAAGGTGTGATAGAGATGTTTCAGTGCTGGACACTCCTTTGTCCCTTCTTCTCAGCACTATGTTGTCTTTTGTGTCATCCCAGTGGTCATCACCATCAGAAAAAAAGAAGCTTCTCTAACCAGAACTGAGAGTAGCATTAGTATATGAATATGAACATTAAGTGGAGTGCTTTCAAGGCAGTTTGGTGGGAATAATATATACATTTAGCCAGACAAGAGCAGGCTTTATACCCCTAAGGCTCATGACCTACCCTGCCATAGACTTTTGATTAGGTTTTTCAGTACCAGACATGTATTCTCTCCCATAGAACAGACCTTCAGTACAATTAGGGAGAAGTTGGTTTCCCCCAGAGCAGACTTGCCACTATTGCACCCATTTAGTCATTTGGCCTATCTGGCCAAACTTGAGGTTTCCAGTGTCCACTGTTTTCACCTCTGATGATTTCTGTCTCCCATATGGCTGCATGCAGTGCAGCTTTTTCCACCTTTCAGTTGGCTGGTCTACAGGGAGAAGGTTTTCTGCTCAGTACCAGCTTGATTTCTCAGTGACCTTGCTGCTCAGGCAAGTGAGGTCTTCAGCAATAGGGTCTTACTATCTGTTTCTCAAGGGAAACCAAGGGTCTTGGCAATAGCCTGTAATGTTTTGGAGGCAGCAGGGACTTCCCTGGCTAAGAACTCACTGGAAGGTATCACATTCCTGGCACTGAAAATATTCTAGTAACAATCTATAGCTTCTGGAGGTGCCATTATTCAAAAAAGTAGGTTTATGTAAGTCTTATGGCTATTCTTCACAGAAATAGAAAACATAATCGTACAATTCATCTGGAAGCACAAAAAACCTCAAGTAGACAAAACAATTTTGGGCAACAAAAATCAGGCTCGTGGTATCACCATACCCAATTTTAAGTTATATTTCAAAGCCAAAGTAGTAAAAACAGCATGGTACTGGCACAAAGACAGATACGTAGATCAATGGAACAGAATAGAGGACCCAGATTTTTAAATTCTTTTATCTATGTGTGTGGTGGGGGCAAAGGTATGACAGGGTTTTTTTTCTGTTGCAAGTGAATGTCTCTCTGGCACCCAAGTCAGCAGGCTCTGTAAGGAAGCAATTTTAACTACTGTGTCATCTGACTAGGCCTTACACTTCAGATTTTAAAAGCATTGATGAAAATTGCACAATAAGATTCATTATTTTTATTGGATTCTGATCAGTAATTTGTGAGTGGGCTGGCTTAACTTCTGTTTATGCATGCAAGACTGTTAGGTTTTATGTACCTCACTTCTTCTTAGCTACACTGTCATCCTTAGAAATGAATAAGTTCACGTTTTTAATAGGCATTGAAAGAACATCTGCAAATTCCGTGTAACATATTAGGCTTTCAGGATACAAAGTTACATTTTATACATAAAGCTATGTCTTCTTGAGTGTATCAGTAATATTTGTTACTCTTGTCTTTGTTAGCATGACATGGCCTTATCTAGGGGTTTATTGTCCAGGTAGGTGTCTGAATTGCTCATTACTGAATCCTAAAAGATTCAACAATTTGAAAGGAAGTTAATGGTGAGGAGGAAAATATCATGTTTTGATAGGGAAAATATTGCTAGCATCAAAATTATGTGTTCATCTCCTAACATTCTTCCTCTTATATCAAGAGTGCAGCTCAAACATTGCCTATTAACAAATTTCTAGCATATAATACAGAACTAGGGCTTGAGAGATGGTCCAGTGATTAAGGCACTTGACTGCAAAGCCTAGCAACTCAGATTCAATCCCTCAGTACCCACATAAAGCTAGATGCACAAAATGGTGCATGCATCTGGAGTTTGTTTGTAGTGGCTGGAGACCCTGGGGCAACTATTCTGTCTTTCCCTCTTTTCCTGTCTTCTCTTTTTGCAAATAAATAGATAGATAGATAGATAGATAAAACTAATAGCTAAAGTTGCCATGTTTTACAATAGATCCCTCATTTTTGATGTGTGTGTTATATATGGGCTTATATGTAGGGCTTGATGTGTGGGTGGGCATGGGTCACAGTGCATATTTAGAGGTTATATTTTGGGGGTGTTGGGCTTTGCCTTTAACCTTATCTAAGGCATCGTCTCTTGTTCACTGCTGAGTGTGCCAGGCTGGCTGCTCATGACCTTCTCTTGTCCCTGCTCCCTTCTCACTCACAGGTATGCTGGAATTACAAACATCTTCAGTGTCCAGCTTTATACAGGTTCTAGGGATTCAAACTTGGATACTCACATCTCCCCAACCTCTGTCACAGATCTCCTGAACTGATTCCTTTGGCCTAACATATTGTGTCCTTTGACCATCATTACCCAAATCTCTCCTTCCCATCCACCCAAAAGCCTGGCAATTACATTTCTATGCTTGATAATGTAGCAGTTATATTTTTAATATTTTCAGGAACTCCATGCTGTTTTCCATACTGGTTTTACTAATTTTTGATACCCATCAATAATGTACAAGCATGCCCTTTTCTCCACAGTAACATACCTTTCATCTTTCTGATAATAGCCATTTTTATTGAGGTGAGGTATTTTGTTATGTTTATGATTTAAAATTTCCTAAGATTAGTGGGATTGAGCATGTTTTTTCTTTTGGCTGTGTGTGTGTGTGTGTGTGTGTGTATGTGAATTTCAGAGGCTAGAGAGATGGTTCTGTGATCAAAGTGGTTTCCATGCAGGAATGAAGACCTGAGTTGGGGTCCCTAATTCCCACATAAAAATGACAGGCATGGCGGCACATACCAGCACTGGGCAGGCAGACACAGGGGGTACCTGAGGCTTATTGGCTAGTCTATCTTATCCAGTGAGCTCTACATTTAGAAAGAGATTTTATCTTGAAGAATGAGATGGAGAGATGGACACAAAAAGAGAAAAGAATGTTCATTCAGGGTTTGTTTTGTTTATTTTAAGACGGATTATTCATTTTCTTTCTAATGAATAGTTTTAATTCCTTATGTGTGTATATTAGAGGGTAATCCTGTAATAGCTGTATGGTTTGCAAGCACAGTTTCATTTCATCAGGTAAACTGTCACCTTTGTTGTCTTCTCATTGTGGTGTTTTCTTCACTATGCACAAGCAGGTTAGCTTGAAGTCATCTTAATCCAAAACTGAGTGTTCATGCTTCTGTCAGTCAGTCATTGGAGGTGGCTAGTGGGAGCAGGCACACACCTGACAAGGCAGTTTTACTGAGAGAAGGTGAAAGACTCTCCAGAGGGGACTCTGCTGTGCAGAGTCTATTCTAGACACCACTCATGTCTAGAGGTTTGGGTATCTTGGTTCTCAATAGAGAATCCTGGCAACATATCTCATCATATTCTCTACTAAAGTCTGACTGGGCATTCTTTTTCTACTTCTAGATGGGCTGTATAAATAAATCATATATTTGGTTGAATAGATGTATTCTGACTCTTATCTGTAAACCTAGTCATCCACAAGTCTATAGCAAACATAAGATGGGCTGGAGAGATGGCTTAGCAGTTAAGGCGCCTGCCTCCTAAGCCTAAGAACTCTGGTTCCAATCTCCAGCGGTTCCAATCTCCAGGTCCCACGTTTAGCCAGATGCAAAGTGGTGCAAGGGCGCAATGCCACACTTGACCACAAGGGAGCGAACGCATCTGGATTTCGTTCGCAGCAGCTGAGAGGCTGCTGGCGCACCCATCTCTGTCTTCCTCTCCCTCTCTCTGTGTCTCTCTCTGTGTCTTTCTCCAAAACAAACAAACAAACAAACAAACAAACAAACAAACAAACAAACATACATAAGTGTGGCATGTTAAAATATAGTAATAGTTGGGAATATAGTTCCAAATATGAATCTTGAATCTACATAACTTTCTTCAATGTATTTGTTCTCACAATACTTCAGAAAGGATTATAGGCCACTTTCTAGGAAAAATGTATTATCAATAATTTATCTTGCTTTTAGATAATGATACTTGTTCAGATTCTCTACTTTGTTGGAAAGACTATTGAATATTTAAATGGTCATTTTAAGGTAGCAGTAAGATGTATAGTGAGATTTTCAATAGTGTTCTAATGGCTTCAGGAAACCTAGGGGTTAAACATCATGGTTTGTAGAGTCAGAGTGCCTGGATTGCATTTTAGTGTCTCTACTTAATAACATAAACATTGAAATTAGCTTATTACTTTTAAATTATTGTGATACAATAGCTGTTTCATGGGACAGTTATGGGTATAATGGGATTGTCTATGTGAAATGATTTCTGACACAATTTGCTTAGTCAATATTGACTATTCTCTTCTACATCAGTTTGTGAATAATAAGAACAGAATTTGGTCAGTGGAATGCAATCTTGGGCATGTAGTTAGCTCTCACATGGTATATCTGGTGTAGGACATGTTGGGCTGAGTGGCTCCTTATTCTTGTATAGGTCTCCTCACAAAGATATGAACCATGTCTTTGTGGTCTTCTCCCAGAAATGTGAGACCTTACTGGCTCTTGATCTTCTCGGGGGAATGGAAGAAGTTTAGAAAGTTATCCTAAGTGCTGGCGTGATTCTGAAGGCTGTTCTTCCATGTTACTTTCCAGCATCCACTGGGCAGTGAAATCACATTGTTATAACATAATCAAGGTTATAAAATGCACTCTACCACACCAGTGAAGAAATTGAAAAGCCACCTAATTGAGGACTTGAGTACAATGAAGAATTAGGAAAATGAGATTCCTCATATATCTTCAACATCAACAAGCCACATCTCTCTTAGACTGTTTTCTTCTCTTTACTCCTTCTTAGCTCACACTGCTCTCTTTCTTTACCCATACTCCAGACTCTGTGACTTCTTGCCCCATGACACTTGTATTCACAGTTGCATCCAGCCTTCACATAGCTCTTCCATGACCCTTTTAAACTGAGACTTGGTTGTCTTCCAATGATGAGAATTCTTTTATAATTTATACAGATTCCTCTTTGGAACTCCTTTGATGACAAACTCATGCAGTATATTTTTATACTGCTCATATCTCTTTTCAAGATAATTGTTCTCTGGCTCAATGATTTTCTTATGAGTTGACATTTTCCACTTCTGTTTATCTCTCTTAAAGTTAGTATATCAAATGCACTTTGCTCTCTGCCAACAACACAGTTCACCATTAACTTCTTTACATTATGATACTTTTGACCTTACAGTTTCTTAAATTTCTTTTCAAAGTTTCCATAATTGGCCATTATTCTATTTTTCCCTCACTTCTCTCAGTTTTCTGCTTTGTCTTATGCACTGCATTTTTTTTTCCTTTCACTTCATAAATGTAGACTGCCTTTAAAGTTTTATCCTTAGTATTCAATTCATTAATTTTTTCCTGGGTATATAACTCACAGGCTAAATTATCACCTCTAAGAGGATGCCTCTAAATTTCATTTTTTCCACATTGCCTTGCTTCCCAAGATACAATGCTAAACATTTGACAACAGCCTACAGGACTCTCATTACTGCCCACAGCTCATGTGCATCTATCTTACTGGCTTCTGTTTCTTTACTGGTATTTTAATCCTCTCCAGACAGAGGATCAAAATGTCACACATTAAACTTAGTTCAGAGTATTTTATTGTACTTAGTCCTTTCTGTTCTAATTAATCCTTTCTATACTCTTGTGACAAGAAACTTAAGGCAATCTAACCTGCATCTATTAAGTGCATACATGATTCAAGTCTTGTAAGGCCCTGTAGTTCAAATATGAATAAAACATGGTTTTATCCTTCAAGGATATCTAGTGGAGGGGACATAAAGCAAATATTTAGCCATAAAACAGGGAAGCAAGGGCCATTATACTGATATGAATAAAATGCTACGGGAACACTAAAAAGTAAGAAATTGAGACTAGTATGGGATTTGTCAGCATAGCCTTCACAGAGAAGGTGACATTTGAGCAGTTTCTGAAGATGAGCCAACCTTGACATTTAAAGGATTACAATCTACAGAATTTCTGAACTGTGCCAACATCCATAATAGATGCCTACCTGCCCAGAGGAACATCTGTGACATGTTATAAAGGACTTCTTAACCAGGGTACCAGTGCCTCAGAAAAACATGCCTCCTTCTACATTTAAGTCTATTTTCTTTCTAGTCTGGGCATCAACTCTCAGGAAAGGAACTTGGGATATTTCTTAATTCTTGTGTACTCTCTCTCTCTCTCTTTTATTGACAACTTCTATACTTACAGACAATAAACCATGATATTTCCCTCCACTTTAGAACTCCATTCCCCTTTAGAACTCCACTCTCCAATATATCCCCTCCCTTTTTCCATTAGTTTATCTTTTAATTTGATGTCATCATATTTTTCTCCTATTATGAGGGTCTTGTGAAGGTTTTCTAGGCACTGTGAAGTCATGGATATTGAGGCCAATTTCTGTCTGCACAGTTGCATTGTAAGGAATCCTATCCTTCCTTTGGCTCTTACATTCTTTCTGCCACCTCTTCTGCAATGGACCCTGAGCCTTGGAAGGTGTGATAGAGATGTTTCAATGCTGAACACTCCTCAGTCCCGTCTTCTCAGCACTATGTTGCCTTTTGTGTCATCCCAGTGGTCATCACCATCAGAAAAAAAAGAAGCTTCTCTAACCAGAACTGAGAGTAGCATTAATATGTGAATATGAATATTAAGTGTAGTGCTTTCAGGGCAGCTTGGTGGGAATAATATATACATTTAGCCAGACAAGAGCAGGCTTTATACACCTAGGGCTCATGACCTCCTCTGCCATAGACTTTTGATTAGTTTCTTCAGTACCAGGCTTGTATTCTCTCCCGTAGAGAGGGCCTTCATTCCAATTAGGGAGCAGTTGCTTTTCCCCAGAGCAGACATGGCACTATTGCAGGTCATTTGGCCTGTCTGGCCAATCTTGAGGTTTCCAGTGTCCACTTTCACCACTGATGATTTCTGTCTCCCATATGGCTGCATGCAGTGCAGCTTTTTCCAGCTTTCAGTTGGCTGGTCTACAGGGAAAAGATGTTCTGCTCAGCACCAGCTTGCTTTCTCAGTGACCTTGCCACTCAGGCAAGTGAGGTCTTCAGCAATAGTTTCTTACCTCTGTTTCTCAAGGGAAACTAAGGGCCTTGCAATAGCCTGTAATTTTTGGTAGGCAACAAGGACCTTCCTGGCCAACAACTCACTGGAAGGTATCTCATCCCTGGCACTGAAAATTTTCTAGTAACAATCTATAGCTTCTGGATGTGCCATTATTCAAAAAAGTAGGTTTATATGAGACTTTTTCAGAATATCTTGAATTTTGATTGACCCTCCCCTGCCCTTCTTTTATACATTCTCTTCCCCTGGACTTGCTTAGGCCTTTGCCCTGCCTACAATCCGTTCTTCTATTTCATATATACAATACCATCCCCTTAAGTCCTTCCCTCTCCTCCCTCCCTTATAAGCTTTTTCTAGCTTACTGGCCTCTGCTACCAATTTTTGTTTCCAGCTCACACACAAATCTACACATTTGTAACTAGGATCCAAATATGAGAAAGAACATGTGACATTTGGCTTTCTGAGCCTGGGTTACCTCACTTAGTATAATCCTTTCCAGATCTCTCCATTTCCCAGAAAATTTCATAATTTCATTTTTCTTTACAGCTGAATAGAACTCCATTGTGTAAATGTACCACATCTATATTATCCATTTATCTGTGGAGGGACAACTAGGCTGGTTCCATTTCCTAGCTATTGTGAATAGAGCAGCAATAAACATGGTTGTGCAAGTATCTCTAAGGTAGTGAGAAGAGTTCTTTGGATAGATGCCTAGGAGTGCTATAGCTGGATCATATGGTAAATCTATTTTTAGCTGTCTGAAGAACCTCCACACTGATTTCCACAATGGCTGGACTAGATTACATTTCTACCAATAGTGTAGAATGTCCCTCTTTTTCCACATTCTCAGCAACACTTATTGTCATATGTTTTCTTGATGGTAACCATTCTGAGAGGAGTGAGATAGAATCTCAAAGTGGTTTTAATTTGCATTTCCCTGATGGCTAAGGATGTAGAACACTTTTTTTAGATGTTTATATGCCATCTGTATTTCTTCTTCTGAGAACTCTCTATTTAGTTCCATAGCCCATTCTTCAACTGGGTTGTTTGATTTCTTATTGTTCTGTTTTTTGAGTTCTTTGTATATTCTGTATACTAATCCTCTGTCAGATGTATAGCTGGCAAAGATTTTCTCTCTTTCTGCAGGTTGTCTCTTTGCTCTATTCACAGTGTCCTTTGCTGTACAAAAGCTTTGTAATTTCATGAGATCCCAGTGGTTTATTAGTGGTTTTATTTCTTCAGCAATTGATGTTATATTCAGAAAGTCATTGCCTATGCCAATATGTTGAAGGATTTACCCTACCTTTTCCTCTAGCAGTTTCAGAGTTTCAGATCTGATATTAAAGTCCCTGATCAACTTGGACTTCATTGTTGTGCATGGAGAGAGACAAGGATCTATTTTCATCCTTCTATGTACACATATCCAGTTTTCCCAGCACCACTTGTTGAAGAAGCTATCTTTTGTCCAATGAATATTTTTGGCATTTTTGTCAAAAATCAGATTGCTGTAGCTGCCAGGATTAATATTTGGATCATCTATTGTGTTCCATTGATCGACATGTCTGTCTTTGTGCCATGCTGTTTTTGTTACTATGGCTTTGTAATATAACTTAAAATCAGGTATGGTGATACCACCAGTCTGAATTTTGTTGACCAAAATTCTTTTGGCTATTTGAGGTTTTTTGTGCTTCCAGATGTATTTTAGGATTTTTAAAAATATTTCTGTGAAGAATGCCATTGGAATTTTATTGAGGATTGCATTACATGTGTACATTGCTTTTGGTAAGATTGAAATTTTCACAATATTGATTCTTCCAATGCAAGAACATTGGCTGTCTTTCCAATTCCTTGCATCTTCTGCAGTTTCTTGCTTGAATTGTAGAGATCCTTCACTTCCTTGGTTAAGTTTATCCCAAGGTACTTTTTATTTATTTATTTATTTATTTATTTATTTATTTATTTATTTATTTATTTTGAGGCAATTGTGAGTGGGAGAGATTCCCTAATTTCATCCTGTGCATGTTTGTTGTTAGTATATAGAAAAGCTACTGATTTTTGTGTGTTTATTTTGTATCTTGATTCATTGCTAAAAGTGTTTTTCAGCTCTCACAGTTTGCTGGTAGAGTCTTCAGGGTCTGTTATGTTAGAATCATATCATATGCAAATAATGATAATTTGATCTCTTCCCTTCCAATTTGTATCCCTTTTATGAGTGTCTCTTGCCTTATTGCTGTAGCTAAGACTTCCAGTACTATATTAAATAAAAGTGGGGACAGTGTACCATTGTCTTGTTCCTGAATCTAGTGGAAAACCTTCAAGTTTTCCCCCATTTAGTATTATGTTGGTTGTAGGTTTGTCATAAGTAGCTTTTATTACGTTGAGATATGTTCCTTCTATTTCCGGTTTCTGTAATACTTTTAGGGATGTTGGATTTTGTCAAATGCCTTTTGTGCCTCTATTGAGATGATCATGTGACTTTTGTCCTTCAGACCATCTATATGGTGTATTACATTTATCAATTTGCATATGTTGTAACATCCCTGAATCTCTGGGAAAAAGCCTACTTGGTCGCGGTGAGTAATCTTTCTGATATATTCTTATGTCTGTTTACCAATATTTTGGTGAGAATTTTTGCATCTATGCTCATGAGGGAGATTAGTCTGTAATTTTCTTTTTTTGTTCTGTCTCTGTCCAGTTTTGGTATCAGGGTGATGCTGACGTCATAGAAGGAGTTCAATAGAATTCCTTCCTTTTCTATTTTATGGAAAAGTTTGAGAAGCATTGGTGTTAGTTCTTCCATGAATTTCTGGTAAAATTCACCAGTGAATTCATCTAGGCCTGGACTTTTGTTAGTTGGGAGAACTTTTATAAATGCTTGGATCTCTGTACTCGTTATAGGTTTATTTAGATGGCTTATCTCATCTTTATTTAATTTTGGTAGGTCATATGAATCAAGGAAATCATCCATTTCTTTCAGATTTTCAAACTTAGAGGGATATATATTCTTAAAGTGTGTCCATATGATTTTCTGAATTTCTTTGGTATCTGTTGGAATGGTGCCTTTTTCATCTCTAGTTTTATTAATTTTTGTCTCTTCTCTTTCTTCTGGTAAGATTTGCTAAGGGTTTATCAATCTTGTTTATCATTTCAAAGAACCAACTCTTTGTTATATTGATTCTTTGTATTTTTTTTTGTTTGTATTTCATTAATTTCTGCCCTAATCTTTATTATTTCTTCCCATCTACTGATTTTTGGTTTGCCTTGTTCTTCTCTTTCCAAAGCCTTAAGGTGAAGCATTAAATTGTTTACGTGTGAACTTTGTAATTTCTTAATATATGCACTTAGGGCTATAAATTTCCTTCTTACGACTGCCTTCATTATGTCCCAAAGATTTTGGTATGTTGTATTCTCATCATCATTTAATTCTATGAATTTCTTGATTTCCTTTTTAATTTCTTCAATGACCCATTCATCATTCAATAGTGTACTATTTAGTCTCCATGAATTTCTGTATGTTCTTAGATGTGGTGATCCACCTTTATATACTTTCATGATATGAGTTTAAGGTGTCAAGTGTAGCTCTTGTTCTCCAATCTAACCACAGTAGTAATCCTAGATGATGAGTTTGCTTGACAAGCAAGTATTATAGTTGCCTGAGTAGAACAACTTACTGCCAAATTCAAACTTCAACTGAGCAATATACACATTCAATAAAAACCAGCACAGAGTATACAACTGCAGGATTAAAACAAACAGATAGTCTTATAAAGCCAAAATCACTAAGGGTGTGTGTTGTTCTACACCCTTAGTCATGTCAGCTGTGAGGACGAGAATTCTGCTCTGAATGGGGTTCCAGGTCAGACTGGATCTGGATCACACCCTGCCCCCAATAATGACAGAAGCAAAAGACAAAGGTCCTATAAATCTGAAAGCATTAAAGGCAGTAATATTCAACCCCTAAGTACAGCTTATTTGAAAATGGTAAAGCCAACCAAAAATATGTAACCCAGAACCAGCCCTGACATGGAAAGAGAGATTAGCAGATTAGCACTTCAAATGCAGACTTTTTTTTGGGGGGGGGTCAGGTGGCCTTGTTACCATTTGGTGTGGCTTCCAATCTCACCTATGCCTAGTGCCCACCTTGATCCCTCCGTGTTGGGCGCTCTGCAGCTGCAGCTCGGCGCAGCTGTGCTGGATGCGCTGCTTCAGGGGCTGAATGCCAGAGGTTTGAGGTTCTGATGGTTTGGGGGGTGGGAGAATTCAGGAAGCCTGGAGTTGCTCATGCAGTCCCCCCTGTGTCTCTTTCAGTAGCTCCTTAGTTGATCTTAGCTGACTTTCCTTTAAATTTCTTGAATCTGCAAGGAGGTTGATGAGGCTGGAAAGTCCCCTTGTTTGGTCTCTGCTGCTTGGTGTGCCTGGTGGCTGGTGTTGGGCATGAGAATTGTAGCCACTGCGATCGGAACCACAACCTCCTCAGTGGGATTCTGGCCGTTTTCCTCCTTTCTGGTGGATCTTGGTCTCTTGCTTCTCCAGTGTGTCTAAGAAAAACCAATACCCCTGCACTTTTCAGAAGAAGAGTGTATTTTGCTGTGGTTTGGCTTAAATCTCTCCCTGGGCTGCTTTGGCATGTCTCCTATGCTGTCATCTTACCTGGAAGTTGTCACTCTCTTTAAATAGATTTCTGTCCTCTTTGGCTTCATGTCGTAATGTAACTGAGAAAATTTGGCTCCTGGAAATTGAGCCTCTTTGAGGGAATCTGAGACCATTGCTCATCTGGTCAGTATTCAGGTAACTCTTGGATTAAGACAAATAGGTGAGTAATTATAGTCCAAAACAGTATGCCAGATATCACTATTTTGTAGAATTATGGAGATTTAAAATGAGAATTACAAACTAGTATAATATCTTCTTCCATGATAAGTCTGAAAACTCCCATTCTTATTGATTACATTTCTCATAAACACATCTTTCTGTCTTTCTTCTTTGTTATTCCAAAAGAAATATGCATATATAAATAAGAATGTCTAAATGTTTAACTATGAAATTTTCATGGTTCTTATTTTGATCTACATGTGTTTTAAAGAAGTTGTGTAGTCAGACTGAATAATAGTTTACCTCAGAATCCTGGGATACTGGAACACTGGGTACAAGTCAGCTTCTATTGCTTTATAGACATCAATGTACATTCATTGTAATTCCATGGTCCCTGAGTACATTGAGAATAATAATGGTTTTATGGCTTAAACAGGGTAATATAAGTCCATGCTATTTTTTTTTTTTTTAATGTAGGGTCTCATTCTAGCTCATCCTGAACTGGAACTCTATAGTCCCCTCTGGCCTTGAACTCAGTGATCTTTCTACCTCTGCTTCCCAAGTGCTGGGATTAAAGGTGTGCACCACCATGCCTGGCTGGGCTAATTTTTGTCTGTAAATGGACCTGGTCAGATGTGAGAAGGAAACGTATAATGATGGTCTGCAATCATAGCAGTCTATAATGGCAAATAAGATAAAATGGAGTCCACTGGTCAGAAATAGTACATATTAATAAAATCACTTCATCTAAAAACCTAGAGTAGGGCTGGAGACATGGCTTAGCAGTTAAGGTGCCTGCTTCTTAAGCCTAAAGAACACAGGTTCCAATCTCCGGTGGTTCCAATCTCCAGGTCCAACATTAAGCCAGATGCAAAGTGATGCAAGGGTGCAATACTGCACTTGATCACAAGGGGCACACGCATCTGGATTTCATTTGCAGCAGCTGAGAGGCTGCTGGCAAGCCCATCTCTATCTGTCTTCCTCTCCCTCTCTCTCTCTGTGTTTCATCTCTTTCTTTGTCCCCCCCCCAAAAAAAAATAAATCCTAGAGTAGCTTTGAGTTCAAGTTAGCATGGGATGAACAATAAAATTCTCTACATTTCAGGAGCCAATAGTGGTGGCATATGACCAGGACAGAAATAATGAATACTTTTTTTCTGCCTTATTGATTTTCTTCTGTACTTTATATAAAAACAAATAATTAGATTTCTTTAATGTTGGCTGGATCACAAAAAAAAACTGCTTTAAATTGAATTTCTAAAGTATTTTTTATTTTTTTATATTTTTATTGGTATTACATTTATCTAAAAAATAAGATTGCATTTAAATAGCATGAAAATGTACATTTCATCTAGAAATCATAATGGTGAGTGCTTACATTTAAAATCAAGATTCTGCTGCAAAAAACCAACAACCCCTCAAAAAAAAAAAATGCAAAACAAACAACACACAGAACAAGATCCCAAAACCAAATTTGGCTGGTTTATAAATACTGGTGCTCAGCTTCCTTTTTGTTTCTTCTTCAGCTTGAGACCTGGACCATAGAATGGTGCTGCACAAATTCAGGGTCGGTTTTCTTCCTGTTAAACCTTTCTAAAAATGTCCTTATAGGCACATGCAGAGTTATGTTTTTATGTTGCTCCCAAGTCCAGGAAATTTGATGATGAATATTAACTATCACAGGGATTTAGAATTGCTAGAGCAAGACTATTTACTTTGTTGAAAATAATATTTTTTGCAAGTTTAAAAGAGCAGGAAGATAAGACACTATACTTAAAGGGTAATTTCCTATTTAATTCTTAATGTAAATGTGAGCTATTTAAAGGGGAGGCATTTTGAGAATATAATTAGTGGGGTAATATTGAGGAGGAGGAGGTGGCAAACACACATTCACATATGCCAAAATTTGTAAGAAAATGTAGTTCTCCATAATGAAAGCAATTTACTATACTAATGGAATTCTTTAAAAAATAAAATTTAACTGCATGCATTTGCACAATTATCCATATTGATGAGAGAGATTGAATTGCTAAATATTAAAACACCATTCAATATATAAATTAGACATTTTCTTACATGTCTCATATTATTTTAAAGCATATGAAAGAGTAGTTAAAAGTTACAAAGTCCGTGTAAATGGTTTGGAGAAGAAAGGATGACTTTATGCTACTTATATTTATTCAACAGTAGCTAGGCTTTTTTAAGAATATGAGTGGTTTTGGACTGTAAGTGAATATGAACAATTTGGGAGTTGAGCATGTAATTTGATTTGTGAGTTTTTGAAAAACTATAAAACTTGGCCAGATACATTACAGATCTTTGTTCTTCACCTTCAAAATGGAAAACATTAATGTCTAATCTTTCATGCTGTGGCACTACATGGGATATAGAATACATTAGGTATCTGGATAAAAGATCATTAGTAAATCATTTGTTCCACATCTTTCTCCCTATAAATAATGCAAAGCATGATTGACTAGTATCCTTACAACTATTTCTTGTATACTATTACCAGTGATGTTTGATAATTAAGTGTCTGTTATATAATCCATATTTGGATAGCTAATTTACATGCACTTGTCAGACATTTCATATTGAACTAGCTACTTTATATTACATTCTCCTTAGATGTAGTTTAATGAAGTATGTAAATGAGAAATTCATATTTAGCTGAAAGAATGCTATTATTTCTCTGCTGAATTCATAAGAAATACAGGATTTTGGAATCTTTGTCACTTCTCAGATCTTATTTGAAATTATCTCTTTGTAATAACTATTAGGTAATTTAGCAGCCCCAAGTGACAGTTGAGAAAATAGTTCAATTTAGTCATGGTGTCCTAGGTTCTCCTAATTGTTGGAACTGTGACTTACATTGAGCTTTTTAAAACTTTAATCCCAT
Organism: Orientallactaga sibirica; assembly: GCA_036365145.1. Taxonomy (NCBI): domain Eukaryota; kingdom Metazoa; phylum Chordata; class Mammalia; order Rodentia; family Dipodidae; genus Orientallactaga; species Orientallactaga sibirica. Next base: position 2,352,666 of record JAEOAD010000024.1, read on the forward strand.
TTTATTTTTCCATTATTTGTACACTCTCTTTATGTTTTTTTGTTTGTTTGTTTGTTTTGGTTTGGTTTTGGTTTTTTGAGGAAGGGTTTCACTGTAGCTCAGGCTGACCTGGAATTCACTATGTAGTTTCAGGTTGGTCTTGAACTCATGGCGATCCTCCTACCTCTGCCACCCAAGTGCTGGCATGAAAGGTGTGTCCTACAATACCTGGCACTCTCTGTGTTTTTAACTTAGATCTACTAATAACTAAATAATAACTACATGTATGTATTTTCTGGATTGTGATGAATATTCCTCTCTGGCTTTGTGGAGGTGCTAAGTAAGCAGCATAGAATGATTTTAGAGCTTAATTTTTTTTTTATTAAGCATATACTTTGTATGGACACATCATGTGTTGGTAGCATCATTTTCCTCCTCCCTGCCCCCATTCTGCTGAGGGACCTTCTCAGTGGGGTTGTGGGTTTTGAGTTGTGACAGCAGCAATCAGTCATTGTGTGTGGGGTGGGGCAAGGCCTCTGGATATGTACCCCCAACCTGCGGCTCAAAAATCTTTCTGTCCCTCTTCTGCAAAATTCCCTGAGTCATGGTGTGTGTGTTTTATATCTATCTCAGCATTGAACTCTCAGGAGCTTCTGAATCTTTGCTTTGGTATGTGTTGAGTATCCTCAGTTATGGTCTCCAGCTCCCTGGTGCAGGTTGTCAGACTTCCCATGAAAGCAGCATTCTTGCTCATCTCACCAATTTTTCTGAGGTTTCAGTGGGGCCCTGGCTGATGTGTGAGGGGTGGTTTATCTCCTTGGTTCTTGCTACCTTCTAAAAAATAAAAACCGATTCTCCAACTGCCCTCAAAGAGCACTTCCTACAGCCAGCAGGTCTCCCTTCCCAGCAGCTCTCTGCCCTCAGCAAGCAGGCCTCCCTTTTCAGGTATTTATCTGTACCCAGGGAGCCTAGCATTTGATATTAATGAGTCTTGATTTACAACAGCTTTGAAATATCATGATGGCAACATTAAGGGTTCTTTTCCAAAAGTTAAAAATATTTTAAAAAATACACAAAATGCTTGAAGAAACATGTGCTGGGAATAGACAACATAATACTTGTAAACATCTGTGGGTCCTCGCTGTTCCTGAGGGTCATTGGCTACTGACGTCCCAGGCGCAGGAGGAGTTGCAGGGCAGAAGCAGGGTCCTGGAGTGGGTGAGAGCGAAGACGGGCAATAAACACCAGAGAGGCAGTCTGATGGATAGCACACTCTTGTTTATTCAACAGGGGAGTGAGTTTGTAAACACTTGAGAGAGGTTGAGAAGGCAATACAGACTATATGGCAATTGGATACATAGTTTATGGGTTGTTATCTAATTGGTTGAAAGGCAGAAGTGTAAGGGAGATAGTGGCGGGAAAAGCTACATGACTTCAGAGTTGTGAGCGAGGAGCTGTAAGAGAGAGAACAGGAATGGCAGGAAAAGCTACATGACTTCAGCCACGTAAGGATCTCTTGGGCAGCTAGCTACAAGGTCAGGAACTGTAGGGGGTGGGGCAAAGCCTGACGGAATGGTAAGATGCTTTTGGGATCAAGAAGCGGGGAGGGCCTCGCCAGTTCTGCCCACTCTGGGCAATGACAGGGCACACTACAACCTTGCCTGAGGGTAGGGAAGGCCAGTCACTGTCACCAGGGTGGGTTTCGGACGATAAGGCCAGCTGCAACCCCCACAACCCAAGGTCCCGGCCCATGTCCAGTTCAGACCAGGGTCCTTATAGTCCCAACCCATTTTTAGCAATGCCCAGCAAACATCTTCAAGTTTAAAATGATGACTCTCCATGGTGTATGGTTAGCAGATAAACTTTTCTCCATAGCTATAAAGTTTGCTTTCTTCCTTCCATATGTGTACTGTCCAAGCTCATGTAGCCCTATAGCCCAATAGGCCAGCACACTCAAAAACACACCCTTTTTTAATTTGGCAGTAGTAAGCTATGCCAAGGTCCTGGTGGGTGAAAGTTACCTAGTACTGAGAACAGTGCTCTCTGATGGAGAGAGGATAAAACAGAGGGGTAAGGTGGACAGGAGCAAACTGGGATGCTCAGCTGCTTAGGGACCCTAAAAGACTTCCCCCCTGTCATGTGTCTCTTCTGCATGTGTCATCTGAAGCAGATTCTGGGCTTTCTGATTTTCTTTCCCATCCAATGAGATGGACACTTTTTAACTACTTGGCACACACATGCTTGGTATTGAACTGTTGGAAACTGTCACTCATGAAAAAGCATGGCTGCAGGGCTGGAGAGATGGCTTAGTGGTTAAGGCGCTTGCCTGCAAAGCCAAAGGACCCAGGTTCCACTCTCCTAGACCCACGTAAGCCAGATGCACAAGGGGGCACACCCGCCTGGATTTCTTTTGCAGTGGCTGGAGGCCCTGATGTGCCCATTCTCTCTATTTGCCTCTTTCTCTCTCCTTCTCTCTCTCTCAAATAAATAAATGAAAAACTGAAAAGAATGGATGCTTCTGTCGATGTCACCCTTAGGTTACCCTTTTCTCTGCACCCTGCGGACCAAAGCCAATAATCTTATGAAAGAGATGCCGGTGCAGCCATTACTCTCTTCATAACTCGACTTGCCTCTAGAATCACTTTGCAACTTGTTACTTGCCTTAGGTGGGCCTCTTAAATGCCCTGATCAATTTATTAGGAAGATACCCTCTTAGTATTTGGAAGGGGTTGTGAGAATTCTAAAAATATTGATTACATAGATAGAATTCTGCCAAATGATATAATGCTATGTTGATAATAATGACTGGAAACTATAAAATGCTAAGATGAGCACTTTTTCTGGAAATATTGTATGATGTGAAATGTTCTTTTGTTCAGATGGCCAGTGTGCTTGTAATACCTAACATTCTGTCAACTTGACAGAATCTAGAATCCCCTAGGAGACAAGTCTCTGAGCATGTCTTTGAGGATTTTCTAGATGAGATTGATGACTTAGAAGATCCACCCTAACTGTCGGAAACATGATTCTATAGACTGGGATCTTGGAAAAAAAGGAAAAAGTGAGCTGAGAACCTGTATTTATTATCTCTCTCTGCTTCCTGATTGTCGATGCAATGTGAGCACACTGCATGCCTTTACCATCATGATGAACTATATACCCTAAGACTGTAAACCAAAGTGAAGCCTTGGTTCCTTAGGTTTCTTTTGTCACAGCAATGAGGAAAATAGCTAATATATTAATAACTGAAGTTGTGACTTCTTCACACACACACACAGCCTGTTCAGATTCTCTCCTGAGTTGATTTATGTTTACAACACTACACCACTTTAATTCCAAAAATAGTACTTGTAACTATAATGTCCAAACGCTTGAGGCATCTGCTCCTGAGCGCTGGCATCCCAGTGTGGGGATGCCCTCATTTTCTTTCGTCAAAGTATGATCTTTGTAATTCCTCTACCTACAGTTTCCTTGAGGTCCATATAGTATAAAAATGTTACTTCTAGGGATAGAGAATGGCTTATCAGTTAAGGCTCTTCCTGTGAAGCCTCATATTCCATCTCTCTTAAGATCCCACAGAAGCCAGATGTGCAAAAGGCAAGGCAAGTGCAAGGTGCACATGCCCACTAGGTGGCACAAGCATCTGGAGTTCAGTTGTAGTGGCTGAGGCCCTTTGTGTGTGTGCCTCTCTCTGTCTCTCTTGCTCTCTCTAAAACATAATAAAAAAACTTTAAAAAATGTTCTTTCTACTGTTCATCTGAAATATTTACTGATTATTCAGTTCTCTTTTTCAAACCTGATATAAATCTTATCTGATAGATAGGGAACTACCTGTACAATTATTATCTCAATAAACATTAAAATATAAATACCTTTCTTATTGATTTTCCACTTGATATTATCTGTTCTGTGCTTTATGATTCCAAACAATGTTTCTCCTGTTTAAGTCTACTTGAAACTAAATATGCCTAATAAACCTTTGCACCTTTAATGAGCTGGTCCTTCCTTCATTCTTTTTTCTTCTTTCCTTCCCTCCCCTCCTCCCACATCTCTCCTCCTTCTCTCCCTTCCTTCCCTTCTTTGTTTCTTCATTCTTCATTTTATTTTGCTTTATTTTATTTCACATTTCATGTTCGTTGAACATTTAATTAAGTGTAGGTCTTGCTGACCTTTTTGTTTTATATAACTTTCAGCCCAAGAGCATCTATTACTATTCAAGAGAACTCAGTCTACTAAAAGGTACTGAGAGGATTTCATGTACCCTAAGAAAATATTCAATGACTGTCTCCCATCTGCCATAATGACTTCAGCATAAACTGTCTTTAATTCACCCAGTCATGAGTACTCAAATCATTATTATAGACTGATGGATTCTTTAAGAGTAGTCTATTTTGTTTCAGTTTTCAAAAAAAAGTTCTTTTGATTAGACACTATTCTTTTAAGAATTGCAATGCATTTCCAAAGAGTCTTCATCATTCAGAAATTATGTACCCTGTAACATTTTACACACATCATATGTCTGATTCATATGGGTAACCTGGCATAAAAATGACAGCCCTGCAGTGCTTACTGAGTATATGTATGCAGAGTGAACATACCAGGAAATCTGCACTCTAAGTGACATACTCAAATGCAGAGCTAGGAAATATTGCCCTGTGAGCAAGTCAGTGGTATGCAGGATGCAATCTCATTTTTCTAATTTATGCGGCTGCTCTATAGCCCACTAGGAAATGACAGGATATGTTTGAAAGAATACTATGTAGAGAAGCAAGGCCTTTCTCTTTATAGAAACAATTTTACTCTGACTGTTTGGGTGGCATGATTGTGAAATGCCTGTTCTGAGCATGGCTACACAAAATGCATGTGGTTAAACTGTCAAGAACTGTGAATCCTCTGAGATGCTGCATTACTTGTAAACTTGTAAGCCAGCCAGCTGAACTGTTATAAATGGTGGCAGAAGATGTTGGAGGATCATAGTGAGTTCAAGGCCAATCTGAGCAAGAGTGACACCCTACCTCAGAAAACAAAACAAAACAAGAAGAAAACCCTAATATCTTTTAGAGTTTTGTCTCTTAGTGTACACACTCATCCTCTGATATCAAAATCTTCATAGCTCTGATTTTATGATTTCACTCATTTTTTTTTACATTTTATTTTTGATGAAAATTTTATATATGAACATACTATAATTTAATCATGTTTCTATTCCATTATCCTCTTTTGCAGCCTCTCCCCTGCCCCATTCCCTATGAAGATCTCTTCTTCCAAGGTAGTTTTTTTGTCTGTTTTGTCATCTCATTCTTTTCTCATTATCTGTCCTTCATGGAAAAATGTTGACAGGTTTGCAAAGTGCTGGTCTTATGGTATCATCAGTAACCACTGAGGGTACAGAAATGTATCAGTATGTTAATGTGGAAAGGATAGTGCCCCAAAGAATGCTCACATACCCTATCCTTTCTGCTACCTATTCCACACTATTCTCTGAACCTTGGAGGATAAGTTAGAAATCTTTAGTGTTGAGCTCTTTGCAGCCTCTTATTTTCTGCTTTGATGAGTTTAGAGTCTCCTCAGTGTCTGCTTCCATCTACCTAGAGAAGGTTCCTTGACTAGCAAAGAGTGCAGAACTCATATTAATTCTGCTAGTTGCTCCTCAATGTTCCCTCAGCCTTGGTGGGAGTGTGTGTGATAGAGATGATTTTTCAGTGCTAAACAATAGGTTTTCTCATCTGGTCATCTTGGTGAGTCTTAGGTTTCCCTGGTACTCACCTCCCTCTGTAAACAGGAGGTTCTCTCAAGAAAAGTGAGATCAACATTAATCAAGGGACATAAACATATACATTTAGAAGGCTTTTTTAAATGGGCATAACATCTGGGTTCAGTCAAAGAAGAATGGGCACTTCTCTCTGGGTCTATGACCTTCAAATCCATAGGGTTTTGACTTGGTATTTCCCAGTGCCAGGCATGAATTCCCTCCCACTGATCCAATCAGAGAGCAGTTGATTACCCCCATAACTTTTGTGCCACTGTTGCACCCATGGGTACATTTTGCATTGTTGGTTAATTTTGTAGTTTGCAAGATCCACAGCTTATTTGGACTGTACGTGACTTTTCTCCCAAAGCAACTTGCATAGCGCTTTCTAGTACTATGGCATCTAGCTTCCAAGAATATAGCTTCCATCTCATTTCCAGTTTGATCTCTCAATGTTCTGTGACAGCAGTCTGTACTGTCTTCAGCAATAGCACCTTACTATCTAGTTCTGGTGGGTAATCAAGTGCTTTGTTAATGACCTGCATTGTTTTGATAGTCTCTTCTTCCTTCCTGACCAAAAGGTTACTATGGGGTGGTGACCCTTCTCTGGTAGTGCAATTTACTTGTGACAACCCATGGCTTTTTAAATCCCAAATCTATATTCTTTTCTGAATTCCAGATCCATATAACTACTTATTTAATGGAGAAATACCTTAATTTAAGTTCTGGAGGCATTCTCTTTCAACAAGTTTGAAATATGAATCTGTATCTTAGACTATCTCAGAGGCTGGCACCACTATTTTCCCATTTTTCCAATTCAGGTGCATGCCATTCCTGATCCCATTCCTCCTGCACCTTCCAGGTACATATTTACCCATGATCTTCTGACTTTGCTAAGTACTTTCCATAACTATTCTAGATCAGACCACACTCCACTTATATGAATAACTATGTCAAGATTTGGCACAGTCTCCATGACTCAAGGGCCACTTTATACCTACAATACCAATTTGATTTCATCATTCAACTGATTACAGTACTTTCTCAAGTTTCATTTGAGATAAAATTGAAACTGCACATCATGGATTAATGAACTATCATTTGGCTCAGCCCCATTTCTCATCACGTTTTAATCCAGTCAAATCTCCATGCTTCCTGTGCTCCGGAAATAATAAATTCTTTCTGTCCTGCCTTTGGATTTCATCTGTGATGCCACTCTCATTGCATACTGGCATCTGGTTTCCAGACCACACTATTGTCTTCTTAGACTCATGATCTCTAGCCTACCTGTTGTCATAGGACCTCACTTTTCAATTTCTCTTTCTGACCTCTCAACCCCAAGAATAGCAGGTACTGGTTTGAGTTATGATTTCTCTGCACTTTTAGCCCAATTAAAGCAGATGCTGATTGGCATATAGCCAGCCTGGAATATAATACTTTCTAGGACTCCATACTATTCTGGACTGATCCAAGGCTCTCATAAACAATTTTGAATGTATGGATGAATGCAAATAAGATTTAGCCATCTTCACAGTGAATTATATCTTTTTTGACAGCCCCAAATATGGCTATTTTAATATGAATGATTAGTGATAGCATTTGTATAATAAAATTACACATTTATAATAAAAGAGGGCATTTTCTCACAGGGTTTTGTATGTTTTGCATGTGCATCTTTTACTCAGTGTTGAACAATGGCAGTAATAGATTCTATAATTCTGGCACATAGAACATTCAATAAATATACTTTTTAATGAATGGTATCTCTTCTCACCATGAATTTTCTCTTTTCCATGATGGGCTCAATTTTATCTATTTCCTAACATAATTCAGTAATGATAGCATTTCTATAATATGAGTTGCATATATCTAATAGCGAAGGCCATTTTCCTTCTGTGTTCTTAATGAACATGCCAGTGCTTTTCTCAGAGCAGTACAATGCCATTATTAGAATTAATAATCATAAAGGTAGGGAAGTGTATAGTAGCCATTGTATACAGTGTCAAAAGCACGAAACTATGTTCCCTTTGCCAACATTCATGCATTTACTCAGTGGAGAGTCATTTCTTTAGACCATAGTCTGCTAGTTCAGGTGCAAACTTAAATGCAAGCCGCAGTTTCTTCTTTGAATATCTTTCAGCAACTTACAGGAAGGACATTAAGTCATTAATTAAGTTAGAGCAGCTAGGGACTTTATTTTCCTGATGCTGAGGACTTCTCTCTGAAGATGTTTTCCTTTTTTAAAAGATGTTTAAAAATATTTTTTATTTTTATTTATTTTATGTATTTGACAGAGAAAGACAGGGAGAGAGAACGTGAGAGAACTGGAGCACCATGGCCTCCAGCCACTATAATCTCCAGACACATGTGCCCCCTTGTGCATCTGGCTAACGTGGGTCCTGGAGAATCGAACCTGAGTCCTTTGGCTTTGCAGGCAAATGTCTTAACTGCTAAGCCTCCCTCCAGCCCCTGAAGACTGTTTTCTTACGTCCTGTGAGGTTAGGGAAGGGGAATGGCGAGTTTTGGTTGAAACTAGTGGTGATGTCTTCTTCTTCCTGATTGGTAGAAAGAAACTGCAGTTGGATGTACAGTGGAGGAAAGGCAATTGGGGCAACATGACGTTATGCACGGAGGGGGGAGATGTTCCCCTAAAAGGCAGCTTTTTAAGCTCTAAGGAATTGGCATACACTAGACGGAGAACTAGTGTAACGTCATCATTGTACACACAAGCGCTTTGGAGCTCTTTGAGATGGTACCAATTAAGAGCTCTCAGCCAGCATTAGTGATTGGAATACAGATGACTTCTGTCCTGCTTCCTTTCCTGCGCTGAGTCTCTGAATGCGGTGTCTTTCTTGGGAAGCAGTCCTGTGGCTTCTGAGATCTGTTGATTTGTTTGTTTGGCCCTATTCCACAGCACACGCTGTGCTTTCCATTTAGAAACAGTGGCGGTGATTGCGAGATTTTACTATTATTGCTTTGTTGATATGCTTGGTTCAAACTCTAAAATACGCTATCACTGTCTTCCCACTTTATTTTTAGCTTCTTAACAACATGCCTGCCTCTTGCCTGAAGCTGCCTTTCAGGGTATAGGCTTATGTAACTGGAAGAGGAAAGGAAAGCCAAAAGCTTCCCATAACGTCTGAGAGTGATATGCCTCCATTATGTCAAGGGCTAGGAAAAGACTAAAGTAACCTGTGATAATGTGCACACATGGTGGTTCTCTGAGGAAACAATCACAGGGAGGGTGTCTGGTATCAATAAACAAGTTTGTAGACATTACAAATAAAAATGCTTTTGTTCCTAGAACAACTCTGGCTTTTTTATTATAAAAATTATAAGCATTTTATTAAGAATTTCATCTAATAATTGTCTGACACTTTTGGCAGCTAATGTTATCTCTTCTTGTGTTTCAGCTATCACCATATTACCTGCTACTATCCATGTAGATTAGGCGTAGCATAATTTGTCTTCACAGCCTGCATTAAACTAGTGCAAAGAATGGATTTTTGTCTTTCCGTGGCTCCAGCTTGGATTTTCTTCTGCAGATTGGCTTTTAGAGTGGTGTAATATTGATTTGAATTTTTATATATTTCAAAGTACCAGACAGTACAAACATTTATTATGGGCTGGTTTCTTACTGACATTTTATTTTCTGTACATTTTATTGAGCTTTACAAGGAGCTTTTCTCTGGAGCTTTGGTTTATAATGATCATATTCAGCATGATCTCTTCCTGAGCAGTAGAGAGTGCTCAGACAGCTGTTTCTAAGGGTGAGTAATGAGAAGACTAAAGAAATCAGAAATAAGGGGAAAGAGGATGTGGGGAGTTGCTAATCAATGGCCATTGTAATTCAAGCAAAATAGTAAGTTCTGGAGATTTTCTGCATAGGTTGGACCCATGCTCAATAATGATGTACTGTACACTTAAATTTGATTAAAATGGAGGCACTCATGTTACATTTTTACCACAATTAAAAATTAGCAAATGAGCCCAGCGTGGTGGTGCATGCCTTCAATCCCAGCACTGGGGAGGCAGAGGTAGGAGGATCACCATAAGTTCGAGGCCACCTTAAGACTACATAGTGAATTCCAGGTCAGCCTGGGCTAGAAAGAGATCCTACCTTGAAAAACAAAAAACAAACAAACAAACAAAAAACCAAAAAAAAAAAATTAGCAAATGAGTAGTAACACTCATTAGGGTAATGCTTTGGTATGTGACATTTCCTGACTTGCATGTATTACTTTAGACTTAAAGCAATAATATTATCTCAGTCTTACAGACAAGAACACTGGGATGCTATAAAAATAAATAAATTATGAAAGTGAACAAGCAGAGCTGATATATGAGGACAATGAAGAAAGTTCTAAAATACTGCAATACTGCAGTCCCTTCTGAAGCATGAGAGTGTGTTCACAAATTAGTGATACTCAATTGTGTCCTAAGAAGCTGAAATGACATACTCATTTCATTAATAAAAGAATTTTAGCGTAAAATCTTTTAGTTGATTATTTAAAAATGATAAATGTGACTAGAACTCAGTTTCAAATTTATCAAAATATTTTTGAATGGTAAGGAAACAGTGAAAGCATATCAACAGTCCTATTTTGGGTGACTGTTAACAACCTGGGTATTTGAGTAGCTTAAACATTTAAACTGTATATTGGCATTTCTATATGAAGCTTAATGCATATTTCAATTTGCATTGAGCACTTTGATATGAATTAAAGTGTTTAGCTGACAGTACTCTTCATTCTTCCTTAGTTTATCTATCACCCTTACGCCTTCATTCATCCTTATTCTACACCAGCCCCTGCTTTAATTGCCTTTTCATTTGTTTTTGTAGAAAAAAGCTCAGTGCATAAACCATTGCCTGATACCACAGCTTTTGGGTAGGTCTTTCCCTTGTGCATCATGAGATCACTTTACTTTACACACACACACACACACACACACACACACACACACACACACACACACAGTTTAAGTACTATTTTAAATGACATTATAGTGGAGCTTTCCTCCTGAGTTGAAAGTGTCTTTGCTAAGAAAATTAAGAGAACTATTGAAAATTATCTTATAAGTATTTGGTTATGAAATAGCTATAAAAAGGATAATGGAATGTTAGTATTTCCATAGGGAAACAATCTCTATTTGCTATTAGAATAACATGCCAAGTCAATTCTGACAATGTTTTAATTAAAAATATAAGTAACTGAATGCAGTTGACCAAATAGTTTAATTTTGGAAGACACAGGTATAGTTTATAAAGAGATGGGTGGTAGGTTAAAAAGACCCATCTAACCCCACCTAATCATAGACTTTGCATATAGTTTTAGTCATATATTTTACATATTAATTTAGTCACATTCTCATGCATTTTATCTCCCTAAGTGAATCATCAAATTTACATCTTTCACACTCTTCCATTGTATTCTCACATGAAATGTATATCGAATAAATGAATTCATGGATCTTGTAAAAAAAAAGTCAAGTGCAAAGCTATTGTAATGGCAGAATTAATCCTGAAAAATTGCATTTTAAGAGATTCGGCAAATACTTAATAAATAGTGCTTATAACACCAGGTACAGACAGGAATTCCTATTGATTGAGTCTAGTGAATCCCAGATTAATCCTATAATGAAAGCATTATTAGCATCATTTAATACACTGTAACACAGAAGCCCAGAGAAGTTATATAAAATGACCAGGCCCTATAGTTAGAACTGAAAATTTTCCATGAACTTTTGATTCCAAAGCTTTTTATTTTAAGTCACACTGTTTGAAGTTAAAAAAAAAAAAATTACCAATACCTGAAGACCTTTAGAGTAGTGTGTATGTGTTTGTGTGTGTGTGTGTGTGTGTGTGTGTGTGTGTGTATTACTAAGAAATGCTAATGACAAATTAACTTTGGCAGGTCAACAAAATCTAATTTAGTTGAGTCAATCAAGTATTATACACACTTGCTAATTAACAATACCTTTGCTTTATAGACAGCAGAGCCAAACCAGTGACTGAAAGTTATTAGTCTTGGATAGACCAGGACATGTGTGTCAGTAGCTTCCACTTTGAACACAACAGACAATTATTGTGAATTTGTCCGTATCCAATTAATATAGTTTTAGGACATGCATCCATCAGCCTCAGAGCCTTAACAATCACTTCATGAGAAATTAGAGTGCTTCAAACGCATCTGAAAGACTGTAAGCAGGTAGGCTAGGTTTTATTTTAAGTTTTTGCTTTTAAGGTATGCATTCATTGTTAGGGATGCATTCTTTCACGGGCAGATATTTATCATGCACTTTTAACATCTGCATTCATTCTGCCACCCAGTTCTTTAGTGGGCTGATAAGACAGAAAGAAAGCTAATAAGGTTCAATTGTGACATGAGTACAGCAGAAATTACTCTTCTAGAAAAGACAAGAATAATTGATGAGAATTACTAATTCCACAACAGAATTTGAAATCAAGCAAACATTGATCCTTTCATGACTTTAATTTGTTCTCTATTAGTTCATGTCTTCTTGACAAGAAATGTGCATATAGATACATGTGGAATAGCACCCATATTTACAATATCCAATTTGGCTTAGACTATTCTAGCCATCATCCTGTATTTTTATCCATTCTCCTCGCCTTGGTTTAACTCCCTCCATTGCTTCGTCCCTTCTTTTCCTTGACAACTAGTATTTTCTAAATGCTACTATATCCTAAGCATTGTACTACGTAAGCATTATACATATGAAGAAAAAAAAGTCCATATCCAAGAGTTCAAAATCTTATTGGGAATGATATCAGCTGGGCAATTCATTACAATGTGATGAGAACAATAGTAATACCAAGATGCAAAGATAGGAACAGGAGAACCAGGGAGAGATAACTACTCTGCTTTAGTTAAAGGTGTTGAAGATCACTGATAATTCTTAAGGTTTAACAAAAAAGAGATTATACAGCAATATGAACAAAGAAGTGTAGTGTGCTATTCAGAAGTGAGACCATCATTGAATGTTTTATTTTTGCCATTATCATGAATAAATATCATGGCTACTTAAAAAGAGGTTTTGAAAATTATGTTCACAGATCAACTTCTTCCCTTTGGTTCTTTACAAATAAAAGATGATAATGACCCATGACACCTCATCAACTTCAGATTTTTTAAATAAATTCAATTAAAATGAGTTTTCTAACTTTTGTGGATATGAATATTCTTATAGAAGCTGTTGAATAGACAACATAATGATCTAGTGGCATGCATATTTATGAAATAACAAATGCATTAACTGAAATTATAATATATAGATGCTATAATGATTCTACAGATAATAAGTAACACTAAGAATTCAGATGAAAACAGGGTTAGACTAGGAATTCTGAATGCAATATCTCTAAAAGTTTTGTTGAGGCACCCATGTAAATTGAAATTGGTATAAACTTACTAAAATACTTTTTAAAAATTGCAATTATGACAAGTAACTTTTTTTGTTTGTTTGTTTGTTTTGTTTTTCGAGGTAGGGTCTCACTCTAGCCCGGAATGACCTGGAATTCACTATCTAGTCTCAGGGTAACCTCGAATGCATTGCAATTCTCCTACCTCTGCCTCTCAAGTGTTGGATTAACAGGATGTGTCACCATGCCCAGGTTCCATTCCTACCTTTTTTTGTTTTTGGTTTTTCCAGGTAGGGTCTTTCTCTAGCTCAAGCTGTATTGGAATTCACTATGTAGTCTCACGATGGCCTTGAACTCACGGCAATCCTTGTACCTCTGCCTCCTGAGTGCTGGGATTAAAGGCATGCGCCACCACGCCCGGCCATTCCTACCTTTTAATTCTTGTGCTCCATCCCAGTTTCCACTAATGCAACCTGCCTTAGGCCCTCACACTTTCTTAGCATCCCTACTTATTCTCTAATCCTCTTGCCATATGGTACATGTCCTATCTGCTGTCCTTGGAACTTGTGATCATAATAAATCAACAATTACATACTCTTCATGATGTTTAATCACCTTGACTGTGCTGGGATTATCCTGGGAGACCCCACAAGTGAGACTTACACCCCAATTTAGAATATAGTTACTGGTTGCCAATCTTAGAAGGAAGTCTTATAAATTAGAGAATATATATGTTATATTTACATTATACATACATATATAGAGAGAAAGAGAGAGAAGACATGGCACACAGATTATATGCATATGTATGTGTGTATATATATATTATAGCAAAACATTATCATCATGGGCACCATAACAATAAAACAGACAAATAAAATCATCAATCCATACTCATGTCCAATTTACCCTATGAAATTACAAAGCACCCCAGAGAAGAAGTTGTTCTGAAGACATTACAAATTAATTTCTTTTCCCTGTGGCTTGTCTGAACCCAGAACCAGCAATGTGATTTTGTGAGCAATGTGGCTAGCAAGAACATGATCTTTAGGGGAAGCCCTTGGGTGTATTTCTGTCATTACTCTCCTTGTGTTTATTCCCACCAGCTTCTAGGTGTTTTCTCACTTCTCTCATTCTCACCATGAAAATGTACTTAAACTAAGAGGATTTATGTGTGAATGAGGTAGACATGATGAAAGCTCTCCTTTCAGAACTAACAGTGCAGGAATAACGGGTAAGCCAGCACACAAGCTGGGAAATTTTAGTAGTAAATGCACTAAAGTGAAAACATGTGGTAAGAAGGAGGCATGCCTATTTTCTGATCTCAATAAGTCATTGGCATATACTTCCTGAAATAGTGCTAGAAATAAGCAGTAGAAATGGTCCAGGCCATGCTTTGTGACCAGAATGCAATAAAAGTAGGAATTAGTGAAGGTCAAATTGGAAATACCAAATTATAATTTTTTTTTTTTTAAAGGGGCTAAAGAGAAGGCTTAGCAGTTAAGGCGCTTGCCTGCAAATCCAAAGGACTTGGGTTCAATTCCCCAGTACCCACATAAAGACAGTTGCACAAGGTTGTGTATACATATGGAGTTTGTTTGCAGTAGCAAGAGGCCCTAGTACTCCCATCTGTCTCTCCCTCTTCTCTCTTTCTCTATCTGCCTCTTTCTCTTTCTCTCCCAAATAAGTATTAAAAAAAATCTCAAATCACAGCCTCTGATCAGATATACAATCAATATTGAAGTGAAATAAATTATTTTCTAGCCAAAAAAACTCCAGATGTAAGTTTATAATTAAGAGTATTTTTAATAACAAAAATTGTTATACATGATTTTGAAATAAACTTGGAAAAGAAGTAAACCATGGAAGACTAAAAGAAAAGGAAAGAACTGTAAAATCAAGGTGAATGAGTGAACTGGAGCAAAGTAAGTGATACACCAAAAACATTTATTTATTTGTTTATTTGTTTTAGTTTGTTTGTTCATTTCTTTGTTTGGTCTGCATCCCAGGATACATATTGTGATCCTTCTGCATCTCCCTCTCAAGTGCTGATATTTCAGGCATGATCTACCACTTTTTGACTAGGAAATGCCTTAAAACAAGTTATCTGAAGGACCAATAAGATGGAGCTAATATTTTAGTAATTGAAAGTGAAAAATCATTTCTCATCAGGGTAGTCAAATTGATTGAAGTTCATAGAATGAGGTGCCATGCTTACTTATTAAGTCAGCAAAACATATATCAGAAAATGTATAATATTTCTGATTAATTAGTGGGTTATAATTACATATGTGTAGTGAAAACATAACATAATGCATACATTTTCCAGAACACAGTTTTATGATATATATCACAGATTTACAAAGGCAAAAGTGATTCATCCTCAGTTTATCAATTCCATGATATTTATACTAAACACAAAATCAGAAAGAAAGGCCATTATTTGTATTCAGAATACTGACTACAGTTTGATTTACATCTATAAATTGCTATGGCCAATAATAATGAGAAAACTAACCAAATTAGAATATACAGAAAAAAAAGATACAAAGGTAAAATTGAAATTCTTTCCCATATAAATTAAATAATCTGAAAAATATATATTTGTAAGGAAAATGTAGAAAATGAGACAAACTGATTTCAAGTATGCTTTGTGGTCTTAAGAGAAAGCCATCTGAGATGACCTTGGGATGATTCAGAAGGCAGCATAGTACTAAGAAGTGACAGAGACGTGCTCAGCACTGAAACATCTCCATCACACCTTCCAAGGTTCAAGGTCCATTGTGGCTGAGGTGGCAGAAGAATGTAAGAGCCAAAGGAAGGGTAGGACTCCTTACAATGTCCTCTTCAAGACACAAAATGGCCTGGATATCTATGACCTCACAGTGCCTGACACTATCTACACAAGAACTTCATAATAGGAGGAAGAGATGATCATATCAAAATAAAAGAGAGACTGACTGAGAGGGGGGAGGGGTATGATGGAGAGTGGATTTGCAAAGGGAAAAGTTGGGGGTGAGGGAATTACCATGGTTTATTTCTATAATTATGGAAGTTGTCAATAAAAATAAATAAACAAGAATAAAAGAGAAAGCCATCTGGAGTAATCTCTCTCTACACACACACACACACACACACACACACACACAATTACTTTTATTTCCTTTCAGAAACTTTTCATTGAGAAATCTATTGTCTACTTACTTATTGTGAAGAATTAACATTCAACCTAGTACTTATCTCTTTCACATTTCTCTATAATTCATACTGATCCCAAAGTTTCATCCATCTGAGTGAGACCCTGGAAACTTCATGTATGTGTTGTGTAATAACTATATCAGACACTATGACAACAAATTCAGAGCTTGGCCAGTCAAGCTTAAATCACAACCTGACCTTGAATTTTGCCTTAGGATTTTGTCTCAGAAGACATAAAGATAAAAGACCTTATTTGGAAAACCCAAACAGAAACAAAGCAAATAAGAAAAAGCCTTGCCAAAATTTATATAATACCTCAGAGCCTTCTGGAGACGATATGAATCCAATCTCTTCAAAACCATGTAGAAAAGGATATGTGGGAATAAAGTACTCAATCTGTCCTGAGCGTACAATTCAGTCTTGTAAAGGGGGATTTATAATTTAAGTCACAAAAATCACATATTCTTATTTCCACTTCAGTCTCCATGGGGCAGGAAGAATAAGCCAGCAGGAGGGCAGACATTTGTGACAGCCCTGGCTCTATGTCTGGTCATAGCAGCATCCTGGCTAATAAGAGGATGGATCTGACTCTACTGTCGTTGCAGGAAGAAACCTGACAGATGAAATTAAAGAAGGATTTGGGGCTGGAGAGATGGCTTAGTGGCTAAGGCGTTTGCTTGCAAAGCCAAAGGACTGACCCCAGTTCAATTTTCCAGGACCCATGTAAGCCGATGCACAAGGGGGTGCATGCATCTGGAGTTCATTTGCCGTGGCTGGCTGCCCTGGTTTGCCCATTCTTTCTCTATCTGCCACTTTCTCTCTCACACACTCAAATAAATATATTAAATCTCTCTATCCCTCTTTCTCTCAAATTAATAGATAAATGAAATATATTTTAAAATAAATAAAAAATTTAAAAAGAAGAAAGATTTGTTTTGTCTCATCATTTCAGAAGTGTTTGTACATTACCGTAGAGATAGCATGGCCTAACAGAGAAGTTCTTGTCATGGTGGATCAGGAGGCAAGAGATGGAAACATAAGCAATGCCAGGACAAAACAGAAACCCCAAGATATGCCTCCAGTGAGTTAACCTCCTCCAACTAGGCTCCAGTTCCTACATTTAACCACCTCTCAATAAAGCCATCAAAATATATGTCTTTCAAAGGGATTAATTATCCACTTTGTCAGACTACTCAGGATCTAGTTGTCTCTGAAAACTCCATCACATATACACCCAGATCTCTTTTCACAGATCCCTTAATCCAATCAAGTATGTAATAAAAAATAACCATTACTGAAGGAAGGTCATTGCTTAATTTCTGCTAATTCCCTTAACTACTCAGCCTTAGTGCTTCCTGGCTATGTTTGTATAAATAAGATTGTTAGGTAGAGTATTGCCTAATAAAATATATGCACTTCAGATATAAAAATATTATTTTGTATCCTTTGCTTATTTAATAATAGTTATAAGGAATAGAGCTAGGATTCAGTGATTAATTTCTATATAAATATTATAGAAATGAGGGCTTTACATTGATTTTTTTTATTGACATAGCATTGAAAATACGGTTAATGTTGAGATGTTCTTGTTGTTTCTCTTTTTTGTATCATGCTTTTAAAACAATTTATTTTCATTATTTTTGAAAGTGTTTCACTATGTAGCCCAGACGTGCCTTGAATTCACAGCAATCCTCCTGCCAAAGACTCCCAGAGTGCTGAGGTTATGGGAATAAGCCACCATGACTGACTTTTTAGAGAAAATTTTATGAAGCATCTATACTGTATGGACCATAAGTATAATTTTTTACAAAGTTCAGAAATAGTTATACTGTAACATAAAAATGTAAAAAAAAGTCCTGATTATAATGCTTTAGAATATATGGTAAATGTTGAGAGTTACAAATTCTGGACACAGAGACAGTAAGGAAGTTCCTAAAGTATTAAGTATACCATTGAACAAATCACTTAAGCATTCTATTCCCCTGTTCTCTTGTTTGATGGAATGTCTTCTGCATCCCTAACTCTAGAGTCAATGTGAGGATTAAGTGTGTTAATGCATGAAGACTACATGGTAGAATGGCATACAGGAAATGTCAATGAGTATTATCTTGATTATTGTCACTGTGATACAGTTAAGTAAGGGGATTAAATAGTCCTGCTGCTAAGCTAATTTTTAAATTGTTATCTTCTGAACTTTGGTGATACATTTTAAGTAATACACATTTTCTATTTTCCTGATGAATATGCTCAAAATCTATGTTTTTTTTTCAAAATCTATTTTTTTTTCAGTTCCCCTTATACCTGTGATGTTGGCAAAAACTGTGTCAGTATCAGATGGATTTGAATATTCATTCACCAGAGCTTTGGCCTTGCCTTGAATTAAAATAGCTTTTCTATATTGATCCATCGATTGACTAACTTGGCTGTCCCTGATCAAACTCCATCCATTCCTGAGGATGCACACATTTGTGCGTGCTCCCTCCTTTCTTGAGCCACAAAACTTTCATTTGATTCACAGTCCCTGCTTTCTGATAAGTACATATTTATGTGGAGTCATACTTAATGTTGGTTCAAATGCTTTGATCAATGAAGAACAACTGAAAGTCAAGTCCTTGGAGAGGGAACAGGAACTGAAGAGAGAAAGAAGAAGTCATAAAATTCTTTTAAGCATAAAATTCTGACTTTTTTGAATAAAATGACACTTCACATATCCAAAATATATGTTGATCTGTAATGCACAAAGTAAATTTTTGTTTATTTATTATAATTTGGAGGTTTATTTGCCTTGAGAGCTGGCGTTCTTCTAAACCATAACCAGTAGTATGTTGAGTCATGAAGTCAGATACAATTGTATGTGGAGTGAGTGAAGAGAGGAGTATCCGATGATTCACACCCTGAACTCTAGTATTAGAAATGGGGAAAAGGAAGAAGATTGGATAAAATCAACCTATAGTGACATATCAGTGAAGTAAAGAGAGCATTTCAGGATGTGGAGATGGCATACTCACATGGGTTCTACTAGTAGTCAAGAAAGAAGAAGACAGGGAAGTATCTGTAGATTTGGTAAGTTGAGGTTCACTGGCACAATGAGCATGAGCAGTGATGAGAATGAAAAATAGCCAGGAGCAGATTAAAGAGAAACAAGAAATCAGGAAGTGGAGAGAAGTGAGCAGACAAATGTAGTGATCTGTGAAAGGATAGAAAAGTAAGAAGAGACTTTTTATATGCATTATATAATTTTATGTATCAGAGGGAGTACAAAGAATAAAACTGATAACACAAGGATACTTCTCATTTGGCAATGCTCCTTTGCAGAGTCGTATAGTATTTTTTTTTTTTTCTTGAGGCAAGTCCAACAGACTGGCATTTTTTATTTAATGAGAGAGAGTGTGTGTGTGTGTGTGTGTGAGAGAGAGAGAGAGAGAGAGAGAGAATTGACACACCAAGGTCTCAAGCCACTGTAATCAAACTCCAGATATGTCTATGCCACCTTGTGCACATGTACAACCTTGCACATGTGTCACCTTGTGCATCTGGTTTACGTGGGATCTGGGGAGTTAAACATGGGTCATTAGGCTTCACAGGCAAGTGCCTTAACCATCCCTAGCCATCTCTCCTGCCCCATATAGTTCTTTTTGATATAAAAACATTGATATAAAATAATAATATTAAAATATTAAATATTAAATCAGCTTAACTTAAGAAATGTATCCGTGGATAGTACCTTTATTTTCTTATCTGTTTGCTCTAACTTAAAACAAAATCATGTAATTGGGGTGAGTGCTTTGGAAGACTGTCCATACACAACGTGGCCAGTGAATTCTTGACCTCAGAGCAACTGTAGTTACCTGCACATAACCTACATAATTTTGGCCCATTAACATTTTAACAACTTATGGGGAAAAAACCAAAAATGATGACAAAAATAGACAGGGACTAGTTGTAAAGAAGAGCAGTTTCAGTGGAGGACAATGAGGGAGGGGCACAATGAGCATAGTTGGAGGGGTTTATGATCAGGGTGCATTGTGCATATGTAGAGATTGTAACTAAATTCATTAAAATAAATATCAAAAAGAATTTAAACATTTTAAAAAATCACAGAATGGAAGAAAGTGTTAAATCTAACAAAACCTACTTTTGAGAAATAACATCTGTTGACAATTTAATGTGTCTTTTCCTTGCTTTTCTTTTGAGTGCATGTAAACACATATTTTGTTTATGTAACATAGGCAGTCAGGCACACTAATAGAACTTTTAAAATGTCATTGTGTTCTGTATCTCACATTTTTTTACTTACCTTATATGTTGTTTCTATTTGGTACATATGGGTTTTAGTTTATTAGCTGTCTAATTTTCTGTGCTATGCCATTAAAAATCCTTGCAGTGTATTAAGCGATAAATCTTCTCTTTGATTTTTAAAAAATTATTAGACTTCATTGACACCTTAGGGATTTCTTGAGTGCATTACTTTTCTGTTCTCATGTTTTGTGAACCTCAGGCTGAATTTTCTGACTCATGTATTTGGAATGCAATAAATAACGGTTTCTTTAGAAAAAGGTAGAATTGCAGGAGATAGAGAAAAGGATATGACTAGATGGACATGAAAATGAGGGCAAGGGTCGGCACAGGTGTGTTTCAGCCAATGGAACAATGGGATCACATATATATATATAAATTTATTTATTTTTAGAGACAGAGAGAGAGAGAGAGAGGGAGAGAGAATGGGCACGCCAGGGCCTCTAGCTACTGCAAACGAACTCCAGATGCATGTGCCACCATGTGCATCTGGATTATGTGGGACCTGGAGATTTGAACTGTGGTCCTTAGGCTTTGCAGGCAAGCACCTTAACTGCTAAGCCACCTCTCCAGTCCTGTCGCTTATATTTTGTCTCCCTTTCTCTCACATTAAAAAAACTGGAAGTTGTGTAAATGATAGTGTGCTGGGATTAAGTATGGATCCTCTTTTCCATATTTCACTGTGTGACTTTATTGTGTTGTGACTAAAAACACATATTATAAACTTTTTAAATGCATACTTGTTTACCAGACTATCTGAATTGTAGACAATTTCTTCAACTGTGAAACTTGACATATGCACTTAGGTCTCCCCCACCCCCACTCCTTCTCTCTCTCTCTCTCTTTTTCTCTTTCTCTCTTTCTCTGTAGCTCAGGCTGGCCTCAAGATTGTGATCCTTGGCCTCAGCCTCATGAATTGATTAAAGGTATGTTTCCTCCTTTCCTCCATCCCACCCTCCCACCTTCCCACCCTCCTTCCCCTTCTTTCTGATGAGATCTTACTATGTTGTCCAGGCTGTCTTTCAACTCCTAGGCTTATGTGATCCCCCTGCCTCAGCCCTCTATGTGGCTGGGTGTATGGTACCACAACACTTGGCCTTCTTGGATTTCTAGTTAGCATTACAATTTAGTGCACTCAAATGAAGCTCAAAATTTTACCTCTCATCACCCCCATCCTATACTCTTGTAGCGTAATGGTCCTTATTTCATGTTAAAAGCCCCTTTTACCTGATCCCCTACAATCATTTTTGCTAACAAGTCTAGTCAGGTGCACTTTAAAAATAATCTCAAATGTACTTTTCTCTCATGCCTCAGCCACCATCCAAATAAGGCATCCTAGTTCTCATTAGAGAAACCAAAGAAGCTTCCTAAGCAGTTTCTCTGATTCTAGAACAACAGTTTATTACCAGCCCAGTTGTCTCAATAATATTTTACAAAGGGTAAATTGAACATTACTTTCCTATTATCCATCAAAACTAAGCTTTATTCTAAAAAGTCCAAACTTTTTTCATTCTTTTCAAGGTTCTACTCAACTTAATATCTGCCTACCTCTTGATGTAATTTTTGCTAGTTCCCCTGATAACTTCTGCCTCCCCAGCCAACACTGTGCTCTTCAGAGCATTAAGTTCTCTCTCCAGGCTATCTGAAATGTTTCTTGAATCTGATGCAAGAATGTTTCACATTTCCTTTACCAACACACATAGACACTCTTACACATAGAGGGAGAGAAACACACACACACACACACACACACACACACACACACACACACTCTCTCTCTCTCTCTCTCTCTCTTTTTCTCCCCTAGTTGTTACAAGCATGTTTTTCCTTTTAGGTCTCCTTTCTGATGTCAGTCTTTAGATCAGATACAAACAACTTTCAGGTGATTTGCTTAGATTTCCTAAGGCGAAAAGAACTCACCAACAAATGAGGAAACTGTGTCTGAGTTTGATTCTCCCGCACCCACTTAACCAGGTGAGTATGGCCGTGAACATCTATAATCCTAGTCTGGTGGAAAACAGACTGGAGAATAACTGTGACTCATGAAAAAAAAAAAAAAAAAATCAAGCCAGCAGCTTTAGGTTTAGAGAAGAGAATCCTTCTTAAGGAAGTAGGTGAATGATAAATGGAGGAGGACACCCAATGTCCTCTAGCTTCTACAAATGCACACATAGGACACATGCATTCACATGTAAATTCCATATGCCATACATACTGTGCACATACACACCCCAAAACGAAGAATATAGTCTCTTCCAACATTCATGCTGAAGTAGGACAGGGGCAAGATAACAATTTTTTAGGTAGTCAACCAGAGACAGAGGCCCCAAACGATGTTGTTGATACATCTTGCCTTATTGATCAGTCATGCAGCACACAAGCACAGTGCTGGTTAAGAGTGTTGCTGAGTTTTCATCCCCAGCAGCTTATGTAGCACTTTCTAGCACCATGATAGCTAGCCAACAGGGAGGAAGCTGACCCCCTAGCTCCAGCTTGACGTCTCAGTGTCCTGAAAGTGAACTATGGGTGTCTTCAGTAACAGTACATTCCTGTAACAACATATGGCTTCTGGTAGCAGCATTATCCACCCATGCAGGGTGCTTCTGCTCAAACTCTTTTAAAAATGTATTTTTAAATTACTAGCAAAGAAGTAGGCTTTAGGTAAAAATAAAACTAGCATATGACCCAAATGTATCACTCCTGGGAATGTTCTCTAATGACTCTGTACTCAACTATAGAGATATTTCCTCATCCATGATTATTGCTGTTTTATTCACAGTATCTAGGAAATAGAATCAGCCTAAATGTCCCTCCATCAACTGAGGAAAATGTTATTAATATATGATACATATGCACAATGGACTTAGGGTATTGAGGGAAGGACAGAGTAAGGGGAGAGTTAAGCTATATTAATGTATTATTAATGAGGTGATTTTACTTTTAATTTTTTTCATTTTACGACATGTAGAATCTAAGTAGTAAAGAATGCAACTATAAGCCCCCTTGTTACCACAAATTGAGATGCTTTTATTTTATTTTTTAATTTATTTGAGAGAGAGAAAGAGACAAATAGAGAATGAGCACCCCAGGGCCTTTAAGTGGCTGCAAATGAACTCCAGATGCATGCACCACCTTGTGCATCTTGGCTTATGTGGATCCT
This sequence comes from Orientallactaga sibirica, assembly GCA_036365145.1. Taxonomy (NCBI): domain Eukaryota; kingdom Metazoa; phylum Chordata; class Mammalia; order Rodentia; family Dipodidae; genus Orientallactaga; species Orientallactaga sibirica. Next base: position 2,376,432 of record JAEOAD010000024.1, read on the forward strand.
GGGGAATCAAATCTGGATCCTTTGATTTTGCAGGCAAGTGACTTAACCACTAAGTCATATCTCCAGCCCCACCCAGGAGTATTTTAAATGTGTGTTTTCACTTCAAAATATACACACACACACACACACACACACACACACACACACACACATGAGTTTTAGCTATATTTTTGTTATTTTTATTTGTAGTTTTGAAATTTGCATTCATTATATTAATTTTGTTAGCAATTCCATTTGTTACACTGTGATCACAGTGGAAAGTTCTTGAGCTTTCCCCTTGTTGCCTCATTAAAATTTAGACAATTTTTATAAATACTCTCATATACATTCTTACCTTTTTTTAAATGCACCAAGTTTTACTATTGTAACCATTACATTAACCTCATGATTTTGATGAAATATTTATCATTTTTAGTCTGTTGTTATGATCTATTAATTTCAATATCTCCCACAATAATAATAAATGCCTCCCCACAGTTACGTTTTGGCTTTCTATAGGTAATATGCTATTGCAATTTAAATACTGATTAGGTACCATAATAGAATTGTAAAATATTAGTTATAAATTAAGATGAGAGGATTTTAAATGTCAATGTTTCAGGACATGTTATAGGACTTTTGCACCTCCTTATCCACTTGTAAGATTTAAAGCTGAGAAAGTGGTGGATTAAGATTCTTACTGACATGGGCTGGAGAGATGGCTTAGCGGTTAAGGTGCCTGCCTCCTATGCCTAAGAACGCTGGTTCCAATTTCCAGGTCCCACGTTTAGCCAGATGCAAAGTGATGCAAGGGCACAATGTCACGCTTGACCACAAGGGGGCTAACACATCTGGATTTTGTTTACAGCAGCTGAGAGGCTGTTGGCGTGCCCATCTCTAGCTGTCTTCCTCTCCCTCTCTCTCTGTTTCTCTCTGTCTCTCTCCAAAACAAACAAAACAAAACAAAACAAAAAGATTCTTATTGACAGACCTCTTTGAAAAAAAGCTCAGAGTTATCTTCTTGCCCTGATATTGCTGATGAAGGACTGGAAAGTTTTCTTTTTCTCTTATCTCATGTCTGGTGGAGTACCTATCTCCATGGTCCCACATATTGTAGCTTCTGAGTGACATCACAGGTGGTCCTTGAGAAAGCTAAAGTGGACCATGTTCCAAAATTGTCCCTCATTCAGCAAATCTACTGTATAGGAGAATTTTTCATAGATGGTGGTTCATAGATGAGTCATCCTATCAATAGACAGACAAATGAATGAAAACATTCAAATTGATTTAATATGTTTTATGTGACACAAATGACTGTGACTTCAGATGAAAAACAAAAGGTAAGAAACCTTTACACACACATGTGCATATTTGGAGTTGGGGAAGAGCTGGTAATCATGTAAAAGCATAATTGGAAGGGTTATAGTCTATGGTAATAAAGTGGGGGAAGCATAGCAAGTTCTCTGCTTATATTCTTCGCTATGTCCCAAGTCTGCAAAGATAAGGACATTATTTTCCTCCCAGAATAGAGAGGGAACCTCTGCAATGAGGGTCATATGAGCTACTTCAAAGGAGGATCAGAACATTCTTTCAACAGTCTCCTTCAGGGCAGAAGAGTGGGAGACAGAGAGCCCTTTCTGCTTCTGCACTTTCTTCAGACACCAACACGTCATATTTAGGACAGTACATTCTGAATTCCACTGTAGCATCCAGCTGCTTTATTATCCAGGCCAGAGAAGTCCCTGGATCAGTGGATGCCCAGATGTTTACTAAGGATCAACATCATAAGATGAAAAGGATACTCAGTTGAGAGAGAAGAGTTGTCACCACACGTCCAATAGCAGCTGGAGAAGTGAGGTGAATGGCCTGTATTTGGGTCTTAGGTTAATGCCAAGCATCTAGGTGGGAGCTTGACCATGTCATTCATGTCATTAACTTACTTCCTTATTTCTCCAGAGTGTAGCATTAGTTGGAAGCAATCAGAGGTTTCAGGAATAAGACAAAACTTAAAATAAAACAAGTGGGGTATAAAAACAAATAGAACAGATTAGGCGATGTTATAAAAAAAGTATGTGATAAATCATATATCAGTGAGAACAGTAAGAATCATCAGAAATGTTAGAGGTAAATAGAAACAACTCAATACAAAACAGAGTGGAGGAGTGAAGCTAGTATTTACTCACACCCAGCATGTTATGCATGACAAATACTAGTTATTTTATTTCCTCTCAATTTTACTACCTCTATTATGATAGAGAACCAACTTAGGCTTAGAACTTCAGAAATATTAGCAATGTGTACAAAACAATTTATTGCGAAAAATCTCAGGGATGTGTGTGGTAGAGGAGAGCTGAAGGAAAATATATAGAGGATGAAAGAAAATCTACTTCATTGAAGAATCCAAAGGAGACATTAATGTAGATGTCCTATTTTAATTTCTATTCTTATTTTACCAGAGGTACATAATTGAGTTAACTGTACCTCTCAATCTTGACACTGCAGCCCCTCATTATTCTTTGTGTGATCTTCTTTGTATGTTTTTATTTAATTTCCTCCTTGGGCTCTCAGGCCTTTTTATTCCCTCCCTCTCAGGCTCTTCTCTTTGTTTCCTTTTTGGTCCCCTCCCCTGCCCTCTCTTCTTCTTTCCTTCCCTTCCTTAGCTTGTGAGTTAGATGATCATTTCTAATCTATTGACTATAAGTGTATTATTAAACATGTCTTAAAACCAATTAATGACATTGTGGCACAAATATCTGCTTCTCGCTATTTAAATCAATATTAATTTTGATATATATGTTGTTCTAGGACTAACTCAATTAGTCTTTTTTGAGAGACAGAAAAAAACAGAGAGAAAGGAAGAGGCAGAGAGATGGAAAATGGGTGCACTCGGACCATTTCAGCCTCTGTGAACTAATTCCAGATGTGTGCGCCTCCTTGTGGGCAAGCATGGCATTGCGTGCTTTCATCACTTGCATCTGGCTAAATGTGGGGCCTGGAGAATCTAACAGGCTTTCTTAGGCTTGACAGGCAGGTGCCTTAACTGCTAAGCCATCTCTCCAGCCTTCAAGTCATCTTTTTGACTGGCACATAGAATTTTGTATCTCCATCATATTTTTGCTATTTTTGGACTAATAATGGACAAGTAGCATTTTGCCCCCATTAATACATTCTTTGATGTTTCTTGAATGGATTCTCTAGAGTACATGAACAGCAGTATTGAAGACTAGAAATTATGGCAGTTCACAGGTTACAGAGTGTTCGTGGACTGGACTTAAATAGGTACTCCCAGCGATCTCCCTAAAATTGCTTTAACAATTTTTGTTTTCACTCACTCTCAAGAGGCTCAAATTTCCTCACAACTTTATTCAATTTGATGCTATCCAAATTGTTCAATCTGCCAATGTAAAGTAGTATAGTATTTTAATTAATAGTCCTTATTAGTAACATAAAACATTATTGGTATGTTCTTATTTCTTATTCTAAACTTTTCCTAATCATACTTTATTTATTTTATGTAGTTTTCTCTTTCATGTTGATTTTTAATATATCTTATTTATTTGATAGACATAAAGAGAGAGAGAGAGAGAGAGAGATAATGGGCATGCAAGGGTCTCCAGCCATTGCAAATGAACTCCAGATGCATGTTCCCTCTTATTTATCTGCTTTATGTGGGTCTGGTGAGTCAAACCGGGATCCTTTGGCTTTGCTGGCAAATGCCTTAAGCGCTAAGCCATCTCTCCAGCCCCCTCATGTTGATTTTTAGAAATTCTTTGTGGATGTATATATTAAATAGAGGAAAGATAATTTAAGATGAGCTTCCAAATCTCTCCTCCAGAGACACTCGAAGTCACATTAGTGCCTATCTAACTTTATGCTACTGTTCTGATATAATGCTGCCAAGCATTTCATTTCTCTACCCACTGTCTAGTGTTTATCTTTGCCCACACAAGTCTGTGGTAGTTTACTTTCTTATGATTAACTTTCCAAAGGAATACCATGAGACTTAAATATGTGTACTTTTTTTCAGTGCAATCACTCCATTTGCAGTGTCAATTCAATATCTGAGTGCCTATAGTCTTTTCTAGGCTATTAATCATGGGAGATCTAATCCAAAGTCCTGACATTTTCTTTTTTAGATTCTCATCTTCCCTTTACCACCCTTTCTACTTCTTTCTCTTCCTCCCTTTCTCTCTAGGGCCTTGTTCAGGCTAAGCAAGCGCTCTGCCACTAGCTGCAACCCCAGCCTACCATTCTCTTTCTTGATGATGCAGTGTAGCATTCCCTAAACCTATCAAGATGCACCTGTACTGACTGTTGTATGACCTGTGAAGCATGTGGTGTCCGGGCTGGTATCTAGGGTCGCTCTATTTCTAGTGTCGCTACTTTATGGTGTGCACTGTGCAGCCAGTCTTCTGGTCACCACTGAATTGGCCTTGACATATGTGCTTTGCCCTCCTTTCCTTTGTAGGATGTACAAAGTGAATACAGAAGTTGTCATTTTTTTTTTTTTTTGAGTCTTTGAGCCAAGTGGACAGCTAGGTCTAGAATTTCAATATGATGTTTAGAATTTACTTTTAGCAAATTTAAAATTGTGATTCTTCTTTGCTTGGGGTCTTAATACTTTATAAAATATGCATGAAGAGTTGAAATTCTTGAAGACAGGATTGACTTGTTTTTACAATTGATAAAATAAAAATAAATAAATAACATTTTCAGTGGTTCTCATATACTAATATCATGATGAACAGTGTGATATTCCTGCATTGTGGGTCAAGTATGTTCAAATGCAAGTAATTTGACTCTATATGGTTCTACTAATACTTAAAATATGTTTGATTGGAACATGTGGGGCTAGACAGGTTTAATGGTCTGTTTACATAGATCTATTTTGTAAATGGCAGGCAAACCCTTGCTTAAAACCAACTTTAAATTCAAGTGCAGACCTGCATGACCTAGCACATCTGTAATTACAATCACCTGGTAGAATTATTTAAACTGCTTCACTTAGTTTGTAACTACAAACATTGTCTTTAGAGGTGCTTAGCTATATATAGTTATTAATTTATGCTATTTTTAAGTAATATTTAAGTAAGTAATATGTGACATGTTGAAAAGTAGGGAGAGATATATTTTCTACTATTTTTAATGACATAGAGGATACACTCTTTAATTCAGAATTTATTTTTAAATTACATTATTCTTTTGAGGATCCTTTCTCATAAAGATAACTGAGTTTAATTAGTATTTATAAAATGTCCATCTCAGTGCCTGGCATTCCAGATATGAGACAGCACAATTGGAGGATTAATTCCAAGTTAATGAGCTCATTTTCCCTTCCTAACTTGCTAAAAGAGCAGTAAATTACAGTTCTCTAATAAAAACAGAAAAACTATACTTGCCCATAGGAATTTAGAATTGCAAGCAAGCCTTAAAGATTGTCTACATCAATTCTCCCATTTCTTTGATGCAAAAAGTGAGGCTTAATTAGTTGTCAAGGCTCACTCAAAATAACCATTTTCCCAGTGTTCCTGTGTGCATGAGAATAAAATACCTGTTACAGACTGTATTCATTAAATCGTTTGTCTTTGGATGGAAACTGGGCTGCAACCAGGCATCAGCCAAACTGATTTCAAGTCTTCATTATTTTCCAACTCATTAGTTCTAACAATAGTTATTTTGTCTAGATCTCTCACTTGCAATATTGTTCTCCTTTAATCCATTTTTCATGTTACCAAACGAATAAGCCTATTAAAGTATGTGTTTCATATACCACTTCCCTGATTAAACATGTTTGGTGGGTTTTGGTCCAAACATCCAAACATTGACTCCTTTGTGTGGTACCAAAATTTCTTCTAAACTGATTTCTATCTTCTTCTGATGTGACAACTTGGGGGTATCTTTGAGAGTGACGGAGCTTTTCTTAGCTCTTTGTTGGGCTGTAACTCAGGAGTTAGGGTGCCATATGTCCATGGCCACAGAAAACCTATACCACCTCCATAATCTTGTCTTATTAATTTTGATGAATGTCATCCACAGAACATAGAGGGTGAAGTGGAGAGAGATGTTCTCATAGAGCTTAAGGGAAGGAAAGAAGGAAGAGCTCCTAATGCATTGGAGGGGATGCCTCATAATGGGGAAGTCTGTCTGCAGTCCATGATGGGTCTCTTTAATGGGAATTTGCTGGATAAGGGCTGAGCTGGTCAGTCCAGGTCTAATTCCCACTGTCAAAAACCCTTATACTCTTATTCACTTCTTTCTGTCAGATTCTTGGTGATGGGGAACTCCCATCTGGAAGAAGAGATAAGAAAAACCTTGATGCCATATGTTTAGACACCCAGAAATCTTATTCACAGCTTCCAGTGAAAATTTGGGGGAGAAGAGATAAGGATAAAACCAGATTTCCCCCTTAGAGCCTCAAGGAATTTCTTATTTTCAAGGGCCCTCCTACCTCTAAACCTTCTTACTTCCATCATCCAAGTATTTCCTGATATTTTAACCTCCAAAGCCATCCAGAACCTAGTAGTAAAACTTTGTCAATGTGCCAAACACTTCTTTCAAATCTCTCCTTTTCTCCTGTTCCTTGTCCCCAACTACCTCCCTTTCTCTGCACTCAGGCCCACTCTCTTGTTTAGGACAAGTATTAGTTGAACTTCAATACTCCATCAGAGTGGTGCTTCTCTCACAATGCCTCTTTCGTCTATCTTCCTGAAACCCTGTTCACATACTTAGATATTTTAGTAAAACTTTAAAAATCACACACACACACACACACACACACACACACACACACATATACAAAATATATATCTATACACACATATATAGACAGAGAAAAAATTCTCATCTTTAATTTCATATGCATTAATTTCAATTTCTACAAAACCTGAATTACCTAGGAAAAGACTCAATAAATGTCTATGGAACAAATTAATGAATTCATTTAAAATAACATATTATCTCCACATTTGTCAAATGTGTATTTTAAGTTAATATATTTTTTAGATATATTGACTTGTCTGTACAAATAATAAAACTGGTATTTGACCTGTGTCATATTGCATATAAATGATAATATAGTATTCTTCAGCATGAAAATGGGATAGATATTGTGTTCCATCTTTTGCAGAATTGAGAGTTACAGTTCAGAGACAAGTGATTATCCCTGAAGTGTGGCTGTAGGGTTCTTCTATTAGACTTACTTTATCTACTCTGTCAGCACTATAAGAAACTGTAGAGAAGGCAGAAAACTGTTTGAATTTATTCTTGTGCTCATTTATTTTATAAGTCTACTCTACATCTAAAGCATACCAATTACTAGGACCTGAGATGCACTCTGATACATTTTTGCAATATATAGGGTGAAAATTTTTCAGCTAAATGAGTGGTCTCAGATTGAGATGTCAGATATACTAGGAAAAAATGAGAAAATCAGATCATTTGGACCACTGAAGGTCATCATTTAGAGATGATTTTATTAGACGTTCAACTAGAAAGGCATTGAAGGATTTCAGTCAGGGGACATTTCAATTAATGTTTTTAAAATTATGTCAAATGAAAATTTGACAAAAGAAAATAAATTTGATGTGAAAATAAGTACAAATCTACTCAGTCTGATAAAAACTTTCCTGATGTGATAAATACCATCTATGGAAGACTCTATTTGCTGATATGGAATGTGAGATCTGCACATGTACTACAGGAAGGGTAGAATACATAAAGGAAAGAAAATAGATTTGGGATATACTTGGACATGGAACTGATTGGAACAATGTATCAGATGTGAAAGCTGATATTAAGGCAGAAATCAATGGTGACTTTTAGCAATTTTGACTAGTGGAATGGTGAGTTCAGGAAGTAACTAATAGGAGAAATACCAAGAGCTTTGTAGGAATGAAACAAGCAAGGCCTTCTTTCAAGTATTATCCAAGAGAGTGAACTTTTCAAAGTGTTTTAGAAAGCCTAAATCAATGGCAGTACTTCCACTTTTACTCAATTAAGTGTACATCCCATGCACCACGTGAACTATCTGGAAGGGCAGATCCTGTAGGTTCCCTTACTCCAGTTCATTGTCATTTTGGAAATTTAGTAGCATTCAAAGCTACAATTTGGCTGCAAGGTTTAGGCATCCTAGGGTCTTCTATCTCACCTTCCACAATTTAAGCCTGGCATTGTACATTGCTGATTTCAAGTTGTCTATAATTTATGTCTAAGATAAGTGAAATTGGATTCCTATAAGGAGCCAGAAATAGTATTGATAGGGTAACTTCAGATGCATTCTGAAGTAATTAGCTAGGTACAAAGGAAACCCATTATGCAAAAGAAGCAAAGATATTTATCTTGGGGGAATAGCTAACTTTTCATGCCAAACATTAGTTAGCACTCAGAAACTTTAAACATGTTCTCTCCTTTATTTTATATTGATATTACTAGCACAAAATATTTGTAAATATACTGAAGCAATCAGTTTATGTCATTCAATGCACTACTAATCTGATACTCAAGTATGACAATCAAAGAATGTGCATGTATTACAAAACATAGCCATTTATATGTTGTAAGGTGTTATTATAATGATAAAGTTACTATGATATTACCATAATGACATTACTGATGCTGATTCAGCAAAAAGTCCATTTTCCCCTCATTGCATTTTCTTACAAAAGTTTCCCGCACCCTTGGCAAACCCCCACTGTTGCTAATTCCAATACTGCTGACACAAAGCAGACAAGCAATGAGAAAAGAAACAAACAAACAAACAAACAAAGAGAGATTAATTTGAAGCCTTTTTAGCATGAAAATAAGTGGTTGACAGATTAGAGTTTTGGGAGGTATCAGGCTATCTATCTCACATCAGAATTATCCCTTATTCCTTCAGAAATTTTTTTTTTTAATAAAAGAGAGAGAGAATTGGTGCACCAGGGCTTCCAGCCACTGCAATTGAAATCCAGATGGGTGCCATCTTCTGCCCATGTATGACCTTACATGCTTGTGTCACCTTGTGCTTCTGGCTTACATGAGACCTGGAGAGTTGATCATGGGTCTTTAGGCTCCACAGACAGTGACCTTAACTGCTAAGCCATCTTTCAGTTTTCATTTATCTTTCAGAGACTCAAGTACATTTACCCAGAATGTTACAAGAAGCTGAGTTTGGAAATAGAATCATAGCACACTGCAGATCTTTCAGTACCACCTTTTAGCTTTCCTGCTCTGATCAGGGATGTAACTTAGGAGAAAATTCCACTTTGCTCTGTCCTGTCTGTCAGTGTAGAACTCTGTTGTCTCATAGGAATTATTTTGGATTATATTAGTTGAACAATCAGGGTAATAGTGTTCTTGAAAAGGTCCTTCAGTTCTTCCCTTGACTTCACAAGTGTTTGATCTAAAGCTAGAAGAAGCTGCCCAGAATTTTTAATTCTATTGTCTTTGAATATTGGAACAGCAATGGTACAAGTAATACATTCAGTCTTAGACAACTTGGAATGTTTCTGTTCATCAATTTTCCATAATAATTTTTACTTATTTTTCCATTTTTATGCATATATAATGTATTTTGATCTTTTTAAACATATTTTTTAGAATTTTATTTTTATTTATTTATTAGAGAGAGAGAGACAGAGAAAAGATGGGCATACAACTCCAGCCACTGCAAACTCCAGATGTATGTGTCCCCGTGCATCTGGCTTACATGGATTCTGGGGAGTTGAACCTGGGTCTTTGGCTTCACATGCAAGCTCCTTAACTGCTAAGCCATCTCTATAGCCCAAGTATTTTTTTGGGGGGGGGGGAGAGACACAGAGAGAGACAGACAGAGAGAGGGAGAGGAAGACAGATAGAGGTGGGCGCGCCAGTAGCCTCCCAGCTACTGCAAACAAAATCCAGATGCGTGCGCCCCCTTGTGGTCAAGTGCAGCATTGTGCCCTTGCGTCACTGTGTCTGGCTAAACGTGGGACCTGGAGACTGGAACCGCTGGAGATTGGAACCAGCATTCTTAGGCTTAGGAGGCAGGCACCTTAACTACTAAGCCATCTCTCCAGCCCTAGCCCAAGTATTTTAATCTTAATTTTCACAATTCTCCTATCTTACCCTTTGCTTCCCATTAACATTCTGCTTTGTCTCCATTAATTCCCATCTTATTTTCAAGCCTCTTTTTTTACCCATTGAGTTAAGTTAGGTTTGCTTGCATCATCACGGTTGGAAGGTTATTTACTATGGAATGGGCAACCTACCAGTGACCACACCACAACCATTAGCTGCCACTAGCTACTCGGGGTGGAATGAGGTTTTGTGTATCCTTCCCTAATACCTATAATTTACCATGATTATTTAGGTCTATGTTTTTATAGATTTTATAAAATCTTCCTACAGTAACTACAAACTAATGTTAGCACATTGATTTTGATTTGCATTTTTGATTTTTAACTTATTTTTTTAATTGTGATATTAATTTTCTAAATTTGTATTTTGGTATATAAAAAAGTGTATTTTTTAAATGTCCATCATATTTCAAAAACACTTTTGATCTTTCTCCTCTGATGTGTAGTGTCTTCCATCTGATTTTTCTGCCTCTTGCTCTCAGGCAGCATCCCCTGAAGTCAGACATTTGCTTGCTAGAAGGGAGTTAGAACTGAAATTAAAGAAGTCAGATTCCATTGTTCTTGCATGTGGTGCTGTCCAAATGTTCTGTGCCTTAAAGGTAAGTCATCCACTTGTGACTCATTCTTTCTTGTTAATCCACCTTTGAGCAATTTCCTTATCAAATGAAGCAGATGCTTGGTGGTGATTGCCAAAACGCTAGAGAGAATAAAAATAGCCCATGCATTCTCCCAAAGCAAGTGGCTGTGTAATTACAGGACCCTGTTCCTAGTTGTGAAGCTTAATTCTAAGGAATATTGTTTAGTCATGTATTTAACTAGGATATTTATCTAATGCTATGATTATATATTCATATATATGGTGCATATTTGTTTCTATATCACATACATCAGAAAGGAATGGAGTAGTCAGTGTTTTGGAAGATTTTGATTTTTGTGTCATCATACTGTGTAGATTTCTGCGGAGTGATCATGGTCAGTATGCTTAAAATAATGTAGTGTAAGGGCATAAAGCCCATGTAAGAAATGGCCAGTTATAAAGATAACAAGTGACACCAGAGACATTCCCAGGTAGTCAAATAAGGAGCATTTTTTGCTGTTTGAAACAAAACAATAAAATGCTGCTTCTTTTCTAGAAGTGATCCAGGTTTTACCTGTCATTCCTTATGGTCTTTGCTCAAGAAAATATCATTTATAAGTCATTTACAAACCACCTGGTTATATGCATGTTAATACTGGAGAACAACTTTTTAAGACTCATTTATGAATTTATAGTTCATAATTTTGGTTTGAATGTTAGTGAGCTTCTTGTTCCTTAATCTATTGGCCAAAGATTCTTCAAAGCTCTACTTGATTTTTTTAAATTAACTAAACATAAAAAAGCAGTAGCTCACTTAGCTACAAAACTATACACCATGGCTTACTTGTAAAGAGGCATTTTCTGGAAAAAAGGATAAGTCAGGGCTGGAGAGATGGCTTAGTGGTTAAGGCGCCTGCCTGCTAAGCCTAATAACCCAGTTTCAATCTCCAGGTCCCATGTTTAGCGAGATGCAGTGATGCAAGGGCGCAATGCGCACTTGCCCACAAGGGGGCGCACATATCTGGATTTCATTAACAGCAGCTGAGAGAGTGCTGGTGCGCCCATTCTCTATGTGTCTCCCTCTCCCTCTCTGTCTGTCTTTATGTCTCTCTCCAAAAATAAATAAAAATAAATAAAAAATTTAAAAAAAGGATAAGTCAATATAGATAGAAAGAGAGATTGCTCTATAACCAGAGAAAATGCTATTGGCACCATAGGACAGCTTGTGGGTGAAAGGAACACTGTGTCACTCCAGCATGCCACAGTTAACATAAGTACCATGTCATGGACTTAATATTATCCCTGATTGTGCAAAAGAGATGGGATGGCATACAGACAGAGATTTTGTCTTCAAGATCAGTAGCCTGAAGTTGAGCCATCACTGGTCATTTACTGAAGCATTGTATTCTCTCCCTCTTACCTGTTCCTCCTAGACTGATGACAGAAGACAGAACTGAATAAACTAAAGTATTATTGAGAACCAGGAACAGACCAAAAAAAAAAAAAAAAAAAAAAAAAAAAAAGCTATTGGATTTCTTTTACTGTCTCTTCTACCTTCTAGACATTATGATTCTTGATTGATCGATAAGAGTATGAAAACAAGATTACACTCAAAGTCTTAGGTGGATAAGTCTTGCCATGATAGAAAGTTCCACTGTATTAACCAGCAAAAAAGTAGATGTAGGCTGGACAGATAGCTCATCAGCTTAAAGGTGTTTGTGAGTAAGTCTGCCAGCTTAAGTTCAATTTTCTAGTCACTCATAGAAACACAAATGGTATTTATTTGCACCAGGGCCTCAACCACTACAATTGAACTCCAGATTCTTGCACCACCTAGTGGGCAAGTGCGACCTTCTGCTTGCCTCACCTTTGTGCATCTGGCTAATGTGGGTCTGGAAAGGGGAACACGGGTCCTTAGACTTCTCATGCAAGCACCTTAAATGCTAAGTCATCTCTCCAGCCCAAATAAATAATTTTTAAAGTAGATATAAAGTATGGGATTAATGGTTGTATCAAAGAGTAAATTTGAATTCATGATATGCATGAGGTGAAAATCTCATAAGCTTATTCTCAGGCATTAAAATTTTAGATAATTTTATGAGACCTATCACTAATGAAAAATTAACCTCCATTTTTGACTCAAATCTGATATAGAAGAATTCATAAGAAAATAATATTGTATATCCTAAGAACTAGCCTATGTTCATACCCAGAAATAGTAAATGATAATCTACACTTAAAATTATGATAGTAATAATCATTTTATATTTATACAGTGTTATATAGTATAGAAAAGGAAAAATAAAAAAAAATCCTATTTATAGATATCATGATGCAATACTTAAAAGATCCTGAAGATTCTACCAGAAAACACTTAGGCCTGGTATAGACTTTTAACAAAGTAGCAGGGTACAAAATCAACATGCAAGAACATATATGTTCTTGTCTATCTATTAATCTATCTATTTGAACATGCAAGTATATATATAAACTACTATATATAAATATATATATGCCATATTTATATATGGAATAATTTATATATATAATATATATATTATATATTATATAAAAATATGGGCTGGAGAAATTACTTAGCAATTAAGGTGCATGCCTGTGAAGCCTAAGGACCCAGGTTCAATTAGCCAGGTCCCACATAAGCCAGTTGCACATGGTGGCACATGCATCTAGAGTTTGTTTGCACTAGCTAGAGGCCCTGGCATGCCTATTCTATTCTCTCTCTCTCTCTCCCTCCCTCTCTCTAGCTCAAATAAATAAATAAAAATAAAATATTTCAAAAATAATATATATATATATATATATGTCAGAGAACATCTAAATCTAAGGACCAGTGTTCCCCTCTCCAGATCCCACCTTAGCCAGATGCACAAAAGTGAGGCAAGCATAAGATCACACTTGCCCACTAGGTGGTGCAAGTGTCTGGAGTGCAATTGCAGTGGCTGAGGCCCTGTGCACCTTTTCTCTCTCTATGTAAAAAATATTATTTATTTTAAGTGTGTGTGTATTGCTACTGCAGATAAATGCCATCTGTGTTTCTATGGGTGACTAGAAAATTGAACTTAAGCTGGCAGGCTTTGCTTGCAAGCAACTTTAAGCTGATGAGCCATCTTTCCAGCCTACATCTACCTTTTTGCTGGTTAATACAGTGGAACTTTCTATCATGGCAAGACTTATCCACCTAAGACTTTAAGTGTAATCTTGTTTTCATACTCTTATTGATCAATCAAGAATCATAATGTCAAGAAGGTAGAAGAGATAGTAAAATAAATCCAATCTTTTTTTTTTTTTTTTTTGGTCTATTCCTGGTTCTCAATAATACTTTAGCTTATTCAGTTCTGTCTTCTGTCATCAGTCTAGGAGGAACAGGTAAGAGGGAGAGAATACAATGCTTCAGTAAATGACCAGTGATGGCTCATCTTCAGGCTACTGATCTTGAAGACAAAATCTCTGTCTGTATGCCATCCCATCTCTTTTGCACAATCAGGGATAATATTAAGTCCATGACATGGTACTTGCATGAACTGTGGCATGGTCGAGTGACACAGTCTTCTTTTCACCCACAGCCTGTCGTATGGTGTTTTTTTTTTTTTTTTTTTTTTTTTTTTTTTTTTTTTACAAACTTGCCAAGAAAACAATCAGGAAATTCTAACAAGTTTTAAAAACATTAACTAGAAATAACCCTAACCATGGAGGTGAAAAATGCTACAATGGAAACTTTAGACATGGAAGCAATTGAAGACACCAGAAGATAGACAGACTTCCCTTCTCATGGACTGGCAGAATTATTATTGTAAAGATAACCCCATCATCAAAAGTGATATACAGATGCAATGCAAACTTTATCAAAATTCTAATAACATTCTTTATGGAATTAGAAAATACAATCCCAAAAAACTTACATGGAAGCACAAAAGACCTAGGATAACCAAAGCAATCCTAGGCAGAGATTGTGCTTGTAGAGTTACCACAATATTTGATCTCAAATTGTACTGAGCCATAATAACAAAACCTGCATGGTACTGGCACAGAAACAGAAATTTGACCAATGGAATAGAATATAGAACCCAAAAATAAACCCACACAGCTGCAGGCACCTCATTTTCAACAAAGGTGAGAAAATATACGCTGGATCAAAGAAAGTCTTTTCAATGAAACATGTGCTGGGAAAACTGGAGATGTACATAGAGATGAAACACCCTTATCACTTACCCTGCAACAATTCATGCAAAATGGGACACTACATTAATGTAAGATGTGAAACTTTGAAACTGGTAGAGGAAAACATACAGAAAAAACGATCCCAGTGAATTCATGAATTTTCTGAAAATTTCTGTAATAACATAGGAAATAATATCAATAATTGGCAAATAAAATTACTTTAAACTAAAGAGTTGCTATAAACCAAATTATACAATCATGAGAATGATGAAATAGCTTATAGAATGGGAAAACATATCTTTCAATTATACATTAGATAGGTAATTAATAAATGAACCAACAGACCAAATAGACATCTCTCAAAATAAGATAAATTAATGGCCAATAAATATTTGAATGATTATTTAGCATCCCTAGCTATCAGGGAAGTGTGAGATTTTATCAGAGTGATCATCTTAACTGACCAGGATGCGGAAAACACTTACCTGTATTCATTAGTGGCAGTAGGAGTGTAAATAGAAGCAGCCACTATGAAAGTCTCTGCACTGGTTTCTCAGATAACTATTAATACAATGTTATCCATATGACCTAAGCAATGTGCTCCTTGGCAAAAACCTGAAGGACTTTAAGTCAGCTTATTACAAACAGTCCCTCCACATCCACACATACTGCTGCACTGTGTGTAAGAACTGGAACCACCCTAGATATTCATCAAAGCACAACTGGATGGTGAAAATGTGGTACATATGCATGATGGATTTTTTAAGCTACAAAGAAAAGTGGAGTCATCACTTTGCAGGAAAATGGATGGAACTAGAGAGGAAGAGATCTTAAGAGATGAAGTAAGAGGAGAAAAAGAAAGTTAATTAATGGAATTCATGTGATATGAAAGCAGAGGTTGGGTTATTGGGTCTCTGGCAAGAAGAAAAGGATCAAGGGGGTTGGCTATAGGAAGAAGGAGGAGGGCAATGCTGGAAAGGAATAAATAAGAACAAAGCACAATGACATGTATGTATGATGAAACCTGTCATTTTGTATACTAACTTAAAAACTCTATGGTTTACATTTTCAAACTTCATATTACCTAGACATGAATATTCTCCACTACTTTTCTGCTAAATATGATAGAGATACATAAAAAGATAATCACTATTGTTTTTATAAGAAAAATAAAGTTTAGAAAAATATTTTTGGCTTGCTACTGGTTATGGAGACCAGTAACATACTTCATTCTGATTCTGCAAACTGTTTTGATATATGACCCTCACTACTCCCACACTTCCAAGGCTCTCAGTCACATTATTCTTATTCATTGTTCAGCCATCTTTTCTCTATTGTGTTTACTTGTGTACTTATTCAAATGCTCAAGCACAACCATACATCCCATTGTTTGTTCGTTCCCCCCAAGGAATCTTCTCCACCCTGTGCTATATGTTTCTGACTGAATCTCAGCAATCTTAGAGATCAGTGTGTCTTCATCCTTTGGGGTGGGGGGGGACAACTGCTGAATGTCCCCTAGACATTATAGTATTAGTGTGAGCAAAGATCCAGAGATTAATGACAGCTGAAGATGTTATTAGCACGGCAAAGCAAAACGAATGAAGACTGACCTTTCTCTTCCTTCAAGACCTTTAAACTGTCATAAAAATAGAGTTCCTTCCCTACAAGTCTGTAGGTATAAAGTGAAAACACTTCTTACTAATGGCCAAGAATTATGTTATATTTCTATGTCTACCAGACGGTTGGCCAGTTGCCTGTTGTAGCTTGCATGGACATTACATTTTGAACTGTTTGCTGGGAGAAGTGTCATTAACAGCTGTTAGGCAAACTCATTTTCAGTTTATTTGGTTTCAAGGGCACTAAAATGTGAAAGTTGGAAATTTTTATGTTGGGATCCAGTGAAAGGTTTGTGCTTTTCATTTGCAGTTCAGTTTTTGGCAATATTTAGCCACAGTTGATCTGTGTTTCTAGATATTATATTTGTTAAGTTTCAATGGAAAATCAGTTTTCAGGCTCCTCACTGCTGGGATATTTTATACCATTTATTTTTAATGCTGTGTAAGTAAAACTATCATGTTTTAAGAAGTGATTTTTATTACCCCTGGGTTTTAGAAATTGTCCCAGTCATTAATATCAAGTAAAATTCAAACACTTCAAAGTTTGCAACTTGTTTTATATTATCAATTGAATTTACCAAATTTGGAGACTTACACTGTTTCCTCTTTCTTTATTACAATTACAGATTTTAATCTTAGAAAAATCATGATTATTTCAAGTCTATGTTTTTAAAGATAATAAGGCTCAGGTAGAATAAGAATCTTCAAAAATTTAGATAACATATTGTTAGCAAAGAAAGTATATTCAATTATGTACCTATAAATTTAGGATTATATTGATAAACATCAGCCTTACACATGCATAAGTTTTATTTAATATATTCTCTGAATCATGTCAGGTCAGGGACCATGGACTGTGTCTTGTGAAATGCTGTCTCCTAATGCCAAAGATTATGGTATCACAAATAGGTATTTATTTAATGTTTATTAATGAGATGAATACATGTTAAATATATGTTCCTTCCCTCTTGACACCTTGGAACATTAAAATGTATAGAATATTTTTGATTGTAAGCTTTCTATAACATATACTTTTTTTTCAGTAATCCTAAGTATTTATCAAATTTAAATGAAAAAAATAGAAAAAAAATTGCGGATGAATGTTTGTCATAGCTTTAATAATAAGAGCTTTGCAAGTTGAAAACAATCAAAATGTTTCTCAAAGGATGAGTACATGAGCAGTTACTTCCACATACTCTGCACATTGACAGAAACAGATACTTTATGATAATATATATATATATATATATATATATATATATATAATTTGAAGACATGGAAACTCTCTCTATATATATATTTGAAAAGGAGCACACAATGTACGTCTCCATCAAGTTGTCTTAAAAAGTAAAATCTGTACAAGGTTTCCTAAAAGAATACAGATTTCTGTCACAGTAAATATGCTGTTGGGACGGAACATGGAGTGACCTGGTTGGAATCTGGAAGAGAGTCAGTCCCCAGACAGTTATCTTGTCTACTGCCAGAAGGTGCTACATGAGTGACTGGGGAAAAATGACCAACATCTGTCTAAGCAATTCATGGTCTAAGCTACTCAGCAGCAATAAACCTGATGTGATGCTTACACAAGTGCAATAGTGGCACACAGCCATGGTGGGTTATCAACTGCTCTTGATTTGGCTAACGGATCTGCTCAATGGAATGGAACCTATACCTGGAACAGGGAAACAAGTCAGAACCATATCCAAAAACGAACCCACTCTCCAATATCAACCTCCTACCAATAGTGAGATACAAGAGGGCCTACAACTATTAAATTCTCTCTAAAATAATAACGGTTATCCATGTATCTTGCACTGACCTCACTCTCCATTGGAGAATTTGCTTCTCTTTTTCAGATGGACATAGAACTTAAGGAAAGAATCAGCCCATCACACTTCACCAGGGCACCAGCTGAAGCCATAAAGCTATTGAGGAAATGAGCAAGAGAGCTGCTTTGTTGGTTAATCTGGTACCAACACAAGGGCGAAGGAGATAGACACAAAGAACACTCAGCTCCTACCAAATCATATATCCAGAGACACAGAGACTCCCAAGTCTCTGAATTCATTCGTCATGAACCCAACTTGGCTCAGGGAAATTCGTGGAAAAGGGGGCAGAAAGATTGTTAGAGCCATAAGTTGGGTAATTATGCACAGAGACATTACCACTCCCACATAACTGATGGCTACCCCCATAAGGCAAGACCCACATTACCCATGCGGGAGGACAGTGAGAAGGCTAACAAGTGTACCATCATGGCTATATATGTACTATATACATAACTAATAAAAGCAAAGAAAAGTAATGCAAAAAACAAATAGTTGCATTTCTTTAGCAACACAAATAAATGAATGCTTCATAATTGTCAAAAAATAAATATGTAATTTTCTATATGAATTTTTAACTAGTGAAAATTAACTAGTAATTGATACCTATTAAATATCTTGTGCAATGAAGAAGAAATATTTTGCAAATATTTTTTCTAGTAAGCTTAGTCACACATGAAAAGCACATGAACTGATACATATAAATGGGATATCAGGATAATGCTTGTTTTAAAGTATTACTCATTAAATCATATGCATGCCATTCTTCTTCATGTATTCTTGCTTTGATGATATGCTTAGCTGCTAAATTCAGATGAATATAGTCACTGTGCCCTTATCTAGGAGATGATTATCTGAAAACTTCAGATTTCTATTTTGTGTTTCACGCCCATTATCTATGTCTTGCCGTGTCTCACAGATCTCTCTACAGAGTTGATACAGCACTTTTCATTTGAACAATGATATTCCTTTAGGTTTGGAAGGCAGGGAACAATCTTATGGTATAAATATATCACTTCTAACATGCTATAGAGACTACCATTCACTGAAGACAAAACTCAAAATATATTGACTAGGTATGTTTAACAAATAGCATGATCTAGGACTTGACTACTTGGATGATAATTCACAACTCACTTAAAAACATCTCCTCAATTGACAGGTCATGAAAACTCAATTTTTCTTATTTTAATGAAAAATTTAAAGGTTAATTACGTGAAAAATAAGGCTCTATTACTCATAACTTTTCCTTTAAAAATAAAATGTCTCTTATTTCCTGGCTCTATCAAATTTTAGGGATAATGAAACTTGATTACCTGTTGTCTATATTGATGCTTTATCTTAAATGCAATACAACAAAACAAAGCTAACTACCTACTGTGGATTTAAGATTTCTCTTTTCCAAGGAAAAGAATTACTGTGAAACATTTTCTTTGTTAAAATGAGTGAATTTTTATAATGGGTCATATTTATAAATTAAGATGCAGCACCAACTGTAAGCTTTCAGTTATTTTGAAATTCAGCAGGTTCAGCAGATTTGGGACATTATCCATAATATATAGAACAGATTAAGCAATTTACCTAGCTTCATGTCCTGGGTGCAAATTGGTTTGCTGTTGATTGAAATCATATCAGTAGGCTCTATCTTTCTCTTGAGTTCACTTCCCTCCCCTTATGTGGGCCTGTGATATGCCTGGCTCTCTATGAAGCCCCAGATACAAGAGAGAACATGTCGTGATGTCTACTCTTAAGGCTCCTGAAGGATGACATTCTTGGAATAAAGACATGAACACAACCACCAATGAGAAATATATACTACTAATGTAAACTGAGTTAGGGGTACAGAGAAGAAAATAGTTCACTTGATATAGCTAACATAGAACCTTAGGAAATATGATAATATTACCTACTCAGTTCAATTCCTTCACTTAGTCAATTAACAAAAAGATACTGAACCCCTGCTCTCTGAGTCCTCCTAAACTTGGCACTCAGCTTTCAATGGTGATCAAAGGTGAGCATTTAAAAAAAGTCAGACTGATGGAAAAAAATTTGCATGATTCCACTTAGATAGGCAATCTAAAAAATGTTGAATACATTGAGGTGTGTGATTAAATGATAATTACTAAGAGAAGCAAATGAAGAATAAGATATACATCAAGGAAGCTAAGTTGCAGAAAGTATGACAAAAAGCCTGGAGTGCTAATGTACAATAAAGAAATTATAGCTACAGCATTGCATTAATCTCAAATTTGTTTTTTTCAAAGTAGGGTCTTGTTCTAGCCCAAGCTGGCCTGGAATTCACTATGTAGTCTCAGGCTGGCCTTGTACTTACTGCAATCCTCCTACCTCTGCCTCCTGATTACTGGGATTAAAGTCATGCATCACCATTCCTGCCCTCAATCATTTTTTTCCAGAATAGATGGTAGGTGTTCTATAGACTCACACCCACAAAAGCTGACTATGTAAAATCATGGATATATCAATTACTCAGCTATCATAACTATTTTACAATATATAAATATATCAAAACCTTATGCTATAGTCCATGTATCAGTTTACAAAAGACACAAGCATTCCTTACTATTGTAGTTTACATCAACAAAAGTAGCTGTAGGGCTAGAGATATTACTTGGCGGTTAAGGCAACTGCCTGCCAAGCCTATGAATGCTGGTTCCAATCTGGAATTCACTATGTAGTTTCAGGGTGGCCTCGAACTCATGGCAATCCTCCTTCTTCTGCCTCCCAAGTGCTGAGATTAAAGGCGTTAACCACCATGCCTGGCTGTACTATTTTTTATAAGACAACTGTGTGCATAAATTTTGGCATCAGTGAGCTTCTGAGCTAACAAGTGTCAGCCTGTAGTGAGTAACAAACATCAAGGCAAGTACACAGAGGCATCTTTGCACCTCACTTATAAGAATTATACTCACAATTCTGTGCATTGGGAATTCCATTAGAACATAGTCAAAATGATTATTTTATTCCTTGAAGTCTCTTCTGGGATAACTAAGGCTCACCTTGTTAGAGAGAGCCACATGGCTCAATAGGAGTCTTACAATTGTTAGGCAGATTTCTCCATTCCTCCCTACATGCAATGTGGAGGGACTAGAATGACTAAGGCTTCATCTTATGTCTGGTGCTAAACCTTGGATGTCTTAGAAAATTGGGATAGGCCAAGCATCTATCTTTTTCCACATACTGTCTTGAGGTCTCCAAGCCATGGTGGTTTGAACACATACGACTTTGTATAAGATGTGTGGTAATCATTTCAAGATATTTAGATGTAAGTTGTGAGTCTTCTTATGACATAAATTTGGCAATAACATATAGATACATGATGTCTCACTCACTAAAAACAACTCAAAATATCAGTAGACTAGACCACATAGGACATGAGTATATGAGTATGCATGGGGCATATTTATTTGTGATTTTCTACTAAGGCACATTCTTTTTTAAAATTTTATTGACAATTTCCATAATTACAGATAATAAACCATGATAATTCCCTCCTCTTCTCCACTTTCCCCTTTATAAATCCACCCTCCATCATATCACATCCCCTCTTCCTCTCAATTTGTCTCTCTTTTATTTTAATGTCATCATCTTCTCCTCCTATAATAAGGGTCTTGTGTAGATAGTATCAGGCACTGTGAGGTCATGGGTATCCAGGCCATTTTGTATATGGAAGGTTGCATTGTAAGCAGTCCTAACCTTCCTTTGGCTCTTACATTCTTTCTCCCACCTCTTTTGCACTGGACCCTGACCTTTAGAAGGTATGACAGAGATGTCTTAGTGCTGAAAATTCCTCTGTCACTCCTTCTTAGCACTATGGTGCCTTTTGAGTCATCCCAGTGGACACTGCCATCTAAAAAGAGAAGTTCCTCTAATCAAAAGTGAGATTGGCATTAATATATGGGTATTAATATTAAGAAAAGTGCTTAGGGCTGGAGAGATGGCTTAGTGGTTAAGGCACATGCCTGTGAAGCCTAAGGACCCTGGTTCAATTCTGCAGGTCCCACATGAGCCAGATGCACAAGGGGCACATGTGTCTGGAGTTCGTTTGTAGTGGCTAGAGGCCCTGGCCTGCCCATTCTCATTCTCCCTCTCTCTCTCTCTCCCTCTGTCTTTCTCTAATAAATAAATAAAAATAAAATCTTAGAAAAAAAAGAAAGGTGCTTACATGGAAGTTTAGTGAGCATAATATATGCATTTAGCAAGACAACAGATGTGTTACTCCCCTAGGGCTCATGATCATCCCCACCATATGCTTTTGACTAACTTTTCAGTATGAGGCTTGTATTTCCTCCCATGGAGTGGGTCTCCAGTCCAATTAGAGAACAGTTGGTTTCCCCTGTAACAGACATGCCACTGTTGCACACATTGGCTCATTTGGCCTGAAGGCTTGCAGTGTCCACTGTTGCTTATCACTGCTGATTATGTCTCTCTCCCATAGGGCTGCATACACTGTTGCTTTTTCTAGGTCTTACATGGAGCAGGTTTTCAGCTTGGCTCCACCTTGATTTCTCAGTGACCTTGCAGCCCAAGTATGTGGAGTCTTCACCAATAAGGTCTTACCTTCTATTTATGGTGGGAAACCAACAGCCTTAGCAATGGCCTATAATGTGTTGGGGAGCATCAGGAACCTCCCTGGTCAACAACTCACTGGAAGGTATCCCATCACTGGCACTGAATTTTTTGTAGGAGCAATCTATGGCTTCTGGTGCACCATTATTCATACATCTTATGATGTATTCCATACATCTTATTCATAATATCTTACATTTTTAATTAGTTATGTAGATAGTGTGTATACAGTCATGCCGGTACCATCATTATCCTCCTCCCTGTCCCCCCCTCCAAAGGGACTCTCCTCATTGGGAAATGTGGATCATGCATTGTGGGGGAAACCATCAGTTATGGGGAAGAGGCAATGTCTCTGTGCATAATGTCGCAACTTGTGTCTCTAAAAATCTTTCTGCCCCCTCTTCCACAAATTTCCCTGAGCCATGTTGAGATCATTTTAGGTCTACTTCAGTGATGAGGTCTAGGGAGTCTCTGTGTCTGTGGATATCTGGTTTGGTAGAAGTTGAGTGTTCTCTGTGTCTCTTTCCATCACCCTTGTGTTGGTACCAAGTTTACCAAGAAAGCAGCCCTCTTGCTCATTTCTCTATGGTTTCAGCTAGGGCCCTGGTGAGGTGCAATGGGCTGATTCTCTCCTCTGACAAAGAGAAGCAAATTCTCCAATGGTGAGAGAGGTCAGCACCAGACAAATGGGATAGCCATTATTATTTTAGA